>CM061057.1:31173463-31869725 GCA_030762865.1 Paraleonurus japonicus
GGTGGAGGAGATGAGGTTTGGATTTGAGGGAGAGGAGATGAGGATGGACTTTGGACGGTTTCGGGAGTAGGCTGTTTTAGAGGCTCGAGGTGCCGGCTGGGACACCTCTTCATTGCCCGGTTTGGGTTGGAGATGGGGAGGGGAGAAATGTACGACCTCTCTACTGGGGAGGGTCCCTTGAGAACTTATTAGCTGGACCTCCTCCGGTGCACCACCACTTGAGCTGCAATTTGCGGCGTGGATACTCCTCCCGGAAGGAGAGTGGGCTGATCGCCAGACGATCCTCCCAACTCGGAGGTTTTCACCAACCTTCGTCTCCTTGGTGCCTTCTCCTTGACTTCATTGGCTGTTCAGCCTGGAGAGCTCATAGACGGCAGCTCCACCTCCACATCCTCTTCCTCCTCCTCCTCGGCCTTCCTCTTGCTGGAGCTTGAGCTCTACCCTCGGCTCCACCTTCATCGGAATCACTGGAGCCCCGAGTGGCTCATCCTTGGTCAATCCCTTTTCGCTTTGTGTAAGCTCGGACCGTCGACCAATTTATTTGGTGACAAGCAAGTCCTCCATAATCACAGTCACTTTGTTAAAGAGACTAGTGATTGACTTCGCTGCCACTTTCCATTAACCACCTCCAGACGTCTTCTCTCCGTCTCCAGCCTCTCCAGACCAGACCAGCCAGTTGGCTCGAACCCCATCAAGAATAGTTCTCATGGCGCAGTGCGGGTCAGTCGGCCCATCGTGGAGCTCTGTTCTCCCAATATCACCTTTGTGACAATGGTCATCAAGGAAGGCGATATCGGCGTCGGAGCATCCTCTTCTTCAACTCCGATCGATTTTCCTTCATGGAGTTCCGGCAATCATCTCAAATGATTCTACCCACTCATCGATTTGTAGGTGAGGGGGTTCACACCTTCACCGCTAGTATCAAATATCCTGGCCACCTCCGCATGGGAGAAACAAGTGAGTTCTTCTCCATATACCCCGGTCCTAAACACTCCCTATTCATATGTCCCATTGACATAGAACTCCAGCCCTCTCATATCCAATGTCTTATTGGAGGGAGATTTCTTGGAGCAAAACGTCCTCAATCCAGCCCTCTCCAATAACGACAGGATTTCCCTGGATTCTGCATCGGTGGTGGTGTCGAAGTCGACATACATTTCTGACTTCACCTTCTTTGCATATGTTTCATTTTGTACATCCACCATTGTTGAAGTTATGCCTCTATGAAATGCTCATATACGAATTTTAGAGAGATTGAAAAATTTTCAGAGAATTTTGATAAGTACTATAAGTGAAAAGGATGAATTTGGAGAAGAAGATGTATTTATAGGGGAATAGATTGGAAAGAGAAACCGCCATTTTTGAAATCTTGAATTAATCTTAGCCATTTATTCAAAAAGTTTTCTTGAGTATTAATCAACGGTTAAAAACTAAGATAAGCGATTAGATTCAGCGCGTGAACTATAATCGCCTTTGGAATGCGTAAATAGTTACTTTATAGATCGTTGATTTGACAGAGATGTAGGTTACTTTATGCAGAGAAGTAAGTATACCGACGTCGGCCTAGGGCTACCTTACTTCGCCTAAGGGTTTGTAAATCAGATGAGTTTGAAAAAGGACAAGTTTTAAAAAATCGGTGTAAAAAAGAGATGGGTTTTAGGAAATCATCGATAGAGTAACTTTGTCGATTCTCAAAAAACCAACAGTTTAGATGTAACTATTTAGCAATTTTTAAACCAGGTTTAAACAAAACAGAGACTCAGATTTACTTTACTAAAAACAAAATTTTGAAAAAACAAAAAACAGACTCAAGTTAAGAATAAAGGAGTTTTGAATAAAAGAATGAAACAATGTTATCGTGACTCGTTTCGCAAAAACATGAACTCAAAAGAAACCATCGAAGCTTAAGGTAAATCGGATAGGATGTAAATAGTCATCTGCTTTTCTTGAGAGTTGGTGACTATTATGTCCTTGTTCGATTTACTCAATGTCGACAAGTAATTATCAATTCAGATAAGGTCAATATGACTAATCCTTGATTCTTGATTCCTAAAAGGAGATCAATGATATCAGCTACCTGATTGCCCTTTGACACATATCTAGTCTGATAATTCTTTCTAGACATTAATTAAAGAAATGAAAAAGAAATAAAGAACTAAATACACACAATTAGAAACCAGCTAAAGATGCATCAAGTAATCCTAATTCTAAACACATTTCTTTGAACCTAGACTCAGCTAATGGTTTTGTAAGAATGTCAGCTTTTTGTGATTCAGTGGCAATTTTCTTAATTCTAATGTCATTCTTTTCAACATGATCCCTGATGAAATGATGCATAATATCTATATGCTTGCATCTAGAATGTAAAACAGGGTTGTAAGTCATTGCTATTGCACTATTACTATCACAGTAAATAGGAACAGCTGATGTTTGAATATTATAGTCTCTAAGCTGTTGACTAATCCAGAGGAGTTGAGAGCAACAACTTCCACCTGCCATGTATTGACTTCGGTTGTGGAGGTGGCAACAGATGTCCTGTTTCTTAGATAACCAAGAAATTAATTTGTTGCCTAAGAATTGACAAGTTCCGGAAGTGGATTTTCTATCAATCTTACATCCTCCAAAGTCCGAATTTGAATAACCTCGTCACTCAAAGTTGTCATCATTTGGGTACCAAAACCCTACTTGCAAAGTTCCTTTGAGATATCTAAGAATTTTCTTAGCAGTCTCCAGATGAGTTTTCTTGGGATTAGACTGGAATCTTGCACATACCCCAACTGCAAAGGCTATGTCCGGCCTACTTGCGGTGAGATAGAGAAGAGATCCAATCGGTCCACGATACTCCGTTGCATCAGTGGGTATCCTCTGCTCATCTGAATCCATTGAGAAGTTAGTTGCCATAGGTATTTTGACTTCTCTGCTAGTAATCATTCCAAATTTCTCAATCAGATCCTTAGCATACTTAGACTGATGTATAAATATACCCTTACTCATCTGTTTAATTTGTAAGCCTAGAAAGTATGTCAATTCTCCCATCATTGACATTTCAAACCTGTTCTTCATGAGAATGCTAAACTCTTCACATAATTTCAGATTAGGTGAACCAAAAATTATGTCATCTACATAAATTTGAACTAGTAAGATGTTGCCATCTACTTCCTTTCTAAACAAAGTTCTATCAATCTTACCTTTAGAAAAACCATTTGATGTCAAGAAATCAGATAAAGTATCATACCAAGCTCTGGGAGCTTGTTTCAGTCCATATAAAGCTTTGTTGAGTTTATAGACCTTGTTATTGATCTTAAACCCAGGAGGCTGCTCTACATAGACCTCTTCAAGTAACACACCATTAAGAAAAGCAGACTTAACATCCATTTGAAAAACTTTGAAAGACTTATATGCAGCAAATGCTAAGAACAATCTTATTGCCTCTAATCGCAATCGGAGCATAGGTTTCATCATAGTCTATTCCTTCAGATGTGAATAACCTTGTGCAAACTTGATCTTGCCTTTATTTCGAACAATAATATTGTTCTCATCTGTTTTATTTTTAAACACCCATTTGGTGCCTATAATCTTTCGTGTAAGGGTCTTTCCACTAGATCCCATACATTTTGTCTTTCAAACCGATGCAGTTCTTCCGCATGGTCTGTTATCCAGGTTTGGGTCGATAATGCTTCCTCAATAGACTTGGGTTCAAGAAGCGACACATAACAACTAAAAAGACTTTCGTAGTCTAACATCATTCGTGTCGCACACTACTAGATGGATCTCCTATAATCTGATCGGATGGATGATAGCTTCTCATCCTTTTGCCTATATGAGGAGAAGTATCCTCATCTTGAGTCTCGATCGGTAACTCATCCGACTCAACCTCACTGACGTTCCCCCTCCATCACCGTGACTCGTCTTTGATCGGTGATGTTAAAGGTGTCTCGATTCAAGGAGTCGATCGAAGTTGTCTTCGATTATCGGATGGGGATTCTTCTTCATCCGATTCTGAATCAAGAGTAGGTAGATAAATAGTTCTATGTTTAGTCTTGGATAATTCAATTTTATCTAGATTTTTGTAAATTTGATTCACTTTATCCGAGAAGGAATACAACTCATCAAAAACAACATGAGGCGTTTCCTCCACACAAAGGGTTGTCTTGTTAAAAACTCTAAATGCCTTTGAAGTATTAGAATATCCTAAGAATATTCCATCACCGCTTTAGCATCAAAAGTTCTTAACTTAGATTTCCCATTGTTATGAATGAAACACTTACAACCAAAAGCTTTGAAGTATGAGATCCTTGGAATCTTACCCTTCCAAATCTCATAAGGAGTCTTACCCTTATCTTTGACAACTAAGCACTGTTCGGGTATAGCAAGCATGTGTTGATAGCTTCACCGAGAACCTATGAGGGTATTATATTCACCAACATGCTCCCGGGCCGCTTCCTTCAAAGTTCTATTCCTTCTTTCAACCACTCCATTTTGTTGAGGAGTTCTTGCTGAAGATGTCTCATGAATAATTCCAAACTCATTGAAGAAATTAGATAAACAAGAATTCAAAAATTATGTACCCTTATCACTCCTGATTTTAATAATATTAACTCCCTTCTCATTCTCGGATTTGTCTCAATGGATCGGGAATCTTGTTCATAGTCTCATTTTTCTTGAAAAGAAATATGACCCAAGTGTATCTAGAAAAGTCATCTACTACAACAAGAGTATATTTCCTTCCACTGAAGCTGAGAGGTGTAACAGGTCCAAACAAATCCAGATGAAGGAGTTGCAATACTCTTTCAGATGAGGAAGAGTTAATACTCTTAAATGAGTGTCTAGGCTGTTTACCTTTTTGACAAGCATCACATTTAAGATCAGTTGATAAAAGTTTTTCAGGTAATCCCTTGACAAGGTTTTTTCTTGACTTACTAAGGGTCTTGAAATTGAGATGACTAAGCCTTTTATGCCATAGCCAGTGATATCTTCTCCACCCTTAGCCATCGACAAGTATCTTGGGGACAACTATTAAAGTTGGCCACATAGACATTACCATGTCTCAAGCCGAGTTAATAATACCTTATATCGAGGAATTATCCAAAATATCACATTTATCCCTTGAAAATTTTACAAGAAAACCTTTATCACAAAGCCGAGAAACAGATAATGATTATGTTTCAAACCTTCAACAAAATATACCTCAGATACCTGAATATCCTTGATAATCAAAGTACCTACACCTTTAGTCCGACCACAATTATTATCACCAAATAAAACTCTTGGACCATCAATGCTTTGAAAATTTGATAATGACTTCTTGTTATGGGTCATATGTTGTGAACGACCACTGTCAATGTACCATATTGAAGCTAAGATCTCTTCCTTAAGTGATGATCCCCGTGAATCTGTGAAACAGATTAGTTTTGAGGTACCCTAGTGATCTTGGGTCCTTTTGGGTCAAGAATCACTTTAGGAATCCAAACAAACATCTCATCTCGCAGGACAATAAGTCGACTCAGATTTTCTACCAAATCTGTCTACAATAATATCATTTTTAAATGACAATTCGTTGTATCCAGATTGGGTAATTTTCCTAAACT
Source organism: Paraleonurus japonicus (assembly GCA_030762865.1). Lineage (NCBI taxonomy): Eukaryota > Viridiplantae > Streptophyta > Magnoliopsida > Lamiales > Lamiaceae > Paraleonurus > Paraleonurus japonicus. The sequence continues at coordinate 31,179,052 of CM061057.1, forward strand.
TAGGAAATGTAGGATAGCATTTGCTCCTTCCATCAAAAGAATTATAATAAGAAAATCTTCTTATTTTGGTTCTTGGATTCCTTCTAGTCGATAGGGATTCTTCAAATTTGAATTCTTGGTTTCACTGGAATTTGTAGTCCTTATCTCGACTAGTTGGTTTCCATGGACCAATTTTAATATCCTTTGATTGAACAGATGCTTTCACAAATTTCCTAGGTTTTTGAACATCGATTTATTGTTCCTATCATAACCAAGTCTGTCTTATCATGAGATTTTCGGGAAGTATTAAAAATATGATCTATTATCGATTGTGAATTATTAAGTGACTAATTTTGAAGACAAGCTTCTCATTGTCTTTCTTAATTAATTCATTTTCAAGACAGACTACTTCAAATTTATCTTTTAAAGTTTTCAGTTCATTTTCTAACCTTTCGGGTAAAATCGGGTGATGTACTAGCTTGATCGATGAAAACATTCCCCTTGAATGTTTCCTCGGTCTCGAGCTGTTCATCACTCGCTTGCTTTTATTTAGAATTTGAATCGATCCTTTAAAAATAAATTTCTCTCTCACTGTTTATAAGCAGCTAAAGATGTTTTTAAATCTCTCAATAATTCATGTATACTTGTTTGGTCATGATCGATGCAGATCGACAAGAATCATTATCTCAAGATGAATAGTAGATTACCTCATTAGCCATGAGACAGAGATCTCATCTCGATCCAAAATCAGATGAGGATGATGAAGATGATGATGATTTCTTTGGCTCTTTTTCTTCAGCCAGCAAAGCTCTTTGATCTGCAAATCTCCTGTCTCTTTTCTTCCTCTTTTCTTCCCTTTCTTTAGGAGTCAGTTGAGGACAGTCATAGCTGAAATGTCCTGGCTTATTGCATGTATAGCAAATATCACTCCTATCTGATCTGGGACTGGAAGTATTTCTTCTGACAGGTGATCTGTATCTTCTTGTCTGGCTCTTGTTTTTGTCATCATCTGAAGATTTATCTACCTTCCTATCTCGATCTGGATCTTTGTCTATCTCTACCGCAAATCTCAATTTATTTCTCTTATACTTCATTCTCAATTTATCATACCTTTTTGTAAGTAAAGCCATCTACTCTTTCAAAGATAGATCAGCTCCTACAGACTCTATTGACACCTTGTCTTCTTTACTGACAAAGGCAACAGATTTGGATGAGGTGCTTGACTCCATCTCATCTTCCTCATCTTCTATCTGGATATCATACTCTAAAGCTTTAAGATGAGAAAATAAAGTATGGTGAGTAATAGAGGATAAATCTTGAGTTGCTTTAAGGATATTGGATTTTTCTCTCCATCTCTTGGTTAATGATCTCGAGAATCTTGTTATTAATCTCCTTTTCGAATAATTCTTTCCAAGGTCAGTTTTGCTTTGTTGAGAAGATTGGTCAACCTCATATCAAACCGATCCACGAGACTCATTTTCTTTCATCTTGAATGTTTCAAATGTATGCAATCTCGATCGTAGCTTGTTTTCCTTAACTTGATCAGATCCTTCACAAACATTTGCTAAGGTTTGCCACATTTCTTTGGCTGTTTTACATCTTTTAACCTTCTCTATCCAATCTTTACTCAAAGTCTCTATGATTTTGTTCTAGCTACTTGGTCAAGATTGTGGACCTTCCTTTCATCATTAGTCAATTCATAACTCTTCTTCTCTTGCCTAGTTCTTGATTCAATTTTGCCTCTGCTCAGTCTTGGCCGGGTGCCTCCATGAAAAAACTTTATAGGACCTTCCTCAAGAACCTCTTCCATTCTATCATGAATGGCTTTTAGATGATTTTCCATCCTAAATTTCCAATAATCATACTCTTCAATTGAAAATTCAGGTGATTCCTAGACTTATTACTTTTACCTGATGACATGATGAAACAAAGACAAAATACTCCACAAAAGCTTATTAGTAGCACTGTTAGAAATGAAAGAAAATGAAGAAAATCAAGATTATTCCAGAATCTTGTTCAAGACCTAAAATCAATATCAGAACAGCTTAACACTGCTCTGATACCACTTGTTGGTCCCGGAGAGTTGAGTTGATTAAAACCTTGAGTAAGCTTTCTAGAACAAAATCTAGAAAGGGGGGGTTTGAATAGATTTTGTAGATTTTTCAAATCTTCCAAAACCAATTCAAAATATCAGATTGAGCACAGCGGATTATGAATAAATTCTCAACTTCTTATAAGATCAAAAGCAAGGTTGATATACTGATTTTAGTTAAGATTCTGAATTTAACTCTTGATGTAACACAGTTGTAAAATAAACAGAAAATTAAAGAAAGCAAGAAATAACACCAGGATTTATAGTGGTTCGGATTTTGAAAATCCTACATCCACTCTCCTTCTTCAATTTGAAGAAGGGACTCTGCTTACTGCTTACTTTCTCACTTCCAGCTTACAACTTACAACTTGTACAAATCTTCAAATCTTCAATCTCCTAGACTCTTCTTCTAGAAATCTAATCACATAAAGTGTGTATTGGATTTTGAAGATTACAGAAAAATGTTCTAAAAACACTTAGAATTCTTTGAAACCTCTCTAAAAATTCTTGTGAAAGGATTGTGAAATCTGAGTAGTGAATTGTGTAAATCAAATATGCATAAGTGTTGTCTCTATATCAATGAAAAACCTAGACCTATATATAAGTCTGAGAAGACAGTTAGTTTGTTAGTTAGTTCTAACAAACTTGAAACTGCTTAACAAACTTAAACTGCTCTAGACCTCAGCTGATTCTTCATACTCATCTGCAGCTGACTTGGTGAAAACTCGCCTTTCTTATTCTACTCGGCTTATCTTGACCTCGTCTGAGCTCTTCATATTTGTCTCTTGCAGATGACTAGACTTGAGCTTGTCTTCAGATGACTAGCATGTTATCAGACCTCAGCTGACTAGCTTAATGCATGACCCCGTCTGATCAGCTTACATCCTCAGCTGTTCTTCAGTTTGGCTGATTAGTCTGATCTGCTCTTTAACTCATCAAAACCTCTTGATCCAACAAATATTCCAAACATTAATTTAATCACATAGACTAAGGAATATTTTAGACCAAAATATTTTTAAACAAATAAACAAGAGCAAAACGAGAGAGAGAGAAACATATCTGTCAGTTGATATTGTAATAAACTGATACCACTGTGTACTGTAGTAGCAAGCTTTAGAACTTTCTGCAGGTTTTTGAAGTTCTCTTCAGCAAGCTTTATCTTCTCTTCAGCAAGTTTAATGCTTTCTTCAGCAAGCTTAATGTTCTCCTCAGCAGGTTTTATACTTAGTAGCCTTTTTCAGCAATGTGTTAACACGATTTTCCTGGATCCAGTAGACCTAATTCTACAGATAGATCTCTAAACCGTGCTTCTGCCAATGGTTTCGTCAGAATGTTTGCTCTCTGTCGATCTGTATGAATCTTTTCCATTCGAATGTTTTTCTTTTCGACATGATCTCTAATAAAGTGATGACGTATATCCACATGCTTGCATCTTGTGTGAAGTACTGGATTCTGAGTAATAGCAATGGCACTGTTGCTATCACAAAAAATAGGAATTTCTTTAGTGACGATGTGATAGTCCTGTAATTGTTGACTTATCCAAAGTAATTGTGAGCAACAGCTCCCAGTAGCCATATATTCTGCTTCTGTAGTTGATGTAGCCACTGAAGTTTGCTTCTTAGAAAACCAAGAAACCAGCTTACTACCAAGAAATTGACATGTTCCCGTGGTTGATTTTCTATCAATTCTACAACCACCATAATCTGAGTCAGAATATCCACTAAGTTCCAGGTTGTCATCAGCAGGGTACCATAGACCTACATTTGTTGTACCCTTGAGATACTTTAGAATCTTCTTTGCTGCATCAAAATGACTTTTCTTTGGATTGGCTTGAAATCTAGCGCATACTACTACTGCGAAGGAAATGTCAGGTCTGCTTGCTCTAAGAATTGTGCCATATGTTGATGTGGACACTCATCTTCGTCCTTCCCTTCAAATTGTCTCTCTCTAAGCATCCTCACTAAAGCGGGACTTATCTCAAAATTGTTGGCTTCTATTCTCGGCCTTGCTATCCCATCGTAGTGCTCTCTAGGTTGTGGCTCAAAAAACTCTCTCAACGGCCTCCCTTGAGGTGGTAGTTCATTCATAGGTTGTGGTTGTGGTTGTGGTTGGGCATTTGGAATGTGGGGTGGCTCATGGTATCGTGGCTCATTCATGTAAGGCATTTGAGGGAAGTATGGTGGATAAGGTGGATAATATGGGTATTGATGGACTTGTGGAGGATAAGGGTATGGATTTTGGTAAGGAAAGTGTTGTGGTGGCATCCCTTGAAATAAAGGGTTATCTTGAGCATTAAAATTGTTCCCATGACCTCCATTGTCTACTCTTCCCTCTCCATGTCCATTCAACTCCTCAACTTGTGGTTCACCACCCCCTCTCTCCTCATTCCGTTGATCTTCTCCTTCCATATCTTCCCTTCGTCGTCTCACACGATTTCTTCTCAACGTAGCCTCAATTTCCGGATTTAGTGGCAAGGGTGGAACACCACTTGATCTTGTTCGCATGCACCTACAATGCCACAAATCCAAGTATCAACTTCTCACCAATAAAATCAACAAAAACAAAAATAAAAACAACAAATAGCCACTTCAAACAATCCTCGAGTCTCACTTATTGGCGCAAAAACTAACTCCCGGCAACGGCGCCATTTGATTGGAGTGTATAGGGTAAGAGTTATTAAGACCAATCAACAAAATATCGAACCCAAGGGAGAAAGTATGCAAACGAAATTCAAGGATAAGAGTTCTAAATGGCTAAAGTTGCAACAAGCTCTTGGACTAAATCACTACAAATTGCAAGAAATTAAATGGCAAGAGTATGCAAACAATTTATCAAACACTTAGAATGCAAGATCAAATAGACTAAAATCAATGAGGGAATAGGGTGCAAGGGATAATCTCCATCAAGGAATCCACGATTAACAAGCTATGATTGTATCCAAATGCAAATCAATCAAATTAGAAAGCATAAACCATCATGAAATTAATCACTCCATTAATATCACAATGCCTAATGTGAGTATCCTTAGTTCTTCCCATCTCTCAATGTAGAAGTCCCCAATTCATACAATCATGCAAAATTGAAACCCGATTAACACCTAATCACGTTAGCTCAACTCTCGCCTATTGCTAGGGTGATCAACCATTAATCAAAAGAGACAATTTTTCATGAAGCACAATTAAGAATCACAATTAGGAAGCAATCTAATTCAATTGATCACAATTATCAACAATCATAGCATGAGGCAATCACTTCATCCCTAATTTCAATTATCCCAAGCACAAGGCTATTAGCCCATGGTGCTACAAGTAAAAACCATGGCTAGAAAATCTAAGAAAGCAATTGAAAATCTAATCACTACAAGCAATGAATTAAAGAGATCAAAGGGTAAGAACATCACCAATTAAGCTTCAATAGGCAAAAATAAGAATGATTAATCTTGTACAATGCTTCAATTCAACTTCACTTCTTCTCAATTCTCAGCTGCAAACTTCAATTACAATCACCAATCTACTAATCTAATGATCTAAATGTGGAATCTATCTCAATTCTAACAATCTAGTGCAATTACAAGTAAATTCAAGCTACAAATTGTAAAATTCGCTCAAAGGAACTCCTAGAAACTGCTCTGAACTGCTAGAATCAACTCCCTCTCTGTTTTGGCTTTCCATGGCTTAAAAACTGAATTTTTCGGTTTTGGGCACTCCTCGAGTCGAGCTTCAGGCCCTCGAGTCGAGGCCTAAAGTCGCTAACACGTTTCTTTAAAATTCTCTCCAGCCTCGAGTCGAGGCCTCACCCTCGAGTCGAGCTCGCTGCAATTTTCATCCCCCTCGACTCGAGGCTCCTCCCTCGAGTCGAGCTTGCCAATTTTTTGAAATAATTTCCCTCCAGCATGAACCTCGAGTCGAGGTCTGTGCACCCTCGACTCGAACTCGAGATCAGGGAATTTTTATCGAGAAGGGCTCCGGGCCCGACCCCCGTTTTCGTCCCGTATGTTCGTCTTTTCATTCTAAGAATACCGGTACTCTCGGTTTGGCAAAATTCCACCGATTTACCTGCAAAACGGGCGAAATACATCAAAACCTCTCAAAGTAATACTTTTTAGGCAAAAGAGTGATACTTTTCACATTTAGGCACAAAAATCATACTTTAGCTCACTTTTTGCACTAACAATAGCCATAAAAACATGTATCAATTCACTCCAATCATACCCCCAAACTTGAATTGTTGCTCGTCCTCGAGCAACGTAGAAACTAAGAACAAGGGAGTGAATTGATTGCAATTATGTCACATGGCATCATAGACGAAAAATAAGACAATCGAACTCATCAATGATCACTTGTATCAATGCAACTCTCCACTAGCCATCAAGACAAATCATGCTCAAACAAATGCTCAATCAAATACTCAACACATTGCTCCTTCCATGGAGTGTTTCACTCTTCACTCAAGTGTATCAAGGTTTAAAGCACTCAATCATCAAATTCACAAATAAGTACACCATATGCTTGCCACAAGACTTAATCTCAATCAAAATCATTTGTGATCAATCAAGAATCAAAGAGGTCTTTCTTCTAGGTTGTAATGTTGGCTCTTTGGAAAGGTGGGATATTTATGGATAAGAGTGACTAATTAGTAGAGACTTGAATGAAAGCTAATCAATACAATACACATCTCTTCACTTTCATCTAGCACACTCTTACTATTTAACTTCAATGATCATTCCACCATTCACTTGAGCTTTCTCTTTTTGAAGCTCACAAATTGAATCTTTCTTTTCATGCATTTTCTTTTCAATTCAATCTTTCACAACCTTTCTTTTCTTTTATGCTTCATTCATCACTTTGCTCATCATCTTCCCACACTTAGCAATCAAATCACCATCATTAGCCAACATTCAAGCTCAACTAATCATAGGACAAGAAAGGCTAATCAAAATAGGCTAAATGATTTCAATTTCACTTGGCTTGCCAAAAGAATAAGGATCATAAGCTCAACATGGCTCACTAAGGAAATCAAATATATTTGGTAGGATAGTATTTGGCAAAGTGACTCATCATTCCAAACATGGCCTCTTATCATTTTCAAAACATTACACAAAGATCAATATCAACAAGTCTAGTGGCAAGTTCTAGCATACAAATCTATGAATGATGCACTCTCAAAGGATTAATATCAACCGTATAAGATGTACGATTATTAAGGCACAAAAGCTCACGGGCTTAACTTGAGCAATGAATCAAGAATTTTCAATCACTTTCATCTTCACATAATTAATCAAGCAAGCTAGCTTCAAGACACAAATCTACTAATGATCATAACAAAATCCAACTAGTCTTACAACTCAAACACAAGTGCTCATGTACATAATCTCAAGCATACTCACTATAACAAAATGATACTCAAAAATATGACACTAAATCCACAATAAAGCTCAAAATCAATCAATCCAAGAAGATATGCAAGAAATACAAGTCACAATTATAGCCTCATCATCAATAAGCAATAAGCTCAATAAACCCCATAATCATAAAATAACACAAAAGATAGGCAAATTAAAGAAAAACACCTCCCCAAACTTAGACAAGTCTAAGTTTGAAAGGAAATGTTGTACCAATAAGCCTTTAAACTCCATCTTTCTTCGAACATGTAGGGCTCATCATGCTTTATGCGCTTTCCTTCTTGATCTTGCATTTCCTTGCAATTTCAATCACTCCCCAAACAAATGTAGTGCGTGTACCTACAATTGGGCATACGACACATCAAATAATTACCACTAAGAGATGCAAGAACAAATAACGACCAATACCCCCAAACTTGAATGATAGCATGAATTCAAGATTTAGAATGAGAGTGATAAAAATATGCAACTCTAAATGATATTAACAATCAAGCTCAAAATACCCTATGAATCTCAAAACAAAGAGCATAATTTCCTAAGCATGAGCAATTCCTAAGAATCCAAGGCAAAAACCACAAAAAGAGCAAAACACAAACACACAAAAGCAATAAAACGATGGGTTGCCTCCCATCTAGCGCTAGGTTTAACGTCCTTTGCCGGACGGAACTCTAAGAGTTCATACTTCCCTTTTATCTACGAGAATGTTAGGCACTTCTTTTGGAATGGAAGGGTCCTTGTGCCTAACCAAAATCTCCTTTGTCAATAGACAACATCCCATTTCGTCTTCCACTAGGAGTTTTCCTTCTTCTTTGATCTCCTTCACTTTCAACACCTCTTTGAGTCTTTCTACTCCTAGTAGTCTCATCCAATTTGACTCCCACCATACCACTTGATCTCCAACCACAAAATTTTCAACTTTCTTCTCAAGTGGTGGTTTCCTTTCTTCTAACACCCCCAAACTTGAGCATTGTTCAAGTTTGGTCACTTCCTTCACTCCTTCTTTTTTCTTCCTATCTCCCGGATCAAGCAAAGGTACATGAAGAGCCTTCTCTTTCCTAAAATCATCAAGAGAAACACAAGAATTATTAGAAATCCTATTACAAGAAGGAATAAAATGCTCATGAATTAAAGAATTAGAAGAAGTAGAAGGTGGAGAATCATCCCTATCCATTGAAGGGCACAAATCAATGATCTCTATGTAGCCACATTTATTCTTCTCCATCTTGCTTTGAGCAACTTCTTCCATTGGAGCTCTAGAAAATGTCACTTCTTCGCCATTAAAGCTCAACGTAAGCTCCCCTTTTTCAACATTCACAATGGCTTTTCCGGTTGCAAGGAAAGGTCTACCAAGTATGATAGGTGCCTCAAGTTCTTCCTTCATGTCAAGAACAATAAAATCAACCGGGAAGATGAACTTGCCAACTCCTACTAATACATCTTCAATGATCCCAAATGGTTGAGCATATGACTGATCCGCCAATTGAAGATTTATATTTGTAGGAATCACCTCTCCTAGCTCCAACTTCTCAAACACGGACAAAGGCATGACATTTATACTAGCTCCCAAATCACACAAGCCTTTGAGGTTCCCACTCTCACCAATCTCACATGGAATTATAAAGCTCCCCGGATCCTTTCTCTTTTGTGGTAAGTGTCTTTCCAAGATCTCCTTGCACTCCTCCACTAGCTTGAGCATACCCTTTTCATCCCAACTCCTCTTCTTAGCCATAATCTCCTTCAAGAACTTCTTATAGTGGGGTATTTGTTCAAGGGCATCCAATAGTGGAATATCAACACGCAAGCTTTTAAAAACCTTTAAAAACTTACCAAACTCCTCATCAAGCTTCTTCCTCACAAGTCTTTGAGGAAAGGGAACCGGCTTAGCTTTCATAGGCACTCCCCATGCATCTTTCTTGGACTTCTCTTCTTCTTTCTTGGACTCTCTTCTTGCTTGCTCTTCACTTGCCTCTTCTTTCTCCACAACCACATTTTCTTCAATAACTTCTTCCTCTTTCACCACCTCTTTTCAACATCCCCATTTTTAGGCATCTTTGGGCCTTCATAGCTAACACCACTCCTTAGTTGAATAGCACTACAAAACTCCTTTGGATTAGGCTCGGTGGTAGATGGATACTTCCCCTTGTTTTGCATGTGATCCACCGTAGAAGAAAGCTTCCCAACCGTTGTGGCTAATTGTCCCACTTGGTGCTCAATGGTCTTGAATTTTTCATCATTTTCCTCCAACTTCTTCACTATCATCCCAAGTAACTCCTCCGTAGTTGCTTTCCCCACATTATTAGGAGCTTTGGCACCCGGATCTAGTATGGGGGGTTTGGACGGCGATTCTCGGGTTGGCATATGAGAAATTTTCGTGACTTCTCCAATTGTTGCCATTGAAGTGAGGTTGAGGTGGATAACTTCCTTGGTGTCTATTTTGGTATGGCACTTGATAGGGCCTTGCACCTTGGAGATTGCCTTGATGATTGCTTCCTTGATAGCCTCCTTGAAATGGAGGCCTCCCCATATAGTTCACTTCTTCCATAGGCATAAAGCTTTGAAAACTATCAACTTGAGCATGTGGTGGAGGATTTCCCCCTTGTTGTGACACGGTAAGAGCTCCAATCTTGTCCATCATGGCCATCATCATAGACTTCATACTCTCCATTTCCTCCACTTGAGACACCCGTTGGTGGTTCCCCCTACTAACACTTGCTTGAAACGAATCTTGAGCAATATTTTCCATGATTTGTTTCATCTCTATCACCGACTTGGACCAAATTGACCCATTGGCACAAGCATTCAAGAAAGCTCTATCGGAATCATTGAGGCCGGTGTAGAAATACATAATGGTTTGCTCATCGGAAAAACCATGTTGCGGACAATTGATGAGTAGCATACCATACCTCTCCCATGCTTCCGGAATAGTCTCTCCATTCTTTTGCCGAAAGTGAGAAATAGCTTCCTTTGCTTGCACCGTCTTGGATGGCGGATAGAATTTCATCAAGAATCTTTTGCTAAGGTCCTCCCATGTACGTACGGTTCCGGGCGAAATAGAATTAAGCCAAGCTTTGGCTCTCCCCGTAAGAGTGAAGGAGAAAAGCCTAAGCTTCTTTGCATCTTCGGGTACCCCATGGTATTTTGTAGTGTCCGAAATCTCTAAGAATTGTGCCATATGTTGATGTGGACACTCATCTTCGTCCTTCCCTTCAAATTGTCTCTCTCTAAGCATCCTCACTAAAGCGGGACTTATCTCAAAATTGTTGGCTTCTATTCTCGGCCTTGCTATCCCATCGTAGTGCTCTCTAGGTTGTGGCTCAAAAACTCTCTCAACGGCCTCCCTTGAGGTGGTAGTTCATTCATAGGTTGTGGTTGTGGTTGTGGTTGGGCATTTGGAATGTGGGGTGGCTCATGGTATCGTGGCTCATTCATGTAAGGCATTTGAGGGAAGTATGGTGGATAAGGTGGATAATATGGGTATTGATGGACTTGTGGAGGATAAGGGTATGGATTTTGGTAAGGAAAGTGTTGTGGTGGCATCCCTTGAAATAAAGGGTTATCTTGAGCATTAAAATTGTTCCCATGACCTCCATTGTCTACTCTTCCCTCTCCATGTCCATTCAACTCCTCAACTTGTGGTTCACCACCCCCTCTCTCCTCATTCCGTTGATCTTCTCCTTCCATATCTTCCCTTCGCTGTCTCACACGATTTCTTCTCAACGTAGCCTCAATTTCCGGATTTAGTGGCAAGGGTGGAACACCACTTGATCTTGTTCGCATGCACCTACAATGCCACAAATCCAAGTATCAACTTCTCACCAATAAAATCAACAAAAACAAAAATAAAAACAACAAATAGCCACTTCAAACAATCCTCGAGTCTCACTTATTGGCGCAAAAACTAACTCCCGGCAACGGCGCCATTTGATTGGAGTGTATAGGGTAAGAGTTATTAAGACCAATCAACAAAAATATCGAACCCAAGGGAGAAAGTATGCAAACGAAATTCAAGGATAAGAGTTCTAAATGGCTAAAGTTGCAACAAGCTCTTGGACTAAATCACTACAAATTGCAAGAAATTAAATGGCAAGAGTATGCAAACAATTTATCAAACACTTAGAATGCAAGATCAAATAGACTAAAATCAATGAGGGAATAGGGTGCAAGGGATAATCTCCATCAAGGAATCCACGATTAACAAGCTATGATTGTATCCAAATGCAAATCAATCAAATTAGAAAGCATAAACCATCATGAAATTAATCACTCCATTAATATCACAATGCCTAATGTGAGTATCCTTAGTTCTTCCCATCTCTCAATGTAGAAGTCCCCAATTCATACAATCATGCAAAATTGAAACCCGATTAACACCTAATCACGTTAGCTCAACTCTCGCCTATTGCTAGGGTGATCAACCATTAATCAAAAGAGACAATTTTTCATGAAGCACAATTAAGAATCACAATTAGGAAGCAATCTAATTCAATTGATCACAATTATCAACAATCATAGCATGAGGCAATCACTTCATCCCTAATTTCAATTATCCCAAGCACAAGGCTATTAGCCCATGGTGCTACAAGCAAAAACCATGGCTAGAAAATCTAAGAAAGCAATTGAAAATCTAATCACTACAAGCAATGAATTAAAGAGATCAAAGGGTAAGAACATCACCAATTAAGCTTCAATAGGCAAAAATAAGAATGATTAATCTTGTACAATGCTTCAATTCAACTTCACTTCTTCTCAATTCTCAGCTGCAAACTTCAATTACAATCATCAATCTACTAATCTAATGATCTAAATGTGGAATCTATCTCAATTCTAACAATCTAGTGCAATTACAAGTAAATTCAAGCTACAAATTGTAAAATTCGCTCAAAGGAACTCCTAGAAACCGCTCTCGAATCGCTAGAGAATCAACTCCCTCTCTGTTTTGGCTTTCCATGGCTTAAAAACTGAATTTTTCGGTTTTGGGCACTCCTCGAGTCGAGCTTCAGGCCCTCGAGTCGAGGCCTAAAGTCGCTAACACGTTTCTTTAAAATTCTCTCCAGCCTCGAGTCGAGGCCTCACCCTCGAGTCGAGCTCGCTGCAATTTTCATCCCCCTCGACTCGAGGCTCCTCCCTCGAGTCGAGCTTGCCAATTTTTTGAAATAATTTCCCTCCAGCATGAACCTCGAGTCGAGGTCTGTGCACCCTCGACTCGAACTCGAGATTAGGGAATTTTTATCGAGAAGGGCTCCGGGCCCGACCCCCGTTTTCGTCCCGTATGTTCGTCTTTTCATTCTAAGAATACCGGTACTCTCGGTTTGGCAAAATTCCACCGATTTACCTGCAAAACGGGCGAAATACATCAAAACCTCTCAAAGTAATACTTTTTAGGCAAAAGAGTGATACTTTTCACATTTAGGCACAAAAATCATACTTTAGCTCACTTTTTGCACTAACAATAGCCATAAAAACATGTATCAATTCACTCCAATCACATACCAAGCTCGAGGAGCTTGCTTTAGTCCATATAGAGCTTTCTTTAGACGATAGACTTGATTTCCTTGAACAAAACCCGGGGGTTGTTCAACGTATACTTCTTCAGCAAGAACTCCATTTAGAAACGCAGACTTTACATCCATTTGATATACTCTGAATTTCATATATGCTGCGTATGCAAGAAATAATCTTATAGCTTCCGATCTGGCTACAGGTGCGAATGTCTCGTCATAGTCAATTCCTTCTGACTGTGAGTAACCTTGTGCAACAAGCCTTGCTTTATTTCTGGTGACTTCATCTTTCTCATTTTTCTTGTTCTTGAAGACCCACTTCGTTCCAATCACTTTTTGATGTTTCGGTCTATCAACAAGTACCCAAACATCTTGTCGTGTGAATTGATTCAGTTCATCTTGCATGGCTTCTATCCAGTTTGTGTCCAACAGTGCTTCTTCAATATTCTTAGGTTCTTGTAGAGAGACATGGCAACTAAATAAACCATCTAGGTTTATTTTCCTTCTTGTTTTTACTCCATCTTGAGGATTTCCTAAGATTAAGTCACTAGGATAATCAGTCATCCAATTCCTTCTATTAGATACATTTAACTCTTCTGAAGGTATTGTTGGAACATCATCTTGCGCCATTCCCCCTTGATTTGATAAATTTACATCTGGTGTTCTGAGTGAGTCATCAGCAGCCTTAGAGGTTTCTTCAGCAGACTTTGTCTTGCTTGAGTCTGCTGACGTAGAAGTTTGCTGATCATCTTCAGAATCTGAGTCTAAAACGGGCAAGTGAACCTTGACATATTTTGTCTTATCCTTGAGTTCTAGTTTCCCAAATCCTTCTGCTAGAGACTCTTCTCGTCTTTTGTCCTTAGACTCAACAATAGATTCATCAAAAACCACATGAGGTGTTTCTTCCACAACAAGGGTTTTCCTGTTAAAAACCCGATAGGCCTTGCTTGTGCTGGAATATCCTAAAAATATTCCATCAGCAACCTTGGCATCAAAGGTTTTTAACTTGGATTTGCCATTGTCATGAATGAAACACCTACAGCCAAAACCACGAAAGAAAGAGACACGAGGAATTCTACCTTTCCATAACTCATATGGTGACTTTCCATGTTCTTTGGTCAGCAAGCTTCGATTCTGAGTGTAGCATGCTGTATTCACAGCCTCTGCCCAAAACCTCTGAGGGACATTATACTCTGCTAGCATTGTTCTGGCAGCTTCCTTGAGTGTCCTATTTCTCCTCTCAGCAACACCATTTTACTGTGGAGTGCGAGCCGCAGACGTTTTATGCTGAATCCCAGCATCTTTGCAATACGTCGCTATGTGAGAGTTTAGGAATTCTGTTCCTTTGTCACTTCTGATCCTTACAACATTTTCTCCTTTCTCGTTTTGTAATCTCTTCAGTAATTCCGGTAACTTTGTGATAGTTTCATTCTTCTTGAACATAAATATCACCCATGTGAATCTTGAGTAGTCATCTACCACCACCAGAGTATATTTTCTACCACTGAAGCTTAACGGAGATACAGGACCAAATAGATCCATATGAAGTAATTGTAGTACCTACTCGACGTTGGTATAAAAACTTCTTTGAAAGAGGCTCTAGTTTGCTTTCCTTTTTGACACGAGTCACAGATCTGATCTTTTGAGAAAACTTCATTTGCAAACCTTCTACCTTCTACAATAGACTTCCTGGCTATCTTGTTTAGCGTTTTGAAATTTATATGACTAAGTCTCTTGTGCCATAACCAGCTGGCTTCTGAAGTACTCTTTGCTACAAGGCATGTATTGCTTGAACATTTCTGAAATTCTGCAACATAAACATTGCCCTTTCTCAAGCCGGTTAAAAGTATCTGATCATTTAAACCACACAAAACGACACACAGAGAACTAGAAAATTTAACTGAGTATCCCTTATCGCAAAATTGTGAAACTAAAAGCAAGTTATGTTTTAATCCTTCCACGTAGAAAACTTCCTCAACACGTACATCTCCAATGTATAGAGTCCCAACACCTTTGGTAATCCCAAAGTTATTGTCTCCAAATACCACCTGTGGGCCATTTTGTGATTTTATTGAGCTCAAGAGTTGCTTGTTTCCAGTCATATGCTTCGAACACCCACTGTCGATGTACCAGACAGTATTTCCAGCAACCTCTCTTTCATGTCCCACGGCGTCCTGCACGTTTAGTTAAGTTTTAGGTACCCTTTAGATTTGGGTCCTTGAGAGTTAGCACAGTCTTTAGGAATCCATAGGAATAGACTCTTCTTATCATATTCAGAAGATCTTATCCTTCTTCCATACATATCAACATAGACAATCTCATCCTTTGGTGCCTTCTTGAATGTATGCCTATGGGTGTCGACTGTGTTCCTTCCAGAAGTCTTCTGACCCTTCTGAGGTCTTCTGTATGGAGTGATCAGCCGCTGTGCAATGGTCCGAGGGTTTTGATGATAAGGATACGTTCTACTTGAGCCATCAAAAGATTCATATCTCACAGGCACAGAAGACTTAGTAGACCATTTAGCAAGCTTTAAAGTTTGCTTAGGTTGTGTAGTCTTCAGCTGAGACTGTCTCCACAGAGATGGTTTCGGCTGATGTCTACTTTTCTGACCTTGCTGAGGTTTCTTAAGTTGGGATTCCCCCTTCTTTTGATACCCCATCAGTTGTTTAGGTTGTTGAGTATATCTACTCTTTTTCCCATTCAACTGATTTGCTGGGTCAGCAACCTTTTTGCCCTTATCAGTAGGTTTAGGTTTGGAACCCTCTCCTACCAAATCATTACCCTTAACATGTGTACTCTTCTTAAGTACACTTGTTTGAACCTGTGAGGATTGGGCAATGGTAAAACCAATTCCCTTCTTTACGTTAGGTGTTTGAGACGATTCAACTATTGTTTGAACTGCATGAGAAGCTTTGTTCAGTTGATCCAACCTCAAACTTAAACGTTCCTCACTCGATTTTATACGCTCATGCTGATGGATAAGTTCATCGAACTTTGCTTGTAGAATTTTCAACTGATCAGTTTTCTCAAGATTCTCAGCAAGCAACCTTTCTACCAGCAGACCCTGTTCAGTGTACTTCACTTTAAGAGTGTTTAACTCTTCTGAAGTTATCTGATTAAAATCTGTTAGTGTCTCAGATGTCTTGCTAATAGATTCTTGTGTAAGTAGATCAATTTTTTCTTTCAAGCTCACATTCTCCTTTTCCACACAGTTGTAAGCGTTTATAGCAGTTTTGAGATCTTCCATTAACTTATCAACAAAGTTATGGTCAAACTCTTCTGCAAAAGAAACACGAGAAGCGAATGAAGAACAGGAATCAGAGAGTACCTCATCTCCATTTGCCATAAGACACAAATCATTGTCTGAAGAGAAGTCTGAAGATGATGTTGAATCACTTGAAAGAGTATCCTCATCTTCAGCCACTAAAGCACGCTTGTCAGCAAACTTTCTGTTCCTCATCAATCTCTTTTCTTCTCTTTCTCTTGGAGTTAAATCTGGACAATCATAGCTGAAATGTCCCGATTTATGACAATTATAGCAAGCATCACTTCTTGAAGATCTTCTTGGACTAGAATCCCTTTTAGGAGAAGAATCTCTTCTTCTTGGACTATCTTCTCTTCTTCTTTCTGGAGTCTTGAACCTTCTGTCTTCTTTGGAGTCTTCTGACCTCTTGTCTGAAGGTTTGTTTTCGGATCTGAAACCAACTTTCTTTGTATTCTTCCAATGTCTTCTATATTTCCCAAATTTTGAATTCATTTTATCAAAATTTCTGGTCAGCAAAGCCATCTGTTCTTTCAAGCTTAAATCCTCTCCAATAGGCTCTTTAGATGACTGATTTGAAGTGACCTTAAAAACAACTTCCTTTCCCGTGGAATTTGAATTTCCTTCATCCTCGTCTTCTTCTTGTTTCAGATCATATTCATGAGCTTTTAAATGTGAAAATAGCTCATGATGACTGATCTTGCTCAGTTCTTTTGTATCTTTAATCACTGTAATCTTGACTCTCCATTTGCTAGTTAGCGATCTCAATATTTTGTTGTTGATCTCCTTCTCAGTGTAAGATTTTCCCAAAGAACTTGCTTTATTGATGATATTTGTCAGTCTTAAGTCCAATTGATCTATCGTCTCATCAGGCTTCATCTTGAAGGTGTCAAATGAATGTAGAATGGACTGCAACTTGTTTTCTTTAATTTGTTCAGATCCTTCACACATGAGTGCTAGAGTTTCCCACATTTCTTTAGCAGTCTTGCATGTTTTGACTTTCTCTGTAAGCTCTCTAGTTAATGTCTCTATGATCTCTGTCCGAGCAACTTGGTCAAGATTAAATAGTTTTCTTTCATCATTTGACATCTCACTTCTTTTCTTTTCAATCTTCTGTCGAGTGGATGCTTCTGCTCCACCGCTTCCAGAACTTACTGGTTCAAAGTAAAACTTTATCGGTCCATCTTCAAGAGTTTCAAGCATTCTATCATGAATTGCACCAAGATGATTTTCCATGCGAAATTTCCAGTAGTCATAGTCTTCAATAGAGAACTCTGGTAGCTTTCTTTTACTGCTCTTAAGGGAACTCATTGTTAGTAATAAAAACGATTATGCAATGAATGCAATGAGTTTTATGAAAAATGGTTTTTCAAAAAGATCTGTTCAGATGACCTGATTGGAGTGTATAGGGTAAGAGTTATTAAGACCAATCAACAAAATATCGAACCCAAGGGAAAAAGTATGCACATGAGGTCCTAGAAATACAAGTTATTAGTGACTAGAGTTGCAACAATGGTTTGGTACAAAAACAACAAAAACACAAGCAAAAATACAAAACAACAATGAGCAAGCAATAGATCGAACACTTAGAATGCGAGAACAAAAACAACACTAAATGGTGGGATAGAGGTGCTAGGATTAACATCCATCAATGAATCATCAATCAACAAGCTACAATTGAATCAAATTGCAAATCAACTAAGATAGAAAGCATAAACCATCATGAAATTAATCACTACATTAAAATCACAATGCCTAATGTGAGTATCCTTAGTCTTTCCCATCTCTCAATGTAGAAATCCCCAATTCATACAATCATGCAAAATTGAATCCCGATCAACACCTAATCACGTTTGCTCAACTCTCGCCTATTGCTAGGGTGATTAACCATTAATCTAAAGAGACAATTTTACACAAAGCACAATTAAGAATCACAATTAGGTAGAAAACTAATGTGAGTATCCTTAGTGCAACTAATCTCTCGATTCCGAAGCACCCAATCCACACATTCATACACAATTATCACCCGATTAATACCGGATCACGTTAGCGCAACTCTCGTCTATAGCTAGGGTGATCAAACACTAATCTAAAGAGATAATTATGCATGAAGCACAAATGAGAATCACAATTAGTAAGCAATCTACTCAATTGATCTCCAATCATCAACAATCATAGCATCATCAATCAAATCATCATCAATTTCAATTATCCCAAGCACAAGAGAGTTAGCCCATGGTGAAATCCATGGGAAGAAGATCTAATTGATCAATCACAAAACAAATCACAACAATAAAGAAATAGAAAAGACAAGAGAGGAAGAACATCACCAAATGATCTTCAATTAACCAAAATAGGAATGCTTGAGTCTTCAACACCAATCTCCAATTGAATTACAAGCTTGAATTGAATGAATTACAAGGATCAAATGCTAATCTATGTCTAATCTACCAACAATCAATGGAAATCTAATCCTAAATCTAACTTCTACTCTAATCTAAGAAAGGAATTGGCTTGGGGCTTGAGAAATCGCCCCAAAACCGCTACTAACTGCTACTATCTAGTCTGTCTCTGGATTGCTCTGCTTCAAGTCCTTAAATACCGAATTTATGAAAAACTTCCCCCTCGAGTCGAGGGTCAGGCCTCGACTCGAGGTCCCTGCGTTTCTTCACTCCCTCGACTCGAGGGTCATGTCTCGAGTCGAGGCTTCTGCCTTTGTCTCATCCCTCGACTCGAGGGTCATGTCTCGAGTCGAGGCTCCTGCTTTTCCTTCGATTTTGGTCCTTTCTGCACATCCCTCGACTCGAGGCTCTTGTCCCTCGACCAGAGCTCGAGTCCAGGGCATTTTTCTCACACGGGGCTTCGGCCCCGACCCCTGTTTTCGTCCCGGATGTCCGTCTCTTCATTATAAGCCTAATGGTACTCTCGGTTTGGCAAAATTTCACCGAATTACCTGCAAAATAGACGGAAAACATCAAAATCTCACAAATAATACTTTTTAGGCAAAAGAGTGATACTTTTCACATTTAGGCACAAAAACTAACACTTTAGCTCACTTTTTGCACTAAAAATAGCCCTAAAAACATGTATCAATTCACTCCAATCATACCCCCAAACTTGAATTGTTGCTCGTCCTCGAGCAACGTAGAAACTAAGAACAAAGGAGTGAATTGATTGCAATTATGTCACATGGCACCATAGACGAAAAATAAGACAATCGAACTCATCAATGATCTCAAGTATCAATGCAACTATCCACTAGCAAACAAGATGAATCATGCTCAAACAAATGCTCAATCAAATACTCAACACATTGCTCCTTCCATGGAGTGTTTCACTCTTCACTCAAATGTATCAAGGTTTAAAGCACTCAATCATCAATTCACAAATAAGTACACCATATGCTTGCCACAAGACTTAATCTCAATCAAAATCATTTGTGATCAATCAAGAATCAAAGAGGTCTTTCTTCTAGGTTGTAATGTAGGCTCTTTGGAAAGGTGGGATATTTATGGATAAGAGTGACTAAGTAGTAGAGACTTGAATGTAAGTTAATCAATACAAATGCACAATCTCTTCACTTTTCATCAAGCACACTCTTTCTATTGAACTTCAATGATCAATCCACCATTCACTTGAGCTTCTCTTTTAAAGCTCACAAATTGAATCTTTCTTTTCATGCATTTTCTTTACAATTCAATCTTTCACAACCTTTCTTTTCTTCTATCTCTTAACACATCATCACTTAGCTCATCATCTTCCCACAATTAGCAATCAAATCACCATCATTAGCCAACATTCAAGCTCAACTAAACATAGGACAATAAAGGCTCATCAAAATAGGCTAAATGGTTTCAAATTCACTTGGCTCGCCAAAGAATAAGGATCATAGGCTCAACATGGCTCACTAAGGAAATCAAATGTATTTGGTAGGGAAAATATTTTGGCAAAGTGACTCATCATGTCAAACATGGCCTCTTATCATTTTCAAAACATTACACAAAGATCAATATTAACAAGTCTAGTGGCAAGTTCTAGCATACAAATCATGAACGATGCACTCACAAAGGAATCAAATCAACCGTATAAGATGTACGATTATGAAGGCACAAAACTCACGGGCTTAACTTGAGCAATGAATCAAGAATTTTCAATCACATTCATCTTCACATAATTAATCAAGCAACTAGCATCAAGCTACACATCTACTAATGATCATAACAAATTCAACAATCTTACAACTCAAGCACAAATGCTCATGTACATAACCTCAAGCATACTCACTATCTCAAAATGATACTCAAAAATATGTCAATTAATCCACTACTAAGCTCAAAATCAATAAATCTCAAAAGTCTAGGAATAAGGAATCCAAAGAAATCATCTAGGAATAATCATCAATAGACCATCAACTCAATAAGATCAAGATAATAACCACCATCAATAAAATCATCCAAAAATCCAAAACCAATCATAACAATCATCAAGTCAAGAGTATAAGCACCATCAAAAGTACAAAGGAAACAAGAATATCAGAACCTAAAGAACAACAAGAAGAGGGAATGAGGAATAGGGGATAGCCCTAATAGTCGGACGGCGGCGGTGGAGGAGGATAGTGTCCTGGCCCGAAGTTCCACGAGCTCATCTGCTGAAGGAGTGAATACATGTCATGCTGAGTCTTCAGAGACTCCTCCTGCATCCTCCGAGTCTCTTCATTAAATCTACGTGACTCCTCCATCATCCGGTACATCTCATCCTGCCGGGTCAGACTCTCTATATGCATCCTCTGACTGTCTGCCCACATCTCCTCCGTCAGAACCCACGGTCTCTGAGATGAACTCCCCGCCTCGTACTCTCTACTCCTCATCTCGTCCTGCCAGTACATGTTAATCTCTGGCTGGTAATCCTCGTCCATCTGTACTGGCGGCTCCTCTTGCTCCGGCTCCTCATCATCCTCATCCTCAGAATCATAATCTCTGATCTCTACCTCTGCTCCCTCTGCAACTCCATCACCCTGATCATCATCAGAACCCGACTGCTGACCTCCATCGTCATCATCAACCTCCCTAAGCACATCCCCATGCTCTCTAGTGTAAGCGTCAATCGCCTCAGTATGACGCTGTGACCACATACGCAGATTGATAGTCACAAAGGCCTGAGATCCGAAAACTGTCGTCAACCTCTTATTAGGAAGAGGGAATCGGCCACCATGATGCTGCTGTAGGCACCACGTCCTACCGATGCGGTCTAGCGTCCTCATGCGCCGCATGGTATCTGTAGTAAGGTCAGGGCCCTCCACTGCTCTGAGGTTATGCGTCGGAATCCCTAAATGCTCAGCGATCAAAGTAATCATGCCACCGAAGTTAATCTTCTTGAACTTCGTGCTAGTGGCTCTCTCAAATAAATAGCAAAGATAGGCGGCAGCATTAAATCTGACTCCATGGAGAAAGCACCAAATGACGTACAGCTCCTCGGATACCACGGCTCCTCCCTCCGATCTCGCGAATATGGTACCCGCAAGAATCTTCTCAAGATATCGAATGACCGGGTTCCGGATATGTGTGCTCTTAGACTTCCCCGGAACAAAATCGGGCTGATTAGGAGCCCCAGAATCTGAAATCCTCCTCCAAAACTGCTTAGCATTATACTCCTTCCTGATGTTCAACAATGATCGGTCGGGGTCTGTAGGTGCTCCAATAATCTCGTTGATCTCGTCCAGAGTCAACGAGTACTCATACCCCATGAGCTCAAATGTGATACTCCTCGGGAATTTGGCCCTCCTGGCCTTATCAACTCTCACCGTGCACAGGAACTCGAGAGTGAGTCCGATATACGTCCTAGGCCTCTTAGTCAAGAAGCCCCCCATCCCGACTTGCTCAAATAGGCGAGGAATATCCTCCTCGATCCCCATCGATATCATGCAATCTTGGTCCACTAGTCTAGTCTTGACCACCCGGTTATACAGCTCAGAATATAACTCAATATGAGTCCTCCACCGGTGATCATCCCACTGAATTCCGAGCTCAGCAGGTGTCCTATGTGCACGTCGGATAGCAGCCTCTTTCTCGCGAATCTCCGCCTCAGAAAGGTTATGTCTGTCGGCCCCTCTAGACATTGTTCCTGCAAAACATTCCCAAAAGCAAAAATCAATACCAACAAATACGATACGAGCTCAGAAAAATATCAATCATACCATGAACGAGTCAACGATCCATAAACATCTCAAATGAACAAAATCCCTAGTAACTAGCAACTAAGCCTCAACAATGGTCAATGAGTCAACTAAACACATATATCCAATAGAAGTGCTCAAAATAGTCCTAAAACATGTATACTTACTAGAATGGCCCCACAATTAATTCACAAGTAAGCTCACAAATAATCATACAATTATGCTCACTAAAATCCCAAAAAAATCATAGGCCAATTAGCAAGTAATTCAACAATTATGCATCAACAAATCATACACTTCTATCAACACCATAATTCAACTTGACCAAATGATCCCAACAATTATACTAGGAATTCCTACAAATGCCATAATTCACAATTCTAATCCAAATTCACAATTAACGAGCACAATATCATTTTCAATCCTAAACATGCTCCTAGCCTCATCAAACAATCCAAATATACTCATACAAGGCTCCAAATCATCCACAATAATCATGCATAGAAGGTGTTTGTCAAAATGTCCACATGAAATTCCAATTTAATTAACAAATGGCCTAATTGAATCACCCATGCAATAATCACCATAACACTACGAAATTGAAGCCAAGATGAGTAGAAATTACGTACCTTGTTTGAAGAATTGACCCAAAAATCGGACTTGGAAAACACCCAATCAATTATACCCAAAAATCCCCAAATTTTCTTCCAAAAACCCTCAAGATCCTCTCTTTATGCAATGTATATGATAAAATGATGAAATGATGGTGAGTGTATGGTGGAAATGACGCAAAACCCGTCGGAAATAGGTTGGAGACGGAGGAACGGCGCTGCTGAAACCTAACCCTCGAGTCGGGATTCTGCTGCTGGTCCTGCGTATTTTAAAAAAAACCCGCGCCTCGAGTCGAGGGTCAGGCCTCGACTCGAGGGATCCAAAATTTCGCCTGCCTCGACTCGAGGTCTCACGCACGACTCGAGGCTCTTAACAAACTGACCCCCTCGACTCGAGGTGGCACCCTCGACTCGAGGGATGTGTAAAATTCTGAATTTTTGACTAAGTGTAAATCCCTCGACCCGGGGGCCATGCACTCTCGACCCTGGGTCGAGTCCAGGGAATTTTTGACGATTCCCGGGCCCGACCCGACCCCCGAAACTCCTAAAATGACCTTTATACCCCTAACGAACCCAAATATGCAAGAAATTACCGTTTTGGTCCCTCGATTTAAGCCCGGTCGCTCATTCGATCGAGGAGACCGGGTTCTCTTCCTTTTTGCTCATTTTCACCAACTTTTAAGCTCTCCTTTCCTTCTCGATTCCTCGATTTCTTTGCAAATTCGATCCTTTCCAATCCTCATAGTGAGTATACCTACACACGGGCAAAACAATTCATCAAAATCATCATCACTAAGAGATGCATTTCTTCCCTAAATGACAATCATACCCCCAAACTTGAATGAAGTCATGCATTCAAGTTTGACTCAAAATATATGCAACTCCTAATGATATCAACAATTAAGCACAACAATATATGAATCTCAAAGCATAGAGCATCATGTACCAAGAATAAGCAAGATAGTAGCTAGCCAAATCTCCTAAAAACAAAAACACTAATCTACCAAAAGCACCAAAAAGAACAAATAAAAAGGATGGGTTGCCTCCCATCAAGCGCTATTTTTCGTGTCCTATGCCGGACTTATTCTTCACATCTAAAATCCTTCATCGGAATGGCCAAGGGTAACGATCTTCCTTCCCATTGTATCTCGATCTTTGTGTTTCAAGGTCTAGGAGATTCACCGAAACAATAGGACAACCACCTATAGATATGCAAAGTGTCCATGGTTGTCCCCCTTTTTCTCTTGCCATCCTCCTCTTCCATTCTTTTTCTTCAAGGATGCCCAAGCGTTTCTTTAATTCTTCCCTATAGTCAAAATTCACAAGAGGCAAAATTAAACCATTAGAAGAATCAATTTCAATTAAATCACAAATTGAAGAGTTAGAGGGTATAGAAATGCCCATTTCAATCTTCAATGCCTCCTTAGGTGCTTCTAAGTTCTCTTCTTCATTATAGCTCATGTCCATTAATGGACACTCCTCTTCCTCACTTTTGACAAGGAAATTTTCCACTTCAACCTCTTTGCTTGGACCCTCTACTACATCTCTTCTTTCACTTTCTTCCTCCCCTTCTTCTTCTTGATTCTCCATGATGGTCAAGTTCTTTACTTGGTGTAGGAAATTTTTGACTTGACACTTTATAAACGTGAAGTGGACTTCGGTGATCTCCATAGTCCCCTCTATCCATGAATTGACCTTTTCTTTGGTCTCATACATTTCTTCATACAAGGGAAGCATTTGATCACATCTAGCATCATCTTCCTCAAATTTTTCCAACACAAATCCAAGCATCTCTTGCAATATAGCTCTCATATCATAGAGTCCCCATTCTTCAATTTTAGGAGAAGCTTGTGGCATTGGATAGTCATTCTCATAGCTCCTCCTATCATCATAGTATGCGTCCTCTTCCGATGCCCCTTGACACTCAAATCCAAGACATGGATCAAATGTTTGATCACAAGGTTCATAATATGGAAACATCTCTTGAGGTTGGGGAGAAATTTCTTCACTTATCCAATCTTCATAATTGGATGGAACTTGTTGCCATTGAGAATTATCTTCATAGTTCCTCCAATCATTGTAGCTCAATTCTTCAAAATGTGGAGAATACACCCTACTATCTTGATAATATTCTTGATTCCACAAGTATGAGTTGTATCCTTCCATCTAGACAAGATAGCAAAGTATCAAATTCCAACAAAAATAACAAAACAAACACAAAGGCAACAAGTAGTCACTTCAAACAATTCCTAAGTCTCACTTAAGGCGCAAAAACTAATTCCCCGGCAACGGCGCCATTTGATTGGAGTGTATAGGGTAAGAGTTATTAAGACCAATCAACAAAATATCGAACCCAAGGGAAAAAGTATGCACATGAGGTCCTAGAAATACAAGTTATTAGTGACTAGAGTTGCAACAATGGTTTGGTACAAAAACAACAAAAACACAAGCAAAAATACAAAACAACAATGAGCAAGCAATAGATCGAACACTTAGAATGCGAGAACAAAAACAACACTAAATGGTGGGATAGAGGTGCTAGGATTAACATCCATCAATGAATCATCAATCAACAAGCTACAATTGAATCAAATTGCAAATCAACTAAGATAGAAAGCATAAACCATCATGAAATTAATCACTACATTAAAATCACAATGCCTAATGTGAGTATCCTTAGTCTTTCCCATCTCTCAATGTAGAAATCCCCAATTCATACAATCATGCAAAATTGAATCCCGATCAACACCTAATCACGTTTGCTCAACTCTCGCCTATTGCTAGGGTGATTAACCATTAATCTAAAGAGACAATTTTACACAAAGCACAATTAAGAATCACAATTAGGTAGAAAACTAATGTGAGTATCCTTAGTGCAACTAATCTCTCGATTCCGAAGCACCCAATCCACACATTCATACACAATTATCACCCGATTAATACCGGATCACGTTAGCGCAACTCTCGTCTATAGCTAGGGTGATCAAACACTAATCTAAAGAGATAATTATGCATGAAGCACAAATGAGAATCACAATTAGTAAGCAATCTACTCAATTGATCTCCAATCATCAACAATCATAGCATCATCAATCAAATCATCATCAATTTCAATTATCCCAAGCACAAGAGAGTTAGCCCATGGTGAAATCCATGGGAAGAAGATCTAATTGATCAATCACAAAACAAATCACAACAATAAAGAAATAGAAAAGACAAGAGAGGAAGAACATCACCAAATGATCTTCAATTAACCAAAATAGGAATGCTTGAGTCTTCAACACCAATCTCCAATTGAATTACAAGCTTGAATTGAATGAATTACAAGGATCAAATGCTAATCTATGTCTAATCTACCAACAATCAATGGAAATCTAATCCTAAATCTAACTTCTACTCTAATCTAAGAAAGGAATTGGCTTGGGGCTTGAGAAATCGCCCCAAAACCGCTACTAACTGCTACTATCTAGTCTGTCTCTGGATTGCTCTGCTTCAAGTCCTTAAATACCGAATTTATGAAAAACTTCCCCCTCGAGTCGAGGGTCAGGCCTCGACTCGAGGTCCCTGCGTTTCTTCACTCCCTCGACTCGAGGGTCATGTCTCGAGTCGAGGCTTCTGCCTTTGTCTCATCCCTCGACTCGAGGGTCATGTCTCGAGTCGAGGCTCCTGCTTTTCCTTCGATTTTGGTCCTTTCTGCACATCCCTCGACTCGAGGCTCTTGTCCCTCGACCAGAGCTCGAGTCCAGGGCATTTTTCTCACACGGGGCTTCGGCCCCGACCCCTGTTTTCGTCCCGGATGTCCGTCTCTTCATTATAAGCCTAATGGTACTCTCGGTTTGGCAAAATTTCACCGAATTACCTGCAAAATAGACGGAAAACATCAAAATCTCACAAATAATACTTTTTAGGCAAAAGAGTGATACTTTTCACATTTAGGCACAAAAACTAACACTTTAGCTCACTTTTTGCACTAAAAATAGCCCTAAAAACATGTATCAATTCACTCCAATCATGACCACAACAGTCTTTCCTCAAAGACTATTGGTAACCAAAGCCAGTGGTCGGTTGAACCACTGCTCTGATACCACTTGTTGGTCCCGGACGAGATGTGCAAGGAGGTTGAAAGTCTAGAAAGGGGGGGTTGAATAGACTTTACCACACTCAAAACTTTTTACAACTTTTCGTGAGCTGAGTGTGAGGTTAGAAGGCTTTGAAGTCTTCTACAGCAAAGTACTCAGAGTGTGCTAAGTGAGATCAGCAGACTTCGGAAACTCGAAGTCTTCTGATGGTGCGGAAGCTAGTCTCGTGTGTATTTGAAAAACCCTTTTGATGAAAACCTTGGTAAAGAATATTTAGCGATTTTGATGCAGGTTTATTAAAAATGATGATGAATGAGCAGTTTATAAGTATGAATGCAGAAAGCTAGTAAAGACACAGAGATTTTTATAGTGGTTCGGATATAACGATCCTACGTCCACTCTCCCTGATTCCACAGGGGCCTTACTATCCACCAAAACTCGGTCTTTTCTCCTCTAAACTCCTCGAGGATTCGACCACAGGAAGTTTAACAAGTTCCTGCCCTTGGTACAATCAATGTGATCTTCGAGTGTAAACTCTTAGATCTAAAACAATCAACCTTTTCTCGTACAGAGATAATGAAAGGTGATTTATACTTCCTTGACCAAAAATAAATCTCTTCAAGAATATTAGCGTATTGAATCGATTTCTGGTACGAAGAATTGTACGTGAAATGCTATGAGTGAAGATGGATTATTCTTGATGTTTCTCGCGCGTGTATCTTCAAATATCCTTCACTTCGGTTTTTATATGATCCTGAAATTGACTAGCCGTTAGACTAATTTGTCAATCAGGTCTTCGAAGAAATGGTAAGTGATCGTTGGAAGATTCGTTTGACTTTGGATAATTGATTGTTTGATATCAATCAATTATATCCTGATTGATCTTGATTGATAATCCAGTCTTCTCTAGATTGATTATGGATATCCCTGAATTATCCTTCTGACTTTTATTAACCCTGACGAATCTCTCAAAGTCAACTTTAGCAACCTTACACCTTGCTCCAGCACAGTTCAAAGCTTGCTGTAGCATGGATTCCAACCTTGCTATCTTAACTTAAACCTTTCTTGATAACACCCTTTTTATCATACGCCTTCCTTTATCTTCACGATGCCCTTCTAGATGACTTCGAACAAGATCTTTCTTAGATCCTTAAGTCTTCTTATCAGCAACCTTCAGTTCTCAATCAATACAGATCTTCAGGTTAAGCCTAGCAGGATTAACTATACTAAGACATAAACCCTATCTAGATCATCAGCTGACTAACAGGTTCAGCTGGTCCTATTACACTTAGGTTTTAGGAACATCATCAAAACATACAAATTCTAATCCTAACAAGGTCTAGGCACTTCATTAATAGATACGAATTATTAATTCAGCAATATATTCTCACAAATCACAAGTTTTCAATAAGCACAAAATCGTTTTCAAGGATTTCTTCATAGATCATTCTAAGTGTTTATTGAACACTCTTTTTACACATCTTCAAATACACTTCTATCACTATAGAGTTAGATTTCCCAGAATAGTTTAGTAGTTTGAAGATTTGAAGATCTTTGTATATTGTAAGCTGTACGATTGGAAAGTGAGTAAGTAAGCTAGTGGAAGAGACCCTTCTTCAAAGTTTGAAGAAGGAGAGTGGATGTAGGATTTTTATAATCCGAACCACTATAAATCTGTTGTTCTTTATCGCTTTCATTTACTTATCTGTTTCTTTCAATTATCAGCTTATCATTCAAAGATTAATTTCAGAATTCAAGTTAAAACTAAAATATCAGGTTGCTTTTGATCTTGTTAAAGTTGAGTTTAAAATTATTTTCCGCTGTGGTACTTGGTTTTTGAATAAGTTTGAAAGATGTGTAAAAATCTAAAAATCTATTCAACCCACCCCCCCTTCTAGAAGGCTAGTTCAAGTTTTCCTAAGATACTCAACAAATCGGGACCAATAATTTCTAACTTGAAATGTTTGTTAAGCAATCTTGAAATGCAGAAACGGATCTGGGAGAAGCTGCTTTCTACTGTAACAGGGGGAGTAGGACCTGATGTTGCTGCTCAATCTGCTGATGGTGTTGCTGCTGAACCGTCTGCTGCTGCTGGTGATGGAGATGTTGGTTGTACGAGTGCTGATGTTGGTGCAACTGGAGGAGGACCAGATGCTGATATCTCTGGAGCTGGAACAAGTGCATCTCCTGATGCTGAAATGGGAACTGATACCAGGATGTGCCGGATAATGTGCCCACAATTCCAACCAACAATGATGATGGACCCAGCAGTTCAAACATGGATATTCAACCCCCCTTCTAGATTTTGTTCTAGAAGGTTAACTCAAAGTTTCATAATCAACTCAACTAATCGGGACCAACAAGTGGTATCAGAGCAGTGTTAAGCTGTTCTGATATTGATTTAGGTCTTAACTAAGATTCTGAAATTTTCTTAATTTTCTTCATCTTTTTCATTGTTACTAACTGTGCTACTAATAAATTTTTGTGGAGTATTTTGTTTCTTTATCTCATTATGTCTTCAGGAAAAAGCAAGAAGTCCAGGAATTTACCTGAATTTTCTATTGAAGATTATGATTACTGGAAATTCAGGATGGAGAATCACCTTAAGGCCATCCATGATAGGATGGAGGAGGTTCTTGAAGAAGGACCTATAAAATTTTATCATGGAGGCACTAGCACTGGAGCTGAATCAGCTGAATCCAGAACCAGACAAGAGAAAAAGAGTTCTGAATTGACAAATGATGAAAGAAAGATCCACAATCTAGATCAAGTAGCTCGAACTGAAATCATTGAGACTTTAAGTAAAGATTGGATTGAGAAGGTTAAGAGATGCAAAACTGCAAAAGAAATGTGGCAGACTCTGGCAAATGATTGTGAAGGGTCAGATCAAGTAAAAGAGAATAAGCTGCAGTCAGTCTTACACGCATTTGATACATTCAAAATGAAGGAAAATGAATCTGTGGATCAGTTAGATGTAAGGTTGACGAATCTCCTCAACAAAGCAGCTGACCTTGGAAAGAACTATACAGAGAAGGAGATTAATAACAAGATACTGAGATCATTAACCAAGAGATGGAGAGAGAAATCCAATATCCTTAAAGCAACTCAGAATTTATCTTCTATTACTCACCAATTGTTCTCTCATCTTAAAGCTCTAGAGTATGACATTCAAATAGAAGATAAGGAGGATGAGATGGAGTCGAGCACCTCATCCAAGTCTGTTGCCTTTGTCAGCAAAGAAGACAAGATGTCAACTGAGTCTGTAGGAGCTGATCTATCTCTGAAGGAACAGATGGCTCTGCTCACCAAAAGGTATGACAGATTAAGAATGAAGTACAAATGAAATAAATTGAGATTTGCAGGTAAGGACAGATCAAGATCCAAATCAAAAGTAGGAGCCAGACGAGAAGATTCAGATCACCTGTCAAAAGAAATCCTTCCAGCCCTAGATCAGACATGAGTGACACTTGCTACACATGCAACAAGCCAGGAAACTTCAGCCATGATTGTCCTCAACTGACTCCTAAAGAAAGGGAAGAGAAAAGGAAAAAGAGAGACAGGAGATTTGCAGACCAAAGAGCTTTACTGGCTGAAGAAAATGAGTCAAAGAAATCATCATCATCATCATCATCTTCATCTGATTTCGGATCAGATGAGGAAATCTATCTCATGGCTAAAGAGGTAGTTTATTATTCATCCTCTTATAATGATTCCTGTCAGTCTGCATCTGATTATGATCAAACTGTTATTCATGAATTATTGAGAGACTTAAAGACATCTCTGGCTGCTTATAAACAGCTAGAGACAGAAAATTTGGCTTTAAAGGATCAAGTTCAAATTCTAGTTAAAGGAATGCAAGTGATGAACTATCCAGAAACTAAGGAAACATTCAAGGGGGAATGTTTTCCTCAGGCTGAGGCTAGTACATCAGCCAGCTTACCTGAAAGATTAGAAAGTGAATTGAAATCTTTAAAAGACAAATTTGAAGTAATCTATGCTGAAAATGAATTAATTAAGAAAGACAATGAGAAACTAGTCTTCAAAATTAGTCAACTTAATAATTCACAATCACCAATAGATCACATCTTTAATACATCTAAAAAATCCCATGACAAAACAGGTCTTGGTTATGACAGAAATAATAAATCAGATGTACAGAAACCTAGGAAATTTGTGAAAGCATCTGATCAATCAAAAGAGGTTAAAATTGGTCCTTGGAAACCAATTAGTCAAGTAAGGACTGCATCTTCCAGCTTGAAAACAAAAATTCAACTGAGGACTCCTTATCAGACTAAGAGAAATCCAAGAACCAAAATAATAAGAAGAAATTCTTATTATAATCCTTTTGATGGGAGAAGCAGATGTTATCCCACATTTCCTAAGTTTAGGAAAATTACTAAATCTAAATACAACAAGTTATCATTTAAAAGTGATACAATTGTAGACAGATTCAGTAGAGAGACCAAGTCTGATTTATTATTTGTAGATGAGATTTTTATCTGGTTACCTAAAGTGATGCTTGACCTTCAAGGACCCAAGATCACTAAGGAACCTTATAACTAATCTGTTTTTCAGGATTCACAGGGATCATCACTCAATGAAGAGATCTTAGCTTCCATATGGTACATTGATAGTGGTTGTTCACAACACATGACTTATAACAAGAGGCTACTATCAAATTTCCAAAGCATTGATGGTCCAAGAGTAATATTTGGAGACAACAATTGTGGTCAGATTAAAGGAGTAGGTACTCTGATTATAAAAGATATTCAGGTATCTGAGGTATATTTTGTTGAAGGATTGAAACATAATCTGCTATCTGTTTCCCAGCTTTGTGATAAAGGTTTTCTTGTCAAATTTTCTAAGGATAAATGTGACATCTTAGATAGTTCCTCAGATAAGGTACTTTTAACTGGCTTCAGATATGGTAATGTCTATGTGGCCAACTTTAATAGTTGTCCCAAAGATACCTGTCTAATAGCTAAGGGTGGAGAAGATATCAGTTGGCTATGGCACAAGAGGCTTAGTCATCTGAATTTCAAAACCCTTAGTAAGCTGGCTAAAAAAAACCTTGTCAAGGGATTACCTGAGAAACTTTTATCTACTGATTTTAAATTGATGCTTGTCAGAAAGATAAACAGCCTAGACACTCTTTTAAGAGTATTAACTCCTCTTCATCTGAAAGAGTTTTACAACTACTTCATCTGGATCTGTTTGGACCTGTTTCTCCTCTCAGTTTCAGTGGAAGGAAATATACTCTTGTTATAGTAGATGACTTTTCTAGATATACTTGGGTTATATTTCTTTTCAAGAAAAATGAGACTATAAACAAGATCCCTGGTCTGTTCAGACAGATTCAGAATGAAAAGGGTGTTAATATTATTAAAATAAGGAGTGATAAGGGCACAAATTTTTTGAATTCTTGTTTATCTAACTTTTTCAATGAATTTGGAATTATTCATGAGACATCTTCAGCAAGAACTCCTCAACAAAATGGAGTGGTTGAAAGAAGGAATATAACCTTGAAGGAAGCAGCCAGGAGCATGTTAGCTTGTTGGTCCCAGAAAGTTGAGTTGATTAAAACCTTGAGTAAGCTTTCTAGAACAAAATCTAGAAAGGGGGGATTTGAATAGATTTTGTAGATTTTTCAAATCTATCAAAATCAATTCAAAATATCAGATTAAGCACAGCGGATTATGATTAAATTCTCAACTTCTTATAAGATCAAAAGCAAGGTTGATATACTGATTTTAGTTAAGATTCTAGATTTAAATCTTGATGAAACACAATATGTAAATCAAACAGAAACTAAAGAAAGCAAGAAACAACACCAGGATTTATAGTGGTTCGGATTTAAAAAATCCTACATCCACTCTCCTTCTTCAATTTGAAGAAAGGACTCTGCTTACTGCTTTCTTTCTTACTTCCAGCTTACAACTTACAACTTGTACAATTCTTCAAATCTTCAATCTCCTAGACTCTTCTTCTAGAAATCTAACTGTTACAGTGTGTATTGGATTTTGAAGATTACAAGAAAAGTGTTCTAAAAACACTTAAAACTGTTTAGAAACTCTCTAGAAATACTTGTGAAAAGATTGTGAAATCTGAGTAGTGAAAATGTGGAAATCAAACTGAGAAGACAGTTAGTTTGTTAGTTAGTTCTAACAAACTTGAAACTGCTTAACAAACTTAATCTTGAAAACTGCTTAAAACCTCGGCTGATTCTTCCTACTCGTCTGCAGCTGACTTGGTGAAGATTAGCCTTTCTTATTCTACTCAGCTTATCTTGACCTCGTCTGAGCTCTTTATACTTGTCTCCTGTAGATGATTAGGATTGAGGTTGTCTCCAGATGAGTTGTCATTCCTCGTCTCCAGCTGACTTGAACTAATCTTGACCTAGTCTGATCAGCTTCGTACTAGAACTTAGTCTTCAGTTCTTCATCATAGTCTGCTCATCTGGAACAGTCTTTTAACTCATCAAAACAATCTTGGTCTAACATAGCTGAGTATGAAACCCCTCACAGGTTCTGGGCTGAAGCCATCAACACAGCTTGTTATACCCAGAACAGGTGCTTGGTTGTTAAAGACAAGGGTAAGACTCCATATGAGATTTGGAAGGGTAAGATTCCAAGAATCTCATATTTCAGAGCTTTTGGTTGTAAGTGTTTTATCCATAACAATGGGAAATCTAAGTTGAGAACTTTTGATGCTAAGGCAGCAGATGGAATATTCTTGGGATATTCTAACACTTCCAAGGCATTTAGAGTTTTTAACAAGACAACCCTTTGTGTGGAGGAAACTCCTCATGTTGTTTCTGATGAGTTATATTCCTTCTCAGATAAAGTGAATCAAATTTCTAAAAGTCTAGATAAAATTGAACTAACCAAGACTAAACATAGAACTGTCTATTTACCTAGTCTTGATTCAGAGTCAGATGAAGAAGAATCCCCATCTGGTAATCAGAAGAAAACTTCTGATCAGACTCCATTAGAACAGACACCCTTGACGTTAGCTGATCAGCGGGGGTCAGCTGATGAAGGGGGAACGTCAGCTGAGGTAGAATCAGAAGAGTTGCCTACTGAGACTCAAGATGAGGATCCTTCTCCTCATATAGGCAAAAGGATGAAAAGTTATCATCCATCTGATCAGATTATAGGAGACCCATCTAGTAGTGTGCAGACACGAATGATGCTGGATTCTAAAAGTCTTTTCAGCTGTTATGTGTCACTTCTTGAACCCAAGTCTATTGAGGAAGTTCTATCTGATCCAAACTGGATAACTGCCATGCAGGAGGAACTGCATCAGTTTGAAAGACAAAATGTTTGGGAATTATTGGAAAGACCCTTACACAGAAAGATTATAGGCACCAAATGAGTGTTTAAAAACAAAACAGATGAGAACAACATTATTGTTCGAAATAAGGCCAGATTAGTTGCCCAAGGTTACTCACAGTCTGAAGGGATAGACTATGATGAAACCTATGCTCCAGTTGCCAGATTAGAGGCAATAAGGTTGTTCTTGGCATTTGCTGCATATAAATCTTTCAAAGTCTTTCAAATGGATGTTAAGTCTGCCTTCCTTAATGGTGTGTTGCTTGAGGAAGTCTATGTGGAGCAGCCTCCTGGGTTTAAGATCAATAACAAGGTCTATAAACTCAACAAAGCTCTATATGGACTAAAACAAGCTCCCAGAGCTTGGTATGATACCTTATCTGATTTCTTGACATCAAATGGTTTTTCAAAAGGTAAGATTGATAGAACTTTGTTTAGGAAGGAGTTAGATGGTAACATCTTATTAGTTCAAATTTATGTAGATGACATAATCTTTGGTTCACCTAATCTGAAATTATGTGAAGAGTTTAACATTCTCATGAAAAACAGGTTTGAAATGTCAATGATGGGTGAATTAACATACTTTCTAGGCTTACAGATTAAACATATGAGTAAGGGTATTTTTATACATCAGTCTAAATATGCTAAGGATCTGATTGAGAAATTTGGGATGACTACTAGTAGAGAAGCTAAGATACCTATGGCAACTAACTTCTCTATGTATTCAGATGAGCAAGGGATACCCACGGATGCAATGGAGTATCGTGGACTGATTGGATCTCTTCTCTATCTCACTGCTAGTAGGCCAGATATAGCCTTTGCAGTTGGGGTATGTGCAAGATTTCAATCAAATCCCAAGAAAACTCATCTGGAGACGGCTAAGAAAATCCTTAAATATCTCAAAGGAACTTTGC
This sequence comes from Paraleonurus japonicus, assembly GCA_030762865.1. Classification (NCBI taxonomy): domain Eukaryota; kingdom Viridiplantae; phylum Streptophyta; class Magnoliopsida; order Lamiales; family Lamiaceae; genus Paraleonurus; species Paraleonurus japonicus. The sequence goes on from CM061057.1 coordinate 31,214,391, forward strand.
AAGTAGGGTTATGGTACCCAGCTGATGAAAACTTTGAGCTGGCAGGATATTCAGATTCAGACTTTGGAGGATGTAAGATTGATAGGAAATCCACTTCAGGAACTTATCAATTCTTAGGCAACAAATTAATTTCTTGGTTATCTAAGAAACAGGCATCTGTTGCCACCTCCGCAACTGAGGCTGAATACATGGCAGCTGGAAGTTGTTGCTCTCAACTCCTCTGGATTAGTCAACAGCTTAGAGATTATAATATTCAAACATCAGCTGTTCCTATTTACTGTGATAGTAATAGTGCAATAGCTATGACTTACAATCCTGTTCTACATTCTAGATGTAAGCATATAGACATTAGGCATCACTTCATTAGAGATCATGTAGAGAAGAATGACATTAGGATTGAGAAGATAGCCACTGAATTACAAAGAGCAGACATTCTTACAAAACCATTAGCTAAGTCAAGGTTTAAAGATTTATGCTTAGAATTAGGGTTACTTGATGCATCTTTATCTGATTTTTAAATTACTTGCATCTGATAAATGTATTCCTTATTTCTGGTATTTTCCTTTTCTTTAAATTAATGTCTAGAAAGAATTATTAGACTAGATATGAGTCAAAGGACAATCAGGTAGCTGATATCATTGATTTCCTTATTAGGAATCAAGAATCAAGGATTAGTCATATTGACCTTATCTGACATGTTAATTACTTATCTGACATTCGATAAATCAGATGAGGGCACAATTGTCAGCTGATTTCCTGAGAATCAGACGACTATCTGCACCCTATCTGATCTACCTCAAATTACTAATGGTTTTCCTTGAGTCTATGTCTTTGCAGGAATAGGTCACAGATTATACTGTTTCACCTCATCTTTTCTCAAATCTTTTATTCTGACACCTTTGTTCCTAAATAAACTCCATATTTTTCTTCATAAAAATATTTTTGGATTGATTGGATGGAAAACCTAATTTTAGAAAATTAAGTCAGAGCCTGTTTATTTAATTGTTTTTAAGATTGCTAAAAAGTTAAAATCAAGCAGTTTATAAAATCAGACAGGTTACTTTATCAGATGACTTTATAAACCCATCTGTTTTGAAAACCCTTATACGAAGTAAGATAACCCTGGGCTGACGTCAGGTATACTTACTTCCCTGCATAAAGTAACCTACATCTGTCAAATCAACAGTCTATAAAGTAACTTTTTACGCATTTCAATGATTAGTGTATTGCACGCGCTGAATCCCAATCGTTTATCCAAGTTTTTAACCGTTGATTCAGCACAGTAATTCATTTCAAATAAACTGCTTAGATTAAAATTAATTTTCAAAGCGATTTCTCTTTCCAAACTTTCCCTCCTATAAATATATCTTCTTCTTCCCTTATTAATTTTTTTACTCTCAGAAAAACCTGCATATTCTCTGAAACTTTACAAACCCACAAAATTTCAATGGCATCTTCTTCTAAAACCACCAAAACCCACAAACCCAAATATATTTCAACCAACATTTCTCATTTTAAAATGAATGAGGAATTTTACAAAAACCGATTAAAAGCCGAAATGTACGTAGATTTTGAAACCACCCATGATTCAGAATCTGCAGAGATTCTTCGTCTTCTTGAAGCATCAAGGCTACGAGGATTTCTATCAATGAAATCCCCCCAAAGTAGAACTGCTGATCTTTTGGGAGCAGAGTTCCTGGCAAGGATGAACGACACCCAGGATGGGTTTGATACGTCGGTGGATGGTACGATTCTAAGCTACTCAAAAGAGAATATTGCCAGAATTTTTAACACGTCAATGAAGGGAGTAAATCCATTGACGTACAAGGAGGATGAGTGGGAGGAATCCTTTGACTTGATGGCAAGGGTTTCTCAGAGGGGAACTAGAAGGGATTTGAAAAAGAATTTATTGAGAAGAAAGTATAGACTGCTGATGACTGTAGTGACGAAGGCGGTGTTGGGTGAGCAAAGCTCACATGATGGGTTAACCAAACCCAGATTGTGTGTGATGCGAGCCATTTTGGATGGTGTGAGTGTGAACTGGGTGGATATGTTGATCTATAAACTGAAGGAGGAGAAGAAACGACTTACTTTTAAGTCGTCTGCAGAAGACTGGATACCTACCTCTGTAGTCAGCCTATTCAACAAGATAATTGTGCTGATCGAAGGGCTGAACAGGGAGGCTGACTGGAGAGTAGGTACGAAAAAATACTCCAAGCAGAAGGGGATCCTTACAAAGGATGACAAGCTTGGAGGAAATCCAGACTCAGACGATGAGTCTGATGCTGCCAGAATCCAGAGGCAGGAGGCAGCAGCTGCAGAAGCTCAACGTCCAGCAGCTGAACCAGCCGAGGGTCCTGATTGGAGTGAATTGATACATGTTTTTAGGGCTTATTTTAGTGCAAAAAGTGAGCTAAAGTGTTAGTTTTGGTGCATAAATGTGAAAAGTATCATTCTTTTGCTTGAAAAGTACTATTTGTGGGATTTTGATGTTTTTCGTCCATTTTGCAGGTAATTCGGTGGAATTTTGCCAAATCGAGAGTACCATTAGGCTTAGAATGAAGAGACGATTATACGGGACGAAAACGGGGGTCGGGGCCGAAGCCCCGCGCGAGAAAAGTGCCCTTGACTCGAGCTCTGGTCGAGGAGCAAGAGCCTCGAGTCGAGGGCTATGCAGAAAAGGATCAAAATGGGAAAATGGCAGCAGTCTCGACTCGAGGCATGACCCTCGAGTCGAGGGCGAGGAGTTTTGCAGGAGCCTCGAGTCGAGGGGGAGGTTTTTCCAAAAATTCGGTATTTAAGGGGAGAAGCAGAGCATGCAACTTAATCACTTCATAATAGCAGTTAGTAGCGGTTTTGGGGCGATTTCTCAGGCCCCAAGCCAATTTCTTCATTAGATTAGAGTAGATTGGTAGAATTAGATTTAGAATTCAATTGATTGTTGGTAGATTAGCATTAGATTAGCATTTGATCATTGTAATTCCATTCAATTCAAGCTTGTATTTCATTTGGAGATTGATGTTGAAGACTCAAGCATTCCTATTGTTGTTGATTGAAGACTATTTGGTGATGTTTTTCCTCTTTTGTCTCTTTAATCTCTTAATTGTTGTGATTTGCTTTGTGTTTGATCAATTCTATCTTCTTCCCATGGGTATTGTTTGTGGTACCATGGGCTAACTCTCTTGTGCTTGGGTTAATTGAAATTGATGATGAATTGATTGATGATGCTATAATTGTTGATGATTGGAGATCAATTGAGTAGATTGCTTACTAATTGTGATTCTCATTTGTGCTTCATGCATAATTATCTCTTTAGATTAGTGTTTGATCACCCTAGCTATAGACGAGAGTTGCGCTAACGTGATCCAGGATTAATCGGGTGATAATTGTGTATGAATGTGTGGATTGGGTGCTTCGGAATCGAGAGATTAGTTGCACTAAGGATACTCACATTAGTTTTCTACCTAATTGTGATTCTTCATTGTGCTTTGTGTAAAATTATCTCTTTAGATTAATGGTTAATCACCCTAGCAATAGACGAGAGTTGAGCTAACGTGATTAGGTGTTAATCGGGATTCAATTTTGCATGATTGTATGAATTGGGGATTTCTACATTGAGAGATGGGAAAGACTAAGAATACTCACATTAGGCATTGTGATTTTAATGGAGTGATTAATTTCATGATGGTTTATGCTTTCTATCTTAGTTGATTTGCAATTTGATTCAATTGTAGCTTGTTGATTGATGATTCATTGATGGATGTTAATCCTAGCACCTCTATCCCACCATTTATTGTTGTTTTTGTTATCGCATTCTAAGTGTTCGATCAATTGTTTGCTTGTTTTAGTTTGTATTTTGCAAGTGTTTTGTTGTTTTTGTTCCAAACCATTATTGCAACTCTAGTCACTAAAACATGTATTTCTAAGGACTCATGTGCATACTTTTTCCCTTGGGTTCGATATTTTGTTGATTGGTCTTAATAACTCTTGCCCTATACACTTCAATCAGTTCCTCCAGCTGAGATCGAAGCAGAGGGACATGAGGAGATAGCAACTGAGGTGGCACATCAAGAGGAAGCAATTGAGCTTCCACCTCAAGAACCAGTTGCTGCAGTCCCCAGGGTATCTTAGAAGAGAAAGAAAAGGAGGTTGGTGAAAGTCGTAGAGAAGAAGAAGGGGGAAAGCTTGTCTGCGGCATCTGCCAAGATTATCTCAGAGGAAGAGGAGGAAGAGGAAGCTGAAATCCCTCTAGTTAGGAGACCCAGACGAGCACCTCAGAGCTCTGAAGGCTCGACCAAATCTGGAGGCTCTGAGCAGCAGATGGAGCTGTCAACCTTACTACCAGAGGAGGTCCCCGTTCTTCAAATAGCAGCTGAGGTTGGTCAGTTGGAGGTTCCCCCCTCCCCAACCAAGGAAGCTGCTCTCTCCCCAATTCCAGAGGCAGGTATAAGTATTTCCCCATCTCCTCAATTATCACCTGCACCAGGCAATGAAGAAATGCCTCAGGCTGGCATTTTTGAGCCTCAAACTCAGCCTCCAATCCCAGTAGTCCAAATAGGCGATGAAGGGGTATCCCAGGCTGGTACCTCAGAGCTTCTCCAACAGCCTACAATCCCAACAGTCCAAACCCAAATCCCACCCACAGAAACTGAACACGCCTCACCTCAACCACCAACACCCATATTACAAACCTCATCTCCCACTACCACCCCCACCATACAAACCCAATCACCACCTCCACTCTCATCATAACAAATTACTCTTCCAACAGTCCAAACCTCACCTGTTCCCATTATATTTTACTCCTCTCTTCCAACCATACAAACTCAACCTATCCCTCTCCCACCCACTCAGAAAGATTCTACCCCCTCTTCGTCTGAATCCTCATCTGAGGAAGACGACAGTGAGCTAAGTCCAGCCTCCGCCATCTCCTCAATCCTTGCGCTCGTAGAGAAAAAGATAAACTCTGCCTTCAGAAGAAAAATGAAGAAGAGGACAAGGAGGATCGTTGAAGCAGTGACTGACACTATGCTAGCCAGCATGAGAAAAGTAGAGGTAACATTGTCTGATAAAATTTTAAATGTCACTAACTCTGTGCTGGCTGACAAAGTGAAAGCAATGGAGGATGAGCTGAGAGCTTTGAAAGAAGAGGTTAAAGGGTACAACCAGATAGTGGTAAATGAGTTGACAGTGGATCAGTCAGACTTCAGAGTCAAGTGCAACGATTTAGATGCAAGACTGACAAACTTGGCTGCTGAAGTTAAAAAGGGGGAAAATGATCAGACTGAGAAGAGACAAGCCCTCACAGCTGTGGTCGAGGAGACCAGGAAAGAAATAGGCACTAAGGCCAACACAGCTGATCTGGAAGCAGCTAAGGAAGACTTGAGACTCAAGTCTGATGAGCTGGCTGCTCTCCCGTTGAGGGTGAGTCAACTTGAAGAAGCTGTGAAAGAGGATGAGGAGAAGAGGAGGAAAGAGGAGGAGGAGAGATTAGAGAAACTCTTAGCTCAGTTAAAAGAGGCTGAATCTGAAGGAGCCAAGGGGAAAGGTAAAGAAGTAGCAGTCAGTGAGCCGAAATCAGCTGACATCATTACCAGGGCTGCTGCTAAGAGGAAAGGAAAAAGGGAGGCTGATTATTCCAATCTCTCAGATGAGCAGATCAAGAGAATTAAAAGAGAGATGGAATTCTATGGCAAGAAGGAGAAGAAAAGGCAGAAGAAGAAGAAGAAGAAAGACTCCAACGTCTTCTGGAGCACTACTGAGCGTAAATGGATGATCAAAGAACAGAGTAGTGGAAAATTCAGACAATTTCACACAACGTCTGCTCCTCCTAAGCTGGCCTGCGGAAAATATGCAGCTGAATACAGAGAGAAAAATCTACAAAATAAGCTGGATATACTTCTGGTATATACTCAAAGGCCCGAAGCAACTCAGCAAGATCCAGATTTGGCTTGGCATGAATGGATTGAAAAGGTGGATAAGGAATTCTATCATCGGCTGCTAGAAGAAGCAAATGTGGAGTTCAATGTCAACCTAATCTCTCCAGCATTTGAGTATGCCATCCCTGCCAAGAAGCCAGATGGATCCCTGGACCTAGACTGGGTCAAGGGAATTTTGAAAAAGGCAGAGGCTGAGTCTGGACTTGTCCAAGGAGAAGATCTGAAGCAGCTTAGGAGGCGCGTATTCAATTGGCTGATGATCCCAGATGAAGACCAGTGGGAAGACTAATAGAAAAATGACTTTACTTTTCCTTATCTTTCTTCTCTATTAGTTTTCCATTGTAAATCATTGTAAATCTAATATGAATATACTTTGATTGATTTGTTTTACTTGTTTTATTTCTTAAAGTTTTTTTGCCTTAAGAAAACTTAATTTTTTTTTTTAAAAAAAGTATTAATCATCTGAGAAATTTATCTTCTCAGACTTAAAATTTTCTAAGTCAAAAATTTTTCTAAGACTTATTTTTTTAAAGGGTCTAAACCTTTTAAGAAGTCTAAGAGACTTAAAATTCTTTCTTTATGTATTAAGTGCTTTGATTTGAATGAATCTGTTTTTTTTTATGTGAGAATGTGCTCTGATGTACCTATCTGATAATCTTGATTAAACTCTAAACTAACTTCAGCTGTGAGTTTGTCTCTTTCTTGTAGGTTTTAACTTCATCAAAAAGGGAGAAATTGTTAGATCTAGAAAGTTTTGATGAGTTAAAAGAAGTAGTTCAGATGATCAGACAACCCAGGAGAACAGCTGAGACCCAGACTTTATACTAAGCTAATCAGACTAGGTCAAGAACTGATTAAGTCAACTGGAGACTAGAGGTTACAAGTCATCTGGAGACAAGCTCGAGTCAAGTCATCTGCAGGAGACAATAATGAAGAGCTCAGACGAGGTCAAGAAAAGCTGAGTAGAATAAGAAAGGCGAGTCTTCACCAAGTCAGCTGCAGATGAGTAGATTAAAATCAGCCGAGGAGTAAGCGATTTTCAAGATTAAGTTTGTTGAGCAGTTTTCAGTTTGTTAGAACTGTCTAACAAACTAACTGTCTTTTTAGACTTATAAATAGGTCTAGGCACTTCATTAATAATATATAGAACACAGAGAACACACGAATTATATTTTTCTTAGCAAGATATTTTCTCAGTTTTCAAAAAGCACGAAATAGTTTTCCAAAGATTTCTTCATAGATTTTTCTAAGTGTTTGAAGAACACTTCCTTGCACATCTTCAAATTCTTTCTATCACTTTAGAGTTAGATTTCACAGAGTTATTTAGAAGTTTGAAGAATTGAAGAATCTTTTGTAAGTTGTACGATTGTTGAGTAAGTAAGTAAGCAGATAGTAGAGACCCTTCTTCAAGTTGGAGAAGGAGAGTGGATGTAGGATTGTTATAATCCCAACCACAATAAGATCTGGTGTTCTTTACTGTTTTTATTTACTTTTCTGTTCAATTGTCAATTTATTGTTCAAGGATTAATTTCAGAATCAAAGTTAGAATCTGAATATCAGTTTGCTTTTGATCTTAATAAAGTTGAGTCTCATCTTGAAATTCCGCTGTGTACATCTGGTACTTTGAATCAGTTTTGGAAGATTTGAAAAATCTATAAAATCTATTCAACCCCCCTTCTAGATTTTGTTCTAGAAGGTTAACTCAAAGTCTCATAATCAACTCAACTAATCGGGACCAACAATGTGTTTGGTTAAAGTCATTGGTAAAATACATTTGTAATTCGTGTGACATTCTAAAAAATTATATATCCCCTATTGTCCTTATGAGGACAATGCAGCTTGTATTGCACATATGAGTAATGGATATGTTAAATGAAACTTGACAAAACACATTTTCCCAAAATTCTTTTATCCGTATGAACTCCAGAAGAGTGATGAAATTATCATACAAAAGGTACGCTCTAGTGACAATCTGATAGATTTGTTTACTAAATCAATTCCTACGTCTACTTTTGAAAAATATGTCCATGCTATTGGGATGCGTAGGCTTGGAAGGTTGTTGTCTTCAGGGGGAGTAGCAACTTAAGAACAATCCTGAAGATTGGATCCTAAAGATCAATGATTGTACTCATATTCTCCCTCTAAATTATTCTGTCGAGGATTAACGAGACATGGATATCACGACGTAATGTCCAAGGGAGAGTGTTGTAAATATATTATAATTATGGACATTACTTGTTGGAAAAGATATTTAATGGGTTAAGATGTCTAATGGGCTTTTAGGGTTATATCTCAATTATCTTTCTATTTATACATCTGCATTACTGTATCGTTAGGTACTACAAGAAATATAGTGAAATATCTCCTGACTTGGTTCCCCCCAGACATAGTCCTTCTTGATGAACCGGTTAAACAAATTCTTGTTCTTTATTTTATAACACCTAACACCTAAGCATCAATTTAATAAACCAAATCTCTTTGAGCAAATTAAATAAATTAACAAAGGAGCAAAACTCAATCTAGAAATTAAATCATGCAAATCACAATAGGATTGTTGGTCCTACGGATTGAGTGATTTATTTAAAGAACTTTAGACAACCTTTCTAGTGAAAATCTAGAGGGGGGGAGGGTTGAATAGATTTTCAAATCCTTTTTCAAAGATTAGAATATCAATTCAAAGTATCAAAGTTCACACAGCGGAAAACAGATTTAAACTCAACCTTTTATGGATCAAAAGCAATCTGATTAAGAATCTGAAATTGACCTTGTTTGAAACAAGATAAGTAAAATAAAGCAGTAAGGAACACTACGATTTATAGTGGTTCGGATCAAACTGATCCTACATCCACTCTCCTTCAACTTGAAGAAGGGTCTCGACCACTTACTGACTTTCTTACTTGCAATCTTACAAATACAACTTTCTGAAGATTTCTATCTTCAATCCTATTTTTCAACTTCCTATCTTCCTGGAATCTCTAGAATACAGTGCAATGGTGTTGAAGATATATAAATAAGTGTTCTATAAACACTTTGAACTTATGAATATTGCTTTGAAAAACTTTTGTGAGAATTTAGAAATCTTGTGAATAATGTGAATGAGAGAGTGCTGAAAAAATTAAGTTTGAAACTGTGCCTAAACCTATTTTTAAGCCTGAGAAACAGTTAGTTAGTTGTAACAAACTATCAACCGCTTAACAAACTTATTCTTGAAAACTGCCTTGACTCCAGCTGATCTTGGTCCTAGTCGTCTGTAGCTGACTTGGTGAAGACTTGTCTTTCTTATTCTACTCAGCTTGGCTTGACCTCATCTGAGCTCTTCATTGTTCTCTCCTACAGACGACCATCTCAAGCTAGTCTTCAGATGACCTTTGCTTCTTTGACCTCAACTGACTTTTCTAGCCTTCCTTAGTCTGATCAGCCTAGTGCTAGGACTCTACCTCAGCTGTTCTACACAGTTAGCTGGTCATCCTACTTTATATGAGTTGACTTTTGTCTGATTTTTTTAACTCATCAAAACTTCTTATGATCTAACAATTTTCCCCTTTTTGATGAAGTTAAAATTGAATGAAAGAGACAACTCATAGCTGATGTTAGTCAAGGTTATTCAAAATAATAAGATAAGCACACTTCAGCACATTAGCATTTAGTTCAGATTCATTCACATAAGAGCACTTAATTCATACTTAGAAAATTTTTTTAGAAAAGTTTTATAAGAAATTTTAAGAAAATTTTTAAGTCTTAAGACTTTATCAGATGATTAGTACTTAGAAAGTTTTGAGTCTTATGACTTAGAAAATTTTAAGACTTAGAAAATTTTTAGAAAATTTTAATCTGAGATGGAAGTTTCCTCAGATGATTAACACTTAGGAAATTTTTTTTTAAGTTTTCTTAGAAAACAGTAAAGAAAACTTAAAAATAAGACAAGATAAATCAGATAAGATCAAGTATATTCACATCACATTTACATATTTACAAAGATGGATGCTGATAAGAAAGAAAGATAAGGAAAAGAAAAATCCTGTTACTATCAGACACCCCATCGGCTTGCTTCAGGACATCCAGCCAAGTGAAGACTCTCGTTCTCAGCTTCTTGAGCTCTTCCTCGTCTGTGAGTTTTGACTCCACTTCGGCTTTGGTGATTACAGTTTTTACCCAGTTCAGATCTGGAGTCCCATCCGCGTTCAGCTTGGGTTTGGCATGCTCATAGGCTGGGGCGACTAGGTCGCAGTTGAAGATGTTGCTTGCCTCATCGAGCAGTGTTGGTCCCGATTAGTTGAGTTGATTTAAGAAAAACTTGAGTTAACCTTCTAGGATAAAATCTAGAAAGGGGGGTTGAATAGATTTTATAGATTTTTAACAAATCTTTTAAGACTTATTCAAAACTCCAAAGTAACACAGCGGAAAACAATTTTAATCTCAACTTTAATAAGATCAAAAGCAAACTGATATTTTAGTTTTAACTTTGATTCTGAAATTCTTTTTGATTAAAAAACTGGAAATTGAAATTGACAGAAAAGTAAAGTAAAGCAATAAAGAACACAAGATTTATAATGGTTCAGATTATGAATAATCCTACATCCACTCTCCTTCTCCAATTTGAAGAAGGGCCTCTACTTACCACTTACTTACTTACTTTCAATCTTACAGCTTACAATTCGTAAAGATCTTCAAATCTTCAATCTCCTAAATCGTTCTCTAAAATCTAACTATTACAGTGAATATTGGATTTTGAAGATTACAAGTGAAGTGTTCTATAAACACTTAGAACTTTTGAAAACTCTTTTGAAAAAACTTGTGAATTGATTATGATCGAAATCTGAGTAGTGAATAATGTGTAAATCCAATTTGCATAAGTGTCTTGGAAAATAAAAACTAGACCTATTTATAAGTCTGAAACGACAGTTAGTTTGTTACTCAGTTTTAACAAACTGAAAACTGCTCAACAAACTTAATCTTGAAAACTGCTTTGCTCCTCAGCTGATTTATCCTACTCGTCTGCAGCTGACTTGGTGAAGACTCGCCTTTCTTATTCTACTCAGCTTGTCTTGACCTCGTCCGAGCTCTTCATAATTGTCTCCTGCAGATGACTAGACTTGAGCTGGTCTTCAGATGACTTGTAACTCCTAGTCTTCAGCTGACTAGTTCGGTCCTCGACCTCGTCTGATCAACTTAGTATAAGGACTTGATCTCAGCTGTTCTTCAGGGTCATCTGATCATCTGAACCGACTTTTAACTCATCAAAACATTCTAGATCTAACAATTTCCCCCTTTTTGATGAAGTTAAAACCTACAAGAAAGAGACATACTCACAGCTGAAGTTAGTTTAGACTTAATCAAGATTTATCAGATAGGTATATCAGAACACATTTTCACCTTAAACAGATTCATCCAAATTAAAGCACTTAATTCACAAAGGAAAATTTTTTTTAAGTCTTTTAGACTCTTTCAAAATATTAATCTTAAAAAAAAATTTAGTCTTAGGACTTAGAAAATTTTAGACTCAGAAAATTTTTAGAAAATTTTGAGTCTGAGATGATAATTCTTTCAGATGATTAATACTTAAAAAATTTTATGATTTCTTAAAGCAGAAAAAAACTTTAAGAAATAAGACAAGTAAATCACATCAGTCAGAGTATATTCATATTGGATTTACAAAGATTTACAAAGGAAGACTAATAGAAAAGAAAGGTAAGGAAAAGTAAAGTCCTGTTTCTATTAGACTCCCCACTGGTCTTCATCTGGAATCATCAGCCAATTGAATACCCGCCTCCTCAGCTGCTTGAGCTCGTCCTCCTGAACAAGTCCAGATTCTGCCTCTGCTCTCTGAACAATTCCCTTTACCCAGTCAAGGTTCAGGGATCCATCTGGTGTTTGGCAGGGATGGCATACTCAAAAGCTGGAGCGATCAGATTAACATTGAATTCTACATCTGCTTCTTCCAGCAGCCGATGATAGAAGTCTTTGTCAATCTTCTCTATCCACTCATGCCAGGCTAAGTCTGGATCTCGCTGAGTTGATCCTGGAGCTTTGAGAATGTACCAATAGTACATCCACATTCCCTCCAGATTCTTTTTTCTGTACTCCTCTTCATACTTGCCACAAGCCAGCTTTGCCGGAGCATTTGTTGGGTGAAATGGTCTGAAGTTAGTACCACATGAGTCTTTGACCAGCCATTTTCACTCAGTGCTACTCCAGAAGACATCAGCTCCCTTTTCTTTCCTTACTCTCCTCTTCTCCTTCTTCCCGTAGAACTCCTTCTCTCTCTTTATCCTATTAATCTTTTCTACAGAAAGATTTGGATAATCCGCCTCCCTCTTTCCTTTCCCTTTAGCAGTAGCTCTGGGCTCCATAGCTGCTACTTCCTTGCCCTTGCCCTTGGCTTCTTCAGATTCAGATTCTTTAAGCTTAGCCAACAAACTTTCAGTCCTCTCTTCCTCCTCTTTCTTTCTCTTCTCCTCATCCTCCTTCAGCGCCTCCTCTAATTGACTTACCCTCAGCTGGAGAACAACTAGCTCATCAGACTCATCTTTTTCCCCCTTTTTAACTTTAGCAGCCAAGTTTGTCAATTTTGCATCAAGATCATTGTACTTGACTCTGAAGTCTGACTGATCTACAGCCATTTCGTTTACCACCATCTGGTTGTACCCTTTCACTTCTTCCTTCAGTCCCCTTAGCTCCTCCTCCATTGCTTTCACTTTGTCAGCCAGCACAGAGTTAGTGACAAATATGATTTTATCAGACAGAGTTACCTCCACTTCTCTCATGCTGGCTAGCATTGTGTCAGTTACTGCTTCTACCATCCTCCTTGTTCTCCTCTTCATTTTTCTTCTGAAAGTTGCATTGATCTTTTTCTCTACAAGACTGAGGATTGAGGAGATGGCGGAGGCAGGGCTTAGGTCACTGTTGTCTTCCTCAGATGAGGAATCAGATGAAGAGGGGGTATGTTCTTTTTGAGTAGGTGGGAGAGGGGTAGGCTGTGTTTGGATGGCTGGGAGAGAGGAGTAAGATATAATGGGAATAGGTGAGGCTTGGACTGTTGGGAGAGGAATTGGTTCAGTTGAAGGGGGAGGTGATGGTTTAGTTTGTAAAGTGGGGGTGGGAATGGGAGATGAGGTTTGTAAGAGAGGTGTTGGTGGTTGAGATGAGATGTGTTCAGTTTCTGGTGGGATTTGAGTTTGGATTGTTGGGGGAGTAGGTTGTTGGAGAGGCTCTGAGGTACCAGCTTGGGATACCTCTTCATTGCCTATTTGGACAGCTGGGATTACAGGCTAAATTTGAGGCTCAGAAGTGCCAGCCTGAGGCACTTCTTCGTTGCCAGGTGCAGGTGACAAAGAAGGAGATGAAGATAGACTTGTACCTGACTCAGGGATTGGGGGAAGAACAGCTTCCTTGGTTGGGGAGGGAGGAACCTCCAGCTGACCAACCTCAGCTGCTATTGCAAGTACTGGAACCTCCTCTGGTAGCAAGGTTGTCAGCTCCATCTGCTGCTCAGACCCTCCAGATTTGGTGGAGCCTTCAGAGCTTTGAGTTGCTCGTCTGGGCCTCCTTATCTGTGGAATATCAGCTTCCTCTTCCTCCTCTTCTTCTGAGGTTATTTTGGCAGATGCAGCAGATGAGCTCTCCCCTTTCCTCTTCTCTGTGGCTTTCACCAGCCGTCTTTTCTTTCTCCTCTGAGAGACCCTAGGAACTGCAGCAGCTGTTTCTTAAGTTGGAAGCCCAACTTCTTCTTGAGTTGCGACCCCAGCTACTTCTTCCTCGGGTTCCACAGCTTCTACCTCGGCTGGAGGAGCTGCCTCTGGTTCAGCTGCTGGTCTTCTAGCTTCTGCAGCTGCTGCTTCCTGCCTTTGAATCCTGGCAGCATCAGACTCATCGTCTGAGTCTGGGTTTCCTCCAAGCCTATCATCCTTAGAGAGGATTCCCTTCTGCTTGGAGTATTTCTTTGTACCCACCCTCCAGTCAGCCTCTCTATTCAACCCTTCAATCAAAACAGTTATTTTGTTGAATAGGCTGACTATTGAGGTAGGTATCCAGCCCTCAGCAGACGACTTGAAGGTAAGTCATTTCTTCTCTTCCTTCAACTTATGGATCAGCATATCCACCCAGTTTACTCGCACCCCATCTAAAATGGCTCGCATCACACACAGTCTGGGTTTGGTCAACCCATCATGTGAGCTCTGCTCACCTAATACAGCTTTCGTCACCACTGTCATTAACAGCCTAAACTTCCTTATGAGAAGATTCTTCTTCAAATCCCTTCGGGTCCCTTTGAATGTAACCCTTGCCATTAAATCGAAGGACTCCTCCCAATCGTCCTCTTTGTACGTTAATGGATTGACTCCCTCCATTAACGTGTCAAAGATTTTGGCAATGTTGTCTCTGGTGTAGCTCAGCATCGTCCCATCTACTGATGTATCAAACCCATCCTGGGTATCCCTCATTCTAGCAAAGAACTCTGCCCCTAACAAGTCAGCCGTTCTATTCTGGGGAGATTTCATTGACAGAAATCCCCTCTGAATCTTGAGTGGTTTCAAAATCTACATACATCTTTGCTTTTAAACAGTTTTTGAAAAATTCCTCATTCATTTTGAAATGAGAAATGTTGGTGGAAATATATTTGGGTTTGTGGATTTTGGTAGTTTTAGAAGAAGAGACCATGGTGAATTTTATGAGATTGAGAAGTTTTTAGAGAATTTGCAGGTTTTCTGAGAGTGGAAAATGTTTACAAGAGGAAGAAGGTGTATTTATAAGAGGGAAAGTTGGAAAGATAAACCGCTTTGGATATTTAATCTTAATCTAAGCCGTTTATTTGAAATGATTTACTGTGCTGAATCAACGGTTAAAAACTTGGATAAACGATTGGGATTCAGCGCGTGTAGTTCACTAATCTTTGAAATGCGTAAAAAGTTACTTTGTAGACTGTTAATTTGACCAAAGTAGGGTTGCTTTATGCAGAAAAGTAAGTAATCCTGACGTCAGCCTAGGGTTACCTTTCTTTGCATAAAGGTTTTCTAAAACAGACAAGGTTCTGAAGTTAATCAGAAAATGACCTCATCTGGATTTTAAAAACAATCTAGTTTTATCTTTTGGCAGATTTAAAGACTTAGTTAAGAAAACATTTTATTGGTCCCGATTAGTTGAGCAAATTGGATAAAACTTGTATCAGCCTTCTAGGAAAAATCTAGAGGGGGGGGGGGGGGGTTGAATAGATTTTTCAGATTTTCCAAATCTTTCAAAATTTATTCAAAGTACCAAAGTAACACAGCGGAAATTCAATATTAATCTCTACTTTATTAAGATCAAAAGCAAACTGGTATTTTAGATTTAACTTTGATTCTGAGATTAATCTTCAAATAAGCTGGAAATTGAAATAACAAGTAAAAGAAAGCAATAAAGAACAACAGATTTATAGTGGTTCGGATTATAACAATCCTACATCCACTCTCCTTCTCCAACTTGAAGAAGGGACCAGCTTACTACTTTCTTACTCACAACTTACAGCTTACAACTTACAACTTTCTTCAAATCATCAAAATACTCCTAACTCCTTCTCGTGAATCTAACAATTACAGTGAATATTGGATTTTGAAGATTACAAGAGAAGTGTTCTATAAACACTTGAACTTTTTGAAAACTCTCTTGAAATATTTGTGAATTGATTTTGATCGAAATCTGAGTAGTGAATAGTGTGTAAATCAAATTTGCATAAGTGTGTTGAAAAATGAAAACTAGACCTATTTATAAGTCTGAAAAGACAGTTAGTTTGTTAGTCAGTTCTAACAAACTGGAAACTGCTTAACAAACTTAATCTTGAAAACTGCTCTTGACCTCAGCTGATTTCTTCTACTCGTCTGCAGCTGCCTTGGTGAAGACTTGCTTTTCTTATTCTACTCAGCTTGTCTTGACCTCGTCTGAGCTCTGATCTTAGTTGTTCTTCATAGCTGTCTGCTCATCTAGGTTGATCTTTTAACTCATCAAAACCTTCCTTGATCTAACAATTTTCCCCTTTTTGATGATGTTAAAACTATAAGAAAGAAACATACTCACAGCTGATGTTAGTCAAAAATTGTTCAAGATAATCAGATAGGCATATCAGAACACATTCACACTATAATTTAGATTTATTCAAGTTAGAGCACTTAATTCACACTTAGAAAAATTTTGAAGTAAAAATTCTTAAGTCTTAAGACTTTTTCAAATGATTTAGATTTTTAAAAAAAATAAAGTCTTAGGACTTAGAAAATTAAAAAATTCTGAGATGAGATTTTTCTCAGATGATTAATACTTAGAAAAATTTTTAAGTTTTCTTAAAACAGTAAAGAAAGCTTTTAAAATAAGACAAGTAAATCAGATCAGATTCAGTCATCTTATTCATATAGAGCACATTTACATTTTTACATATGGATCAGATAAGAAGATAAAGGATAAAGAAATTTAAGTTTATCTAATCTGTTCATCTATCTTTCTCTGGGAGCCGCATCCAATCAAATATCCTCGTCCTTAGCTCGGCAATCTCCTTTGGATCAGTCAACTTCATTTGATTTATCCCATAATTGATAGTTGAACTAATCCACTCCTTGTCAATCGAGCCATCATCATTCAACTTGATTGGAATGGATGAGTAGTCTGGAGCAACCAAATTCACGTTGTACCATTCATCTCCTTCATCAAGAAGTTTCTGGTACAAGCTTGGATTTTCCTTCTCCATCCAGTCATGCCAAGCTATTATTTCATTATCAGATGATGTTCTGACTCCTTTGCAGATGTACCAGAAGAAGGTCCATTTTGCCTCGTACTTCATGTACTCGGCTGCCCAAGCTGGATGCGCAATCATCTTTGGAGGGGCATCGGTTCTTTCCTCAGGCCTGATCCATGCCGTATCTGCTCCTCCTCCGACTGTTGGGACCACCCACTTCTTCTGGGATATATCAAAAATTCTGCCCGCTTCCTTAGCTGACTTAATCTTCCTCCTGGCTTCCCTCCGGCCATAGTAGACCTTCTCTGCCTTTATCCGTCGGTCCCTTTCTACCTCTATCCTAAGCTGCTCAGCTGATTTTTCAAGGAGTCTTTTTCCAGCAGCTTTGTGTTGGGTCCCTTTAGAAAGAGTTAATCACAAAAACAGAATGCCCTCTAGTGATAATCTAGAAGGGGGGGATGAATAGATTATCACAAACTTTTTGAACTTAGATAATCTATCAACTCCAAAAACAGTTCTAACAGCGGAAACAATTGTTGATTCAACTCAATTTAGATAGGATCTAAAGCTTTATCAGATATTGAAATTTGTGATCAAGAAACAATCAATGAAAACAAGTAAAAACAATAAGAAGAAACAACACCGGATTTATAGTGGTTCGGATCAAACGATCCTACGTCCACTCTCCTTCCTCAAACTTGAAGAGGGGCCTTCACTTACTTACTTTCTTCTTCTTGCTGACTTACTTACAATGATGAATCTTCAGCCTTACAATTAATACTTCCTAATTTTTGAATATCTATGGCTTGAAGATCTAATGAAAAAGTGTTTTATAAACACTAAGAACTGGAAACGTACAAAACGTTCGTGAATGTGTATATTCTCTGTTGCTTGTGAATACAAAGTATAATGATGAGTGCAAAGTGTCAAAAGTTAATGCTAAAATAATTTCTTATCCCTATTTATAGAGATCTTCTTCTGGTAGTTGTAACTTCCTTGAATTCGGTTTTGATCAGTTATAACAGTATAACTGAATTCTGTAACTCCCTCTTTGTTGAAACTGCTTCTTGAATCTTTGTATGATATTTCTCTAACACCTCATCGTCTGATGTTTACTTCACCTCGTCCTCATCTTCTTTTCTGTTAGTGTTTGTCTTGTACTTCAACAATCTTCTGTGTTGTCCTTGTCTGATATCTTGACCTCGTCTGATATTCTCTTACTATATGAACATCGTTCTTGTCTGATATCTTGACTTAGTCTGATATTCTATACTTAGTTTTATTTATAAAGAAATACTTCAGTTGTCTATACAAGATGCTCAGCTGGTCATCCTATTTTACACTTTTAACACATCAAAACTAAATACAATTTTCTCTTCCTAATACTTTGGACATCAGGCTCTGTCTGATAGGCGACACGACTCTCTCCAGCTCCTTCTCTTTCCCCTTCTCGGCTATCACCAGCTCTTTTCCCTTACCCTGCTCAGCCTCATCTTCGGCTTTGGCTTCCTCCTTTCTCTCCCTGATCTTGGCCATAAATCTTTCGGACTTCAGCTCAGCTTCCTTCTTTCTGGCCTGCTCATCTGCCCTTATCGCCTCCTCGATCTGCTGGATTCTTATTTTTAGGGCAGTGAGCTCATCTGATTGGCTGGCTACTGAAAGCTTAATCTGGTTGAGCTCGACTTTAATGATCTCCACATCTTCCCCCTTTTTAACATCATCAAGTAGCATAGCAAGCTGCTCCTTAATAACGGTAAAATAGGTGGAAGCTGAGGATTGATTGAGTATGATCTCATCAGCCAGAATTTGATTGTTAGCTTGAGTTTGGCTCTTCAGTTCTCCAACCTCCTTCTTTACTTCAGCCAATTCTTCTTTGACAGACAGTTTAACAGAATTAGATATAGAAGATAAGAGATTTACCTCAGATGCTTTTAGCATTTCCTCCATAGTCACACTGACAGAATCCACGATATCTGCAGTTTTCATTGTGAGCATCTGAGTAAACTTGTCCTCTACTCTCTTCTCTAGCTAGTTTAGAATTGAGGAGAAGGTGGATCCTGGGCTGCTGGGAGGGGCGGCAGGGGAGGTTTCGGGCAAGCCTAGGCGAACTCGCAGGAGATTAAGGAGCTGCTCTTCTGAAAGGATGGTTGAAATGGAAGTGATTCCAGCAGACTCCAGAACGGTTTTCTCCCAGGAGATGAAGTTTTCCCAGCCAACCACTTCTGTAAACAGACTCATCTCCTCTAGGTCTCCAGCCCTTAGCTGATGGATTAACCATACTTCAATGGATTCCTTCATTACTTCAGGGTTAAACTAAAGTTCAGGAATCAGCTTTGCCAGCCTCCTTCGAGCATCTGATCGTAGGGACAGCTCAAAGCTTCCCATAGATCCGTCGGGTCTGGGGGTACGTATTGGACTTATTTGGGGAGAGGGAGTGGGATATTTGGTGGAGAGGAAGTCAAGGAAATCGAATGGTTGAGTAGAGGTGGGAGGAATTTCAGGGATTGGGGATGAGGTGGGAGGTAGAGTGGTTTGGGTTTGGATAATGTCGGGAGTAGGCTGTTTAAGAGGCTCACCTGGGATACTTCTTCATCGCCTAGGTGGGTGGGGGATTTATCGGATGAGAAGATGTTAGATGATGTACCTGGAGAGACCTGTCTTTCAGCAGATGCTGTCCGTTTGGAGCTGGGATCCTCCAGCACTTCAACCTCAGCTTCTACTGCTGCTGCTATTTCTAATGTAGCAGCCTCTTCTGGAAGCAAGCTTGAGGGAGCTGATTGGAGTGAATTGATACATGTTTTTAGGGCCTATTTTAGTGCAAAAAGTGAGCTAAAGTGTTAATTTTTGTGCCTAAATGTGAAAATTATCACTCTTTTGCCTAAAAAGTATTATTTGTTAGTTTTTGATGTTTTTCGGCCGTTTTGCAGGTAAATCAGTGGAATTTTGCCAAACCGAGAGTACCGGTATTCTTAGAATGAAAAGACGAACATACGGGATGAAAACGGGGGTTAGGCCAAAAGCCCTTCTCGATAAAAATTCCCTGGTCTCGGGCTAAAATCGAGGGTGCACAGACCTCGACTCGAGGTTCATGCTGGAGGGAAACATTTTCAAAAAGACAGCGAGCTCGACTCGAGGGAGGAGCCTCGAGTCGAGGGATGAGAAAATTGCAGGATCCTCAACTCGAGGGCTGAGCCTCGACTCGAGGCAGGAGATATTTTGATGAAACGTGTTAGCGACTCTTAGGCCTCGACTCGAGGGCCTGAAGCTCGACTCGAGGAGTGCCCAAAACCGAAAAATTCAGTTTTTAAGCCATTGGAAGCCAAAACAGAGGAGAGATTCATTCTAACAGTTTAGAGCAGTTTCTAGGAGTTTCTTTGGGCGAATTTTGCATTATGTAGCTTGAATTCACCTGTAATTGCCATAGATTGTTAGAATTAGAATAGATTCTACATTTAGTCCACTAGATTAGTAGTTTGATTGATTGTAATTGAAGTTTGCAGAATTGAAGTTGGATTGAAGCATTGTAGAAGATTAATCATTCTTATTTTTGCCTATTGAAGTTTAATTGGTGATGTTCTTACCCTTTGTTCTCTTTAATTCATTGCTTGTAGTAATTAGATTGTTAATTGCTTTCTTAGATTTTTTACCCATGGTTTTTGCTTGTAGCACCATGGGCTAATAGCTTTGTGCTTGGGATAATTGAAATTAGGGATGAAGTGATTGCCTCATGCTATGACTGTTGATAATTGTGATCAATTGAATTAGATTGTTTCCTAATTGTGATTTTTAATTGTGCTTCATGAAAAATTGTTTCTTTTGATTAATGGTTGATCACCCTAGCAATAGGCGAGAGTTGAGCTAACGTGATTAGGTGTTAATCGGGTTTCAATTTTGCATGATTGTATGAATTGGGGACTTCTACATTGAGAGATGGGAAGAACTAAGGATACTCACATTAGGCATTGTGATATTAATGGAGTGATTAATTTCTTGATGGTTTATGCTTTCTAATTTGATTGATTTGCATTTGGATACAATCATAGCTTGTTAATCATGGATTCCTTGATGGAGATTATCCCTTGCACCCAATTCCCCCATTGATTTTAGTATATTTGATCTTGCATTCTAGGTGTTTGATAGATTGTTTGCATAATCTTGCCATTTAATTTCTTGCATTTTGTAGTGATTTAGTCCAAAAACTTGTTGCAACTTTAGTCATTTAGAACTCTTATCCTTGAATTTCGTTTGCATACTTTCTCCATTGGGTTCGATATTTTGTTGATTGGTCTTAATAACTCTTACCCTATACACTCCAATCAAATGGCGCCGTTGCCGGGGAATTAGTTTTTGCGCCTTAAGTGAGACCTAGGAATTGTTTGAAGTGGCTATTTGTTGCCTTTGTGTTTGTTTTGTTATTTTTGTTGGAATTTGATAATTTGATATCTTGTCTAAATGGAAGGATACAACTCATACATGTGGAATCAAGAGTATTATCAAGATGGTAGAGTGTATTCTCCACACTATGAAGATTTTGGATACAATGATTGGAGGAACTATGAAGATAATTCTCATTTGCAACAAGTTCCATCCAATTATGAAGTTTGGAGATATGAAGAAATTCCTTTCCCACCTCAAGAGATGTTTCCATACTATGAGCCTTATGATCAAACAATTGATCCATGTCTTGGATTTGAGTGTCAAGGAGCATCGGGAGGTGATTATTATGATGATAGGAGAAGCCATGAGTTCGATTATCCAATGCCACAAGCTTCTCCTCAAATTGAAGAATGGGGACTCCATGATGTGAGAGCTATATTGCAAGAGATGCTTGGATTTTTATTGGAAAAATTTGAGGAAGATGATGCTAGAAGTGATCAAATGCTTCCCTTGTATGAAGAGATGTATGAGACCAAGTCAAAGGTTAATTCATGGATAGAGGGGAACATGGAGATCACCGGAGTGCATTTCATATTTATCAAGTGTCAACTCAAAGATTTCCTACGCCAAGTAAAGAGCAATACTATCATGGAGAGTCAAGAAGAAGAAGGGGAGGAAGAAAATACAAGAGAAGAAGATGTAGAAAAGGGTCCAAGCAATGAGGATGAAAGGAAGAAGTTCCTTGTCAAAAGTGAGGAAGAGGTGTGTCCATTAATGGACATGAGCTATAATGAGGAAGAAAATCAAAGAGCATCAAATGAAACTTTGAAGATCGAAATGAGCATTTCTATACCCTCTAACTCTTCAATTTGTGATTTTATTGAAAATGATGCTTCTAATGAATTAATTTTGCCTCTCGTGAATTTTGACTATAGGGAAGAGTTGAAGAAACGCTTGGGCATCCTTGAAAGAAAAGAAGAATCGAGAAGGATGGCAAGAGAAAAAGGGAGACAACCAGGGACACTAAGCATATCTATAAGTGGTTGTCCTATCTTTTCAATGAACCTCCTAGACCTTGAAATACAAAGATCGAGATACAATGGGAAGGAGGATCGCTACCCTTGGCCATTCCGATGAAGGAAAATGGAAGTGAAAGAATAAGTCCGGCATAGGACAATAAAAATAGCGCTTGATGGGAGGCAACCCATCCGTTTTATTTTCTTTTCTTGTGTTTTTGGTAGATTAGTATTTTTGTTTTTTTTAGGAGATTTGGCTTGTTTCTACTTAATTGCTTATGCTTAGTAATTGATGCTCTATGCTTTGAGATTCATATATTGTTGAGCTTACTTGTTGATATCATTATGAGTTGCATATATTTTGAGCCAAACTTGAATGCATGTCTTCATTCAAGTTTGGGGGTGTGTGTCATTTAGGGTAGAAATGCATCTCTTAGTGATGATTATTTTGATGATTTGTTATGGCCGTGTGTAGGTATACTCACTACTTGGAGTGAAAAGGATCTTAATTGCAAGGGAATCGAGGAATCGAGAAGGAAAGGAGAGCTTAAAAGTTGGTGAGAATGAGCATAAAGGAAGAGAACCCGGTCTCCTCGATCGAATGAGCGACCGGGCTTAAATTTAGGGATCAAATGGTAATTTCTTGCATATTTGGGTTCGTTAGGGGCGTAGAGGTCATTTTTAGGAGTTTTGGGGGTCGGGTCGGGCCCGGGAATCGTCAAAAATTCCCTGGACTCGACCCAGGGTCGAGAGTGCATGGCCCCCGGGTCGAGGGATTTACACTTAGGCAAAATTTCATAATTTGACACATCCCTCGAGTCGAGGGTGGCACCTTGAGTCGAGGAGCTTGTTTTTGCATATCCCCCGAGTCGTGCGTGAGACCTCGAGTCGAGGCATGAAAATTTTTGGATCCCTCGAGTCGAGGCCTGACCCTCAACTCAAGGCGCGTGTTTTTATTTAAAAGTCGCAGGATCAGTTTGCAGACCCCGACTCGAGGGTTTATCCTGCAGCGCCGTTTCCTCCATTCCCAGCCCTATTTCCGGTGAGAGTGCGTCATTTCCACCGTAAAATCACCATCATTTCATCATTTTATCAATACATTTGCATAAAGATAAGATCTTGGAGGGTTTTTGGAATCAAATTTGGGGCTTTTTGGGTGTATTTGATTGGGTGTCTCTATTGTTGGTTTTTGGCCAATTCTTCAACAAGGTATGTAATTTCTACTCATCTTGGCTTTAATTTCGTAGTGGTATTGTGATTATTGCATGGGTGGTTTTATTAGGTCATGTGTTAATTAAATTGGAATTTCATGTGGGCATTTTGACAAACACCTTCTATGCATGATTATTGTGGATGATTTGGGGCCTTGTATGAGCATATTTGAATTGTTTGATGCTTTAGGAGCATGCTTAGGGTTGTATATGAGATGTTTCTCGTTTATTTTGTGGAATTTGGCTAGAAAATGAATTTTTGGCAAAGTAGGGAATTCCTAGTGTTACTGTTTTTGGTAATTTGGTCAAATTGAGTTGAGTATTGTTGATGGTAGTGCAATTTTGAAGATGCTATGTGTTGAATTACTTGCTAATTGGCCTATGATTTTTGGGATTTTATTGAGCTTAATTGCATGAGTATTTTTTAGCTTGTTTGTGTATCAATTGTAGGGCCATATTAGTAAGTATACATATGTTTGAGGATTTTTTAGCACTTCTTTGGATATATTTGTTTAGTTGACTCATTGACCATTGGTTGAGGATTTGTTGCTAGTCACTAGGGATTGTGTTTATTTGAGATGTTCTTGCTTGTTGACTCGTTCAGGGTATGCTTGATATTTTTCTGAGCTCGTATTGTATTCTTGGATATTAATTTTTGCTCTTGGGAATGTTTTGCAGGAACAATGTTTAGAGGGGCTGACAGACACAACCTTTTTGAGGTGGAGATTCGCGAGAAAGAAGCTGCGATCCGATTTGCACACAAGATGCCCGCTGAGCTCGGAATTTAGTGGGATGAGCATCAATTGTGGACACATATTGATCTATACTCCGAGCTCTATAACCGGGTGGTCAAGACTAGACTAGTTGATCACGAGTGCATGATATCGATGGGGATCGAGGAGGATATCCCTCGTCTGTTCGAGCAAGTCGGGATGGGGGGCTTCTTGGCGAAGAGGCATAGGACGTATATCGGACTCACTCTCGAGTTCCTTTGCACGGTGAGAGTTGATAAGGCCAAGAGGGCCAAATTCCCGAGGAGTATTACCTTTGAGCTCATGGGGCACGAGTACTCGTTGACTCTAGACGAGGTCAACGAGATTACTGAAGCATCTATAGACCCCGACCGATCACTATTGAACATCAGGAAGGAGTATAATGCTAAGAAATTTTGGAGGAGGATTTCAGATTCTGGGGCTCCGAATCAGCCTGATTTTGTTCCGGGGAAGTCAAAGAGCACGCATATCCGGAACCCGGTCATCCGATACCTAGAGAAGATTCTCGCGAGCACCATATTCGCGAGATCAGAGGGAGGAGCCGTGGTTTCTGAGGAGCTGTACGTTATTTGGTGCTTTTTACATGGAGTTCGATTTAATGCTGCTGCCTACCTTTGATATCTATTCGAGAGAGCCACGCACGAAGTTCAAGAAGATTAATTTTGGTGGTATGATTACATTGATCGCTGAGCATCTTGGGATCCCGACTCACAACCTCAGAGCAGTGGAGGGCCCTGATCTTACTCTTGATACCATGCGGCGCATGAGGACGCTTGACCGCATCGGTAGGACGTGGTGCCTCCAGCAGCATCATGGTGGTCGATTCCCTCTTCCTAATAAGAGGTTGACGACAGTTTTCGGTTCTCAAGCCTTTGTGACCATCAATCTGCGTATGTGGTCACAGCGTCACACTGAGGCAATAGATGCCTACACGAGAGAGCATGGGGATATGCTTAGAGATGAGGATGATGATGACGATGGTGGTCAGTAGTCGGGTTCTGATGATGATCAGGGTGAGGGAGCTGTAGAGGGAGCAGAGGTAGAGATAGGAGATGATGATTCTGAGGATGAGGATGATGAGGAGCCGGAGCAGGAGGAGCCGCCAGTACAGATGGACGAGGATTACCAGCCAGAGATTAACATGTACTGGCAGGACGAGATGAGGAGTAGAGAGTACGAGGCGGGGAGTTCATCTCAGAGGCCGTGGGTTTTGACTGAGGAGATGTGGGCTGATAGTCAGAGGATGCACATTGAGAGTCTGACCCGGCAGCATGAGATGTACCGGATGCTTGAGGAGTCCCGCAGATTTAATGAAGAGACTCGGAGGATGCAGGAGGAGTCTCTGAAGACTCAGCATGACATGTATGCACTCCTCCAGCAGATGAGCTCGTGGAACTTCGGGCCGGGACACTACCCTCCTTCACCGCCACCGTCGTCCGACTACTAGGGCTATCCCCTATTCCTCATTCCCTCTTCTTGATCTTTAGATTCTGAGATTCTTGTTTTCCTTTGTACTTTTGATGGTGATTGTACTCTTGACTTGATGATTTTGATGATTTTGATGTTTTGGATTGATGGATGATTTTATTGATGCTATGATTCTCTTGATCTATTTGAGCTTATTGTCTATTGATGATTGTGACTTGATGATTTCTTGGATTCTTTATTGCTAGGCTTTTGAGATTTATTGATCTTGAGCTTAATTGTGGATTCATTGATATATTTTTGAGTATCCTTCATGAGGTAGTGAGAATGCTTGGACTTATGTACATGAGCACTTATGCTTGATTGGCAAGACTAATTGGATTTTGATTTGATCATGAGTAGATTTGTAGCTTGAAGTTAGTTTCTTGATTTAGTGTGTAAGGATGAATGTGATTGATGATACTTAATTCATTGTTCAAGTTTAGCCCGTGAGCTTTTGTGCCTAATAATCGTACATATTATACGGTTGATTGATCCTTTGAGAGTGCATCATTCATGATTTGTATTCTAGAACTTGCCACTAGACTTGTTGATATTGATCTTTGTGTGATGTCTTGAAAGTGATAAGAGGCCATGTTTGGAATGATGAGTTACTTTGCCAAATATTTTTCCACCAAATACATTTGATTTCCTTAGTGAGCCATGTTGAGCCTTATGATCCTTATTCTTTGGCAAGCCAAGTGAGATGGAAACCATTTAGCCTATTTTTATGAGCCTTTCTTGTCCTATATTTAGTTGAGCTTGAATGTTGGCTAATGACGGTGATTTGATTGTGAAGTGTGGGAAGATGATGTGCTAAGTGATGATGCTTGAAAGAAGAAGAAAAAGGTTGTGAAAGGAAAAATTGAATTGTGAAAAATGTGACATTGAAGTGAAGTAAAGTTCAATTTGTGAGCTTAAAAAGAGAAAGCTCAAGTGAATGGTGGATTGATCATTGAAGTTCAAAAGGAAGAGTGTGGCTTGATGAAAAGAGAAGAGATGTGTATTGTATTAATTAGCTTGCATTCAAGTCTCTACTATTTAGTCACTCTTGTCCAAAAACATCCACCTTTCCAAAGAGCTTACATTACAACCTAGAGAAAGACCTCTTTGATTTTTGATTGATCATAATTGATTTTGATTGAGATTAAGTCTTTTGGCAAGCATATGGTGTGCAAGTTCATGAATTTGATGATTGAGTGCTTTATACTTTTATACACTTGAGTGAAGAGTGAAACACTCCATGGAAGGAGCTATGTGTTGAGCATTTGATTGAGCATTTATTTGAGCATGATTCATCTTGATAGCTAGTGTATAGTTGCATGGATACTTATGTTCATTGATGAGTTCGATTGTCTTCTTTTTCGTCTATGGTTCCATGTGACATAATTGCAATCAATTCACTCCTTTGTTCTTAGTTTCTACGTTGCTCGAGGACGAGCAACAATTCAAGTTTGGGGGTATGATTGGAGTGAATTGATACATGTTTTTAGGGCCTATTTTAGTGCAAAAAGTGAGCTAAAGTGTTAGTTTTTGTGCCTAAATGTGAAAAGTATCACTCTTTTGCCTAAAAAGTATTATTTGTGAGTTTTTGATGTTTTTCGGCCGTTTTGCAGGTAAATCGGTGGAATTTTGCCAAACCGAGAGTATCGGTATACTTAGAATGAAAAAATGAACATACAAGACGAAAATGGGGGTCGGGCCCGAAGCGCTTCTCGATAAAAATTCCCTGGTCTCGGGCTGAAATCGAGGGTGCACAGACCTCGACTCGAGGTTCGTGCTTGAGGGAAACATTTTCAAAAAGACAGCGAGCTCGACTCGAGGGAGGAGCCTCGAGTCGAGGGATGAGAAAATTGCAGGATCCTCGACTCGAGGGCTGAGCCTCGACTCGAGGCAGGAGATATTTTGAAGAAACGTGTTAGCGACTCTTAGGCCTCGACTCGAGGGCCTGAAGCTCGACTCGAGGAGTGCCCAAAACCAAAAAATTCAGTTTTTAAGCCATTGGAAGCCAAAACAGAGGAGAGATTCATTCTAGCAGTTTAGAGCAGTTTCTAGGAGTTTCTGTGGGCGAATTTCGCATTTTGTAGCTTGAATTCACTTGTAATTGCCATAGATTGTTAGAATTAGAATAGATTCTACATTTAGTCCACTAGATGAGTAGTTTGATTGATTCTAATTGAAGTTTGCAGCTTTGAATTGGGAGAATTGAAGTTGGATTGAAGCATTGTAGAAGATTAATCATTCTTATTTTTGCCTATTGAAGTTTAATTGGTGATGTTCTTACCCTTTGTTCTCTTTAATTTATTGCTTGTAGTAATTAGATTGTTAATTGCTTTCTTAGATTTTTTACCCATGGCTTTTGCTTGTAGCACCATGGGCTAATAGCTTTGTGCTTGGGATAATTGAAATTAGGGATGAAGTGATTGCCTCATGCTATGATTGTTGATAATTGTGATCAATAGAATTAGATTGTTTCCTAATTGTGATTCTTAATTGTGCTTCATGAAAATTTGTTTCTTTTGATTAATGGATGATCACCCTAGCAATAGGCGAGAGTTGAGCTAACGTGATTAGGTGTTAATCGGGTTTCAATTTTGCATGATTGTATGAATTGGGGACTTCTACATTGAGAGATGGGAAGAACTAAGGATACTCACATTAGGCATTGTGATATTAATGGAGTGATTAATTTCATGATGGTTTATGCTTTCTAATTTGATTGATTTGCATCTGGATACAATCATAGCTTGTTAATCATGGATTCCTTGATGGAGATTATCCATTGCACCCAATTCCCCCATTGATTTTAGTATATTTGATCTTGCATATGTGTTTGATAGATTGTTTGCATAATCTTGCCATTTTATTTCTTGCATTTTGTAGTGATTTAGTCCAAAAACTTGTTGCAACTTTAGCCATTTAGAACTCTTATCCTTGAATTTCGTTTGCTTACTTTCTCTCTTGGGTTCGATATTTTGTTGATTGGTCTTAATAACTCATACCCTATACACTCCAATCAGGAGCTGCAGAAGACTCTCCTCTGACAGGTACATCTGCAGCTTTAATCAGTCTCCTTCTGGATCTTCTTTGGAGCGGAACATCAGGTCTGGCTTCTTCAGGTTGGATGACCTCTCGTTCCACTCCCGCTGCTTCCTCAGCCGGTTGTCCTTCAGGTACATCAGCTTCAGCTGCTGGTACCTCAGCCTCGAGTACCTCAACTTCGGGTATCTCAGCTTCAGGTACCTCAGCTGCCTGTCTTTGGACTGCTGCTGCTACTGCTTCACTCCTCTGTGCCCTTGCCTCATCTGATTTGTCATCCGAATCTGGCAATCCACCCAGTCTCTCATTCTTTGTTAGCAGCCCCTTCTGCTTGGAATATTTTTTCCTGCCCTCCCTTGTCTGCACCCTTTTGTTTAGCCCTTCCATCAGTACTGTGATCTTATTGAACAGACTCATAGTTGACTGAGGAACCCAATCTGCATCATCAGGGTTATACACCAATCTAGTCTTCTCCTCCTTCAATCTCCTGAACAACAACTCTACCCAGTCTACCCTGATTCCGTCATAAATGGCTCTCATGCAACATAATCTAGACTTTGTCACACCATCATGTGAACTTTGATCTCCCAGGATAGACTTGGCTACAATCGTCATCAACAACCTGTTTTTTCTCCTTAACAGATGTTTCTTCAGATCTCTCCTCGTTCCTCTGTAAGTCACCCTTGCAAAGATGTCGAATGAATCCTCCCATTCATCTTCCTTGTATGTCAGAGGGTTTACCCCATCCGCCGTGGAGTCGAGAATTTTGGCCACGTTTTCCTTTGTGAACTCCAACAGAGTGCCTTCAACCGTTGTACTGAATCCATTATCAGTAAATACACTGTTTACCAAAAATTATGCCCCAATGAAATCCATGGTTCTATTCTCTGGAGATTTCATTGAACAGAATCCACGCAACCTTGATGCTTCCAGTAGACCTAGAATCTCACTGGATTCTCTATCTCGTGTGGTTTCAAAATCAACGTACATCTCTGCTTTTAGCTTGTGTTTGACTGCCTCAGTATTCATTTTGAATTCTGAGTTGGATGCGGTTATATAAGTGGGGGCTCTTGAAGAGGTAGAAGCCATTTGAGTAAATTTGAGAGAGTGGAAAATTTTTCAGTAAATTTTGATAAGGGAAATGTGAAAGTGAAATTTTGAAACGATGAAGGTAAGTTTATAAACCCTGAAGAGAGAGAGGGAAAGTTGGGAAGATGATACGTGGCACATTTTTAGGAATTGAATTTTAACCGTTGATTAATGAAAGCGCGTGTAAAACAACAATGGTTCAGCGAGAAAGCCGCTTCGAATTCAGGCGCGTGGCATAAACGCGTCTTGAATTGTGTAAAAGTAACCGTTTATCCTACGAATTAGACGATTAATAGGTTTGCTTTATATAGAGGTAATTAGTATACCTGACGTAAGCTAAAAGATACCTTTCTTTGCAAACAGGTTTTCTATTTCAGACTGGGTCTATATCAGACTTGGTCAAAAATGACCTTGTCTTGTATTTTTTGAAAAAATTTATCCTAGTCTGTTTTTGAAAAACATAAAATTTTAAAGCAACACTTAACACAATATTTCCACTTATACAAATTATTTTGAAATAAGCAGACTTATGAAAGTTATTTTAAAACAATAGTTTTTGAGGAAGGAACAATAAAAAGAGATTGAGGTGTTTTTCTGATTGAAGGGATTTAGAAATATAGCTGATACACCTCTTCCTGCAAGCAAACTCATCAAAACTATTAGTAGCCGAGGTAGATCAGATAGGGTGCAGATAGTCATCTGTTTTCTAAAAATTAGGTGACTATTGTGCCCGAGCCTGATTTACCGAATGTCAGATAAGAAATCATCAAGTCAGATAAGGTCAATATGACTAATCCTTGATTCTTGATTCCTAAGAAGGAAATCAATGATATCACCTACCTGATTGTCCTTTGACTCATATCTAGTCTGACAATTCTTTCTAGACATTGATTTAAAGAAAAGAAAGAAACAAATAAGGAATACATTTGACAGATGCAACCAATTTGAATTAAAAAATAGCCAATGATGCATCAAGTAATCCTAATTCTAACCATAATTCTTTAAATCTAGACTCAGCTAATGGTTTTGTAAGAATGTCTGCTCTTTGTGATTCAGTGACTATCTTCTCAATTCTAATGTCATTTTTCTCCACATGATCTCTAATGAAATGATACCTAATGTCTATATGCTTACACCTAGAATGCAGAACTGGATTGTAAGTCATAGCTATTGCACTATTACTATCACAGTAAATAGGAACAGATGATGTTTGAATGTTATAATCTCTAAGCTGTTGACTAATTCAGAGGAGTTGAGAGCAACAACTTCCAGTTGCCATGTATTCAGTCTCAGTTGTGGAGGAAGCAACAGATGTTTGTTTCTTAGATAACCAAGAAATTAATTTGTTGCCTAAGAATTGACAAGTTCCTGATGTGGATTTCCTATCAATCTTACATCCCCCAAAGTCTGAATCTGAATAACCTGCCAGCTCAAAGTTGTCATCAGCTGGGTACCATAACCCTACTTGCAAAGTTCCTTTGAGATATTTAAGAATATTCTTAGCAGACTCCAGATGAGTTTTCTTAGGATTAGCTTGGAATCTTGCACATACCCCAACTGCAAAGGCTATGTCTGGCCTGCTTGCAGTGAGATAGAGAAGAGATTCAATCAGTCCACGATACTCCGTTGCATCTGTGGGTATCCCTTGCTCATCTGAATCCATAGAGAAGTTAGTTGTCATAGGTATTTTAACTTCTCTACTAGTAGTCATTCCAAATTCCTCAATTAGGTCATTAGCATATTTAGACTGATGTATAAAAATACCCTTACTCATTTGTTTAATCTGTAAGCCTAGAAAATATATTAATTCACCTATCATTGACATTTCAAACCTATTTTTCATGAGAATACTAAAGTCTTCACATAATTTCTGATTAGGTGAACAAAAGATTATGTCATCTACATAAATTTGAACTAATAAGATGTTACCATCTACTTCCTTTCTAAACAGAGTTCTATCTATCTTACCTTTTGAAAATCCATTTGATATCAAGAAATCAGATAAGGTATCATACCAAGCCCTGGGAGCTTGTTTCAGTCCATATAGAGCTTTGTTGAGTTTATAGACCTTATTATTGATCTTAAACCCAGGAGGCTGCTCCACATAGACTTCCTCAAGTAAAACACCATTAAGGAAAGCAGACTTAACATCCATTTGAAAGACTTTGAAAGATTTATAAGCAGCAAATGCCAAGAACAACCTTATTGCCTCTAATCTGACAACTGGAGCATAGGTTTCATCATAGTCTATCCCCTCAGACTCTGAGTAACCTTGAGCTACCAATCTTGCATTATTACGAACAATAATGTTGTTCTCATCTGTTTTGTTTTTGAACACCCATTTGGTGCCTATAATCTTTCTATGTAAGGGTCTTTCCACTAATTCCCAAACATTTTGCCTTTCAAATTGATGCAGTTCCTCCTGCATGGCTGTTATCCAGTTTGGATCAGATAGAGCTTCCTCAATAGACTTGGGTTCAAGAAGCGACACATAGCAGCTGAACAGACTTTCAGAGTCCAACATCATTCGTGTCTGCACACTACTTGATGTGTCTCCTATAATCTGATCAGATGGATGGTAGCTTCTCATCCTTTTGCCTCTATGAGTAGAAGGATCCTCATCTTGAGTCTCAGTAGGCAACTCCTCTGACTCTACCTCAGCTGACATTCCCCCTTCATCAGCTGACCCCCGCTGATCAGCTGATATCAAGGGTGTCTGTTCTGATGGAGTCTGATCAGAAGTTGTCTTCTGATTATCAGATGGGGATTCTTCTTCATCTGAGTCAGAATCAAGACTAGGTAGATAGACAGTTCTATGTTTAGTCTTGGTTAGTCCAATTTTATCTAGACTTTTAGAAATTTGGTTCACTTTATCTGAGAAGGAATACAACTCATCAAAGACTACATGAGGGGTTTCCTCCACACAAAGGGTTGTCTTGTTGAAAACTCTAAATGCCTTGGAAGTGTTGGAATATCCTAAGAATATTCCATCAGCTGCCTTAGCATCAAAAGTTCTTAACTTAGATTTCCCATTGTTATGGATGAAACACTTACAACCAAAAGCTCTGAAACATGAGATTCTTGGAATCTTACCCTTCCAAATCTCATATGGAGTCTTACCCTTGTCTTTAATAACCAAGCACCTGTTCTGGGTATAACAAGCTGTATTGATGGCTTCAGCCCAGAACCTGTGAGGGGTTTCATACTCGGCTAACATGCTCCTGGCTGCTTCCTTCAAGGTTCTATTCCTTCTTTCAACCACTCCATTTTGTTGAGGAGTTCTTGCTAATGATGTCTCATGAATAATTCCACACTCATTGAAAAAGTTAGATAAACAAGAATTCAAAAATTCGGTGCCCTTATCACTTCTTATTTTAATAATATTAACACCCTTTTCATTTTGAATCTGTCTGAACAGATCAGGGATCTTGTTTATAGTCTCATTTTTCTTGAAAAGAAATATAACCCAAGTGTATCTAGAAAAATCATCTACCACAACAAGAGTATATTTCCTTCCACTGAAACTGAGAGGAGAAACAGGTCCAAACAGATCCAGATGAAGTAGTTGTAAAACTCTTTCAGATGAAGAGGTGTTAATACTCTTAAATGAGTGTCTAGGCTGTTTACCTTTTTGACAAGCATCACATTTAAGATCAGTAGATAAAAGTTTCTCAAGTAATCCCTTAACAAGGTTCTTTTTAGTCAGCTTACTAAGGGTCATGAAATTCAGATGACTAAGCCTCTTGTGCTATAGCCAGCTGAGATCATCTCCACCCTTAGCTATCAGACAAGTATCTTTAGGACATCTATTAAAGTTGGCCACATAGACATTACCATGTCTGAAGCCAGTTAAAAGTACCTTATCTGAGGAACTATCTAAGATATCACATTTATCCTTAGAAAATTTGACAAGAAAACCTTTATCATAAAGTTGGGAAACAGATAGAAGATTATGTTTCAAACCTTCAACAAAATATACCTCAGATACCTGAATATCCTTGATAATCAGAGTACCTACTCCTTTAGTCTGTCCACAATTATTGTCTCCAAATAATACTCTTGGACCATCAATGTTTTGGAAATTTGATAGTAGCCTCTTGTTATAAGTCATGTGTTGTGAACAACCACTGTCAATGTACCATATAGAAGCTAAGATCTCTTCCTTGAGTGATGATCCCTGTGAATCCTGAAAAACAGATTAGTTATAAGGTACCCTAGTGATCTTGGGTCCTTGAAGGTCAAGCATCACTTTAGGTAACCAGACAAATATCTCATTTCCAAATAATAAATCAGACTTGGTCTCTCTACCAAATCTGTCTACAATTGTATCACTTTTAAATGACAACTTGTTGTATTCAGATTTAATAATTTTCCTGAACTTAGGAAATATGGGATAACATCTGCTTCTCCCATCAAAAGGATTGTAATAAGAATTTCTTCTTATTTTGGTTCTTGGAGTTCTCTTAGTCTGATAAGGAGTCCTCAGCTGAATTTTTGTTTTCAGGCTGGGAGATGCAGTCCTTATTTGACTAATTGGTTTCCAAGGACCAATTCTAACCTCTTTTGAGTGATCAGATGCTTTTACAAATTTCCTAGGTTTCTGAACATCTGATTTACTATTTCTATCATAACCAAGACATGTTTTGTCATGGGATTTTTTAGATGTATTAAATATGTGATCTATTACTGATTGTGAATTATTAAGTTGACTAATTTTGAAGACTAGCTTCTCATTGTCTTTCTTAATTAATTCATTTTCAGCATAGATAGTGTCGAATTTATCTTTTAAAGACTTCAATTCACTTTCTAATCTTTCAGGGAAGCTAGCTGATGTACTAGCCTCAGCCTGGGGAAAACATTCCCCCTTGAATGTTTCCTCAGTTTCTGGATAGTTCATCACCTACTTTCCTTTAATTAGAATTTGAATTTGATCCTTTAAAGTCAAATTCTCTGTCTCTAGCTGTTTATAAGCAGCCAGAGATGTCTTTAAGTCTCTCAATAATTCATGAATAACAGTTTGATCATTATCAGAGACAGATTTACAGGAATCATTATCAGAAGATGAATAGCAGATTACCTCTTTAGCCATGAGACAAACTTCATCATCTGATCCGAAATCAAATGAGGATGATGATGATGATGATGTTTTTCTTGACTCCTTTTCTTCAGCTAGAAGAGCCCTTTGATCTGCTAATCTCCTGTCTCTCTTTTTTCTTTTCTCTTCCCTTTCTTTAGGAGTCAGCTGAGGACAATCATAGCTGAAGTGTCCTGGCTTGTTGCACGTGTAGCAAGTATCACTCCTATCTGATTTAGGGCTGGAAGGATTTCTTTTAACAGGGGATCTGAATCTTCTCGTCTGGCTCCTATTCTTGTCATCATCTGTTGACTCATCTTCCTTTCTTCTTGATTTGGATCTAGATCTATCCTTACCTGCAAACCTCAATTTATTACGTTTATACTTCATTCTTAATCTATCATACCTTTTGGTGAGCAGAGCCATCTGCTCCTTCAGAGATAAGTCAGCTCTTATAGATTCAGTTGACATCTTGTATTCTTTGCTGACAAAAGCAACAAACTTGGATGAGGTGCTTGACTCCATCTCATCTTCCTCATCTTCTATTTGAATGTCATACTCTAAAGCTTTAAGATGAGAGAATAAGGTATGATGAGTGATATAAGATAAATTTTGAGTTGCTTTAAGGATATTGGACTTTTCTCTCCATCTCTTGGTTAAAGATCTCAATATCTTATTATTAATCTCCTTCTCTGTATAGTTCTTTCCCAGATCAGCTGCTTTGTTGAGGAGATTCGTCAATCTTACATCTAGCTGATCTACAATTTCATTTTCCTTCATCTTGAAGGTATCAAAGGCATGTAATACAGACTGCAGCTTATTCTCTTTTACTTGATCTGACCCTTCACAAACATTTGCCAGAGTCTGCCACATCTCTTTGGCTGATTTGCATCTTTTGACCTTCTCAATCCAGTCTTTAATTAGTGTTTCAATGATTTCAGTCCCGGCTACCTGGTCTAGGTTGTGGATTTTCCTTTCATCATTTGTCAGTTCTGAGCTCTTTTTCTCTTGTCTGACTCTGGATTCGGCTGATTCACTGCCATTGCTAGTGCCTCCATGATAAAATCTAATAGGTCCTTCTTCAAGAACCTCCTCCATCCTATCATGGATAGCCTTGAGATGATTTTCCATCCTGAATTTCCAATAGTCATACTCTTCAATTGAGAATTCAGGTAGATTCCTGGATTTCTTGCTCTTGCCTGAAGACATGATGAGATAGAAAAACAAAACACTCCACAAACTTGTTAGTAGCACAGTTAGTAATAATAAAGAAGATGAAGAAAATCAAGAAAATTTCAGAATCTTAGTTAAGACCTAAAATCAATATCAGAACAGCTTAACACTGCTCTGATACCACTTGTTGGTCCCGATTAGTTGAGCAAATTGGATAAAACTTGTATCAGCCTTCTAGGAAAAATCTAGAAGAGGGGGTTGAATAGATTTTTCAGATTTTCCAAATCTTTCAAAATTTATTCAAAGTACCAAAGTAACACAGCGGAAATTCAATATTAATCTCAACTTTATTAATATCAAAAGCAAACTGATATTTTAGATTTAACTTTGATTCTGAGATTAATCTTCAAATAAGTTGGAAATTGAAATAACAAGTAAGTAAAAGAAAGCAATAAAGAACAACAGATTTATAGTGGTTCGGATTATAACAATCCTACATCCACTCTCCTTCTCCAACTTGAAGAAGGGACTAGCTTACTACTTTCTTACTCACAACTTACAACTTACAACTTACAACTTACAACTTTCTTCAAATCTTCAAAATACTCCTAACTCCTTCTCGTGAATCTAACAGTTACAGTGAATATTGAATTTTGAAGATTACAAGAGTTCTGTTCTATAAACACTTGAACTTTTTGAAAACTCTCTTGAAATATTTTTGAATTGATTTTGATCGAAATCTGAGTAGTGAATAGTGTGTAAATCAAATTTGCATAAGTGTGTTGAAAAATGAAAACTAGACCTATTTATAAGTCTGAAAAGACAGTTAGTTTGTTAGTCAGTTCTAACAAACTGGAAACTGCTCAACAAACTTAATCTTGAAAACTGCTCTTGACCTCAGCTGATTTCTTCTACTCGTCTGCAGCTGAATTGGTGAAGACTTGCTTTTCTTATTCTACTCGGCTTGTCTTGACCTCGTCTGACTCTCATAATTGTCTCCTACAGACGACTAGATTTAACCTTATCTCCAGACGACTTGCAACTTCTAGTCTCCAGCTGACTTGACCAGTCCTCGACCTCGTCTGATCAGCTTAGTACTGGACTCTGATCTTAGCTGTTCTTCATAGTTGTCTGCTCATCTGGGTTGATCTTTTAACTCATCAAAACCTTCCTTGATCTAACACATTTAGTTTCAAATAAACAGACTCAGATTATATTTTCTAAAGTTTATTTTTCCATCCAATAATTAAGGAAGAGTTTTATTGAGAAAAACAAAATATGGAGAGTATTCAGAAGCAAAGGTGTCTAGATAAGAGGGTTTATAAAAGATGAGGCGAAACAATCTGATCTGTGACCTATTCCTGCAAAATCATTAACTTGAAGAAAAACATCAGTAGCTGAGGTAGATCAGATAGGGTGCAGATAGTCTTCTGTTTTTCAAGAAATCAGCTGACTAGTGTGCCCTAGTCTGATTTACCGAATGTCAGATAAGTAATCATCATGTCAGATAAGGTCAATATGACTAATCCTTGATTCTTGATTTTAAAAAAAAAATCAATGATATCAGCTACCTGATTATCCTTTGACTCATATCTAGTCTGATAATTCTTTCTAGACATAGTAAACTAAATTGAGAGAAACAAAGAATGAAAAACATAGAATTATAGATTCACTAAAGAAGCATCTAATAATCCTAATTCTACAGATAGTTCTTTAAATCTTGTTTCTGCCAGTGGCTTTGTCAAGATGTCTGCTCTTTGGAAATCAGTCAAGATCTTCTCTAGTCTGATGTCACCTTTCTCTACATGGTCTCAGATGAAGTGGTGTCTGATATCTACGTGCTTGCATCTAGTATGTAGAACTGGGTTCTAGGTAATAGCTATGACACTATTACTATCACAAAAGATAGGTACATCTTTGGTGATAATGTTATAGTCCCTTAACTATTGACTTATCCAGATCAGCTGTGAACAACAACTTCCAG
This sequence comes from Paraleonurus japonicus, assembly GCA_030762865.1. Lineage (NCBI taxonomy): Eukaryota > Viridiplantae > Streptophyta > Magnoliopsida > Lamiales > Lamiaceae > Paraleonurus > Paraleonurus japonicus. Next base: position 31,252,223 of record CM061057.1, read on the forward strand.
CTGCCATATACTCAGCTTCAGTTGTGGAAGTAGCTACAGAGGTTTGTTTCTTAGACAACCATGAAATTAGCTTACTACCAAGAAATTGGCAAGTACCAGATGTAGATTTTCTATCTATCTTACACCCACCAAAGTCTGAGTCTGAGTATCTAGACAGCTCAAAATTGTCATCGGCTGGATACCATAACCTAACATTTACAGTTCCTTTCAGATACTTAAGAATTTTCTTCGCTGCTTCAAGATGGCTTTTCTTAGGATTAGCTTGAAATCGAGCACAGACACCAACTGCAAATGAAATATCAGGTCTACTAGCAGTTAAGTATAATAAAGAACCAATTAGACCTCGATACTCAGTTTGATCAGTATCTTCTCCCTTCTCGTATGGATCCATTGAAAAGTTTGTCATCATAGGTATCTTAACTTCTCGGCTGGTACCTATTCCAAATTTATCAATAAGATCTTTTGTATATTTGGCTTGGTTGATGAAAATTCCCTTCTTTGTCTGTTTAACTTGGAGTCCAAGAAAATAAGTCATCTCTCCCATCATGGACATTTCAAATCTGCTTTTCATAAGATGACTAAATTCTTCACACAAAGATATGTTAGTAGATCCAAAGATTATATCATCAACATAAATCTGAACTAACAAAATATCACAACCATATTCTTTCCTAAAAAGAGTTCTATCAATTCTATCTTTAACAAAACCATTTTGAATTAAATAATCAGACAAGGTGTCATACCATGCTCTTGGTGCTTGTTTAAGTCCATATAGAGCTTTCCTTAGTTTATAAACCTTGTCTCCTTTGACAAAACCAGGAGGTTGCTCTACATAAACTGTTGGGTCCCTTTAGAATGAGTTAATCACGAAAACGAGATGCCCTCTAGTGATAATCTAGAAGGGGGGGATGAATAGATTATCAAAAACTTTTTCGAGCTTAGATAATCTATCAACTCCAAGAACAGTTTTACAGCGGAAACAACTCTTGATTAAACTCAATTTAATTAGGATCTAAAGCTTATCAGATATTGAATTTTGTGATCAAGAAATAATCAATGAAAACAAGTAAAAACAATGAGAAGAAACAACACAGGATTTATAGTGGTTCGGATCAAATGATCCTACGTCCACTCTCCTTCTTCAACTTGAAGAACGGACTCTACTTACTGTCTTTCTTCTTTCTTACTTTCTTCACTTACAACGTGTATCTTCAGCCTTACAAGTATGATGCTATCTCTATTTGGCTTTTGAAGATTTACAAAGAAAATAGTGTTCTACAAACACCAGAAAATGGATGAACACTAAATGTGTTCGTGAATGATGTGTATACAAATGATAATGGAGAGAGCTTTTGAATTCTCAGATTTCTCAAGTGCTAAATTGCTAGATTGCGAAGTTTTTCTCTTGTATCTGAAATTCTGAATCTCTGAACCTATTTATAGATCTTCTGTTGATGACGGTTATAACTTCCTTGTTCTTGTTTGTAGATGGTTGTAATTGACAAACTAATTCTTGAAACTGCTTCTTGTTTGGTTGTAACTAACTCTTGAATTTTACTAACTCTTCTAGCTTGTCTGGTTCTTCACCCTGTCCGATCCTTCATCCTGTCTGATTCTTCACCCTGTCTGATTCTTCACCCTGTCTAATTCTTCACCCTGTCTGATTCTTCATTTTGGTGAGTGTCTTGATCTTCCTCCTCATCTGTCTCTGTCGTCGTCTGATTTTCTATTCTTGTCTCCATCTGACTTTCTTTGAGTAACCTTATCTTACTATCCTATACTTAGTCTATTTACAAAGATTACACTACATCGGCTGGCTATACATTTTCTCCAGCTGGTCATCCTAGTCTTATACTTTTAACTCATCAAAACTAAGTACATCTTTTTCATCCTAACAATTTCCCCCTTTTGGATGATGTTAAAACACAGCTCAAGAAAAGGAATGTTAGTAATCTTAGAAAGTAAGAATAATTCAATTAAGTCACGTAGACAGATAATTAGAACAATCAGTGGTATTAACAGATGATCAGAGAATCATAAAACAGATAATCATGAATCATATAATCAGAGCATTTAGGTCGTATAATCAGATGATTAAAAGTTAGATAAAAGTTATAAGAACCAAAAAGTTAATCAGATTAGTTTCAAGAAGTTTAAGGTTAGTCAACAAATTCTGTAAGTAGGTCAAAAGTTTATTCACAAAGTTCACAACTTCAGCTATCATGCAAGACAGATAGATATCAAATAAGATGAGTGAGATAGAGATCTAGTCATACCACCTATTCTCTTCTGGAACATTAAGCCAGTCAAAGACTCGCTTTTTTAAAGAGATTGTTTCACCTCCCTCCGCAAGATCAGCTGTAGCTTCTACTTTAATGATCAGCTGCTTAATCTTTTCAAGGTCCAGACGACCATCTCTTGTTAGAGGGGATTCCATTTGAGAATAGGCCGGTGCAACTACATCTGCATTGAATTCTTTATGAGCAAGATCGATGAGATATTGATACATCTGGGGGTCCTTCTCTTCCAGCCAGCTATGGAAAGCTTCATTCTCCTCTAGTCCCCACTTAATGACTTTGCAGACATGGAACTGGAAGATCCAGTCCACTTCAAATGGCCTCCACCTTGCCTGATCTGCCATTAATAGAACTTCCTTTGGGACAACTTCACTTCGATGATATGGCCTAAGAACCTCTTCCCCCTGCTCATCTGTCACTTTCTGAACCCATCTCCTCAGTGAGCGGTCATAGAATTTTCCTGATGCTTTCTCCTGCTCTCTCCTCTTCTTCGCATCCCTTCGTTTATACTTCTCCTTTTCATCTCTCTTTCTCTTCCGGATTTTCTCCTCCTCATCTATCTTAGCTTGTGTTTTCTTTGTAGTTCTAGATGATCCGGAAGGAGATGCTACCGTTTTGATTTGAGCAGGATCTCGCCCAGAAAGATCCCTAGCTGCAGCACTGGGTTCAGCTTCTCTTATCATTTTCAGCTCCTTCTCTGTCCTGTCCTCATCTTTCCTCCTCTCCTCTTCGGCTTTCAGCAGCTCTTCAGACAACTCTTCTAACTTCATGTTCAGGGCAATTATCTTATCATCTTGCTCGTCTATCCTTTTCTTGAGCACACTATCTTCCCCCTTTTTAGCATCAGCAAAACGGGTATTGCAGATAGTGGCTACCTGTTCAATTTGTCCCACGAGTTCTACTCTCACACGCCCTATCTTTTGATCAAGCTGGTCATATCTCTTCTTTTGTCCGACCTCAGCTCGTCTGAACTCATCATCCATGAATCTTTTCAAAAGGGTTGTCTGTCTGTCTTTTTCTAAGCCCATCTGCATCTTCAGCACTTGGTGAAATGAGGCTTCCTTAGCTTTTCAGAAATCTTTCACTTGATCCTCAACGGAGTCTCTGATCTCGGTATATGCAGAACGGACATATTGTTTGACCCACTCGTCTTGTGAGTTCATCTCCTTAGCTACTGTTGTATTTACTGCAGACATCTGTTCCTCATGTCTGATGTTAGAAAAATATAGATCAATCTTGGTTTTTTCTTGAATTGCAGCTTCTATATTCTCCTTGATCGAAGAAGTTATCATCTCTGGAACAAGCTGTAGAGCATTCAGATTAGCTCTCTTTAGATTTAACACCTCCTCCTTAAGCATGTTAAACTCGGATATAGACACAGACGTTGAGGGTCCTGCGACTTCTTCGGATGGAGAAGATAGAGTTAAATCTATCATCTCCATAGGAATATCAATGTCTGTTTCAGCCCTGGCTGGAGGAGAATCAGCCCAATGTGCAGTTGTGGTTGGCTCCTCCATTGGCAGTAATTCTATCGTCTGCTCTATGTGTGCCTCCCCAGCTGTATCCATCTCAGCTGGCTCATCGGTAGCACCACCCATAGCCATCTTCGGCTCCTCAGACCTCTCAACCTCATCTGCTCTTTCCTCGTCTGATTTCTCCGTTGGCTGCATGTCTACGAAATATACCCTGTGAAGGATATAATCGAAGAACATACTTTCTGTCACAATATCCAAGAAGGATTTCAGCTTAGCCTTTTTCAGAACTTCTTTTTCCCACAAGGATAGGTTATTCCCTCCTACTTCAGCTATGAGGATGGCCGTCTCCTCAAAGCTTCCTGTCCTTATCCTCCATAACAGCCACACATCTACTAACTCCTCCAACAGCTCGGGTTCATTCTGTAGATTGTGCTCTTTATGTAGTAAGAACTTCTTCCCGATAATTCGAAGGGATTCCTCTTTTGGTCCCATAACTCCAGATGGGTTTGGAAGAAGAGAGTATAGATGGGGTTCTGTTTGAGATGAGGATAGGAAAGAAAATGGGTCAGATGGAGGTTGGATTTGTGTTGGACTTTTTGGAGTAGACCGTTTTAGAGGCTCGGAGGCAGCGGCCTTGTCTGCCTCTTCATCGCCAGGATGAGAAGATAAGGGTTGGGTGTCTTCAGCCTCAGATGAGGAAGAAGATGATGTGGAGGATTGGGTTTGCTCAGCTTCCTCAGCCTCGTCTCCAGATGAGACTTCAACAGTCTCCTCCTGCCCCGATTTTCCAGCCGCGACACTTCCCCCTTGGGAAGCTGCCATCTCCTCCTCCTCTTCCTCTTCAACCTCAGCCTCAGTTTCCTCCTCCTCAGATGAGGGTTCATCGGCTAACACTGTCTCCACTTTTTTCTTTCCCTTGGCCTTAGAAGCCTTCTTCTTAGGTGATGGAGGTGGGGTGTCTCCTTCTGAGTCTGTTAATCCAAAGGGTTTCTCATCCTTGATGAGCAGACCCTTCTGCTTTGTAAATTTCTTCACCCCTGTCTCCCAGTCCAGCTTGTCTGTCCCAATCTTGTGTTCAAGTATGATGGTGATCCTGGCCATCATACTTGTGATTTTTGTAAGGGACCACCTCACCAGCTCCTTTGATAGTTCTTTCTTCACAAATTTCTTCCTTTCCTCCATCAGTCGAGAGTACACTGTCTGAGCCCAGTTAATATCAGCTCCGTCTATAATGGCCCTCAGACAGCATATCCTCGGCTTGGTCAATCCGTCGTGACTCTGCTGCTCCCCCAGTATACACTTCGTCAAGATGAGCATCAGAAGTCGATATTTTCTCCTCAACATCCCCTTCTTCAGATTTGCGGTTTTATTCTTTTGAGATCTCCTTGCCATCATCTTATAACTTTCTAAATACTCCTCCGCTTTATATACAAATGGATTTCCGCCGGTGGTACTTAGGCCAAAAATTTCTCCAATGTCAGCAATGGACACATGAATTTTTCTGCTTTTTCCCAAGGTTCGAATACTTGTTTCTAAACCAGTGTCTGTGGCTTTGGCTCTGGTCATGAATTCCGCAGCAAGATCATCAAGAGTTTTGGGTTTTGAAGGTTTCAGAGAACAGTATTGCCTTAAACCTCTTGATTCTAGTAACTCCAGAATTTCTCTTGTTTCAGGGTCCGTAGTGATTCCCCATTCTACATACATTTCTGACTTTGTTCGATCCCTGATAGAGGCAAGATCGTACTTATACTTGATTCTGGTTTTTGAAGAATCCGCCATTGAAACAGTTTTGAAGGTTTTGAGCGGGAAAATGATTTTTGAGTGAAAAATGAATAGGTAATTATGTGCGTAAGTTATTATGCACATGATCTCCTATTTATACGGAGAGATTTAATAATAAACTAATCAAAACTAATAATGACTGCAAAAGTATAGATTTTGGCTTTCGTGCCAGCATTAAATGCAATTATGCGGATTTATTTTGAAAAGTGCACGAATAATATTAAATATGTCGCGCGTGAACTGTTGACGATTCATATTTCAGAAATCGCCTCCAATTTATGCGCGTGAATGTCACTCAGCGTATTTCAAAGCTTTATTTGATAAAATTTCGAGTCCGATAGTAACTTCTCTGACAAGAAGTAACTTGATTTGTAAAATCTTTTCAGTTAATTGGAGAGATAAACTGAAATATTATCTCCTTTTATTTTCAAAAGTATATCTTTTAAAAACGAACCCTTTATAAAATTTTAAAAACAAATTTCAAGAAGGACTACTGAGTGAATTCAATTTTTGAATAATTAACTAATTATGAAATTAAATTCACATATTAATTATGTGATTTAATAAACATAATTTTTTTAAATACAAAAAGTTAGAAAAACTCCCTGTGATTTTAACCGTGTCTGTATTGAACATTGTCTGCCTTTTTCTGTGTATCTGATCAGATGAGATGTGCCTTATTTACTTAACTAAAGATTTTAGAGTCTGACTTTAAGTTTTCCTGAAATCAAAAACACTTGAGCAAACTTATTAGTATATTTTGTGAGTAATTCAGACAAGATACATATAATCATCTGTCTTTTGATCAATCAGCTGATTATTATGTATTTGTCTGTATTACTTCAGGTCTAGACAAGTAAATACCAAGTTAGCTTTAAAATCAATAGATGAATCCTTGATTCTTGATTCCTTAAAGGAGATCAATGATATCAGCTCTATGATTATCCATGTGATTTTTAACAGGTCTGATATTACTTTCTAAACATAATGTTATAAATGAGAGACAAAGAGATAAACAATAATGGAAAGATTATAGATCCGCTAAGGTAGCATCTAATAATCCTAACTCTAATGAAAGATCTTTGAACCTTGTCTCCGCTAGTGGTTTTGTAAGAATGTCTGCTCTTTGATAATCACTCAGAATCTTCTGTAGTCTGATATTACCTTTTTCTACATGATCTCGAATAAAGTGATGACGAATATCAACATGTTTGCACCTGGTATGTAAGACTGGGTTCTGGGTAATAGCTATTGCACTATTACTATCACAAAAGATTGGTACATCCTTGGTGATAATGTTATTGTCCCTTAGCTGTTGACTGATCCAGATTAGCTGTGAACAACAACTCCCAGCTGCCATGTACTCAGCTTCAGTAGTAGAAGTAGCTACAGAGGTTTGTTTCTTAGACAACCATGAAATCAACTTACTTCCCAGAAATTGGCATGTTCTAGATGTAGATTTCCTATCTATCTTACACCCACCAAAATCTGAATCTGAGTACCCTGACAACTCAAAGTTATCGTCAGCTGGATACCACAGCCCTACATAGATTGTACTTTTCAAATACTTTAGTATCTTCTTTGCAGCTTCAAGATGACTCTTTTTAGGTTTAGCTTGAAAGCGTGCACATACACCCACTGCAAAAGAAATGTCAGGTCTACTAGCAGTTAAGTATAAAAGAGAGCCAATTAAACCTCTATATTGTGTCTGATCGGTGTCTTCCCCTTTCTCATCTGGATCCATTGAAAAATTTGTCATCATAGGTATTTTGGCTTCTCGGCTGGTACCTATTCCAAATTTTTCAATAAGATCTTTGGTGTATTTTGCTTGACTTATGAAAATTCCTTTCTTTGTCTGTTTAATTTGAAGTCCAAGAAAGTATGTCATCTCTCCCATCATGGACATTTCAAATCTGTTCTTCATAAGATGACTAAATTCTTCACACAAGATTAGATTAGTTGATCCAAAAATAATATCATCAACATAGATTTGAACTAACAAGAGACCTTTATCAGATTCTTTCCTAAATAAAGTTCTATCTATCTTACCTTTTACAAAACCATTCTGAGTTAAATATTCAGATAAGGTATCATACCAAGCTCTAGGTGCTTGTTTAAGTCTATATAGAGCTTTCTTTAGCTTATAAACCTTGTCTCCGTTGACAAAGCCAGGGGGTTGCTCTACATAAACTTCCTCAGCAATGACTCCATTTAGAAAAGCAGATTTCACATCCATTTGAAACACTGTAAATCTTTTATAAGCAGCATAAGCTAAGAACAATCTTATGGCTTCAAGACGAGCAACTAGTGCAAAGGTTTCATCATAATCAATTCCCTCTGATTGTGAATAACCTTGTGCAACCAATCTAGTCTTATTTCTTACCACAATGTTGTTCTCATCTCTTTTGTTCTTAAAAACCCATTTTGTTCCAATAACTTTTTGATGATGAGGTCTTTCAACAAGCTCCCATACATCTTGTCTTTGAAATTGATTTAATTCTTCTTGCATTGCATTTATCCAATTGGAGTCAGTTAGAGCTTTAGTAATAGTTTTAGGTTCGAGCAATGATACATAACAACTAAACAGACAGTCTTGATTTATCTGTGTCCTTGTCTGGACTCCAGAATCTAGACTTCCGATTATCTGTTCAGCTGGATGATAAGTCAATACTCGTTTACCTTTATCTTTTACTGAGTATGAAGTCTTATCTGAAATATTTTAATCAATTGGTTCTGTATTACCTTCAGGAATATCTTCTAGTCCATCTGGTAGTGTAGTCGTCTGATCAGATGATATGGAAGAACTCTCAGCTTCCTTATCTTTATTCATGTCTGATGTGTCCTCCTCATCTGATTCTGACTCTGGTAAGTAGAACTTGACTGATTTCTTGATATTTAATCTGTTGAGGTCTTCAGCTATCTTGGTGACATCATCTGTGCTTTCAGACTTAGAAATTTCGTCAAAAACAACATGTGGTGTTTCTTCCACACATGATGTAATCTTATTAAAAAATCTATATGCTTTGGATACAGATGAGTATCCTATGAATATCCCTTCTGCAATCTTAGCATCAAAAGTTCTTAATTTAGATTTTCCATTATTATGGATGAAACACTTACAACCAAATACATGGAAATATGAAATATTTGGTATTCTACCCTTCCATATTTCATAAGGAGTTTTGCATTTATCTTTCACAATTAAACACCTATTTTGAACAAAACATGCAGTATTAATGGCTTCTGCCCAAAACCTGTGTGGAGTGTTATTCTCAGATAACATCGTCCTTGCAGCTTCCTTCAAGGTTCTGTTTCTCCTTTCTACAACTCCATTTTGCTGGGGTGTTCTTGCAGATGATGTTTCATGTGCTATACCATTCTCAGTACAATAGTTAGTAACAAACGAATTTAGGAACTCAGTACCTTTATCACTTCTAATCTTGACAATATTTAGTCCTTTTTCATTTTGAATTCTTTTGAGGAATTCTGGAATTTTTGTTACAGTCTCATTCTTTTTGTACAAGAAAATAACCCAAGTGAATCTAGAAAAATCATCTACAATCACTAAAGTATACTTTCTTCCACTAAAACTCAGAGGTGTAACTGGACCAAAAAGATCCATGTGTAAAAGTTCCAAAATCCTTTCTGAAGCAGGACCATTTATTGTTTTAAAAGAAGTTTTGGTCTGTTTTCCTTTTTGACAAGCATCACAAATATGATTTTTCGAAAATATTTTATCTGGAAGTCCTTTGACTAAAGATTTTCTTGTTATTTTGTTAAGAGTTTTAAAATTTAAATGACTAAGACGTTTATGCCATAGCCAACTTAAATCTTCTGAACTCTTAGCAATAAGACAAGTATCCTTAGGGCAACTCTTGAAATTTGCAACATAGATATTACCTTGTCTGACTCCAGCAAGTAAAATATTTTCGTTTAAACCATCCAAAATATAACATGCATCATGAGTGAATTTTACACAATATCCTTTGTCACAAAACTGTGAGACAGATAATAGATTATGTTTCAATCCTTCCACAAAATAAACTTCATTAACCTGGACATCTCCAATCATTAGAGTTCCAACTCCTTTGGTTAGACCAAAATTGTTGTCTCCGAACATTACCCGAGGTCCATCTATTGTCTGATAGTTAGAAAGAAGTCTTTTCTCATAAGTCATATGCTTAGAACATCCACTGTTTATATACCAGATGACTTCAAGAACATCTTCTCGTTCAACTATCTCCTTATTTCCCTGCAATCACAAATTAATTCTTAGGTACCCTTTGTGTATTGGGTCCTTTCTCGTCAAGTTGATACTTAGGTATCCAGATAAACACATCCAAGTTTTTCAAAACCAATGATTGAATTTTGCAACCATATCTGTCTACTAATATTAGACTGTCTAGATCAATTTTATTTAATTGATCTCTAGTGATTGTCTTATATTTTGGAAAGAATGGATATGACTTGCTTCTTCCATCAAAACCATTATACTCTGGAAATGACTTTGATTTAGTCTTTAGATTTCTTTTGAAAACATTTCTCCTCGTCTGTGTTTTCTCTTTAGAAATATCAGATGAGGTGATTTGTTCCTTAGATTTCTTTGGACTAAGTTCTGTTTTTTCCATAGTCTTAGTGGCTTTGACAAAAACTCTTGATTTGATAGGATCATTTTTCTTGTTCCTATCAAAACCCAATCCAGTTTTATCACTAGGCTTCTGAGAAGTACTGAAGATATTATCAATTGTAGACTGTGAATTATTAAGATGTCCTAACTTGAGATTCAATTCTCTGTTAGTCTTTCTAAAATTCTCATTCTCCATATTGATATCTGAAAATTTAATTTTTAAAGTATTCAATTCTTTTTCCAACTTATTGGTTTTCTCAGACGAAGAACTAGTAGTAGTCTTAGATTGACATTCCCCCTTGAATGTACAAACCAGATTTTTCCTTGTCCCTGTCTGATGTTCCTTTGTTAGATTAAGAATTTGATTCTTTAAACTTAAATTTTCAGTCTCTATCTGTTTATAAGCAGATAAAGCTGTCTTCAGATCTTTTAGAAGCTTGTTAATAAGACATGGATCAGATTCAGACAAGTTATCATTATCATTGTCTGAGGATGAGTAGTAGTTTACCTCCTTAGCCATTAGGCAAATGTCATTGTCTGACCCGAAACTAGATGAGGATGAGGATGATGATGTCTCATGTGTTTCCTCCTTTTCTGCTAAAAGAGCTCGTTGATCTGCATACCTCCTATCCCTTTTCTTCCTCTTTTCTTCTCTCTCTCTAGGAGTGAGTTGAGGACAATCATAGCTAAAGTGACCGGGTTTATTGCAGGTATAACAGATATCTCCTCTATCTGATTTTGGACTATTCTCACCTCGTCTGATTGGTGATTTATATCTTTTCACTGAATCCTTCTTTTTGTCATTATCTGAATACTTCTCTTCCTTGTCTGATTTATAATTTTGACGATTAAACCTGTCTCTCTTGTTCCTTTTATACTTCATCTTGAGTCTCTCATATCGTCTGATTAATAGTGCCATTTCCTCCTTTACTGACAAATCTGATGCCTTAGAAATCTTGTCAGAATCTTCTTGATGAAGAAATGCCACAGAGTCTTTCCAGATGTAGACGACTCTGCCTCATCTTCTTCATCTTCAATGTGTATATCATATTCCAGTGCTTTAAGATGAGAAAATAGAGTGTGATGTGATATAGATGACAGATTCTGTGCTGCTTTGAGAATATTTGCTTTCTCCCTCCATCTTTTGCTCAATGATCTGAGTACCTTGTTGTTAATTTCTTTCTCAGTGTAGGTCTTACCCAAATCAGCAGCTTTGTTCACCAGATTAGTCAATCTTACGTCCAATTGATCCACAGTTTCTCCATCCTTCATTTTGAACGTATCAAATGCATGTAAGACGGACTGTAGTTTATTTTCTTTAACCTGTTCTGACCCTTCACAAACACTTGCAAGAGTCTTCCACATATCCTTAGCAGTTTTACATCTTTTAACCTTTTCTATCCAATCCTTGCTTAAAGTTTCGATGATTTCAGTTCTTACAACTTGATCCAAATTGTGAATCTTCCTTTCATCGTTTGTCAATTCAGCACTTTTCTTTTCTTGTTGACTTCTTGTAACAGAAGATTCAGCTCCAGTGCTAACAACTCCATGATAGAATTTTATTGGACCTTCCTCAAGAACCTCTTCCATGCGGTCATGAATGGCCTTCAAATGATTCTCCATTCTGAACTTCCAATAATCATATTCTTCGATAGAGAATTCTGGCAAACTCCTGGTTTTCTTACTTTTAACAGAAGACATCGTAATTCAAGATACTAAACAACAACTTATCAGTAATGTTAGTGAATCAATAATAAGAAATCAGATTTCAACAAGAACTCAGAAATTTCAAGACCACAAAACTTATATCAGAACAGCTTAACACTGCTCTGATACCACTTGTTAGGTCCCTTTAGAATGAGTTAATCACGAAAACGAGATGCCCTCTAGTGATAATCTAGAAGGGGGGGATGAATAGATTATCAAAAACTTTTTCGAGCTTAGATAATCTATCAACTCCAAGAACAGTTTTATAGCGGAAACAACTCTTGATTAAACTTAATTTAATTAGGATCTAAAGCTTATCAGATATTGAATTTTGTGATCAAGAAATAATCAATGAAAACAAGTAAAAACAATGAGAAGAAACAACATAGGATTTATAGTGGTTTGGATCAAATGATCCTACGTCCACTCTCCTTCTTCAACTTGAAGAAGGGACTCTACTTACTGTCTTTCTTCTTTCTTACTTTCTTCACTTACAACGTGTATCTTCAGCCTTACAAGTATGATGCTATCTCTATTTGGCTTTTGAAGATTTACAAAGAAAATAGTGTTCTACAAACACCAGAAAATGGATGAACACTAAATGTGTTCGTGAATGATGTATATACAAATGATAATGGAGAGAGCTTTTGAATTCTCAGATTTCTCAAGTGCTAAATTGCTAGATTGCGAAGTTTTTCTCTTGTATCTGAAATTCTGAATCTCTGAACCTATTTATAGATCTTCTGTTGATGATGGTTATAACTTCCTTGTTCTTGTTTGTAGATGGTTGTAACTGACAAAATAATTCTTGAAACTGCTTCTTGTTTGGTTGTAACAAACTCTTGAATTTTACTAACTCTTCTAGCTTGTCTGGTTCTTCACCCTGTCTGATTCTTCACCCTGTCTGATTCTTCACCCTGTCTAATTCTTCACCCTGTCTGATTCTTCATTTTGGTGAGTGTCTTGATCTTCCTCCTCATCTGTCTCTGTCGTCGTCTGATTTTCTGTTCTTGTCTCCATCTGACTTTCTTTGAGTAACCTTATCTTACTATCCTATACTTAGTCTATTTACAAAGATTACACTACATCGGCTGGCTATACATTTTCTCCAGCTGGTCATCCTAGTCTTATACTTTTAACCCATCAAAACTAAGTACATCTTTTTCATCCTAACATAAACTTCCTCAGCTAGGATTCCATTAAGAAATGCTGAATTAACATCTATTTGAAAAACTATGAATCTTTTAAAAGCAGCATAGGCTAAGAACAATCTTATGGCTTCCAGACGAGCTACTGGTGCAAAGGTTTCATCATAATCAATCCCCTCTGATTGTGAATAACCTTGAGCAACTAGTCTGGCCTTATTTCTTACCACAATATTGTTTTCATCCTTTTTGTTTTTAAAGATCCATTTAGTTTCAATGACTTTTTGATGATGAGGCCTTCCAACAAGATCCCACACATCTTGTCTTTGAAACTGATTTATTCTTCTTGCATGGCATTAATCCAGTTGGAATCAGTTAGAGCTTCTGTAATAGATTTAGGTTCAAGTAATGACACGTAGCAACTGAATATACAATCTTGATTTAGTTGGGTCCTCGTTTGAACACCAGAGTCTAAATCTCATATTATTTGTTCAGCTGTGTGATATGACATTACTTTCTTACCTTTATCTTTTATAGTGGATGAAGTTTTGTCTGAATTATTTATTTAAGATGATTCTATGTTACCTTCTGATGACTCTACCTGATCATCTGATGGATTTGTAGTCTGATCATTTGGTAGATCAGCTGGTGAGGAGGATCTTTCAGGTTCTTTCTCTCCGTCTGATTTTTCCTCCTCATCTGAATCTGATTCTTGATTATAGAATTTTATGGTTGATCTCTTGATTGTCATCTGATCTAGATCATCTGATATCTTTGTGATGTACCCTGTCTTATTATACTCAAAAGAAGATTCATCAAATACCACATGGGGTGTTTCTTCCACACACAAGGCTGTCTTATTAAAAACTCTATATGCCTTTAATACAGATGAGTATCCCAAGAATATCCCATCTGCTATCTTGGCATCAAAAGTTTTTAATTGAGATTTCCCATTATTGTGTATTAAACATTTACTACCAAATATATGAAAGTATGAAATTTTGGGCAAATCTTCCCTTCCAAATCTCATAGGGAGTTTTACATTTGTCTTTAACAATCAAACTTCTATTTTGAACATAACAGGCTGTATTAACAGCTTCTGCCCAAAACCTGTGTGGAGTATTGTACTCAGATAACATTGTTCTAGCTGCCTCTTTCAAGGTTTTGTTTCTCCTTTCAACTACTACATTTTGTTGTGGAGTCCTTGCTGCAGATATTTCCTGAGCTATGCCATTCTCAATGCAGTAGTTAGTAATCAGCTTATTTAGGAATTCAGTATCTTTATCACTTCTAATTTTAAAAACATTTAATCCTTTTTCATTTTGAACCTTTTTAAGAAATTCTGTAATTTTAACCACAGTCTCATTCTTTTTGTATAAGAAAATAACCCAGGTAAATCTTGAAAAATCATCAATAATTACCAAAGTGTATTTTCTTCCACTAAAGCTGAGAGGTGATACTGGACCAAAAAGATCCATGTGAAGAAGTTCCAGAATTCTTTTTGAAGAAGGACTACTTTTTGTTTTAAAAGAAGCTCTAGTCTGTTTTCCTTTTTGACAAGAATCACACACATGGTTCTTTGAAAATACTTTATCAGGGAGTCCTTTAACTAAAGATTTCCTTGCTATTTTGTTAAGAGTTTTGAAGTTTAAGTGACCAAGTCGTCTGTGCCACAGCCAACTTAAGTCATCTGAACTCTTAGCAACAAGACAAGTATCTTTAGGACAACTTTTGAAATTTGCAACATAAATGTTACCTTGTCTGACTTCAGCTAATAGAATATTTTCATTGATACCATCTAATACATAGCATGCATTATGAGTAAATTTGACACAAAACCCCTTATCACAAAATTGTGAACAGATAGTAGATTGTGCTTCAATCCTTGCACATAGTAAACTTTATGTACTTGAATATCTCCTATCATCAGTGTTCCTACACCTTTGGTAAGTCCATAATTGTTGTCTCCAAACATCACTCTTGGTCCATCTATGGTCTGATAGTTAGAAAGAAGTCGTCTTTCATAGGTCATGTGCTTGGAACAGCCACTGTCAATGTACCAGATGACCTCAAGAATGTCTCCTCTTTCACCTATCTTCTTATCTTCCTGCAATCACAAATTTAATGCTTAGGTACCCTTTGTACATTGGGTCCTTTCATGTTAAGTTGACTCTTAGGAATCCAGACAAAGATATCAATGTTCCTTAAAACCATAGATTGAAGTTTACACCCATATCTATCTACTAGGATAAGACTTTTAAGATCAATCTTATTTAACTGATCTTTTGAGATTGTCTTAAATCTTGGTAAAAATGGATATGTTTTGCTTCATCCATCAAAGCCATTATACCTAGGATAGAACTTTGACTTAGTCTCAGGTTTAGCCTTAGGAGTTACTTTCTTCGTCTGTTTTTTCTTTTCAGAAGTATCAAATGAGTTAATTAATTCCTATGGTTTCCAGGGACTAAATCTAGTTTCTATCTTTGGTTTAGTTGCTTTAACAAAAACTAAATCCAGTTTTATCACTAAACTTTTGTGAAGTATTGAAGATTTTATCTATTGCGGTTCGGGAGTTATTCAGAAGTTCTAACTTGAGATTTAATTCTCTGTTAGTCTTCTTGTAACACTCATTCTCATAATAGATATTTGAAAATTTTATTTTCAAAGAATTCAATTCCTGTTCTAGCTTATCTATCTTATCAGACAAGGTACTAGTGATCATCTCAGTCTGACATTCCCCCTTGAATGTACAGTCTGGTTTCTCACTTTCCTTAGTTTGATTGACCTTAGTTAGATCAGTAATTTGATTCTTTAAATTAAAATTTTTAGTCTCTATCTGTTTATAAGCAGATAGAGCAGTCTCCAAATCTTTCAAAAGTTTATCAATAAGACTAGGATCAGTTTCAGATAAGGTATCACAATCATTATCTGAAGAATAGTAATGTACCTCTTTTGCCATTAAACAGATATCGTCATCTGATCCAAAATCAGATGAGGATGAGGATGATGATGTTTCATAAACTTCTTCTTTCTTAGCCAGAAGAGCTCTCTGATCAGCATACTTTCTATCTCTCTTTTTCCTCTTTTCTTCTCTCTCTCTAGGAGTGAGTTGAGGACAATCATAGCTAGATATCTCCTCTGTCTGTCTTAGGACTACTATCTCCTCGTCTGATTGGTGATTTATGTTTCCTTGTCTGATCCTTTTTCCTATCATTGTCTGAACTCTTTTCTTCTTTATCTGATCTATAGTTCCTTCGACCTGATCTGTCTCTCTTGTTTCTTTTGTACTTCATTCTCAACCTTTCATATCTTTTTAACAGAAGAGCCATTTCCTCCTTAATAGACAAATCAGATGTCTTGGAGATCTTTTCAGATTCATCTTGATGAACAAATGCTACAGTCTTTCCAGATGTTGAAGATTCTGCTTCATCTTCTTCATCTTCGATTTGGATGTCATATTCTAATGCCTTCAGATGAGAAAATAAAGTGTGATGTGAAATTGAAGATAGATTCTGAGTAGCTTTCAGAATATTAGCTTTCTCTCTCCATCTTTTGCTTAATGACCTCAACACTTTATTGTTGATTTCTTTCTCTGTATAGGTTTTACCCAAATCAGCTGCCTTGTTCAGTAGATTAGTCAGCCTAACATCCAGTTGATCAATAGACTCTCCTTTTTTCATCTTGAAAGTGTCAAAAACATGTAGAACAGATTGCAATTTATTTTCTTTGACCTGATCTGAACCTTCACAGATTCCAGCCAGAGTTTCCCACATTTCCTTGGCAGTCTTGCATCTTTTTTACCTTTTCAATCCAATCCTTACTCAATGTTTCAATGATCTCTGTTCAAGCAACTTGATCCAGATTATGAATCTTTCTTTCATCACTTGTGAGTTCTGAGCTTTTCTTTTCTTGCCTCACTCTTGTTTCAGCTGATTCAGTGCCATTGCTGGTGCCTCCATGATAAAATTTAATAGGTCCTTCTTCAAGAACCTCCTCCATCCTATCATGGATAGCCTTGAGATGATTTTTCATTCTGAATTTCCAAAAGTAATATTCTTCAATTGAAAATTCAGGTAGACTCCTTGATTTCTTACTCTTAACAGAAGACATGGTGAGATAGAAAAACCAAAACACTTACAAGATCTTATTAGTAGAACTATTAGTGAAACAAAGAAAATGAAGATAATCAAGAACAAATTTCAGAATCTTGGTTAAGACCTAAAATCAATATCAGAACAGCTTAAAACTGCTCTGATACCACTTGTTGGTCCCGATTAGTTGAGTTGATTTAAGAAAAACTTGAGTTAACCTTCTAGGATAAAATCTAGAAGGGGGGGTTGAATAGATTTTATAGATTTTTAACAAATCTTTTAAGACTTATTCAAAACTCCAAAGTAACACAGCGGAAAACAATTTTAATCTCAACTTTAATAAGATCAAAAGCAAACTGATATTTTAGTTTTAACTTTGATTCTGAAATTCTTTTTGATTAAAAAACTAGAAACTGAAATTGACAGAAAAGTAAAGTAAAGCAATAAAGAACACCAGATTTATAGTGGTTCGGATTATGAATAATCCTACATCCACTCTCCTTCTCCAATTTGAAGAAGGGACTCTACTTACCACTTACTTACTTACTTTCAATCTTACAGCTTACAATTCGTAAAGATCTTCAAATCTTCAATCTCCTAAATCGTTCTCTAAAATCTAACTATTACAGTGAATATTGAATTTTGAAGATTACAAGTGAAGTGTTCTATAAACATTTAGAACTTTTGAAAACTCTTTTGAAAAACTTGTGAATTGATTATGATCGAAATCTGAGTAGTGAACAATGTGTAAATCAAATTTGCATAAGTGTCTTGGAAAATAAAAACTAGACCTATTTATAAGTCTGAAAAGATAGTTAGTTTGTTAGTCAGTTCTAACAAACTGAAAACTGCTCAACAAACTTAATCTTGAAAACTACTTTGCTCCTCAGCTGATTTATCCTACTCGTCTGCAGCTGACTTGGTGAAGACTCGCCTTTCTTATTCTACTCAGCCTGTCTTGACCTCATCTGAGCTCTTCATAATTGTCTCCTGCAGATGACTAGACTTGAGCTGGTCTTCAGATGACTTGTAACTCCTAGTCTTCAGCTGACTAGTTCGGTCCTCGACCTCCTCTGATCAGCTTAGTATAAGGACTTGATCTCAGTTGTTCTTCAGGGTCGTCTGATCATCTGAACCGACTTTTAACTCATCAAAACATTCTAGATCTATCAAGCAGCCTTCCATAGAGGTCCGGGTCTTCTTTCTCCATCCATTCGTGCCACTGAAGATCTTCATCTGCTGCTCCAGTTGGGGATGCCTTCAAGATGTACCAGTAGTACATCCATCTGGCATCCATGCTCTTCTTCCGATACTCTTCAGTGAACTGACCCGACACCATCTTTGGAGGAGCAGACGAGCGGTGGACAGGGCGGAAGTCTGCTTCATCAGCTGCTTTAAAGACCCACTTCCTCGTTCCCCTGTCCCACTTCATCTCAGCTCCTTTACCCAGATTCTTTTGTCTTTTCCTCTCCCTTTCCCCGAACAACTCCTTTTTAGCCTTGATTCGTCTAATCTACTATTCAGAAAGGTTGGAGTAGTCCGGTTCTTTCCTCTTCTTCTTAGCTCTGAGTGATTTGGCAATATCAACCTCAGCTGGCTCCTTCTCGACTGCTTTCCCTTTTCCTTTTCCTTTGGCCTCGACTGATTTTTTAGATTCTTTTAGTCTGGCCAGCAGTTTCTCTGTCTTCTCTTCCTCTTTCTTCCTCTTCTTCTCCTCATCCTCTCGGATGGAATCCTCTATCTGAGTCACCCTCAGCTGCAAGGCGGCGAGTTCGTCTGATTTTTCTTTCAACTCTACCTTTGCCACCTCCAGCTCAGCTGTGTTGGCCTTGATTTGCAGCTTGTCTGAGTTGGCCTTTACATCAGCTGTGAGGGTCTCAATCTTGGCTTGCCCAGCTCTTTCCCCCTTTTTAACTTCATTGGTGAGGGCTCGAAGCTGGTCTTCCAGTGAGGCACAACGCACCCTAAAGTCTGATTTATCACTGGTCAAAGCTTCTACTAGGATTGCGTTGTCCTCTGCCATTTTGTCCTTTAACAGCTTCACCTCCTCCTCCAAGCTGCCCAGACGACCAGCCAATGCGGAGCCGGTCTTGTCAGATAAGTTCCGAGAAATGTTCACCTCGGCTATCTGCATATTTGTCAGCATGGTGTCTGTTACTGCCCTTATAATTTGCTTCGTCTTCCTGGCCACCATCTTCTCTACCTTCTGTATGATTTTCTACTAAAGGTTTTGGAAAGCAGAGGAGATGGCGGACAGGGGGCTATCTGAGTCTTCCTCAGTTGAGTCAGACGATGTGGAAGAGGAGGGGGTTTTTGGACTAGGGGAGCTCATCTTGATATCCCCAAAGATATTGTGGGAAATATCCGGCATTTGGACTTGTGGAGTGGGTTGAGGGGAGGACGGGATGAGAAAGGTTAGGGATTCAGATGGAGATGGTGAGAGTGTGGTTTGTGTTTGGGGTAAGGGGGGGTAGGTGGGAGACTGGGTTGGACTTCTTGGGAGGTAGGCTGTTGAAGAGGCTCGGAGGTGCCAGCCTGGGACACCTCTTCATCGCCAGGGTGGGCAGATGAGGGGGAGGGGGAGGAAGATAAACTAGATGTAGCACCGAAGGATAGTACCTTTTGAGGCTTATCTGTCCTCTTTGGTGAAGGGGAGGGGGTCCTCTCGGAGCTGATCTCTTGAATTTCTTGCGACTGGACCACAGCTGCTGCAGCCACCTCCAGAGTTTGTACTTCCTCTATCAGCAGACTGGGCTGAGCAGTAGATGTCGCCTCCTCCTTCTCTGAGGCTTTGATTAGCCTCCTCCGCTTAGGTGTCTTCTCCTTCAGCTTCATCGGCTGTGAAGCCTCAGCTGAGCTCACGGTCGGCTCCGCAGATTGATCCTCCTCGACTGAGGGCTCAGCCACCCTCTCCTCAGCCGCTTCCTCATCAGAGTCAGCTGGCCCACCGATAAGCTCGTTTTTGGCAAGGAGCCCTTTTTGCTTTGTGTAGATCCTCACCCCGTATGTCCAGTTGATCTCTCCAGTCAGCATATTTTCCAGCAACACCGTTTTGTTGAATAGACTCGTGATGGACTTGGCTGTCCACTGACCATTAACACACTCCAACCTGCCCTTCTCGGTATTAAACCTAGCCAACAACAACTCAGCCCAGTTGACTTGGACTCCATCTAGAATAGCTCTAATGCAGTTAAGACGAGGCCTGGTGAGTCCATCGTGGGAGTTCTGCTCCCCAAGAATAGACTTTGTCAGTATCGTCATTAACAGAAGATACTTCCTTCTAAGCATATTTTTTTTCAGTTCTTTCCTTTGATCCCTACACGACGTTCGGGCAATCATCTCGAATGATTCTACCCATTCATTGTCTTTTTATGTAAGGGGATTCACACCTTCATCATTTGTTTCAAAGATTCGTGCAACCTCTGCCCTTGTAACTACCAAATCCTCACCATCAATCTTGGTTTTGAAGACACCATCCTCATATACTCCATTGATGTAGAATTCAATCCCCTGCATATCCAATGTCTTATTCGTATTTGATTTCTTTGAACAGAATGTCTTCAAACCCGATCTCTCCAGTAATCGAAGAATTTCCTGTGACTCTGCATCCCTTGAGGTTTCGAAATCCACAAACATTTCGGACTTTATCTTTTATTGTAAGCTTCTTTGTTAAAGACCACCATGGTTGATGTAATTCCAATAAATTGATGAGTATGGCTCATACAAAGATTTAGAAGAGTTTTGGGAGTTGGGATAAATTGATTTTCTGAAAGTGAAAGGGTTTAAACGAAGAAGAAGGTGTATATATAGGAGGGAAAAAATGGGAGAGAGAAAACACGTGGAGGGTGGTTTTAAATCTGAATCGTTTATTTGAAATGATTTACTGTGTTGAATCAACGGTTTAAAATGAAATAAACAATTGGGATTCAGCGCGTGAGATTAACTCGACTTTAAAATGCATAAAAAGTAACTGTATAGACTGCGGATTTGACAGCTAGTAGGGTTACTTTATGCAGAGAAGTAAGTATACCTGACGTAAGCCTAGGTTTACCTTTCTTTGCACAAAGGTTTTCTAGACAAGGTTTTGAATTCGTCTAAGAAATGACCTCATCTAGGTTTTTCAAAAGACAACCTAGTTTCATTTCTTTTTAGTAAAATTTAAGACAAGTTAATCAGCACATTTATTTAAATAAAATATCGGACTCAGCTGGGTTTATAAAGAACAACTCATCTAAAAAATCTTGAAATAGATGTGCTGTGAAAATAATTTTGTAAACACACTTTTTTTTTTAAGAAATCAAAGAAGGGGTGAACAGATGAGGAGGTTTATTAGTTTAGTAGATTCAAGCTGATCTAACAATGTTGATCTTTTACCTGTTCCTGCAGATATATAAACTTAAGAGACCATTAGTAGCCAAAGTAAGTCAGATAGGATGCAGATAGTCATCTGTTTTGAAGAAATCAGTTGACTATTGTGTCCTTGTCTGATTTACTTAATGTCAGATAAGCAATCATCAAGTCAGATAAGGTCAATATGACTAATCCTTGATTCTTGATTCCTAAGAAGGAGATCAATGATATCAGCTCTGTGATTGTCCTTTGACACATATCTAGTCTGACAATTCTTTCTAGACAAGATTTAAAGAAAGTAAAAGAAAGAAGGAAAACAGATATAAGATACAAACAGTAGCAATTAAAAATCAGCTAAGGATGCATCAAGTAATCCTAACTCTAAACACAACTCCTTAAATCTAGATTCAGCTAAGGGGTTTTGTAAGTAGATCTGCTCTCTGAGATTCAGTTGCTATCTTTTCTATTCTAATGTCATTCTTTTCTACATGATCTCTAATGAAGTGATGTCTGATGTCTATATGCTTACACCTAGAATGCAAGACAGGGTTGTATGTCATAGCTATTGCACTATTACTATCACAGTAAATAGGAACAGATGATGTTAGAATGTTATAATCTCTAAGCTGCTGACTAATCCAAAGGAGTTGAGAGCAACAACTACCAGCTGCCATGTATTCAGCTTCAGTTGTGGAGGTTGCAACAGATGTCTGTTTCTTAGAATACCAAGAAATTAATTTGTTGCCTAAAAATTGATAAGTTCCAGAGGTGGATTTCCTATCAATTTTACAGCCTCCAAAATCTGAGTCTGAATAGCCTGATAGCTCGAAGTTGTCATCAGATGGGTACCACAACCCAACCTGCAAAGTCCCTTTAAGATATTTAAGGATTTTCTTAGCCGTCTCCAGATGAGTTTTCTTGGGATTAGATTGGAATCTTGCACATACCCCAACTGCAAAGGCTATGCCTGGCCTACTTGCAGTGAGATAGAGAAGGGATCCAATCAGTCCACGATACTCTGTTGCATCCGTGGGTATCCCCTGCTCATCTGAATCCATAGATACGTTAGTTGCCATAGGTATTTTAACTTCCCTACTAGTAGTCATCCCAAATTTATCTATCAGGTCCTTAGCATACTTAGTCTGATGTATGAATATGCCCTTACTCGTCTGTTTAATCTGCAAGCCTAGAAAATATGTCAATCCTTCCATCATAGACATCTCAAACCTGTTTTTCATGAGAACACTAAACTCTTCACACAAGGTCAGATTAGGTGAACCAAATATGATATCATCCACATAAATTTGAACCAACAAGATGTTTCCATCTATTTCTTTTCTAAACAATGTTCGATCTATCTTACTTTTGAGAACCCACTTGAAATAAAAAATTCAGATAGAGTATCGTACCAAGTCCTGGGTGCTTGTTTCAGTCCATATAGTGCCTTATTGAGTTTATAGACCTTGTTATTGATCTTAAACCCAGGAGACTGTTCTACATACACTTCTTCAATTAACACACCATTTAGGAAGGCAGACTTGACATCCATCTGAAAGACTTTAAAAGATTTATAAGCAGCAAATGTAAAAAACAGTCTTATTGCTTCTAATCTGGCAACAGAAGCATAGGTGTCATCATAGTCTATCCTCTCAGACTGTGAGTAACCTTGAGCTACCAATCTTGCCTTATTACGAACAATAATGTTATTTTTATCAGTTTTATTCTTAAACACCCATTTGGTGCCTATAATATTTCTATGTAAGGGTCTGTCCACCAGTTCCCAAACATTTTGCCTTTGAAACTGATGCAGTTCTTCCTGCATGGCTGTTATCCAGTTTGGATCAGATAGAGCCTCCTCAATAGACTTAGACTCGAGAAGTGATACATAGCAGCTGAACAAACTTTGGGAATCTAGCATTGTTCGCGTCTGCACACTACTGGATGGATCCCCAATAATCTGGTTAGTTGGATGATAACTTCTCATCCTCTTGCCTATTTGAGTAGAAGTATCCTCATCTGGAGACTCAGCAGGCAACTCATCTGATTCTGCCTGAGCAGACGTTCCCCCTACATCTACTGACCCTGGCTGATCACATGATGTCAAGGGTGTCTCCTCAGATGGAACCTGAAGAGGGGTTGCCTTCTGATTCTCAGATGGGGATTCTTCATCATCTGAATCTGAATCAAAACTAGGCATATAGATTGTTCTATGTTTAGTTTTAGTTAGTTCAATTTTATCTAGATCATCTGTAATTTGATTCAATTTATCTGAAAAAGTATGCAATTCATCAAATACCACATGAGGAGTTTCCTCCACACAAAGAGTTGTATTGTTGAAGACTCTGAAAGCTTTGGAAGTGTTGGAATATCCCAAAAATATCCCATCAGCTGCCTTAGCATCAAAAGTCCTCAGCTTAAACTTCTCATTGTTATGGATGAAGCATTTACAACCAAAAGCACGAAAGTATGAGATTCTTGGAACCTTACCCTTCCAAATATCATAAGGTGTCTTACCCTTACTCTTGACTGGTAGGCATCTGTTCTGGGTGTAGCAGACAGTGTTGATAGCCTCAGCCCAGAACCTGTGAGGTGTTCCATACTCAGCTAGCATGCTCCTGGCTACTTCCTTGAGAGTTCTATTTCTTCTCTCCACAACTCCATCCTGCTGTGGTGTTCTAGCTGAAGAAGTCTCATGAACTATACCATTCTCATTCAGATAGTTAGATAAACAAGAATTCAAGAATTCAGTTCCCTTATCACTCCTAATTTTAATAATATTAACACCCTTCTCATTTTGAATTTGTATGAATAGATCAGGGATCTTGTTCACTGTCTCATTCTTTTTGAAAAGAAATATTACCCAAGTGTATCTAGAAAAATCATCAACAAAAATAAGAGTATATTTCCTTCCACTAAAGTTGAGTGGTGTAACAGGTCCAAACAAATCAAGATAAAGGAGTTGTAAAACTCTTTCAGATGAGGGTGTGTTAATACTTTTAAAAGAGTGTCTGGGCTGTTTACCTTTCTGACAAGCATCACATTTCAGATCAGTTGAACATAATTTCTCAGGTAGTCCTTTGACAAGATTCTTTTTAGCTAGCTTGCTAAGGGTTTTGAAGTTCAGATGACTAAGCCTTTTATGCCATAGCCAGCTGAGATCATCTCCACCTTTAGCTACCAGACATGTATCTTTGGGGCAACTGTTAAAGTTAGCCACATAGACATTACCATGTCTGAAGCCAGTTAAGAGTACCTTGTCTGAGGAGCTATCTAAGATATCACACTTATCTTTAGAAAATTTAACAAGAAAACCTTTATCACAGAGTTGAGAAACAGACAACAAGTTATGCTTTAACCCTTCTACAAAATAAACCTCAGATACCTGAACATCCCTTATAATAAATGTACCAACTCCCTTTGTCTGCCCACAGTTATTATCTCCAAACAAGACTCTGGGACCATCAATATTCTGAAAATTTGATAGTAGCTTCTTGTTACAAGTCATGTGCTGTGAACAACCACTGTCTATGTACCAGATTGAAGCTAGAATCTCCTCTTTAACTGATAGTCCCTATGATTCCTGCAAGACAGATTAGGTATGAGGTACCCTAGTGATCTTGGGTCCTTTAAGGTCAATAATCACTTTGGGTATCCAGACAAACATCTCATTCTTCAATAATAAATAAGATTGGATCTGTCTACCAAATATATCTATAAATACATCACATTTGAATGAGAATTTGTTGTAGTCAGATTTAGTGACTTTCTTAAACTTTGGAAAATTGGGATAGCATTTGCTTCTCCCATCAAAAGAGCTATAATAATAATTTCTTCTAATCTTGGTTCTTGGAACCCACTTAGTCAGATCTGGATTCCTTGTCTGAATTTTATTTTTTAGATTAGGAGATGTAGTCCTCATCTGACTTTGTGGTTTCCAAGGACCAATTTTAACTTCTTTTGATGTTTCAGCAGCCTTCACAAATTTCCTTGGTTTTTGAACTTCTGATTTATTATTTCTATCATAGCCAAGTCCTGTCTTATTTTGGGATTTTTTAGAAGTACTAAAGATGTGATCTATAACTGATTGTGAGTTATTAAGCTGGCTCAATTTGAAGACAAGTTTCTCATTGGCCTTCTTAATTGACTCATTTTCAGTACAAACCATTTCAAATTTATCTTTTAAAGATTTTAATTCATTTTCTAGTCTTTCAGGCAGACTAGCTGATGTACTAGCCTCAGCTTTGGGTAAACATTCCCCCTTGAATGTTTCCTCAGACTCAGAATAATTCACAACTTGTTTGCCTTTGACTATAGTCTGAATCTGATCTTTCAAAGTTAAATTTTCAGTCTCTAATTGTTTGTAAGAACTTAGAGACATCTTTAGATCTTTCAAAAGTCCTTTGATAACAGTTTGGTCATTCTCTGAGACAGATTTGTAAGAATCATTATCAGATGAGGAGTAGTAATCTACCTTTTTGGCCATCAGACAGACTTCATTATTTGATCCAAAATCAGATGAGGATGATGATGATGATGATGATGACTTTCTTGACTCTTTCTCTACAGCAAGAAGAGCTCTCTGATCTGCAAAACACCTATCTCTCTTCTTCCTTTTCTCCCTCTTTCCTTGGGAGTCAGCTAGGGGCAGTCATAGCTGAAGTGACCTGGCTTGTTACAGGTGTAACAAGTATCTCCCCTGTCTGATTTAGGACTGATAGGATTCTTTCTTGCAGGAGATTTCTATCTTCTTGTCTGATTCTTTCTCTTGTCATCATCTGTTGATTCATCATCTTTCCTTCTTGAACTGGATCTGGATCTGTCCTTTTCTGCAAATCTCAATTTATTTTGCTTATATTTCATCCTTAATCGATCATACCTTTTGGTTAGCAAGGCCATCTGTTCCTTCAAGGATAGATCAGCTCCTTTAGGCTCAGCTACAGTCTTGTCTTCTTCGTTGACAAAGGCGACAGTCTTAGATGAGGTGCTAGACTCCATCTCATCTTCCTCATCTTCAATATGAATTTTTTATTCTAAAGCTTTAAGATGAGAAAATAAGGTATGATGTGAGATTGATGATAAATTTTGAGTTGCTTTAAGGATATTGGCCTTTTCTCTCCATCTTTTACTCAAAGATCTGAGTATCTTATTATTTATCTCATTTTCTGTATAATTCTTTCCCAAATCTGCAGCTTTGTTGAGAAGATTTGTCAATCTGACGTCCAGCTGGTCTACAATTTCATTCTCTTTCATCTTGAATGTATCAAATACATGTAACACTGATTGTAGTTTATTCTCTTTGACTTGATCCTCGCATACACTAGCAAGTGTTTCCCACATTTCCTTAGCTGTTTTGCACCTCTTTACTTTCTCAAACCAATCTTTGCTTAGTGTCTCAATAATCTCTGTCCTCGCTACTTGGTCCAGATTATGAATCTTTCTCTCATTATTAGTCAGCTCTACACTTTTCTTCTCTTGTCTTATCCTCGTTTCAGCAGCTCCAGTCCCATCACTAGTTCCTCCATGATAGAACTTAATTGGACCTTCTTCAAGAACTTCTTCCATCCGATCATGGATTGCCTTCAGATGGTTTTCCATCCTGAACTTCCAATAATCATTATCCTCAATTGAAAACTCAGGTAAACTCCTGGACTTCTTGCTCTTAACAGATGACATAGTGAATCAAAGATCTCAACAAGAACTTGTTAGTAGCAAGGTTAGTGGATTGAAAATAAAGAAGATGAACAAGAAACAATTCCAGAAACTTTACAAGACCACAAATCTATATCAGAAACAGCTGAACACTGCTCTGATACCACTTGT
Organism: Paraleonurus japonicus; assembly: GCA_030762865.1. NCBI lineage: Eukaryota > Viridiplantae > Streptophyta > Magnoliopsida > Lamiales > Lamiaceae > Paraleonurus > Paraleonurus japonicus. Next base: position 31,279,517 of record CM061057.1, read on the forward strand.
TGGTCCCATGGATTGAGTGATTTATTTAAAGAACTTTAGACAACCTTCCAGTGAAAATCTAAAGAGGGGGGGGGGGGTTGAATAGATTTTCAAATCCTTTTTCAAAGATTAGAATATCAATTCAAAGTATCAAAGTTCACACAGCGGAAACAGATTTAAACTCAACCTTTTATGGATAAAAAACAGTCTGATTAAGAGTCTGAAATTGACCTTGTTTGAAAGTTGATTGAAACAAGATAAGTAAAATAAAGCAGTAAAGAACACTACGATTTATAGTGGCTCAGATCAAACTGATCCTACATCCACTCTCTTTCTTCAACTTGAAGAAGGGTCTCGACCACTTACTGACTTTCTTACTTACAATCTTACAAATACAACTTTCTGAAGATTTCTATCTTCAATCCTATCTTCCTGGAATCTCTAGCATACAGTGCAATGGTGTTGAAGATATACAAATAAGTGTTCTATAAACTCTTTGAACTTATGAAAATTGCTTTGAAAAACTTTTGTGAGAATTTAGAAAACTTGTGAATAATGTGAATGAGAGAGTGCTGAAAAAATTAAGTTTGAAACTGTGTCTAAACCTATTTATAAGCCTGAGAAACAGTTAGTTATTTGTAACAAACTATCAACCGCTTACCAAACTTATTCTTGAAAACTGCCTTGACTTCAGCTGATCCTGGTCCTAGTCGTCTGTAGTTGACTTGGTGAAGACTTGTCTTTCTTATTCTACTAAGCTTGTCTTGACCTCGTCTGAGCTCTTCATTTTCCTCTCCTACAGATGACCATCTCAAGCTAGTCTTCAGATGACCTTTGCTTCTTTGACCTGAGCTGACTTTTCTAGCCTTCCTTAGTCTGATCAGCTGTTGGATCAAGAGGTTTTGATGAGTTAAAGAGCAGATCAGACTAATCAGCCAAACTGAAGAACAGCTGAGGATGTAAGCTGATCAGACGGGGTCATGCATTAAGCTAGTCAGCTGAGGTTTGATAACATGCTAGTCATCTGGAGACAAGCTCAAGTCTAGTCATCTGCAGGAGACAATTATGAAGAGCTCAGACGAGGTCAAGATAAGCCAAGTAAAATAAGAAAGGCGAGTTTTCACCAAGTCAGCTGCAGATGAGTATGAAGAATCAGCTGAGGTCTAGGGCAGTTAAGTTTGTTAAGCAGTTTCAAGTTTGTTAGAACTAACTAACAAACTAACTGTCTTCTCAGACTTATATATAGGTCTAGGTTTTTCATTCTTTAGTAATCAACACTTATGCATATTAGATTTACACAATTCACTACTCAGATTTCATAATCTTTTCACAAGAGGTTCTAGAGAAATTTCAAAAAGTTCTAAGTGTTTTTAGAACACTTTTCCTGTAATCTTCAAAATCCAATATACACCGTATGTGATTAGGTTTCTAGAAGAAGAGTCTAGGAGATTGAAGATTTGAAGAGTTGTACAAGTTGTAAGTTGTAAGTTTGGAAGTGAGAAAGTAAAGCGAGCAGCGAGTCCCTTCTTCAAATTGAAGAAGGAGAGTGGATGTAGGATTTTAAAATCCGAACCACTATAAATCCTGGTGTTATTTCTTGCTTTCTTTAATTTTCTGTTTATTTTACAATTGTGTTACATCAAGAGTTAAATTCAGAATCTTAACTAAAATCAGTATTTCAACCTTGCTTTTGATCTTTTAAGAAGTTGAGAATTTAATCATTATCCGCTGGACTTAATCTGATACTTTGAATTGGTTTTGAAAGTTTTGAAAAATTAACAAAATCTATTCAAACCCCCCCTTTCTAGATTTTGTTCTAGAAAGCTTACTTAAGGTTTTAATCATCTCAACTCTCCGGGACCAACAAGTGGTATCAGAGCAGTGTTAAGCTGTTCTGATATTGATTTTAGGTCTTGAACAAGATTCTGAAATAATCTTGATTTTCTTCATTTTCTTTCATTTCTAACAGTGCTACTAATAAGCTTTTGTGGAGTATTTTGTCTTTGTTTCATCATGTCATCAGGAAAAAGTAATAAGACCAGGAATCTGCCTGAATTTTCAATTGAAGAGTATGATTATTGGAAATTTAGGATGGAAAATCATCTAAAGGCCATTCATGATAGAATGGAAGAGGTTCTTGAGGAAGGTCCTATAAAGTTTTTCCATGGAGGCACCAAAGCACTGGAGCAGAGGCAGCTGAATCAAGAACTAGGCAAGAGAAGAAGAGTTCTGAATTGACTAATGATGAAAGGAAGGTCCACAATCTTGACCAAGTAGCTAGAACAGAAATCATAGAGACTTTGAGTAAAGATTGGATAGAGAAGGTTAAGAGATGTAAAACAGCCAAAGAAATGTGGCAAACCTTAGCTAATGTTTGTGAAGGATCTGACCAAGTTAAGGAGAACAAGCTACAGTCAGTATTGCATACATTTGAAACATTCAAGATGAAAGAAAATGAGTCTGTAGATCAGTTTGATATGAGGTTGACCAATCTTCTAAACAAAGCAGCTGACCTTGGAAAGAATTATTCAGAAAAGGAGATTAACAACAAGATTCTGAGATCATTAACCAAGAGATGGAGGGAAAAATCCAATATCCTTAAAGCAACTCAAGATTTATCCTCTATTACTCACCATACTTTATTTTCTCATCTTAAAGCTTTAGAATATGACATCCAGATAGAAGATGAGGAAGATGAGATGGAGTCAAGCACCTCATCCAAATCTGTTGCCTTTGTCAGTAAAGAAGACAAGGTGTCAACAGAGGCTGTAGGAGCTGATCTATCCTTGAAAGAGCAGATGGCTTTACTTACAAAAAGGTATGATAAATTGAGAATGAAGTATAAGAGAAATAAATTGAGATTTGCAGGTAGAGATAGACAAAGATCCAGATCAGATAGGAAGGTAGACAAATCTTCAGATGATGACAAAAACAAGAGCCAGACAAGATGATACAGATCACCTGTTAGAAGAAATACTTCCAGTCCCAGATCAGATAAGAGTGACGTTTGCTATACTTGCAACAAGCCAGACATTTCAGCTATGACTGTCCTCAATCGACTCCTAAAGAAAGGGAAGAGAAGAGGAAGAAAAGAGACAGAGATTTGCGAGATCAAAAAGAGCTTTGTTGGTGAAGAAAAAGAGCCAAAGAAATCATCATCATCTTCATCATCCTCATCGATTTTGGATCGATGATGAGATCTGTCTCATGGCTAATGAGGTAATCTACTATTCATCTTCGAGATAATGATTCTTGTCGATCTGCATCTGATCATGACCAAACTGTTATACATGAATTATTGAGAGATTTAAAAACATCTTTAGCTGCTTATAAACAGCTGGAGACAGAGAATTTAATTTTAAAGGATCAGATTCAAATTCTAAATAAAGGCAAGCAGGTGATGAACATCTTTGAGACTGAGGAAACATTCAAGGGGGAATGTTTTCATCAGACTGATACATCAGCCAGCTTACCTGAAAGGTTAGAAAATGAACTGAAAACTTTAAAAGATAAATTTGAAGTAATCTGTGCTGAAAATGAATTAATTAAGAAAGACAATGAGAAGCTTGTCTTCAAAATTAGTCAGCTTAATAATTCACAATCAGTAATAGATCATATTTTTAATACTTCCCAGAAATCTCATGATAAGACAGGACTTGGTTATGATAGGAACAATAAATCAGATGTTCAAAAACCTAGGGAATTTGTGAAAGCATCTGTTCAATCAAAGGATATTAAAATTGGTCCATGGAAACCAACTAGTCAGATAAGGACTACAACTTCCAGTCTGAAACCAAGAATTCAGCTGAAGAATCCCTATCAGACTAGAAGGAATTCAAGAACCAGAATAAGAAGTTGTTCTTATTATAATTCTTTTGATGGAAGGAGCAAATGCTATCCTACATTTCCTAAGTTTAGGAAAATTACCCAATCTGAATACAACAAGTTGTCATTCAAAAATGATATTATTGTAGTATGATTTGGTAGAAAATCCGAGTCGACTTATTGTCTGCAGAGATGAGATGTTTGTTTGGATTCCTAAAGTGATTCTTGACCCAAAAGGACCCAAGATCACTAGGGTACCTCAAAACTAAACATTTTACAGGATTCACAGGATCATCACTTAAGGAAGAGATCTTAGCTTCAATATGGTACATTGACAATGCATTTTATTCACAACATATGACCCATAACAAGAAGTGTTATCAAAATTTCAAAGTATTGATGGTCCAAGAGTTGTGTTTGGTGATAATAATTGTGGTCGGACTAAAGGTGTAGGTACTTTGATTATCAAGGATATTCAGGTATCTCGAGGTATATTTTGTTGAAGGTTTGAAACATAATCATTATCTGTTTCTCGGCTTTGTGATAAAGGTTTTCTTGTAAAATTTTCAAGGGATAAATGTGATATTTTGGATAATTCCTCGAGATAAGGTACTATTAAGCGGCTTGAGCAGACAGGGTAATGTCTATGTGGCCAACTTTCATAGTTGTTCCCAAGATACTTGTCGATGGCTAAGGGTGGAGAAAATGTCGGTGGCTATGGCATAAAAGGCTTAGTCATCCGAATTTCAAGACCCTTAGTAAGTCGGCTAAGAAGAACCTTGTTAAGGGATTACGAAAAACTTTTATCAACTGATCTTAAATGTGATGCTTGTCAAAAAGGTAAACAACCTAGACACTCATTTAAGAGTATTAACTCCTCCTCATCCGAAAGAGTGTTGCAACTCCTTCATCCGGATTTGTTTGGACTGTTACACCTCTCGGCTTCGGTGGAAGGAAATATACTCTTGTTGTAGTAGATGACTTCTCTAGATACACTTGGGTTATATTTCTTTTCAAGAAAAATGAAACTATGAACAAGATTCCCGATCTGTTCAGACAAATTGAGAATGAGAAGGGAGTTAATATTATTAAAATCGAAGTGATAAGTGGTGTAATTTTTGAAATCTTGTTTATCTAACTTCTTCAATGAGTTTGGAATTATACATGAGACATCTTCAGCAAGAACTCCTCAACAAAATGGAGTGGTTGAAAGAAGGAATAGAACTTTGAAGGAAGCGCCCGAAGCATGTTGGTGAGTATAATACCCCTCATAGGTTCGGGTCAAGCTATCAACACAAACTTGCTATACTCGAGAATAGGTGCTTAGTTGTCAAAGATAAGGGTAAGACTCCTTATGAGATTTGGAAGGGTAAGATTCAAGGATCTCATACTTCAAAGCTTTTGGTTGTAAGTGTTTCATTCATAACAATGGGAAATCTAAGTTAAGAACTTTTGATGCTAAAGCGGTGATGGAATATTCTTAGGATATTCTAATACTTCAAAGGCATTTAGAGTTTTTAACAAGACAACCCTTTGTGTGGAGGAAACTCCTCATGTTGTTTTTGATGAGTTGTATTCCTTCTCGAGATAAAGTGAATCAAATTTCTGAAAATCTAGATAAAATTGAATTATCCAAGACTAAACATAGAACTATTTATCTACCTACTCTTGATTCGGAATCGATGAAGAAGAATCCCCATCCGATAATCGAAGACAACTTCTAATCGAGACTCCTTGAGATCAGACACCTTTGACATCACCGATCAAAGACGAGTCGGTGATGAAGGGGAACGTCGGTGAGGTTGAGTCGGATGAGTTGCCAATCGAGACTCAAGATGAGGATACTTCTCCTCATATAGGCAAAAGGATGAAAAGCTATCATCCATCTCGATCAGATTATAGGAGACCCATCTAGTAGTGTGTGCGGACACGAATGATGTTAGACTCGAAAGTCTTTTCGGTTGTTATGTGTCGCTTCTTGAACCCAAGTCTATTGAGGAAGCATTATCAGACCCAAAATCGGATAATTGACCATGCAGAAGAATCGCATCAGTTTGAAAGACAAAATGTATGGGATCTAGTGGAAAGACCCTTACACGTAAAGATTATAGGCACCAAATGGGTGTTTAAAAATAAAAAGATGAGAACAATATTATTGTTCGAAATAAGTCAAGACTGGTTGCACAAGGTTATTCACGATCGAGGGAATAGACTATGATGAAACCTATGCTCCGATTGCAGATTAGAGGCAATAAGATTGTTCTTGGCATTTGCTGCATATAAGTCTTTCAAAGTTTTTCAAATGGATGTTAAGTCTGCTTTTCTTAATGGTGTGTTACTTGAAGAGGTCTATGTAGAGCAGCCTCCGGGTTTAAGATCAATAACAAGGTCTATAAACTCAACAAAGCTCTATATGGATGAAACAAGCTCCCGAGCTTGGTATGATACTCTATCCGATTTCTTGACATCAAATGGTTTTTCTAAAGGTAAGATTGATAGAACTTTGTTTAGAAAGGAAGTAGATGGCAACATTTTACTAGTTCAAATTTATGTAGATGACATAATTTTTGGTTCACCTAATCTGAAATTATGTGAAGAGTTTAGCTTTCTCATGAAGAACAGGTTTGAAATGTCAATGATGGGAGAATTGACATACTTTCTAGGCTTACAAATTAAAAAGATGAGTAAGGGTATATTTATACATCAGTCTAAGTATGCTAAGGATCCGATTGAGAAATTTGGAATGATTACTAGCAGAGAAGTAAAAATACCTATGGCAACTAACTTCTCAATGGATTCGGATGAGCGGGGATACCCACCGATGCAACGGAGTATCGTGGGTGATTGGGTCTCTTCTCTATCTCACTGCAAGTAGGCCGGACATAGCCTTTGCGGTTGGGGTATGTGCAAGATTCCAGTCTAATCCCAAGAAAACTCATCGGGAGATCGCTAAGAAAATTCTTAGATATCTCAAAGGAACTTTGCAAGTTGGGTTATGGTACCCGGTGATGACAACTTTGAGTTATCGGGTTATTGATTGAGACTTTGGAGGATGTAAGATTGATAGAAAATCCACTTCGGAACTTGTCAATTCTTAGGCAACAAATTAATTTCTTGGTTATCTAAGAAACAGACATCCGTTGCCACCTCCACAATCAAGCCGAGTACATGGCGGTGGAAGTTGTTGCTCTCAACTCCTCTGGATTAGTCAATGACTTAGAGACTATAATATTCAAACATCATTGTTCCTATTTCTTTGTGATAGTAATAGTGCAATAGCAATGACTTACAACCCTGTTTTACATTCTAGATGCAAGCATATAGATATTAGGCATCATTTCATTAGGGATCATGTTGAAAAGAATGACATTAGAATTGAGAAAATTGCCTTTGAATCACAAAAAGTGACATTCTTACAAAACCATTATTTGAGACTAAGTTCAAAGAAATGTGTTTAGAATTAGGATTACTTGATGCATCTTTAGCTGGTTTCTAATTGTGTGCATTTGGTTCCTTATTCCTTTTCTTTTCTTTAAATTAATGTCTAGAAAGAATTATCGACTAGATATGTGTCAAAGGGCAATCGGGTAGCTGATATCATTGATCTCCTTTTAGGAATCAAGAATCAAGGATTAGTCATATTGACCTTATCTCGAATTGATAATTACTTATTCGACATTGAGTAAATCGACAAGGACATAATAGTCACCTGAACTCCTGAAGAAAACAGATGACTATTTACATCCTATCTCGATTTACCTTTAGCTTCGATGGTTTCCTTTGAGTTTATGTTTTTGCAGAACAGTCACGAGATAACACCGATTCATTCTTTTATTCAAACTTCTTTATTTTTAACCCGAGTCTCGATCTGTTTCTTAAAAATTTGTTTTAGAAAAGTAAATCTGAGTCATTTTGTTTAAAACTGGTTTAAAAATTGCTAAATAGTTACATCTAAACTGTTGGTTTTCAGAATTAGACAAGTTACTTTATCGATGATTTCCTAAAATTCATCTCTGTTTTTACACCGATCTGTTTTTAAAACTTGTCTGCTTTTTCAAACTTATCGATTTACAAACCCTTAGGCGAAGTAAGGTAGCCCTAGGCCGACGTCAGTATACTTACTTCTCTGCATAAAGTAACCTACATCTGTCAAATCAACGAGTCTATAAAGTAACTATTTACGCATTCCAAAGGCGATTATAGTTCACGCGCTGAATCCTAATCGTTTATCTTAGTTTTTAACCGTTGATTAATACTCAGTAAAAACTTTTTGAATAAATGGCTAAGATTAATTCAAGATTTCAAAAATGGCGGTTTCTCTTTCCAATCTATTCCCCTATAAATACATCTTCTTCTCCAAATTCATCCTTTTCACTTTCACTACTTATCAAAAATTCTCTGCAAATTTTACTCTCTCTAAAAAATTCGTATATGAGCATTTCTGTTAGAGGCATAACTTCAACAATGGTGGATGTACAAAATGAAACATATGCAAAGAAGGTGAAGTCGGAAATGTATGTCGACTTTGACACCACCACCGATGCTGAATCCAGGGAAATCCTGTCTTTATTGGAGAGGGCTGGATTGAGGACGTTTTGCTCCAAGAAATCCCCCTCCAATAAGACATTGGATATGAGAGGGTTGGAGTTCTATGTCAATGGGACATATGAACAGGGAGTGTTTAGGACAAGGGGTATATGGAGAAGAACTTACTGTTTCTCCGGCGGAGGTGGCTAGGATATTTGATACTAGCAGTGAAGGTGTGAACCCCCTCACCTACAAATCTGATGAATGGGTAGAATCATTTGAGATGATTGCCCGGAACTCCATGAAGGAAAATCGATCGGAGCTGAAGAAGAGGATGCTCCGATGCCGATATCGCCTTTTGATGACCATTGTCACAAAGGTGATATTGGGAGAACAAAGCTCCCACGATGGGCTGACCTGGACCCAGACTGCGTCATGAGAACGATTCTTGATGGGGTTCAGGCCAATCGGGCTGGTTTCTTCTTTGGAGAGGCCGGAGACGGAGAGAAGACGCGTCGGAGGTGGTTAATGGAAAGTGGCGGCGAAGTCAATCACTAGTCTCTTTAACAAAGTGACCGTGATTATGGAGGACTTCTTTGTCGGCTCAAATAAACCGGTCGAGGGGTCCGAGCTTACACTAAGCAAAAAGGGATTTGACCAAGGATGAGCCACTCGGGGCTCCAGTGATTCCCGATGAAGGTGGAGTGAAGGGAGAGCTCAAGCTCCAGCTGAAGAGGAAAGCGAGGAGGAGGAAGAAGAGGATGTAGAGGTGGAGCTGCCATCTCGTGAGCTCACCCGAGGCTGAATGACCCAATGAAGCGGGAAGGAGAAGGCACCAAGGAGACGACGGTTGGTGAAAACCTCGAGTTGGGAGGATCGTCACGATCAGCCCACTCTCCTTCCGGGAGGAGGTATCCACGCTGCAAATTGCAGCTCAAGTGGTGCAGCTGGAGGAGGTCCAGCTAATAAGTTCTCAAGGGACCCCCTCCCTGCCCGAGGTCGTACATTTCTCCCCTCTCCATCTCCAACCCAAATCGGCAATGAAGAGGTGTCCCAGGTGGCACCTCGAGCCTCTCAAACAGCCTACTCCCGAAACCTGTCCAAAGTCCATCCTCATCTCCTCTCCCTCAAATCCAAACCTCATCTCCTCCACCATCCCCATCTCATATCTTTGTCCTTTTATCTCGGACCAAGTATTTTCCCCAACCCCCATCTCCATATCTCCCCACTCAACCCCAACTCATCTTACTCCAATCACTACAATCTCCTCCCCCTACCACATCACTTAAAATTCCACCCCCACCATCATCTCCCCCACCGTAAATCCCACCCCCACCATCGACACCCCCACTTCTTCTATCCGGCCGAACATCATGTGGATACCTCAAACATTTTGGGGATATTCCCATGAGCTCCCGATCCAACTTCTCCTACCACCTCTTCCTCATCCGATTCGAGAGGAAGAGGACAGACCGATTCTTGCCATCTCCTCGGCTTTTGAGCAACTCCACAGCAAAATTATCAGCCAAGTCCAGAGGATGATGGAGAAGAAAACCAAAAAGGTGATTCGGCGATCCACAGATACTATGCTCGCCAACATGCAGATTCCGAGGTCAACATGACCAGTAAATTTATCAGCCAATCTCAAAGACCTGCTGTTGGTTCCAGCATCGAGTGCGCTTGAAGACGAGGTCAAGGCACCTCGAAAGCGAAGACTGCGGTGACAACGAAGTCGTGGTCTCAACCCTCACTTCCGATCGAGAATGACTTGAGACGGCGTTGTGCAGCAATTGAGGATGAGCTTGATCCATCAAGGATGAAGTTAAAAAGGGGAAGGTGCGCAGAGAGCGAGAATGGAAACCCTCACACTGGTGTCATGTCAATAACAGATAGACTTGATACAAAGGCGATACACACACTGAGTTGGAGGCAGCCAAGGTGGAGATCAAAATCAAATCGGATGAGTTGGCTGCCTTGCAACCGAGGGTGACGCAGATTGAAGAAGCCATCCGAGAGGATGAGGAGAAAAGGAAGAAGGAAGAAGAGGAGAAGATCGAGAAGCTGCTGGCTAGCATGAAAGAGTCTCGAAGAACCAGAGCCCAAGGGCAAAGGTAAAGGAAAAGCAGAGCAACAAAGCAGTCGAGAAGACTCCATCAGCCGAGCGGATGATCAGCCCTGATCAGCCGAGCGCAAAAGAAAGGAAACAGACTTCTCCAACTTATCACCGAAAGATTAGAAGAATCAGTCTTTGAGAAGGAGATGTTTGAAAAGAGAGAAAAGAAGAGGTCAAGAAGATGGGGAAAAGTGAAATGAAGTGGGGGAGGGGATACTAGGAAGTGGGTGTCCAAAGCAAGAAATGAAACCGATTTCCGCCTGTCCACCGCACCACGGCTCCTCCTAAGATGGTCTCGGGGAAGTTCACTAATGATTATAAAAAGCAAGCCCCTGGATGCTAAGTGGATGTATTCTTGGTACATTCTCAAGGCATCGCCATCCGGGAGCAGCTAATGAAGACATCTCTTTGGCATGAATGGATGGAGAAGGAGGATCCGATCTTTATGGGAAGTCGCTCGATGAGGCACATAATGTGTTCAATCTGCGATCCGATCGCACCAGCCTACGAGCGAGAGTCACCCCAAGCTTAAAGAAGATGGTTCTCCCGATCTGGAATGGGTCGTAGCGGTTGTGGCCAAGGCGTAAAGGGAATCCGAGCTCACGAGATGAGGATGATCTCAAATGACTTAGAGCGAGGATTTTGGTGGCTAAACATTCCGAAAGCTGATCGATGGGGAATCGATAGAACAGGATTTTTCTTTCCTTATCTTTTATTTTCTATCAGTTCTCTTATTTCGTAATCTGTAAATGTCTGTGAATGAATATATTCAGTCTTATGTGAACTTTGTGTATTAGTTTTCTTAAATTTTTTTTATCTGAGAAATTTTATATCTCAGAATTAAAAATTTTCTTAATTTTTCTAAGTATAAATCATCTGAGAAATTTTTTATATCTCAGAATTAAAATTTTTCTAAGTATAAAACATCTGAGAAATTCTTATATCTCAGAGTTAAAATCTTTTGTTAAATTTTTTTTTAAATACTTTTAAAAAGTCTAAAAGACCTAAATTTCTTATTGTGATTGAATCTGTTGAAGTGTGAAATTGTACTGTATCTATCTGATTGATTTAACTAGATCTATTACTAACTTCAGCTGTGAGTATGTTTCCTTCTTATAGGTTTTAACTTCATCAAAAAGGGGGAAATTGTTGGATCAAGAGGTTTTGATGAGTTAAAGAGCAGATCAGACTAATCACCAAATCAAGAACAGCAGTGAGGATGTAAGTCGATCGAGACGGGGTCATGCATTAAGCTAGTCACCGAGGTTTGATAACATGCTAGTCATCCGGAGACAAGCTCAAGTCTAGTCATCTGCAGGAGACAATTATGAAGAGCTCGAGGACGAGGTCAAGATAAGCCAAGTAAAATAAGAAAGGCGAGTTTTCACCAAGTCATTTTGCAGATGAGTATGAAGAATCACCGAGGTCTAGGCGATTAAGTTTGTTAAGCGGTTTCAAGTTTGTTAGAACTAACTAACAAACTAACCTGTCTTCTCGAACTTATATATAGGTCTAGGTTTTTCATTCTTTAGTAATCAACACTTATGCATATTAGATTTACACAATTCACTACTCAGATTTCATAATCTTTTCACAAGAGGTTCTAGAGAAATTTCAAAAGTTCTAAGTGTTTTTAGAACACTTTTCCGTAATCTTCAAAATCCAATATACACCGTAATGTGATTAGGTTTCTAGAAGAAGAGTCTAGGAGATTGAAGATTTGAAGAGTTGTACAAGTTGTAAGTTGTAAGCTGGAAGTGAGAAAGTAAGCAGTAAGCAGAGTCCCTTCTTCAAATTGAAGAAGGAGAGTGGATGTAGGATTTTAAAATCCGAACCACTATAAATCATGGTGTTATTTCTTGCTTTCTTTAATTTTCTGTTTATTTTACAATTGTGTTACATCAAGAGTTAAATTCAGAATCTTAACTAAAATCAGTATTTCAACCTTGCTTTTGATCTTTTAAGAAGTTGAGAATTTAATCATTATCCGCTGTACTTAATCTGATACTTTGAATTGGTTTTGAAAGTTTTGAAAAATTAACAAAATCTATTCAAACCCCCCCTTTCTAGTTTTTGTTCTAGAAAGCTTACTTAAGGTTTTAATCATCTCAACTCTCCGGGACCAACATCAGCCTAGTGATAGGATTCTACCTCAGCTGTTCTACGCAGTTAGCCGGTCATCCTACTTTATATGAGTTGACTCTTATCTGATTGTTTTTAACTCATCAAAACTTCTTCTGATCTAAAAAGGATAATTAATCACCTCTATAAATGAAACACCCGACCACATGATCATCATAAATAATTCATCCAAGGGTCATCACACCCAAACACAAGAGAAATTTAGCCAAACATTATCAAATGAAGCAAACCCATAAAAATGAAGAAAATTAAAGAAGACGAAGGCATGCTAATTAAGAAATAAACCACTAGAATTAAGAGAATAATGATGAGTATCACCTTAAATGTGTTGATTACACTTGATTGAATTAAATTTTATCTCTAATTTGCAAAAAATTAAAAGGACATTGAAGAACACCTACAAATATGTGTAACTATGTGTTTCTAATTCCTAGGAAAAATTAAAGTGTGTATTGTGTGTTGTGTATGTGTAAATCCTCGTTAGAAAATCTGAATTGGAGATATATATATATATATATATATATATATATATATAGTGGGGTTTTAGGGTATAAAATGTTAAAATTGCAATTTGGGGCCTCAAAATTGGTAAAATTTGAGAAATAGAAACCGCTGCCAATCTGTGTCTTCAACTCGGTTGGGACATTATCCACTCGAGTCGGATGGATTTGTGAGGATGGTTGAGTGAATTGTTCTGCCTAAACACAGCCTTACGCCTCGGGTCGAGGGAGAAATGGAAGCTGGGCCGAGTCGCTTGGACATGAACCTGTAAGCTACGGCAGATGTATAGCACCTCGACTCGGTTGGGAGTGCAGTCTTGGGTCGAGTTGTGCGGTTGTGGACGACGACAATCAAGTTGCGACGGTGAAGGTTGGTGCTCTGTGAGGGAGACGACACTGCTGGGCTGTGAATGGAGAGGCGACGAGCATCGCGACGAGGCGCGATGATGGATGGTGGTTCTGGCTGCTCGTGACGGCAACGGTGGAGATTGGAGGTGGGCGGCGACGGATGTTGGAGATTATCGGCGGAGGAGATGAGTCGGATCTGGTTGACGACGGTGAAGGTAAGGCTGGTTGAGGCTGTGATGGCCATGGATCTATGGTGGAAATTGGTGGAAGCGATGGCGTTGGTTGTCGCAACCAGCGGATCTGTGGAAAATGATGGTAGGTGAACTCATCGGATTGGTGGGTGTTGGGTGTACTCGGCTGTGGATGTATTCCCTAATCTGATGGGTGTATCAACTTAATTTGCCTACCACTAATTCGTTCGATCATATCTTTTGCGTACGACGTCCGATTGACCCAATTCTTTTTGCTACACAAAGCTCTCACGACCCTTTTTCCAAAACTTTAGATCTTTGATTCAATTGGATGGATATACAGACCATAATTTCTTCTAAAAAATGGTCACTTACCTACACAAATCAACTTAAAAATACCAAATCTCATATCAAGTAAAGTTAACCAATTTAAGAGTGAATTAAGCCATAAATCATCATCAAATTAAGATAATTAAGTATTAAAATTATATGCAATTTTACCCTAATCACCCACACTAATGCCAACATATATGTCAATCATGACTACAAATTATGAAAACATGCCAAAAAATTATTTGAAATCCTTACAAAAGCACTTTTGAACATTCATGCGATGAACATTAGTGCACATTCTTATTATTATTATTTTTGAGTTGGCCATCTTCATTGCAATCCATAAGGTTAAAATGCTTAATTGATGTGTTTCATACCTTCAAGATGCACACTCTCCTCAAATTATCTGGAATTATTTTTATGCACAGTTAAATACTAATTGAGCTCATGGTGTAAGATAGAAGAAGTAATTAAGCAATCTAAGGTTCAAATGAACTTTGCTAAGCTATTGTCAACCATGACTATGAATTCATCATATAATTACGAATATATGGAAAGAAATATTGTTGCCCACACTAATATCAACATATATATCAACCATAACTACAAATTCGTTATATAGTAGAAACCACGTTACTTGCTTTTTATCCACAAATAAAAAACTATTTATCCAAAACTAAAATCATAAAAATAAATCATCATAGAAGCAAAAATGATGGCAAACCCCAGGAACATCAAGAATAAAACTGAATTCCCTCTCTGAGGTAAATTATCGAACATATTGTGTGCAAACCAAATCAAACATGCTGATAAATGAGCAGCAGAAATCTCAATCCCAAAAACTTCTAAGCGTGCCATGAATCAATTCAACTAGATGAATAACATCAACTAGTATAAATATCTCGCAACAACAAATCAAAAACTGAATTCCCGAAAATAGTAACATCCAAAACTAAATCTCGAAATACCCAAAAATGAATTCATACCATAGAGGTTAAAGATGAACGATATTAAAGTATGATTATGGATAAGAAATGAGGAAATCTCCAATCAGAGCTTCTGGTTTTATTTCTGAAAATGAAGAATATTACAATGAAAGAGATACATTCTTCCCTTATATATAGAAACTCCTAAAATGACTCTCAATATTAAAAGTTATGTGACAACTTTGGAAAAATAACACCCACTTATTAAATGAGCACAACACAATTCCTTCAGCCCCCAAGTTGAAGAATGGAAAGTCGTCGCTCATCTTCAACATGGAACACAAGAAAGAAAATTGAGCTCCAGTTAAAACCATCGTGAAAATATCAGCCAACTGATACTTAGACGAAATAAAGGAAGGCAGAACAAATCCAATCTTGTACTTATCACGAACAAGATGATAGTCAATCTCCAAGTGTTTCGTTCGTTCATGAAACATCGGATTGGTTGTAATGTGTAAGGCAGCTCGATTGTCACACCACAAAGGAATGAGTGAATGCAGCTGCAAGCGGAAGTCAGTAGAAATATATGCTAACCATTGTAGTTCACAAGCAGTAGATCCCAAAGCCCGATACTCAGCCTCCACTGATGATCGGGATATCGTTGATTATTTTTTACTCATCCATGATATCAAATAATTCCCTAAAAACACACAATATCCAGTAATAGAACGCCTGGTATCTTTACATGTTGCCCAATCAATATCACTGTAAGCAACAAGAGCAATATGATCACACGTAGAGTAGTGTAAACCCAAGGAAGATGTCCCTTTAAGATATTTGAGGATGTGTATGATTGGAGTGAATTGATGCATGATTTGAGGGGGTATTTTAGTGTAAAAAGTGGTGCAAAGTGTTAATTTTTGTGCCTAAATGTGTAGAGTATCACTACTTTGCTTGAAAAGTATTACTTGATGGATTTTTGATGTTTTTCGTCCCGTTTTCAGGTAAATCGGTTGAATTTGAGTAAACCGAGAGTATCGACATTCATACGGCGAAGAGACGAACGAGACGGGCAAAAATGGGGGTCAGAGGTGGAAGTCGGGTCGAGAAAATTCTCTGGACTCGACCTCTGGTCGAGGGCCAGGGACCTCGACCCGAGGGTGCCGGCAAGGAGTTAGAATTTCAAAAATTAAAAGAAGCTCGACTCAAGGGCTGAGCCTCGAGTCGAGGATCAAGGCAAAATGGCAAGCTCGACTCGAGGGGATGAAGCTCGAGTCGAGGCTGGAGTTATTTCTGAAAAGTATGGATGCGACATCAAGAGCCTCAACTCGAGGGCCCCAACCTCGAGTCGAGGGTGCAGATTTTCGGAATTTTGGCTTTTAAAGCCATTTGAGCGGAAAATAGAGCATAACCTTCTCCAAAGCAGTTACTAGCAGTTTTTAGGGTGATTTTCCAGTTCCATAGCATAATCCTCATTGTAGAGTGATTAGATTTTTAGATTTAGATAGATTTTGATTAATTGTACATTAGATTAGCTTTTGATCCATTAGTTTTTCCATTCTAAGTTGTAATTCAAGTGGAGAGGAGATTACATTTGAAGATACTTGTGAAGATTCACGCATTCCTATTAATGATCATTTTGGTTCAATTGGTGATGTTCTTCCTCTTTTCTCATTTAAATTCCTTAATTGTTGTGATTAGCTATTTGATTTTGCAAATAGATTTTTCACCCATGGATTGTGCACTTTGCTCCATGGGCTAATACACTTGTGCTTGGGATAATTGAAATTGAGGATGATTTGATTGTCTTATGCTATGATTGTTGATGATTGATGATCAATTGAGATAGTTTGTACCCTAATTGTGATTCTAATTGTGCTTCATGCATTTTTATCTCTTAGATTAATGTTTGATCACCCTAGCAATAGGCGAGAGTTGAGCTAACGTGATTAGGGATTAATCGGATTATAATTGTGCATGATTGTATGAATTAAGCGCTTCTTAATTGTGAGATTAGTTGCACTAAAGATACTCACATTAGGCATTGTGTGATTAATGGAGACTTAATTGCATGATGGTTTTATGCTTTCTATCTTAGTTGATTAGCAATTTAATTCAATCATAGCTTGTTGATCATTGATTCCTTGATGGAGATTAACCCTAGCACCCCAATCCCCAATTTGATCTTTGTTACTTGTTCTAGCATACCAAGTGTTTGATTAATTGCTTGCTTAGTTTTTTTATTTTAATTCTAGCATTTGTATTTTATTTTTGGAACCAAAACCGCATTTGCAACAATAGTCATCGAGAACTTGCATTTCTAGGGACTCACGGCCATACTTTTTTCCTTGGGTTCGATATACTTGGTTGTCTTAAAATCGCTTGCCCGATTACCGCAATCAGTGTATAGCTGCATCCCAGTGAGAAGAACAAGGTGAATTGACCAACTGATTTAATTGTTGAGTGGCATAAGTGACATTCGGCCGTGTGAGATTAAGATATAAAAGACGACCAATGAGGCGCCTATACCTCTCTGGATCTGGTAATGGAATACCATCATCTATCTGTAGATGAATACCATGGGGAAGTGGTGTACTTGAAGGTTTACAACCTTTAAGTCCAACATCCTCCAAAATGTCTTGAATATACTTTCTTTGACATAGATGAAGACCACTGAGATCTTGAATAATCTCCATTCCTAGAAAATATTTAGCTGGACCAAGATCCTTAATTGTAAATCGAGAATCCAAGTATTCTTTTAATTGAGTAATCAAACTTGGATTAGAACTAGTGATGAGAACATCATCAACATATACGAGCATAGCCAAAAAACCTTTAGTGTCTTGCATTGTGAAGAGGCAGTGATCAAAGGACGACTGAGATAGCCCAAAATCTGATAGCTTAGAACATAATTCCGAATTCCATTCCCTAGAAGCTTGTTTCAAGCCATACAAGCTTCTAGTAAGTTTACAAACTTCGCCTTGTTGTCCTTTGGTGTCGCCTTGTTGTCCTTTGGTGTAGCCTTGAGGGACATCCATATAAATCTTATCGGATAAGTGACCATGCAAAAAAGCATTGTTCACGTCCAATTGGTGTATCTCCCAGCGTTTAATTGTTGCTAAGGCAAACATAAATTGAATTGCTACCATCTTTTCCACCGGTGAGAAGCTGTCTAGATAATCAACTCCATAAATTGGGTTGTACCCTTTCGCGACCAATCGAGCTTTAAATCGTTCAACAATGCCATCTGCTTTTCTCTTAATCTTGAACACCCATTTACATCCTACAGTTCTTTTGCTTGGTGGTAACTTGGTTAAGTTCCAAGTATGATTCTAATCAAGAGCATCAAGCTCTCTTTGTATGGTGATACGAACGAGGGACGAGGGTTGGAACATGCTTATAATCAGGCCCGACGAGCGAAGATAAAGAAGACTGCAGCAAAAGGAGATTAGGCCATCAAGAGTATTCAGCCCAATCATTTTAATTGCTATAACTTTGGGCCAAAATGAAATAATAATTCTGGCCCAATAAGTAAATTGGCCCATTAGTTAGATATATCCTGAATTGTAATCTTCCTTTGATATCTGTATTATTCATTCGGGAATATTAATTAAATAAAGAAAATATTGTTTCTCTTGAAATCTCTCTCTCTCTCGAAGAATTTGCCGACTTTAGTCGGAAGTTCGGTGACCGGAGTGACTTGGTTCCCAACAAATTGGTGATTTCATTGAGAGTTGACTACACGGCTCTCATCAGAATTGGAAAAAATGGCGGGTTCTCACAAGGAACAAATTGAATCTTTGGAGTCAAAATTTGAAACCCTTGAAATAGGGGTGGCCAAAATTGCGCAGATTGAACGGAAATTAGAGAAGTTGTTGCGTCGGCGATCTAAGAAATCAAGTTTCTCATCTTCTTCAAGCAAAAGTAGTGCCTCGGATGCCAGTTCCGACGACATTCAACTGGTCTGCGGGGGTGACGGTGGGGAGCGCTTCCACAAGAATGACCAAAGATGTGGGCAACCCAAGCTTACGTGTCCCACCTTTAGTGGCGCTGACCCCATCTCGTGGCTTAGCCGGGTTGAGTAGTATTTCGATCTCTATGAAATCGATAAATCGGACAAGGTCAGGTATGCTGCTTACTATCTTGAAGGGGAAGCTATCATTTGGTGGCAATGGCTAACCCGTGTATACCATAAGAAAGAATGAATGATACGATGGAAGGATTTTCAAAAGGAATTAATGGCCAGATTTGGGCCAACAGATTATAAGGATTATGATGAGGCATTATCCCACATCAATCAGACGGGGTCCTTGCGAGAGTATCAAAAAGAGTTTGAAAGGCTTGCTAGTAGGGTGATTGATTGGCCAGAAAAGGCTCAGGTCGGAGCCTTTATGGGCGGACTTAAACCCGATTTAGTAGCCGAGGTTAGAGTGCATCGTCCAAAGAAGTACAATGATGCAATCGAGTTGGCGCGAATAAGCGATGATCATTTAAGCACAAAGAGGGGTAATCGTTTAGATTTCAGACGAATTGGAACCACCTCTAATGACATTAAAGGAAGTGGAGTGGTAAATGAGGGAGAAGTCTCAAGGCCTGAAGCGAAAATAATTCCGCCAGGGGTCAAACGTTTACCTTGGGAAGAATTACAAAAATGCCGAGAAAAGGGTCTATGTTTTAATTGTGACGAGAAGTTCATTCCGGGCCACCAATGCAAAATTAAACAAGCATTCTTGATTGAGCCAGTGGAGATGAGTGAAGAGGAAGATCAGGAAGAACGTGTATCATAGGAGGTACCTGAAATATCAGTTCATGCTCTGGTGGGAATCAAAGGGCCAAGAACCATGAGATTTGAATCATGGATTCATGGGCAACGGGTCATGGTATTGATCGACAGTGGCTCTACGCATAATTCCATCAGCCAAGAAATGGCTAAGAAATTGAATCTTAACCCCACAATTATTGAACCCTTTTCGGTTAGAGTTGCAAATGGAGAGCAAATGTCTTGTAAAGAAACTTACAGAAAAATACCTATTCAAGTTCAGGGCATAACATTGATTGCGAATTTATTTTCACTACCCTTAGAAGGAATAGATGTTGTGTTGGGAATTCAATGGCTTGAAAGCCTTGGTCAAGTAACAACCGATTATGGAGCAGGAACCATGGAGTTTTCCTGGGAAGATGGGCGAGTGGTGTTGAAGGCAGGGGCCTCTGAGCCAATACGTGAAGTCAATATAGATACTGTGGAAAGAATTGTTCGTCAAGGAGGATCTTGTTATGGTGTGAAAATCGAAAAGGCCGGGCTTGGAGTAGAAGGGAAAATAGATAGTTATCATCCAGAAATTAAACAAGTACAAATGCGTTTCTCTAATGTCTTGTAGGAACCCCATGGCCTTCCTCCCGAAAAAGAATTTAATCATAACATTCCTTTACAAGATGAAACCTAGCCTGTTAACGTACATCTATACCGATACGCATACTTTCAAAAAGAGGAGATTGAGCACCAGGTTCAAGAGATGCTGGCCAATAGCCTTATTCGGCCAAGCTCAAACCCGTTTTCGTCACCCGTATTACTAGTAAAGAAGAAAGATGGCACATGGAGGTTCTGCACAGATTATAGAGCACTTAACACGACAACGATAAAGGATCATTTTCCAATACCTACAATAGACGATATGCTCGATGAATTAAAGGGCACATGATTCTTTACTAAACTAGATCTTTGTTGGCCCCGATTAGTTGAGTTGATTATGAAACTTTGAGTTATCCTTCTAGAACAAAATCTAGAAGGGGGGGTTGAATAGATTTTGTTGATTTTTCAAATCTTTCAAAACTAATTCAAAGTACCAGATGTACACAACGGAAATTCAAGATTAGACTCAACTTTAATAAGATCAAAAGCACACTGATATTCAGATTTTAACTTTGATTCTGAAATTAATCTTTGAACGATAAAATATAAATTGAACAGAAAAGTAAATGAAAGCAGTAAAGAACACTAGATTTTATAGTGGTTCGGATTATAACAGTCCTACATCCACTCTCCTTCTCCAACTTGAAGAAGGGTCTCCACTATCTGCTTACTTACTTAGTTTACAATCTTACAACTTACAACTTGATCTTCAACTCTTCAAAATGCTAACCAAACTTCTGAAATCTAACTCTAAGAAAAAGAAGTGTATTTGAAGATGTGCAATGAAGTGTTCTACAAACACTCAGAAAAATCTATGAAGAAATCTTGAAAAACTATTTTGTGCTTTTTGAAAACTTGTGATTTGAGAGAATAAATTTCTGGAAACTAACTTGTGAATTCTATGTATTCTGTATGCAGTGTTGTGTATCCATTGAAAAGAAGTGCCTAGACCTATTTATAAGTCTGAAAAGACAGTTAGTTTGTTAGTCAGTTCTAACAAACTGAAAACTGCTTCAACAAACTTAATCTTGAAAACTGCTCTAGACCTCAGCTATCTTTGCTCTACTCGTCTGCAGCTGACTCGGTGAAGATTTGCCTTTCTTATTCTACTCAGCTCATTTTGACCTCGTCTGAGCTCTTCATGTTCGTCTCCTGCAGATGACTAGACTCAAGCTCGTCTTCAGACGACTTGTACTCTTCCAGACCTCAGCTGACTAGATTGGTTCTCAACCCCGTCTGATCAGCTTAGCTTATGATCTCAATCTCAGCTTGATCTACAGGTCGTCTGATCATCTGAGCTGCTTCATTTAACTCATCAAAACTCCTTGATCCAATAATTTCCCCCTTTTTGATGAAGTTAAAACCTATAAGGAAGAAACACACTCACAGCTGAAGTTAGTACTAGAGTTAGTTAAGATAATCAGATAGGTATATCAGAGCACTTATTCTCATTACAACAGATTCATTCACATTAAAACACTTAAGAAAAATTAAGTCCTTTTAGACTCTTTTAGAAATACTTAAAAAAAAAATTTGAGTCTTAAGACTTAGATAAATTTTTAGGAAAAAGTTTTCAAGTCTAAGAGATAAAATTCTCAGATGATTTATACTTAGAAAAATTTTAAGTTTCTCTTAAAAAAAAAATTTAAGAAAATAAGACAAGTAATTCACATAAATCCAGATATATTCATTCACAAATTTACAGATTTACAAAAAGATGAACTGATAGAAAATAAAAGATAAGGAAAGAAAATCCTGTTCTATCAGATTCCCCATCTGCTGGCTTCTGGAATGTTCAGCCAGTTGAAAATCCTCGCTCTTAGCTGTTTAAGCTCATCCTCGTCTGTGAGCTCGGATTCCCTTTCTGCTTTTGCTATGACTGATCTAACCCATTCCAGATCAGGAGAGCCGTCTTCTTTCAGCTTGGGGGTAACTTGCTCATATGCTGGTGCAACTAAGTCGCAGTTGAATACGTTATGTGCCTCATCGAGCAGCTTCCCATATAGATCGGTATCCTCCTTTTCCATCCATTCATGCCAGCTCATGTCTTCATCGGCTGCTCCAGATGGAGATGCCTTCAAGATGTACCAGTAGTACATCCATCTGGCATCCAGGGCCTGCTTCTTGTATTCACTTGTATATTTCCCTGATACCATCTTAGGAGGAGCTGACGTGCGGTGGACAGGGCGGAAGTCCGCTTCATCTGCTGCTTTGGATACCCACTTCCGAGTATCCCTATCCCACTTCATCTCAGCTTTCCCCAGGTTCTTCAGCCTTTTCTTCTCCTGCTTCTCATACTTCTCCTTCTCAGCGTGGATTCTTCTGATCTGCTCAGCTGAGAGGTTTGTGAAGTCAGGCTCCTTCCTTTTGCGCTCGGCTCTGGGGCTGATCAGCTGCTCAGCTGATGAAGACTTCTCCACTGCTTTGCCTTTACCCTTGCCCTTGGCCTCGGGTTTTTCTGATTCATTCATCTTGGCCAGCAGTGCCTCAGACTTCTCTTCCTCCTCCTTCCTCCTCTTCTCCTCATCCTCTCGGATGGCCTCCTCTATCTGAGTCACCCTCAGTTGCAAGGCAGCCAGCTTGTCTGATTTTATTTTGATTTCTGCCTTGGCTGCCACCAACTCAGCTGAGTCTGCCTTCGAGTCTACCTTATCTGTGAGTGACAAGACTCCAGCTGTGAGGGTGTCCATTCTTCCTTCAGCTCCTTTCCCCTTTTTGACTTCATCTTGGAGGGTCTGGAGCTGTCTTTCCAGAGCTGAGCAACGAATCCTGAAGTCATTCTGATCAGACCTGAGTGCATTGACTAGGATCTCGTTGTCAGCTGCCATCTTCTGCTTAAGTGGCTTAACCTCCTCCTCCAGGTCACTCAGCCGAGAACCAACAGCAGTGCTGATATTGGCTGATAGGTTTCGTGAAATGTTGACCTCAGCAATTTGTATATTGGCGAGCATTGTATCGGTGACTGCTCGAATCACCTTCCTCGTCTTCTTTTCCACCAACTTTTGGACTTGGGATATTATCTTCTTGTGCAGATTCTCAAAGGCTGACGAAATGGCAAGGATTGGACTGGCCTCCTCCTCTGATTCAGATGAGGAAGAGGTGGTGGGAGAAGTTGGACTGGGGGAGCTCATGTGGATATCCCCAAAGATGTTGGAGGTATCCACCGGCTGGGTGATTGGAGTGAATTGATGCATGTTTTTAGGGGCTATTTTAGTGCAAAAAGTGAGCTAAAGTGTTAGTCTTTGTGCCTAAATGGGAAAAGTATCACTCTTTTGCCTAAAAAGTATTATTTGTGAGATTTTGATGTTTTTCGTCCATTTTGCAGGTAATTCGGTGGAATTTTGCCAATCCGAGAGTACCACTAGGCTTAGAATGAAGAGACGATCATACGGGACGAAAACGGGGGTCGGGGCCGAAGCCTCGCGTGAGAAAAGTGCCCTGGACTCGAGGTCTGGTCGAGGACCATGAGCCTCGAGTCGAGGGATATGCAGAAAGGACCAAAATCAGAAGAAAAGCAGGCACCTCGAGTCGAGGGCAAGGATTTTTGCATGAGCCTCGAGTCGAGGCCTGACCCTCAACTTGAGGGGGTAGTTTTTCTGAAATTCGGTATTTAAAGAGGAGAAGCAGAGCAATCCAGATACATCTTTGAGATTAGCAGTTAGTAGCGGTTTTGGGGCGGTTTCTCAGGCCCCAAGCCAATTCCTTCCTTAGATTAGAGTAGAATTTAGATTTAGGATTAGATTTCAATTGATGTTGGTAGATTAGCATAGATTAACCTTAGATCTTGTAATTCATTCAATTCAAGCTTGTATTGCATTTGGAGATTGGTGTTGAAGACTCAAGCATTCCTCTTTTTGTTAATTGAAGATCATTTGGTGATGTTTTTCCTCTTTTGTCTCTTTAATTTCTTAATTGTTGTGATTTGCTTTGTGTTTGATCAATTCTATCTTCTTCCCATGGGTATTGTTTGTGGTATCATGGGCTAAATCTCTCTTGTGCTTGGGTTAATTGAAATTGATGATGATTTGATTGA
This sequence comes from Paraleonurus japonicus, assembly GCA_030762865.1. Lineage (NCBI taxonomy): Eukaryota > Viridiplantae > Streptophyta > Magnoliopsida > Lamiales > Lamiaceae > Paraleonurus > Paraleonurus japonicus. The sequence continues at coordinate 31,303,844 of CM061057.1, forward strand.
TGATGCTATAATTGTTGATGATTGGAGATCAATTGAGTAGATTGCTTACTAATTGTGATTCTCAAATGTGCTTCATGCATAATTATCTCTTTAGATTAGTGTTTGATCACCCAGGCTATAGACGAGAATTGCACTAACGTGATCCGGGATTAATCGGGTGATAATTGTGTATGAATGTGTGGATTGGGTGCTTCAGAATTGAGAGATTAGTTGCACTAAGGATACTCACATTAGGCATTGTGATTTTAATGGAGTGATTAATTTCATGATGGTTTATGCTTTCTACCTTAGTTGATTTGCAATTTGATTCAATTGTAGCTTGTTGATTGATGATTCATTGATGGATGTTAATCCTAGCACCTCTATCCCACCATTTATTATTGTTTTTGTTGTCGCATTCTAAGTGTTCGATCATTTGCTTGCTCCTTGTTGTTTTGTATTTTTGCTTTTGTTTTTGTTGTTTTTGTTCCAAACCATTGTGCAACTCTAGTCACTAAGAACTTGTATTTCTAGGGCCTCATGTGCATACTTTTTTCCTTGGGTTCGATATTTTGTTGATTGGTCTTAATAACTCTTACCCTATACACTCCAATCAAATGGCGCCGTTGCCGGGGAATTAGTTTTTGCGCCTTAAGTGAGACCTAGGAATTGTTTGAAGTGACTATTTGTTGCTTTTGTGTTTGTGTTTGTTGTGTTATTTTTGTTTGAATTTGATACTTTGATATCTTGTCTAGATGGAAGGATACAACTCATACATGTGGAATCAAGAGTATTATCAAGATGGTAGAGTGTATTCTCCAAACTATGAAGATTTTGGATACAATAATTGGATGAGCTTTGAAGATAATTCTCATATGCAACAAGTTCCATCCAATTATGAAGATTGGAGATTTGAAGAAATTCCTTCCCCACCTCAAAGAGATGTTTCCATACTATGAGCCTTATGATCAAACATTTGATCCATGTCATGGATTTGAGTGTCAAGGAGCATCGGGAGGTGATTATTATGATGATAGGAGGAGCTATGAGTTCGATTTTCCAATGCCACAAGCTTCTCCTCAAATTGAAGAATGGGGACTCCATGATGTGAGAGCTATATTGCAAGAGATGCTTGGATTTTTGTTGGAAAAATTTGAGGAAGATGATTCTAGATGTGATCAAATGCTACCCTTGTATGAAGAAATGTATGAGACCAAAGAAAAGGTAAATTCATGGATAGAGGGTAACATGGAGATCACCGGAGTGCATTTCATGTTTATCAAGTGTCAACTCAAAGATTTCCTATGCCAAGTAAAAAACATCACTATCATGGAGAGTCAAGAACAAGAAGGGGAGGAAGAAAGTGAAAGAGATGATGTAGAAAAGGGTCCAAGCAATGAGGATGAAAGGAAGAATTCCTTTGTCAAAAGTGAGGAAGAGGAGTGTCCATTGATGGACATGAGCTTTAATGAGGAAGAAAATCAAAGAGCATCGAATGAAGCTTTGAAGATCGAAATGAGCATTTCTATACCCTCTAACTCTTCAAATTGTGATTTTATTGAAAATGATGCTTCTTATGATTTAATTTTGCCTCTTGTGAATTTTGACTATAGGGAAGAATTAAAGAAACGCTTGGGCATCCTTGAAAGGAAAGAAGAATCAAGAAGGATGGCAAGAGAGAAAGGGGGACAACCATGGACACTTTGCATATCTATAGGTGGTTGTCCTATCTATTCGGTGAACCTCCTAGACCTTGAAGTACAAAGATCGAGATACAATGGGAAGGAGGATCACTACCCTTGGCCATTCCGATGAAGGAAAATGGAAGTGAAAGAATAAGTCCGGCATAAGACAATAAAAATAGCGCTCGATGGGAGGCAACCCATCCTTTTTATTTCTTTTCTTGTGTTTTTTTTGGTAGCTTAGTGTCTTTGTTCGTTTTTGGGGGATTTGGCTTGCTACTTAATTGCTTATGCTAGTAATTAATGCTCTATGCTTTGAGATCCATATATTATTGAGCTTAATTGTTGATATCATTATGAGTTGCATGTATTTGGAGCCAAACTTGAATGCATGACTTCATTAAAGTTTGGGGGTGTGTGTCATTTAGGGTAGAAATGCATCTCTTAGTGATGATATGGCCGTGTGTAGGTACACTCACTACTTGGAGTGAAAAGGATCTTAATTGCAAGGGAATCGAGGAATAGAGAAGGAAAGGAGAGCTTAAAAGTTGGTGAGAATGAGCATAAAGGAAGAGAACCCGGTCTCCTCGATCGAATGAGCGACCGGGCTTAAATCGAGGGACCAAAACGGTAATTTCTTGCATATTTGGGTTTGTTAGGGGCGTAGAGGTCATTTTCAGGAGTTTTGGGGGTCGGGTCAGGCCCGGGAATCGTCAAAAATTCCCTTGACTCGACCCAGGGTCGAGAGTGCATGGCCCCCGGGTTGAGGGAGTCACACTTAGCCAAAATTCTGATTTTTTTTTATTTTCCTCGAGTCGAGGGTGGTACCTCGAGTCGAGGGGGTCATTTTGTCAAGTCCCTCGAGTCGTGCGTGAGACCTCGAGTCGAGGCATGTGAATTTTAGGGATCCCTCGAGTCGAGGCCTGACCCTCGACTCGAGGCGCGTGTTTTTTATAAATACGCAGCAGGCAGAACACAGAATCCCGACTCGAGGGTTTGAGAGGCAGTTCCAGTTTCTTCCCCACCCCATTTCCGTCGACTTTGCCTCACTTCACCATTCATTCATCAACAATTCACCACATTACCATTATACATTGCATAAAGATAGGATCTTGAGGGTTTTTGAATTAAATTTGGGGATTTTTGGTTGAGAATAATTGGGTGTCTTCCAAATCCGATTTTGGCCTAATTTGCAAAGAAGGTATGTAATTTCTACTCATCTTGGTTTCAATTTCGTTGTTGTATTGTGATTATTGCATGGGTGTTATGATTTGTGCTTAAATTCTTGAATTTGGAATATTGCTTTTGGGCATTTTGACAAACACTTGAGATGCATTATTTATGTGGATGATTTGGAGCCTTGTATGAGCATATTTGGATTGTTTGATGAGAATAGGAGCATGTTTAGGATTGAATGTGATATTGTGCTCGTTTATTTGTGAATTTAGATTGGAATTGTGAATTATGGCATTTGTAGGAATTCCTAGTATAATTGTTTGGATCATTTGGTCAAGTGGAGTTATTGTTATGATAGAAGTGTATTGAATTGATGATACATATTTGTTTAATTACTTGCTAATTGGCCTATGATTTTTGGGATTCTATTGAGCTTAATTGCATGATTATTTGTTGAGCTTACTTGTGAATTAATTGTTGAGGCCATGTTAGTAAGTATACATACGTTTGAGGATTTTTGAGCACTTCTATTGGATATATTTGTTTAGTTGACTCATTGACCATTGTTGAGGCTTAGTTGCTAGTCATTAGGGATTGTGTTTATTTGAGATGTTCTTGCTTGTTGACTCGTTCATGGTATGCTTGATATTTTTTTTTCTGAGCTCATATTGTATTATTGGAAGTTGATTTTTGCTCTTGGGAATGTTTTGCAGGAATAATGTTTAGAGGGGCCGACAGACACAACCTCTCTAAGGCGGAGATTCGCGAGAGAGAAGCTGCGATCCGATTTGCACACAGGATGCCTGCTAAGCTCGGAATTCAGTGGGATGATCATCAATGGAGGACTCATATTGATCTATACTCCGAGCTCTATAACCGGGTGGTCAAGACCAGACTAGTTGATCACGAGTGCATGACATCCATGGGGATCGAGGAGGATATTCCTCGTCTGTTTGAGCAAGTTGGGATGGGGGGCTTCTTGGCGAAGAGGCCTAGGACATATATCGGACTCACTCTCGAGTTCCTGTGCACGGTGAAAGTTGATAAGGCCAGGAGGGCCAAATTCCCGAGGAGTATTACTTTTGAGCTCATGGGGCATGAGTATTCGTTGACTCTGGACGAGGTCAACGAGATTATCGGAGCACCTATAGACCCCGACCGATCATTGCTGAACATCAGGAAGGAGTACAATGCTAAAAAGTTTTGGAGAAGGATTTCAGACTATGGGGCTCCTAATCAGCCTGATTTTGTTCCGGGGAAGTCTAAGAGCACCCATATCTGGAACCCGGTCATCCGATACCTAGAGAAGATTCTCGCGAGCACCGTATTCGCGAGATCGGAGGGAGGAGCCGTGGTTTCCGAGGAGCTGTACATTATTTGGTGCTTCTTGCATGGAGTGAGATTCAACGCTACTGCATACCTTTGCTACTTATTTGAGAGAGCCACGAGTACGAAGTTTAAGAAGATTAATTTTGGTGGCATGATTACATTGATCGCTGAGCATCTTGGGATCCCGACGCACAACCTCAGAGTAGTGGAGGGTCCTGATCTTACCCTTGATACCATGCGGCGTATGAGGACGCTTGACCGCATCGGTAGGACGTGGTGCCTACAGCAGCATCATGGTGGCCGATTCCCTCTTCCTAATAAGAGGTTGACGACAGTCTTCGGTTCTCAGGCCTTTGTGACCATCAATCTGCGTATGTGGTCACAGTGTCATACTGAGGCGATAGATGCCTACACTAGAGAGCATGGGGATGTGCTTAGAGATGAAGATGATGATGACGATGGGGTCAGCAGTCGGGTTCAGATGATGATTAGGGTGAGGGAGCTGCAGAGCGAGCAGAGGTAGAGATAGGAGATGATGATTCTGAGGACGAGGATGATGAGGAGCCGGAGCAAGAGGAGCCGCCAGTACAGATGGACGAGGATTACCAGCCATAGATTAACATGTACTGGCAGGATGAGATGAGGAGTAGAGAGTACGAGGCGGGGAGTTCATCTCAGAGGCCGTGGGTTTTGACTGAGGAGATGTGGGCTGATAGTCAGAGGATGCACATTGAGAGTCTGACCCGGCAGGATGAGATGTACCGGATGCTTGAGGAGTCCCGCAGATTTAATGAAGAGACTAGGAGGATGCAGGAGGAGTCTCTGAAGACTCAGAATGACATGTATGCCCTCCTACAACAGATGAGCTCGTGGAACTTCGGGCCGGGACACTACCCTCCTCCACCGCCACCGTCCGACTACTAGGGCTATCCCCTATTCCTCATTCCCTCTTTTTGATCTTTAGATTCTGAGATTCTTGTTTTTCTTTGTACTTTTGATGGTGATTGTACTCTTGATTGACTCGATTATGTGATGATTGATTTTGATGGTTTGATGATTTTATGGATGATATGATTTCCTTGATCTTTTTGAGCTTATTGTCTTTTGATGATTGTGACTTTATGATTTCTTTGGATTCTTTATTCCTATGATTCCATATTCTTTGACTTGAGCTTAATTGTGGATTCATTGATATATTTTTTAGTATCATTCATGTAGTAGTGAGTATGCTTGGACTTATGTACATGAGCACTTGTGTTGATTTGCAAGACTAATTGGATTTTGATATGATCATGAGTAGATTTGTAACTTGATGTTAGCTTTCTTGATTTATTGTGTAAGGATGAATGTGATTGATAATACTTGATTCATTGCTCAATTTAAGCCCGTGAGCTTTTGTGCCTAATAATCGTACATCTTATACGGTTGATTAATTTCCTTTGTGAGTGCATCATTCATGAGTTGTATGCTAGAACTTGCCACTAGACTTATTGATATTGATCTTTGTGTGATGTTTTCAAAACGATAAGAGGCCATGTTTGATATGATGAGTTACATTGCCAAATATTTTCCCCACCAAATACATTTGATTTCCTTAGTGAGCCATGTTGAGCCTATTATCTTTATTCTTTGGCAAGCCAAGTGAGATTGAAACCATTTTAGCCTATTTTTATGAGCCTTTCTTGTCCTATATTTAGTTGAGCTTTAATGTTGGCTAATGATGGTGATTTGATTGCTAAGAGTGGGAAGATGATGAGCTAAGTGATGAATATGGAAAGAAGAAAAAGGTTGTGAAAAAAAATTGAATTGTGAAGAAAAAAATGGAACATGAAGTGAAAAAAAATTAAATTTGTGAGCTTAAAAAGAGAAAGCTCAAGTGAATGGTGGATTGATTGTTGATGTTCAAAAGGAAGAGTGTTGATTGATGAAAAGTGAAGAGATGTACATTTGTATTGATTAGCTTACATTCAAGTCTCTACTATTTAGTCACTCTTATCCATATATATCCTACCTTTCCAAAGAGCCTACATTACAACCTAAGATAAAGACCTCTTTGATTCTTGATTGATCACAAGTGATTTGGATTGAGATTAAGTCTTGTGGCAAGCATATGGTGTGCAAATTCATGAAGTTGATGATTGAGTGCTTTATACCTTGATACACTTGAGTGAAGAGTGAAACACTCCATGGAAGGAGCAATGTGTTGAGTATTTGATTGAGCATTTGTTTGAGCATGATCTATCATGATTGCTAGTGGATAGTTGCATTGATACAAGTGTTCATTGATGAGTTCGATTGTCTTATTTTTGGTCTATAGTGCCATGTGACATAATTGCAATCAATTCACTCCTTTGTTTTTAGTTTCTACGTTGCTCGAGGACGATCAACAATTCAAGTTTGGGGGTATGATTGGAGTGAATTGATGCATGTTTTTAGGGGCTATTTTAGTGCAAAAAGTGAGCTAAAGTGTTAGTTTTTGTGCCTAAATGTGAAAAGTATCACTCTTTTGCCTAAAAAGTATTATTTGTGAGATTTTGATGTTTTACGTCCATTTTGCAGGTAATTCGGTGGAATTTTGCCAATCCGAGAGTACCACTAGGCTTAGAATGAAGAGATGATCAAACGGGACGAAAACGGGGGTCGGGGCCGAAGCCCCACGCGAGAAAAGTGCCCTGGACTCGAGCTCTGGTCGAGGACCATGAGCCTCGAGTCGAGGGATATGCAGAAAGGACCAAAATCAGAAGAAAAGCAGGCACCTCGAGTCGAGGCATGACCCTCGAGTCGAGGGCGAGGATTTTTGCATGAGCCTCGAGTCGAGGCCTGACCCTCGACTCGAGGGGGTAGTTTTTCTGAAATTTGGTATTTAAAGAGGAGAAGTAGAGCAATCTAGATACATCTTTGAGATTAGCAGTTAGTAGCGGTTTTGGGGCGGTTTCTCAGGCCCCAAGCCAATTCCTTCCTTAGATTAGAGTAGAAGTTAGATTTAGGATTAGATTTCAATTGATGTTGGTAGATTAGCATAGATTAGCCTTAGATCTTGTAATTCATTCAATTCAAGCTTGTATTGCATTTGGAGATTGGTGTTGAAGACTCAAGCATTCCTCTTTTTGTTAATTGAAGATCATTTGGTGATGTTTTTCCTCTTTTGTCTCTTTAATTTCTTAATTGTTGTGATTTGCTTTGTGTTTGATCAATTCTATCTTCTTCCCATGGGTATTGTTTGTGGTACCATGGGCTAAATCTCTCTTGTGCTTGGGTTAATTGAAATTGATGATGATGCTATAATTGTTGATGATTGGAGATCAATTGAGTAGATTGTTTACTAATTGTGATTCTCAATTGTGCTTCATGCATAATTATCTCTTTAGATTAGTGTTTGATCACCCTAGCTATAGACGAGAGTTGCGCTAACGTGATCCGGGATTAATCGGGTGATAATTGAGTATGAATGTGTGGATTGGGTGCTTCGGAATCGAGAGATTAGTTGCACTAAGGATACTCACATTAGGCATTGTGATTTTAATGGAGTGATTAATTTCATGATGGTTTATGCTTTCTACCTTAGTTGATTTGCAATTTGATTCAATTGTAGCTTGTTGATTGATGATTCATTGATGGATGTTAATCCTAGCACCTCTATCCCACCATTTATTGTTGTTTTTGTTGTCGCATTCTAAGTGTTCGATCATTTGCTTGCTCCTTGTTGTTTTGTATTTTTGCTTGTGTGTTTGTTGTTTTTGTTCCAAACCATTGTGCAACTCTAGTCACTAAGAACTTGTATTTCTAGGGCCTCATGTGCATACTTTTTCCCTTGGGTTCAATATTTTATTGAATGGTCTTAATAACTCTTATCCTCTACACTCCAATCACTGGGGTTCAGACGGGTGGGATGAAGTGGGGGCGTCTGATGGGGGAGGGGGGATTTCTGGTGGGGGTGAAGATGGAGGGGGTGGAATTTCTGAGGTAGTGGGTGGTGGAGATGGGGTTAGCTGGGGTAAGGTGGGTTGGATTTGGGAGGATGTGGGTAAGGCTGGTGGGGAGATAGTAGATATGGGGGTTGGGGCGTACACTGGTCCTGTTAGAAAGGACAACATCTGAGATGGGGATGGTGGAGGAGATGATGTTTGGGTTTGGGGGAGGGTAGATGAGGTTGTGGCTTGGACTGTTTTGGGCGTAGGCTATTTTAGAGGCTCTGAGGTGCCAGCCTGGGTCACCTCTTCATCGCCAGAGTGGGCTGGAGAGGGGGAGGGGGAGAATTGTACCTGACTGTGAGTGGGGGAGGGGGTCTTTTCAGAGCTTATATCTTGAACCTCCTCTGATTGGACCACCTGGGCTGCTATCTCCAGCGTAGTTGCCTCTTCAGGCAGAAGGCTCGGCTGATCAGCAGATGTCCCCTCGAGCTCTGAGGTTTTCACCAACCTCCTCCTCCTCGTCGCCTTCTCCTTCAGCTTCATCGGCTGTGAAGCCTCAGCTGAGCTCACCATCGGCAGCTCTTCCTCTCTTTCCTCTTCTTCCTCCTCCTCAGCTTCCTCTGCAGCTGGTGCCTGGGCTCCGACCTCAGCTCCTCCTTCATCTAAGTCAGCTGGAGCCCCAAGCGGTTCATCCTTAGTCAGGATCCCTTTTTGTTTTGTGTAGGGCCTGACTCTATCTGCCCAATTTATTTCAGCTGACAGCAGGTCCTCCAGGATCAACGTCACCTTATTGAATAGGCTGGTGATCGACCTCGCCTGCCACTTTCCTCCTACCACCTCCAGCCTTTTTCTTTCCGTCTCCAGCTTCTCCAACAGCATCCCAGCTCATTTGGCTTGAAATCCATCTATTATCGTTCTCATGACGCACAGCCTGGGTCTGGTCAGCCCATCATGGGAACTCTGTTCCCCAAGGATCACCTTCGTCACAATCGTCATCAGCAGACGATACCTCCGCCGGAGCATCTTCTTCTTCAGCTCCGATCGCCGGTCCCTCATCGAATTCCGGGTAATCATCTCAAATGATTCTACCCAATCATCGGACTTATATGTGAGGGGGTTAACTCCCTCAATGCTCGTGTAAAAAATGCGGGCCACCTCCGCCGGATTTACAGTCAGAACCTCTCCATACACCCTGGTCTTGAATACACCATTCTCAAATGTCCCGTTGACATAGAATTCAATCCCTCTCATGTCCAACGTTTTATTGGAGGGGGATTTCTTGGAACAAAAAGTCCTCAATCCTGCCCTCTCCAATAACTCCAAAATCTCCCTCGATTCACCATCAGAAGTCGTCTCAAAATCGACATACATCTCAGACTTAATCTTCTTGTTGTACGTATCATTGTGAACATCCACCATCGTTGATGTAACTCCTATTGGTTTCTGGAAAGTGCTCATGAAATGATCAACTAGGAGTTTTTGAAAATTTGCAGAGTGTTTGTATAGAATACTGAGAGTGAAAAGGTTTGATTGAGGAAGAAGACGTATTTATAGGAGGGAAGATTGGAAAGAGAAACAGCCTTTTTAGAAAATTTGAATTAATCTGAGCCATTTATTTAAAAAGTTTTTACTGCGCATGAATCAACGGTTAAAAATTAAGATAAACGATTGGGATTCAGCGCGTGGATGTTACTCGCCTTTGGAATGCGTAAATAGTTACTTTATAGACTGTTGATTTGACAGATGTAGGTTACTTTATGCAGGGAAGTAAGTATACCTGACGTCAGCCTAGGGTTACCTTACTTCGAATAAGGGTTTGCAAAACAGGTGAGTTTAAAAACAGATGGGTTTAAAAACAGATGGGTTTGTAAAGTCATCTGATAAAGTAACCTGTCTGATTTAAAAAAAAAAAAAGCTTAGTTTTAACTTTTTAGCAATTAAAAAAACAATTAAACAAACGGACTCAAACTTAATTTTCTAAAGATGGATTTCCCAACCAATCAATCCAAAAATATTTTTATGAAAAAAATATGGAGTTTATTTAGGAACAAAGGTGTCAGAATAAAAGATTTGAGAAAAGGTGAGGTGAAACAGTATGATCTGTGACCTATTCCTGCGAAGACATAGACTCAAGGAAAACCATTAGTAGCTTGAGGTAGATCAGATAGGGTGCAAATAGTCATCTGTTTCTTCAGGAGATCAGCTGACTATTGTGCCCTCATCTGATTTACCAAATGTCAGATAAGTAATTATCATGTCAGATAAGGTCAATATGACTAATCCTTGATTCTTGATTCCTAAAAGGAAATCAATGATATCAGCTACCTGATTGTCCTTTGACACATATCTAGTCTGATAATTCTTTCTAGACATTGATTTAAAGAAAATAAATAACCAGAGATAAGGAATACATTAAACAGATGCAAACAAATTAGAAATCAGCTAAAGATGCATCAAGTAATCCTAATTCTAAGCATAATTCTTTAAACCTAGACTGAGCTAATGATTTTGTAAGAATGTCTGCTCTTTGTGATTCAGTGGCTATCTTCTCAATTCTAATGTCATTCTTCTCAACATGATCTCTAATGAAATGATGCCTAATGTCTATATGCTTACATCTAGAATGCAGAACAGGATTGTAAGTCATAGCTATTGCACTATTACTATCACAGTAAATAGGAACAGCTGATGTTTGAATATTATAATCTCTAAGCTATTGACTAATCCAGAGGAGTTGAGAGCAACAACTTCCAGCTGCCATGTATTCAGCTTCAGTTGTGGAGGTGGCAACAGATGTCTGTTTCTTAGATAACCAAGAAATTAATTTGTTGCCTAAGAATTGACAAGTTCCTGAAGTGGATTTCCTATCAATCTTACATCCTCCAAAGTCTGAATCTGAATAACCTGTCAGCTCAAAGTTGTCATCAGCTGGGTACCATAACCCTACTTGCAAGGTTCCTTTGAGATATTTAAGAATTTTCTTAGCTGTCTCTAGATGAGTTTTCTAAGGATTAGACTGGAATCTTGCACATACCCCGACTGCAAAGGCTATGTCTGGCCTACTTGCAGTGAGATAGAGAAGAGATTCAATCAGTCCACGATACTCCATTGCATCTGTGGGTATCCCCTGCTCATCTGAATCCATAGAGAAGTTAGTTGCCATAGGTATTTTAACTTCTCTGCTAGTAGTCATTCCAAATTTCTCATTCAGATCCTTAGCATATTTAGACTGATGTATGAATATGCCCTTACTCATCTGTTTAATCTGTAAGCCTAGAAAGTATGTTACTTCACCCATCATTGACATTTCAAACCTGTTTTTGATGAGAATGCTAAACTCTTCACATAATTTCAGATTAGGTGAACCAAAGATTATGTCATCTACATAAATTTGAACTAATAAGATGTTACCATCTACTTCCTTTCTAAACAAAGTTCTATCAATCTTGCCTTTTGAAAATCCATTTGATGTCAAGAAATCAGAAAAGGTATCATACCAAGCTCTGGGAGCTTGTTTCAGTCTATATAGAGCTTTGTTGAGTTTATAGACCTTGTTATTGATCTTAAACCCAGGAGGCTGCTCCACATAGACTTTCTCAAGAAACACACCATTAACGAAGGCAGACTTAACATCCATTTGAAAGACTTTGAAAGATTTATATGCAGCAAATGCCAAGAACAACCTTATTGCTTCTAATCTGGCAACTGTAGCATAGGTTTCATCATAGTCTATCCCCTCAGACTGTGAGTAATCTTGTGCAACCAATTTTGCCTTATTTCGAACAATAATGTTGTTTCCATCTGTTTTGATTTTAAACACCCATTTGGTGCCTATAATCTTTCTGTGTAAGGGTCTTTCCACTAATTCCCAAATGTTTTGTCTTTCAAACTGATGCAGTTCCTCCTACATGGCAGTTATCCAGTTTGGATCTGATAGAGCTTCCTCTATAGACTTGGGTTCAAGAAGTGACACATAACAGCTGAAAAGACTTTCAGAGTCCAGCATCATTCGTGTCTGCACACTACTAGATGGGTCTCTTATAATCTGATCAGATGGGTGGTAGCTTCTCATCCTTTTGCCTATATGAGGAGAAGGATCCTCATCTTGAGTCTCAGTAGGAAACTCCTCTGACTCTACCTCAGCTGACGTTCCCCCTTCATCAGCTGACCCCCGCTGATCAGCTGACGTCAAGGGTGTCTGTTCTGATGGAGTCTGATCAGAAGTTGTCTTCTGATTATCAGATGGGGATTCTTCTTCATCTGATTCTGAATCAAGACTAGGTAGATAGACAGTTCTATGTTTAGTCTTGGTTAGTTCAATTTTATCTAGACTTTCAGAAATTTTTTTCACTTTATTTGAAAAGGAATACAACTCATCAAAAACAACATAAGGGGTTTCCTCCACACAAAGGGTTGTCTTGTTAAAAACTCTAAATGCCTTGGAAGTGTTAGAATATCCTAAGAATATTCCATCAGTTGCCTTAGCATCAAAAGTTCTTAACTTAGATTTCCCATTGTTATGGATAAAACACTTACAACCAAAAGCTCTGAAATATGAGATTCTTGGAATCTTACCCTTCCAAATCTCATATGGAGTCTTACCCTTGTCTTTAACAACCAAGCACCTGTTCTGGGTGTAACAAGTTGTGTTGATGGCTTCAACCCAGAACCTGTGAGGGGTTTCATACTCAGCTAACATGCTCCTGGCTGCTTCCTTCAAGGTTCTATTCCTTCTTTCAACCACTCCATTTTGTTGAGGGGTTCTTGCTGAAGATGTCTCATGAATAATTTCACACTCATTGAAAAAGTTAGATAAACAAGAATTCAAAAATTTTGTGCCCTTATCACTCCTTATTTTAATAATATTAACACCCTTTTCATTCTGAATCTGTCTGAACAGATCAGGGATCTTGTTCATAGTTTCATTTTTCTTGAAAAGAAATATAACCCAAGTGTATCTAGAAAAGTCATCTACTACAACAAGAGTATATTTCCTTCCACTGAAACTGAGAGGAGAAACAGGTCCAAACAGATCCAGATGAAGTAGTTGTAAAACTCTTTCAGATGAAGAGGTGTTAATACTCTTAAATGAGTGTCTAGGTTGTTTACCTTTCTGACAAGCATCACATTTAAGATCAGTGGATAAAAGTTTTTCAGGTAATCCCTTGACAAGGTTCTTTTTAGCCAGCTTACTAAGGGTCTTGAAATTCAGATGACTAAGCCTCTTGTGCCATAGCCAGCTGAGATCTTCTCCACCCTTAGCTATCAGACAGGTATCTTTGGGACAACTATTAAAGTTTGTCACATAGACATTACCATGTCTGAAGCCAGTTAGAAGTACCTTATCTGAGGAATTATCTAAGATATCACATTTATCCTTTGAAAATTTTACAAGAAAACCTCTATCACAAAGCTGGGAAACAGATAGCAGATTATGTTTCAAACCTTCAACAAAATATACCTCAGATACCTGAATATCCTTGATAATCAGAGTGCCTACACCTTTAGTCTGACCACAATTATTATCTCCAAATAATACTCTTGGACCATCAATGCTTTAGAAATTTGATAACAGCCTCTTGTTATGGGTCATGTGTTGTGAACAACCACTATCAATGTACCATATGGAAGCTAAGATCTCTTCCTTGAGTGATGATCCCTGTGAATCCTGAAAAACAGATTAGTTATAAGGTACCCTAGTGATCTTGGGTCCTTGAAGGTCAAGTATCACTTTAGGTAACCAGATAAAAATCTCATGTCCAAATAATAAATTAGACTTGGTCTTTCTACCAAATCTGTCTACAATTGTATCACTTTTGAATGATAACTTGTTGTATTCAGATTTAGTAATTTTCCTAAACTTAGGAAATGTGGGATAACATCTGTTTCTTCCATCAAAAGGATTATAATAAGAATTTCTTCTTATTTTGGTTCTTGGATTTCTCTTAGTCTGATAAGGAGTCCTCAGCTGAATTTTTGTTTTCAAGCTGGGAGATGCAGTCCTTACTTGACTAATAGGTTTCCAAGGACCAATTTTAACCTCTTTTGATTGATCGGATGCTTTTACAAATTCCTAGGTTTCTGGACATCTGATTTATTATTTCTGTCATAACCTAGACCTGTTTTGTCATGGGATTTTTGAGATGTATTAAAGATGTGATCTATTGTTGACTGTGAATTATTAAGTTGACTAATTTTGAAGACTAGCTTCTCATTGTCTTTCTTAATTAATTCATTTTCAGCACAGATTACTTCAAATTTGTCTTTTAAAGTTTTTAATTCACTTTCTAATCTTTCAGGTAAGCTGGCTGATGTACTAGCCTCAGCCTGGGGAAAACATTCCCCCTTGAATGTTTCCTCAGTTTCTGAATAGTTCATCACCTGCTTTCCTTTAGTTAGAATCTGAATTTGATCCTTTAATGCCAAATTTTCTGTCTCTAGCTGTTTATAAGCAGCCAGAGATGTCTTTAAATCTCTCAATAATTCATGAATAACAGTTTGATCATAATCAGATGCAGACTGACAGGAATCATTATCAGAGGATGAATAATAGATTACCTCTTTAGCCATGAGACAGATCTCATCATCTGATCCAAAATCAGATGAGGATGATGATGATGATTGTAACACTCCGGAATTCAGAAAGTCGACCTTCGGGGTCCGACGTCCTAAACCCGAGTCGTCACTTAGTGAAACGTAAAAACTGAGCCAAAAAATTTCTTTTTTAGAAAGCAAAGCCATTCATTTAAGTTGCAGCGGAAGATTTCACAAACACTTATTTAAAATATTTGAACCATATTCATAACTAAACGAAAAGATTAATCGTTTGACAAAAGCCACCCTGTGAGTCTAAGGTTCAACTCTTGGGAAAAAAACATAGTGATAAGTCTTTAACAAAATACAAATTTCATAAAGATCTGAAAAAATATAAAGCAACATATTTAGATAAAAAGAGAGTGGAAGCGGGTCGTCTATTGCAGCTCCCGGGCCTCAATCTCGTGACCTGAAAAATATTAGTTATAGGGCGTGAGATAGAATCTCAGTGGATGACCTGTACGCTGTTATACAGATTGACAGGAAATCCCAAAATAGTTGAATGTTTTATTCTTTATTCTCATCTTTCGTTATTTACTTCCTTGTTATGGCGTGTTCATTTGTATTAGGTAATCTTCCGTTATAAGATTTTCATCCTTTAACTTCCGTCTGATTAAGAGATTCATCTTTCTTTACAACAGTTAGTACATAAATATAGCACATATGAGATGGCACATGATAGTTTTCTATCACATCCGATCTCCGTAATCACATTGTGGAATGACACGTTTACACGTCCGAGACCCGTAATCATATGGGAGGGCACATGATAGTTTCCTATCACATCCGGAACCAGTAAACTTTCATCAATGGGAGGGCACATGATAGTTTCCTATCACATCCGGACCCCGTAAACTTTCATCAATGGGAGGGCACATGATAGTTTCCTATCACATCCGGCCGTAAACTTTCATCAATGGGAGGGCACATGATAGTTTCCTATCACATCCGGACCCCGTAAACTTTCATCAATGGGAGGGCATATGATAGTTTCCTATCACATCCGGACCCCGTAAACATTCATCATATCATATAGGGCAGTAAAATAAAACTCATCATTGGACGATCACACATTTAAGTTATACATTCACACGCTTTTGGTATTTGCATCTTTCGAGGAATCTGTTTATGTTTGATTCAGGAAAACTGACAACAGTCCATATAACATTAACTAGCTATACAGATAGTGTCACCCACCTGGAGAACTTTTAAGAGAAAGTTTAACTTCTTGATTGCTTAAGCCTCTCGTACAAAAGTCTCGGTCTCTGGTTCCGACCGTACTCTACCTAGCACAATCCGTATGTTTAGTTCGACAGATCTTTTGTCCATTGGAAACTTAGGTTCTTGATCTTATTGTGCCTTCTAAAAACTAGGCTTTTATGAAGAAGAGGTACTTTATTTTATCAAAAGCTTCTATGGGTTTAATCCTACGTCCACGGCTTTATTAGTGTACTACGGTTTGTGGATCCTGAAGTTGGGACTTTTGGTTCCATTCATTTTCAAGAAAAAATATGCAAGACACTCAAGTATATGTATTCATAAAGCATCATGTATAACATTCGATATTCAAAACATGCTCGTCATTAAAAGTTTTGGCCATTTAATTTATCAAGTACTAGTCAAATGAAGAAACAATACCTATACATGCATAAATGAAATAAAATACTTAGACTCATTGGAAAGTTATGAAATTTTAGTATGTTGTACATTTTTCAGTGTAGAACAAAGTTTATTAAGGGTCCAAGTTCATTTGAGTTACGGAATTATAGCAGATTTTGTAATAAGGACTCTAAATTTCAGTTTTGGCAAAACAGTGACCTCAAACTTATAAAATCCATAACTCTTTGTAGAAATATCTAAAAATTTTGAAATTAAAACATGTGATGCAGTAATCAAGTATGAACAACTTTTATTCAGGGACCCAAGCCATTTGACTTACGGATTCTGTCCAGAAAAATTGTGAACATTCAATCCATCGTTTGGCTCGGTTACTGAACATGTCTTACGAGAAAATTCATAACTTACTGGATACTCGTTTAAAAATCACCAAATTTAAGGATCTTGTTATAAACAGGTTTTAGGTCATTCATGAATTTTCCATGATTTATACAATAGTCTAACTGAAAAATAAATTCATGCAACACAGAATAACCCTATGCGTCGAACATCGACCAGGTACTCAGAAAACGAATTTTATCTCATAAAGTACTAAACAAAAAGTCATGATTTTTGACTATGATTTACAACATATCAAGGGGAACATCCCAAATTTTTCCTAGAATTTTATAACCATCAGAAAGGGAAGAAATAAAAGAAATGAGTCACTGCTCCCAGTTTCGGATTACTTCCGACACATAATGTTTCATGATTTTATTCTCAGTCCACAAATATCCAATGACCACGAAATTTTAGTATGTTATTCTACACTTCAAATACTAGATCTAGGAATTTTTCCATCATTTTTAAACGGGTGGAAAGGGTCCGAATAAATTTTACGAAAATTGGTCAGTGGTTAGGGCATGGTTTTGGCAGCTTCATGTTTTAAGCATAACTTCACCATTTTGACTCCAAACACCAAAATTCCAACTCAAGCACTCCATATAGGATCATATTATGTAAGAAGGGGTTCTTAGGAGTTCCTATCATGCTTCTACTAATTGTTTAAAGCTCTTAAAACAAAACATAAGCTTAGAGGCTAACCTTTGTAGTTTCCTCCTAAGGACTTCTTGCTTGCTACTTGTTCTTTACTTCTTTGTTGGTGTAGGAAATGAAGAAGGGGAAGAGGAGTATTTATAGGGGAAAAGAGAGGGGAGGGGGCCGGTCAAGTGAAGTGGGGAAAGGGAGCAAACTAGGTGATTAATAGACATAAGGCTATAAGGCTAGTTTAGGAGCTAAACCTAAAATTTTTGGCAAGATTTTTGGTTAATAGGTACTACTCTCACATGCCTTCACATGGCCGGTTGGTTTGGGGGTTTTGGGCTGTCATTTTGGCAGCCCACTCTTTAAAACAGTATTGTGATCTTGACGTTGAATTTTTGGTATTTTTCGGTTCGAGTTTCAGCTCCAAAAATTTATTAAAACGCGCGACGGGAGAACAAACATTTTTTCTTAGGGTTTTCTTGAGTGTTTTCCACCTTTAAAGGATTATTGGTAATTAATCATTATTAATCAAATCCGGATTAAGGATATGGGTTGTAGAAGTATTCCGGTTCGAAGAACCGTTCGTCAATTAGAGAAAAATACACATAAAATTTTAAATCAAACAATAAAATAAATCAAACTTAGAAAATCAAATATAAAACTCTAGGTTTTGGTTTCGGGTTATTACAATGATGATTTTCTTGACTCCTTTTCTTCAGCTAAGAGAGCCCTTTGATCTGCAAATCTCCTGTCTCTCTTTTTCCTTTTCTCTTCCATTTCTTTAGGAGTCAGTTGAGGACAATCATAGCTGAAGTGTCCTGGCTTGTTGCATGTGTAGCAAATGTCACTCCTGTCTGATTTAGGGCTGGAAGGATTTCTTTTGACAGGTGATCTGAATCTTCTCGTCTGGCTCCTGCTTTTGTCATCATCTGTAGATTCATCTTCCTTTCTTCTTGATTTGGATCTTGATCTATCCTTACCTGCAAATCTCAATTTATTTCATTTATACTTCATTCTTAATCTATCATACCTATTGGTGAGCAGAGCCATCTGCTCCTTCAAAGATAGGTCAGCTCCTACAGACTCTGTTGACATCTTGTCTTCTTTGCTGACAAAGGCAATAGACTTGGATGAGGTGCTCGACTCCATCTCATCCTCCTCATCTTCTATTTGAATGTCATATTCTAGAGCTTTAAGATGAGAGAACAAAGTATGGTGAGTAATAGCAGATAAATTTTGAGTAGCTTTAAGGATATTGGATTTCTCCCTCCATCTCTTGGTTAATGATCTCAGAATCTTATTATTAATCTCCTTCTCTGTATAGTTCTTTCCAAGGTCAACTGCTTTGTTGAGGAGATTCATCAACCTTACATCTAATTGATCCACATATTCATTTTCCTTCATTTTGAATGTATCAAATGCGTGCAAGACCGACTGCAGCTTGTTCTCTTTTACTTGTTCTGATCCTTCACAAACATTTGCCAGAGTCTGCCACATTTCTTTGGCAGTTTTGCATCTCTTAACCTTCTCTATCCAATCTTTACTTAGAGTCTCAATGATTTCAGTCCGAGCTACTTGATCAAGATTGTGGATCTTTCTTTCATCATTTGTCAATTTCGAACTCTTTTTCTCTTGTCTGGTTCTGGATTCAGCTGACTCAGCGCCAGTGTTAGTGCCTCCATGAAAAAATTTTATAGGTCCTTCTTCAAGAACCTCTTCCATCCTATCATGGATGGCCTTGAGGTGATTCTCCACCCTGAATTTCCAGTAATCATAATCTTCAATAGAAAATTCAGGTAAATTCCTGGACTTCTTGCTTTTTCCTGATGACATGATGAAATAAAGAAACAAAATACTCCACAAAAATTTATTAGTAGCACTGTTAGTAACAATAAAGAGAATGAAAAAAAATAAAAAAAAATTCAGAATCTTAGTTAAGACCTAAAATCAATATCAGAACAGCTTAACACTGCTCTGATACCACTTGTTGGTCCCGATTAGTTGAGTTGATTATGAAACTTTGAGTTATCCTTCTAGAACAAAATCTAGAAGGGGGGTTTGAATAGATTTTTTTGATTTTTCAAATCTTTCAAAACTAATTCAAAGTACCAGATGTACACAGCGGAAATTCAAGATTAGACTCAACTTTAATAAGATCAAAAGCACACTGATATTCAGATTTTAACTTTGATTCTGAAATTAATCTTTGAACGATAAAATATAAAGTGAACAGAAAAGTAAATGAAAGCAGTAAAGAACACCAGATTTTATAGTGGTTCGGATTATAACAATCCTACATCCACTCTCCTTCTCCAACTTGAAGAAGGGTCTCCACTATCTACTTACTTACTTACTTACTTTACAATCTTACAACTTACAACTTGATCTTCAACTCTTCAAAATGCTAACCAAACTTCTGAAATCTAACTCTAAGAAAAAGAAGTGTATTTGAAGATGTGCAATGAAGTGTTCTACAAACACTCAGAAAAATCTATGAAGAAATCTTGAAAAACTATTTTGTGCTTTTTGAAAACTTGTGATTTGAGAGAATAAATTTCTGGAAACTAACTTGTGAATTCTATGTATTCTGTATGCAGTGTTGTGTATCCATTGAAAAGAAGTGCCTAGACCTATTTATAAGTCTGAAAAGACAGTTAGTTTGTTGGTCAGTTCTAACAAACTGAAAACTGCTTCAACAAACTTAATCTTGAAAACTGCTCTAGACCTCAGCTGTCTTTGCTCTACTCGTCTGCAGCTGACTCGGTGAAGATTTGTCTTTCTTATTCTACTCAGCTCATCTTGACCTCGTCTGAGCTCTTCATGTTCGTCTCCTGTAGATGACTAGACTCAAGCTCGTCTTTAGACGACTTGTACTCTTCCAGACCTCAGCTGACTAGATTGGTTCTCGACCCCGTCTGATCAGCTTAGCTTATGATCTCAATCTCAGCTTGATCTACAGGTCGTCTGATCATCTGAGCTGCTTCATTTAACTCATCAAAACTCCTTGATCCAACAATCTTCGAGCAGGATATCATCAGATTCGGGTGGCTAGCAAAGACATATCCAAGACTGCATTTCACACCCATCATGGGCATTTTGAATACCTTGTGATGCCCTTCGGTTTATACAATGCCCCTTCGACATTTCAACGAGCATTGAATACCATCTTTCGTCCATATCTTCGTAAGTATATTTTAGTATTCTTTGATGATATACTAATTTATTCTCAATCTTGGGCAGAACATATCAAACATCTGAAAGCAGTTTTGAATATATTGGCAACTCACAACCACATCAAACTGAGTAAATGTTCATTTGGGGTCACTCGAGTTGAATACCTAGGCCATGTAATCACGGCTGATGGCGTCCAAGTGGATCAGGAAAAAATTACAGCTATGCAACCGTGCCCATTACCCAAGAATCTCACAGAATTGAGGGGATTTCTCGGCTTAACAGGTTATTACCGGAAATTTGTAAAGAATTATGGTCTCATAGCAAAGCCATTGACACAAATGACCAAGAAAGGGTATTTTGAGTGGACAACTGAAGGCAAAAATGCGTTTGTCAAATTGAAAGAAGCCATGGCAACAACTCCAATTTTGGCTATGCCGGATTTCAACAAACCCTTTGAAGTCCACACGGACGCTTGGGATATTGGAACTGGAGCGGTCTTAGTGCCGGATGGTCAGCCTATCGCATTTTTTAGCAAGGCTTTGGGCAATAAAAAAGTGGACTGGTAAATTTACGTTAAAGAAATGCTTGCAATGGTAGAAGCCGTACGTGTATGGAGACCCTATCTTATAGGTCGAAGATTCCAAAGAGTAACTGATCAACAGCCACTAAAACACATGATGGAGCAAAGAATCATCACCCCGGAACAACAAAGATTTGTTGCCAAACTTATGGGTTTCGAGTTTGATATCATATACCGACCCGAACAACAAAACATTGTGGCTGACGCCTGATTGGAGTAGTATTTCCGGGTAAGCGGCATTAAGACCAATCGCAAATTATAGAACCCAAGGGAGAAAGTATGCAAACGAGGCCCTAAGGATATGAGTTGTAGGTGACTAGAGTTGCAACAAAGT
The DNA here is from genome assembly GCA_030762865.1 of Paraleonurus japonicus. Classification (NCBI taxonomy): domain Eukaryota; kingdom Viridiplantae; phylum Streptophyta; class Magnoliopsida; order Lamiales; family Lamiaceae; genus Paraleonurus; species Paraleonurus japonicus. The sequence continues at coordinate 31,325,243 of CM061057.1, forward strand.
TTTGGACTATATTCAACAAAATCATGGCAAGAACTAAAATGGCTAAACTATTCAAGCAATAAATCAAACACTTAGAATGCAAAATCAAATAGACTAGAAACAATGGGGGAATGGGGTGCAAAGGATAATCTCCATCAAGGAGTCCATGATTAACAAGCTATAATTGTATCCAAATGCAAATCAATCAAAATAGATAGCATAAACCATCATGAAATTAATCACTCCATTAAAATCATAATACCTAATGTGAGTATTCTTAGTCTTTCCCATCTCTCAATGTAGAGATCTCCAATTCATACAATCATGCAAAATTGTAACCCGATTAACACCTAATCACGTTAGCTCAACTCTCGCCTATTGCTAGGGTGATCAACCATTAATCTAAAGAGACAATTTTACATGAAGCACACTTAAGAATCACAATTAGGAAGCAATATAATTCAATTGATCACAATTATCAACAATTATAGCATGAGGCAATCACTTCATCCCTAATTTTAATTATCCCAAGCACAAAGCTATTAGCCCATGGTGCTACAAGCAAAAGCCATGGGTAGAAAATCTAAGAAAGCAATTAACAATCTAATCAACACAAACAATGAATTAAAGAGAGAAAAAGGTAAGAACATCACAAATTGATCTTCAATATACAAAAATAAGATTGCTTGAGTCTTCTACAATACTTGAATTCACCTTTCCACTCTTCAATTACAACTTGAATCTTCAATTTCAAATGATCAAAAGGCTAAACTATGGATTACAAACTTGAATCTATTATAAATCTAACAATCTAGGGCAATTACAATGGAAATCAAGCTACAAATTGAGAAATTCGCCTAAGGAACCACCTGGAAACTGCTCTAAACTGCTAGGAACTATGCTCTATTTTGGCTTCCCATGGCTTTAAAACTGAAATTTCCGAATTTTGGGGTCCCTCGACTTGAGCTTGAGGCCCTCGAGTCGAGGTTCAAGAGTCGCTGGCACGCTTTTATGATTTTATCCCCTGCCTCGAGTCGAGGCTCCGCCCTCGACTCGAGGATCCGGCCTTTTCTCCATCCCTCGACTCGAGGTTCCTCCCTCGAGTCGAGACAGCTGCTTTTTCAAAATTCTCTTCCCTCCAGCATCACCTCGACTCGAGGCTCATGCTCCTCGACCAGAGCTCGAGACCAGGGCTCTTTTTTCGAGTGGGGCTTCGGCCCCGACCTCCGTTTTCGTCCGATGTGATCGTCTTTTCATTCTAAGCCTAACGATACTCTCGGATTGACAAAATTCCACCGAATTACCTACAAAATGGACGAAAAACATCAAAAACTCACCAAGTAATACTTTTTAGGCAAATAAGTAATACTCTACACATTTATGCACAAAAATCAACACTTTAGATCACTTTTTGCACTAAAATAACCCCTAAAAACATGCATCTTCACTCCAATCATACCCCCAAACTTGAAGTGTTGCTCGTCCTCGAGTAACGTAGAAACTAAGCACAAAGGAGTGAATTGATTGCAATTATGTCACATGGCACCTTAGACGAAATATAAGACATTTGAACTCATCAATGAACATTAGTATTAATGCAACTATCCACTAGCAATCAAGATAGATCATGCTCAAACAAATGCTAAATCAAACACTTAACACATTACTCCTTCCATGGAGTGTCTCACTCTTCTCTTAAGTGTATAAGGGTGTAATGCACTCAATCATCAAATTCACAAATAAGTACACCATAAGCTTGCCAAAAGACTCAATCTCAATCGAAATCACTTGTGATCAATCAAGAATCAAAGAGGTCTTTCTCTTAGGTTGTAATGTAGGCTCTTTGGAAAGGTGGGATATATTTGGATAAGTGTGACTACTTAGTAGAGACTTGAATGAAAGCTACACAATACAATACACATCTCTTCAAACTTTTCATCAACTCTCCTTCAAGCAATTAGAGTTCAATCACCACAATTCACTTGAGCTTTCTTTCACTTAGGCTTAAAAATTGAATCTTGCTCTTTTTCCACTTCCCACATTTTTTTCAATTCAATTTTTTTCTTTCATCAACCTTTCTTCTTCTTTCAAGCATCATCACTTAGCACATCACTCTTCCACCACTCTTAGCAATCAATTCACCAAATTTAGCCAACAATCAAGCTCTACTAAATATAGGACAAGAAGGCTCATAGAAATAGGCATATGGTTCAATTTCACTTGGCTTGCCAAAGAATGAGGAAATAAGCTCAAAATGGCTCACTAAGGAAATCAAATGTATTTAGTGGGAAAAATTTTGGCTAAGTGACTCATCAATTCAATACATGGCCTCTTATCACTTTCATGACATCACACAAAGATCAACATCAACAAGTCTAGAGGCAAGTTCTAGCATACTGATTGGAGTGTATAGGGTAAGAGTTATTAAGACCAATCAACAAAATATCGAACCCAAGGGAGAAAGTATGCAAACGAAATTCAAGGATAAGAGTTCTAAATGGCTAAAGTTGCAACAAGTTTTTGGACTAAAATATCTACAAAATGCAAGAATTTAAATGGCAAGATTATGCAAACAATCTATCAAACACCTAGAATGCAAGATCAAATATACTAAAATCAATGGGGGATTTGGGTGCAAGGGATAATCTCCATCAAGGAATCCATGATTAACAAGCTATGATTGTATCCAAATGCAAATCAATGAAATTAGAAGCATAAACCATCATGAAATTAATCACTCCATTAATATCACAATGCCTAATGTGAGTATCCTTAGTTCTTCCCATCTCTCAATGTAGAAGTCCCCAATTCATACAATCATGCAAAATTGAAACCCGATTAACACCTAATCACGTTAGCTCAACTCTCGCCTATTGCTAGGGTGATCAACCATTAATCAAAAGAGACAATTTTTCATGAAGCACAATTAAGAATCACAATTAGGAAGCAAGCTAATTCAATTGATCACAATTATCAACAATCATAGCATGAGGCAATCACTTCATCCCTAATTTCAATTATCCCAAGCACAAAGCTATTAGCCCATGGTGCTACAAGCAAAAGCCATGGGTAGAAAATCTAAGAAAGCAATTAACAATCTAATCACTACAAGCAATGAATTAAAGAGAACAAAGGGTAAGAACATCACCAATTGAACTTCAATAGACAAAAATAAGAATGATTAATCTTCTACAATGCTTCAATTCCACTTCACTACTCCCAAATCACAACCGCAATCTTCAATTACAATAAATCAAAATACTAATCTAGTGGACTAAATGTAGAATCTAATCTAATTCTAACAATCTATGGCAATTACAATTGAATTCAAGCTACAAAATGCAAAATTTGCCCAAAGAACCTCCTAGAAACTGCTCTAAACTGCAAGAATCAAGATATGCTCTGTTTTGGCTTCAAATGGCTTTAAAACTGAATTTTTCGGTTTCGGGCACTCATCGAGTCGAGCTTCAGGCCCTCGAGTCGAGGCCTGAGAGTCGCTAACACGTTTCTTCAAAATATCGCCTACCTCGAGTCGAGGCTCAGCCCTCGAGTCGAGGATCTTGCAAATTTCCCATCCCTCGACTCGAGGCTCCTCCCTCGAGTCGAGCTCGCTGACTTTTTGAAAATCTTTCCCTCCAGCATGAACCTCGAGTCGAGGTCAGTGCACCCTCGACCTGTGCTCGAGACCAGGGAATTTTTATCGAAAAGGGCTTTGGGCCCGACCCCCGTTTTCATCCCGTATGTTTGTCTTTTCATTCTAAGAATACCGGTACCCTTGGTTTGGCAAAATTCCACCGATTTACCAGCAAAACGGGCGAAAAACATAAAAAACTCACAAAGTAATACTTTTTAGGCAAAAGAGTGATACTTTTCACATTTAGGCACAAAAATCACACTTTAGCTCACTTTTTGCACTAAAATAGGCCCTAAAAACATGTATCAATTCACTCCAATCATACTCCCAAACTTGAATTGTTGCTCACCTCGAGCAACGTAGAAACTAAGAACAAATGAGTGAATTGATTGCAATTATGTCACATGGCACCATAGACGAAGAATAAGACAATCAATCTCATCAATGATCATTTGTATCAATGCAACTATCCACTAGCCATCAAGATAAATCATGCTCAAACAAATACTCAACACATTGCTCCTTCCATGGAGTGTTTCACTCTTCACTCAAGTGTATAAAGGTATAAAGCTAATATCTACAAAATGCAAGAATTTAAATGGCAAGATTATGCAAACAATCTATCAAACACCTAGAATGCAAGATCAAATATACTAAAATCAATGGGGGATTTGGGTGCAAGGGATAATCTCCATCAAGGAATCCATGATTAACAAGCTATGATTGTATCCAAATGCAAATCAATGAAATTAGAAGCATAAACCATCATGAAATTAATCACTCCATTAATATCACAATGCCTAATGTGAGTATCCTTAGTTCTTCCCATCTCTCAATGTAGAAGTCCCCAATTCATACAATCATGCAAAATTGAAACCCGATTAACACCTAATCACGTTAGCTCAACTCTCGCCTATTGCTAGGGTGATCAACCATTAATCAAAAGAGACAATTTTTCATGAAGCACAATTAAGAATCACAATTAGGAAGCAAGCTAATTCAATTGATCACAATTATCAACAATCATAGCATGAGGCAATCACTTCATCCCTAATTTCAATTATCCCAAGCACAAAGCTATTAGCCCATGGTGCTACAAGCAAAAGCCATGGGTAGAAAATCTAAGAAAGCAATTAACAATCTAATCACTACAAGCAATGAATTAAAGAGAACAAAGGGTAAGAACATCACCAATTGAACTTCAATAGACAAAAATAAGAATGATTAATCTTCTACAATGCTTCAATTCCACTTCACTACTCCCAAATCACAACCGCAATCTTCAATTACAATAAATCAAAATACTAATCTAGTGGACTAAATGTAGAATCTAATCTAATTCTAACAATCTATGGCAATTACAATTGAATTCAAGCTACAAAATGCAAAATTTGCCCAAAGAACCTCCTAGAAACTCGCTTCTAAACCGCAAGAATCAAGATATGCTCTGTTTTGGCTTCAAATGGCTTTAAAACTGAATTTTCGGTTTCGGGCACTCATCGAGTCGAGCTTCAGGCCCTCGAGTCGAGGCCTGAGAGTCGCTAACACGTTTCTTCAAAATATCGCCTACCTCGAGTCGAGGCTCAGCCCTCGAGTCGAGGATCTTGCAAATTTCCCATCCTCGACTCGAGGCTCCTCCCTCGAGTCGAGCTCGCTGACTTTTTGAAAATCTTTCCCTCCAAAGATGAACCTCGAGTCGAGGTCGGTGCACCCTCGACCTGTGCTCGAGACCGGGAATTTTTATCGAAAAGGGCTTTGGGCCCGACCCCGTTTTCATCCCGTATGTTTGTCTTTTCATTCTAAGAATACCGGTACCCTTGGTTTGGCAAAATTCCACCGATTTACCAGCAAAACGGGCGAAAAACATAAAAAACTCACAAAGTAATACTTTTTAGGCAAAAGAGTGATACTTTTCACATTTAGGCACAAAAATCACACTTTAGCTCACTTTTTGCACTAAAATAGGCCCTAAAAACATGTATCAATTCACTCCAATCATACTCCCAAACTTGAATTGTTGCTCACCTCGAGCAACGTAGAAACTAAGAACAAATGAGTGAATTGATTGCAATTATGTCACATGGCACCATAGACGAAGAATAAGACAATCAATCTCATCAATGATCATTTGTATCAATGCAACTATCCACTAGCCATCAAGATAAATCATGCTCAAACAAATACTCAACACATTGCTCCTTCCATGGAGTGTTTCACTCTTCACTCAAGTGTATAAAGGTATAAAGCTCTCAATCATTAAATTCATGAACAAGTACACCATATGCTTGTCAAAAAACTTACTCTCAATCAAAATCAATTGTGATCAATCAAGAATCAAAGAGGTCTTTCTCTAGGTTGTAGTGTAGGCTCTTTGAAAAGGTGGGATAAATTTGGATAAGAGTGACTAAGTAGTAGAGACTTGAATGTAAGCTAATCAATTCAATACACAGTCTCTTCATTTTCATCTAGTACACTCTTCCTTTTTGAACTTCAGTGATCATTCCACCATTCACTTGAACTTTCTCTTTTAAGCTCACAAATTGAATATTTCCTTTCTTTTCTTCACACATTTTTTTTTCTTCACAATTCAATTTTTTCACAACCTTTCTTTTCTTTTTTCAATATGCATCACTTAGCTCATCATCTTCCCACACTTAGCAATCAAATCACCATCATTAGCCAACATTCAAGCTCAACTAAATATAGGACAATAAAGCTCATAAAAAAAATAGGCTAAAATGGTTTTCAATTTTCACTTGGCTTGCCAAAGAATATGGATCATAAGGCTCAACATGGCTCACTAAGGAAATCAAATGTATTTGGTTGGAAAAATTATTTGGCAAAGTGACTAAACATCTCAAACATGGCCTCTTATCACTTTCAAGTCGATTGGCAAGTTCTAGCATACAACTCATGAATGTTGCACTCACAAAGAAATATGTCAACCGTATAAGATGTACGATTATTAAGGCACAAAAGCTCACGGGCTTAAATTGAGCAATGAATCAAGCATCATCATTCACATTCATCCTTACACAATTAATCAAGAATACTAGCATCAAGCTACAAATCTACTCATGATCATATCAAAATCCAATAATCTTGCAAATCAAACTCAAGTGCTCATGTACATAAGTCCAAGCATTCTCACTACCACATGAATGATACTAAAAAATATATCAATGAATCCACACTTAAGCTCAAGTCAAAAAATATGGAATCATAGGAATAAAGAATCCAAAGGATCATCAAATCACACTCATCAATAGACAATAAGCTCAAAAAGATCAAGGAAATCATAGCATCCATAAAATCATCCATCAATCCAAAACATCAAATTCATCACATCATCACATCAACAATCAAAAGTACAATCACCAAGATAAAGAGTACAATCCACCAAGAGATAAGCATCTAAAAACTAAGGAGAGGGAATAAGGAATAGGGGGTAGCCCTAGTAGTCGGACGGCGGTGGTGGAGGAGGGTAGCTGGGCCCGAAGTTCCACGAGCTCATCTGTTGTAGGAGAGCATACATATCGTTTTGAGTCTTCATTGATTCTTCTTGCATCCTCATAGTCTCTTCATTGAATCTACGAGACTCCTCCATCATCCGGTACATCTCATCCTGACGGGTCAGACTCTCAATGTGCATCCTCGGACTGTCTGCCCACATCTGCTCCGTCAAAACCCACGGTCTCTGAGATGAACTCCCCGCCTCGTACTCTCTACTCCTCATCTCATCCTGCCAGTACATATTGATCTCTGGCTGATAATCCTCCTCCATCTGGACAGGTGGCTCCTCATGCTCGGGCTCCTCGTCATCCTCATCCTCAGACTCAACCTCCTCCTCAACCTCTGCTCTAACTGCATCTCCCTCATCATCAGAAGAATCAGAATCTGACCCTGACTGCTGGCCTGCATGATCATCATCATCCCCCTCATCTCTAAGCACATCCCCATGCTCCCTCGTGTAGGCATCTATGGCATCGGTGTGACGCTGCGACCACATGCGCAGGTTGATGGTCACAAAAGTTGTGGATCTAAAAACCGTCGTCAACCTCTTATTAGGAAGAGGGAATCGGTCACCATGGTGCTGCTGAAAACACCACGTCCTCCCGATGCGATCTAGTGTCCTCATGCGTCTCATCATGTCTGTAGTAAGATCTGGACCATCTAATGCAGCGAGGTTATGAGTCGGGATCCCAAGATGCTCAGCTATCAGGGTAATCATTCCACCAAAGTTGATCTTCTTAAATTTTGTGCTTGTCGCTCTCTCAAACAAATAGCAGAGGTATGCAGCCGCATTAAATCTCACTCCATGTAAGAAGCACCACAAGACATATAACTCTTCAGAGACCACGGCTCCTCCTTCCGATCTCGCGAATATGGTACTCGCGAGGATCTTCTCTAAGTATCGGACCACCGGGTTCCGAATGTGCGTGCTCTTAGACTTTCCAGACACAAACTCAGGTTGACTCGGAGCCCCCGAATCAGAAATACGCCTCTAGAACTTTTTGGCATTGTACTCCTCCCTAATGTTGAGCAATGATCTATCAGGGTCAGTAGGCGCTCCAAGGATCTCATTTATCTCGTCCAAAGTCAATTCATAGTCATTCCCCATTAGCTCAAAAGTGATCTTTCTTGCAAACTTGTTCCTCCTCGCCTTGTGGACTTTAACTGTGCATAAGAACTCGAGAGTGAGTCCAAGATGGGTCCAAGGCCTCTTAGATAGAAAGCCTCCCATTCCTACTTGCTCGAACAATCGAGGGATATCATCCTCAATCCCCATAGAGAGCATGCAATTATGATCAACTAGACGAGTTTTTACCACCTTCTTATACAACTCGGCATACAAGATGATATGCTTTCTCCATTTATAGTCATCCCACTGAATTCCCAATTCAGCGGGCATCCGGTGTGCAAATCTTATCGCCTCTTCTCTCTGTCGGATCTCAGCATCCGAAAAATTGTGACCATCCACTCCCTTAAACATGATTCCTGCACAAATAATCCCCATAGCACAAATTAGTCCCACAATTAAAATGCTAGCTCAAAATATCACTCTACCATTGGACGAGTCAACAAAATACATCCAAACTCAACAAAATTCCTAGTGACTAGGCAATAATTCCTCAACAAATGGTCAATGAGTCAATCAAAGCACATATAGTCAATAGAAGTGCTCAACTAATCCTCAAAATATACATACTTAACTAGATGGCTTCAACAATAAACACCAAAGAAATAAGCTCATCGAATATTCATTTAATTAAGCTCCAAAAAATCATATCTCCAAAACATGAACCAACTAGCAAGCATTTAGACAATTAATAATTAACCACAATCAACTTCTATCTTCATCAACACCTCAAATAGACCAAATATCCAACAATTTCACTAAGAAATCCTATCATGCCCAAAAATCCAATTCAAGCCAAATTCACAACTAAACGAGCAACACAATATATACAATCCTAAACATGCTCCTACAATCCTCAATTAACTCAAAAATTCTCAACAAAGGCTTTAATTTATCACAATCAATCATGCATACCAAGTGTTTGACAAAATGCCCAAATGAAATTCCAATTCAAATAAATTCATGCAATTTTATCAACACCCAAGCATCAATCATACACCAATCATGAAATTGAAAACCAAAAGAGAAGAAATTACATACCTTTTTGAGGAAATTCGGCTTGAAATGAGAAAACCTTGAACACCCACGCACTCTCACAAAAAATCCCAAATTTGATGAACAATCCCTCAAAATCCAAACTTTGATGCAATAATATAATAATGTGATGAAATTGTGATGATTAATCGGTGAAACTGGTTGGAATTTAACGGAAAAAGGGATAGACGGCGAAGGGAATCAGTATTTGGGGTAAACCCTCGAGTCGAGCCTGTTATGACTGAATCGCGATTTTAATATCAGACACCAGCCTCGAGTCGAGGGTCAGGCCTCGACTTGAGGAATCCCATTTTTTCAAAAGCCTCGACTCGAGGTTCCTCCCTCAAGTCGAGGAATGTGCCAATTTCAAAAAAAATTCTAAGTGTCAATGCCTCGACTCGAGGACTATGCAAGCTCGACCTAGGGTCGAGACCAGGGAATTTTTTACGATTCTCGGGTCCGACCCGACCCCCGAAACTCCTAAAATGATCTCTACGCCCCTAACGAACCCAAATATGCAAAAATTTACCGTGTTGGTCCCTCGATTTAAGCCCGGTCGCTCATTCGATCGAGGAGACCGGGTTCTCTTCCTTTATGCTCATTTTCACCAACTTTTAGGCTCTCTTTTCCTTCTCGATTCCTTGATTCCTTTTTCAATTCCCTCGTTTTTCAATCTCCGTAGTGAGTATACCTACAAACGGGCACAAATAGTCATCAAATAATCATCACTAAGGGATGTATTTCTACCCTAAATGACACACACCCCCAAACTTGAATGAAGATATGCATTCAAAATTAAGTATGGGAATGATACAATTATGCAACCCTTAAATGATATAAACAATTAAGCTCAATATCCCAATACACTTTCCATCAACTAATATCTTCTCCTAAGCATGAGCAATTCCTAAGAATCCAAGGCAAAAATTCCACAAAAAGGACAAAACACAACACAAAACAAACACACAAAAGCAATAAAATGATGGGTTGCCTCCCATCTAGCGCTAGGTTTAACGTCCTTTGCCGGACGGAACTCAAGGAGTTCAAACTTCCCTTTCTTTGTCAATGTAGAGATCGGCCTTGTGCTCCACTAGATGTTCCTTTGCAAAAAGGCAACACCCCCACTTATCTTCTAGGAGTTGCTTTCCTCCTTCTTTGATTTCTTTCACCGTAAGCACCTCTTTTCGTCTTTCAACACCAAGTAGCCGACTCCAATTTGATTCACACCACACCACTTGATCTCCTACTTCAAACTTTTCCTCCCTTTTCTCAAGTGGTGCCTTTTTCTCAATCAAAACCCCCAAACTTGAGCCATGCTCAAATTTGGTCAACTCTTTCACACCTTCTCTCTTTTCTTGTTCACCGGGGTCAAGCAAAGGGTCCTTTATCGATTTCTCCTTCCTACAATCATCAAGGGAAACACAAGACTTGTTAGAAATGATCTTACAAGAGGGAAGGAAATGCTCATTAACTAAAGGATGAGTAGAAGTAATAGGTGTAGAAACTTCCCTTTCAATGGAAGGGCATTCATCAACAATCTCTATGTATCCACACGTTTTCTTCTCTACCTTGCTTTGAGCAACCTCTTCCTCATGAACTCTTGTAAACGTAACTTCATCACCATTTGAACTCAACTTAAGCTCTCCTTTTTTCACATTAATCATAGCCTTGCCCGTTGCAAGAAAAGGTCGACCAAGAATGATCGGTGCCTCAAGTTCCTCCTTCATGTCTAATACAATAAAATCCAGCGGGAATATGAGTTTACCAACCCCTACTAACACATCTTCAATAATCCCAAATGGTTGAGCATATGATTGATCTGGTAATTGAAGATTGATGTTCGTAGGAATCACCTCCCCTAGATCCAATTGCTTGAACACGGACAATGGCATCACATTAATACTTGCTCCTAGATCACACAAGCCTTGAATGTTTACCTTCTCTCCAATCTCACATGGGATAATGAAGCTACCGGGATCCTTCTTCTTTTGTGGCAAGTGTCTCTCCAAGATGTCTTTGCATTCTTCCACTAGCTTAAGCATCCCCTTCTCATCCCAACTCCTTTTCTTGGACATAATTTCTCTCAAGAACTTCTTATAGTGTGGAACTTGTTCAAGGGCCTCCAAAAGTGGGATATCAACATGCAAATTCTTGAAAATCTCTAAGAACTTACCAAACTCTTCATCAAGTTTCTTCCTCTCTAGTCTCTTTGGAAACGGAACCGGATTAGCCTTCATTGGAACTCCCCATTCATTCTTCGATTTATCTTCCTTCTTTGCATTTCCCTTCACTTTCACCTCCTCTTCACTTTTCTTCTCTTCCACAACCACTCTTTCTTGTCTCTCTTCTTCCTTCACCACCTCTTCTTCAAACTTCCCTTCTTTGGACATTTTTGGACCTTAATAGCTAGTGCCACTCCTTAGCTTGATTGCACTACAAAACTCTTTAGGGTTAGGCTCGGTAGTGGATGGATACTTTCCTTTGTTTTGGAGATGGTCCACCATAGACGAGAGCGTCCCAACCGTAGTAGCAAGTTGCCCTACTTGATGCTCGATCGTCTTGAAACGAGTGTCCATTTGCTTCCCTATATCATCAAGCCTTGAGTCATTAGATCAACCCCAAAATCTCCTCCGTGGTAGCCTTTCCTTCATTGTTAGGAGTCTTTGCACCTGGATCAAATCCGGGAGGAAATTGAACGGCGGCTCTCGGATTGGCATACGAAAAATTTTCGTGTCTCCTCCATGTATTCCCATTAAATTGAGCTTGCGGTTGAGGTTGATAGCTTCCTTGTGGCCTATTTTGGTAAGGCATTTGGTAAGGCCTTCCTCCTTGATAATTCCCTTGAAAGTTTCCTCCTTGATAGCCTCCTTGGAATGGAGGCCTACCCATATAACTCACTTCTTCAACCGGCAATGAACTTGGACCAACATCAACATGAGGAACGGATGGACTCACACTTGCTTGGCTTTGTGAAGTAGTAAGAGCTCCCAATCGGTCCATCATAGTCATCATCATACTCTTCATACTCTCGATTTCATCAACTTGTGACACCCTATGGTGTGCTCCCCGATTAACCGACACTTGGAATGAATCTTGAGCTATGTTCTCCATTATTTCATTCATTTGCCCCACGGTTTTAGACCAAATCGATCCATTAGCACAAGCATTCAAAAACGACTTATTCCCATCCGTTAAACCATTGCAAAAGTACATAATGGTTTGCTCCTCCGGAAAATCGTGTTGAGGACAATTGATAAGTAACATGCCATACCTCTCCCACGCCTCCGGTATCGTTTCCCCATTCTTTTGTCGGAAGTGAGAAATAGCCTCCTTAGCTTGCACAATCTTTGACGGTGGGTAAAACTTCATCAAAAATTTCTTCGACAACTCCTCCCATGTACGTACGGTCCCGGGCGGTAATGAATTAAGCCATGCTTTTGCTCTTCCTTTCAATGTAAAGGCAAAGAGCCTCAACTTCTTCGCATCTTCGGGTACCCCATGGTATTTTGTAGTGTCAGCAATCTCAAGAAATTATGCCATATGTTGATGTGGGCACTCATTTTCATCTCTTCCTTCAAATTGCTTCTCCCTAAGCATTCTCACCAAAGCGGAACTTATCTCAATGTTATTAGCATCTATCCTCGGCCTTGCTATACCATCATAATGCTCTCTAAGTTTTTGTTCAAAGAATTCTCTCAACGGCCTTCCTTGAGGTGGTGGCTCATTTAGGGGTTGTGGTTGGGCATTTGGTATGTGAGGTGGCTTATGATATCGTGGTTCTTGATTATACGGCATATGGGGATAGTATGGTGGAAATTGTTGTGGATGAGGTGGATAGTAGGGATATTGATGAGCTTGAGGAGGATAAGGATATGGATTTTGGTAGGGGTAATTTTGTGGTGGCATCCCTTGAGGGAAAGGGCCTACTTGAGCATGGAAATGATTCCCATTACCTCCATTTTCTACTCCTCCTTCTCCTTGTCCATGTACCTCCTCTACTTGAGGATCACCCACTAGTCTCTCCTCATGCCTTTGATCTTCACCTTCCATAGCTTCCCTTCTTCTTCTCACACGATTTCTTCTCAAAGTAGCCTTAATTTCCGGATTTAGTGGCAAGGGTGGAACACCACTCGATCTTGTTAGTATACACCTACAATGCCACAAATCCAAGTATCAAATTCAAACCAACAAAATCAACAAAAAAAAAAATAAAAGCAACAAATAGCCACTTCAAACAATCCTCAAATCTCACTTATAGGCGCAAAAACTAACTCCCCGGCAACGGCGCCATTTGATTGGTGTGTATAGGGTAAGAGTTATTAAGACCAATCAATAAAATATCGAACCCAAGGGAGAAAGTATGCAAACGAAATTCAAGGATAAGAGTTCTAAATGACTAAAGTTGCAACAAGTTTCTGGACTAAAATCTCTACAAAATGCAAGAATTTAAATGGCAAGATTATGCAAACAATCTATCAAACACCTAGAATGCAAGATCAAATATACTAAAATCAATGGGGGATTTGGGTGCAAGGGATAATCTCCATCAAGGAATCCATGATTAACAAGCTATGATTGTATCCAAATGCAAATCAATGAAATTAGAAGCATAAACCATCATGAAATTAATCACTCCATTAATATCACAATGCCTAATGTGAGTATCCTTAGTTCTTCCCATCTCTCAATGTAGAAGTCCCCAATTCATACAATCATGCAAAATTGAAACCCGATTAACACCTAATCACGTTAGCTCAACTTTCGCCTATTGCTAGGGTGATCAACCATTAATCAAAAGAGACAATTTTTCATGAAGCACAATTAAGAATCACAATTAGGAAGCAAGCTAATTCAATTGATCACAATTATCAACAATCATAGCATGAGGCAATCACTTCATCCCTAATTTCAATTATCTCAAGCACAAAGTTATTAGCCCATGGTGCTACAAGCAAAAGCCATGGGTAGAAAATCTAAGAAAGCAATTAACTATCTAATCAATACAAGGAATGAATTAAAGAGAACAAAGGGTAAGAACATCACCAATTGAACTTCAATAGACAAAAATAAGAATGATTAATCTTCTACAATGCTTCAATTCCACTTCACTACTCCCAAATCACAGCTGCAATCTTTAATTACAATCAATCAAAATACTAATCTAGTGGACTAAATGTAGAATCTAATCTAATTCTAACAATCTATTGCAATTACAATTGAATTCAAGCTACAAAATGCAAAATTCGCCCAAAGAACCTCCTAGAAACTGCTCTAAACTGCTAGAATCAAGATATGCTCTGTTTTGGCTTCAAATGGCTTTAAAACTGAATTTTTCGGTTTTGGGCACTCCTCGAGTCGAGCTTCAGGCCCTCGAGTCGAGGCCTGAGAGTCGCTAACACGTTTCTTCAAAATATCGCCTGCCTTAAGTCGAGGCTCAGCCCTCGAGTCGAGGATCATGCAAATTTCCCATCCCTCGACTCGAGGCTCCTCCCTCGAGTCGAACTCGCTGACTTTTGGATAATCTTTCCCTCCAGCATGAACCTCGAGTCGAGGTCTGTGCACCCTCGACCTGTGCTCGAGACCAGGGAATTTTTATTGAGAAGGGCTTCGGGCCCGACCCCCGTTTTCGTCCCGTATGTTTGTCTTTTCATTCTAAGAATACCGGTACCCTCGGTTTGGCAAAATTCCACCGATTTACCTGCAAAACAGGCGAAAAACATCAAAAACTCACAAAGTAATACTTTTTAGGCAAAAGAGTGATACTTTTCACATTTAGGCACAAAAATCACACTTTAGCTCACTTTTTGCACTAAAATAGGCCCTAAAAACATGTATCAATTCACTCCAATCACATACAAATCCATGAATGATGCACTCACAAAAGATTAAATCAACCGTATAAGATGTACGATTAGTAAGGCACAAAAGCTCACGGGCTTAAATTGAGCAATGAATCAAGCATCTTCAATCACATTCATCCATACACAATTAATCGAGAATGCTAGTATCAAGTTACAAATCTATACATGATCATATCAAAATTCAATATATCTTGCAAATCAGACACAAGTGCTCATGTACATAATCCAAAGCATACTCACTTCAACAAGAGTGATACTCAAAGATATGACAATAAATCCACAATACAGCTCAAAATCAAGTCTAGCTCACAATCATAGAACAAGGAATCCACAAGAATCAACAAGATATAATCATCAATAGACAATAAAGCTCAATAAAGTCAAGATAATCGAAAACACCATCACAAAACCATCAAGCAATCCAAATCATCATCACATCAAATCCCAATCAAGGAGTACAATCACCACTAAGTCAATTAAGTACAAAACACCAAAGAGACAAGAATCTAAAGACTAAGGAGAGGGATGAGGAATAGGGGATAGCCCTAAAAGTTAGACGGCGGCGGTGGAGGAGGATAGTGTCCCGGTCCAAAGTTCCAGGAGCTGAACTGCTGTAGAAGTGCATACATGTCCTGCTGAGTCTTACGCGTCTCCTCCAGCATCCGATAACACTCATCCTGGCGAGTCAGGCACTCGATCTGCATACGCTGGCTGTCGGCCCACATCTCCTCGGTCAACACCCACGGCCTCTGAGATGAGCTACCTGCCTCATACTCTCAACTCCTCATCTCATCCTGCCAGTACATGTTAATTTCGGGCTGATAGTCTTCGTCCATCTGTACCGGCAACTCCTCCTGCTCTAGCTCCTCATAATCATCCTCCTCATCATCATCTCCTGCCTCTGCCTCGGCTCCCTCTGTGGCATCCTCAGCCTCATCCTCATCAGAACCCGACTGCTGACCATCGTCATCATCATCGTCCTCATCTCGGAGGATATCTCCGTGCTCTTTAGTGTAGGCATCGATAGCCTCAGTATGACGCTGTGACCACATGCGGAGATTAATGGTCACGAAGGCCTGAGCACCAAAAACTGTAGTCAACCTCTTATTTGGAAGAGGGAATCGACCACCGTGGTGCTGCTGGAGACACCAAGTCCTACTAATGCGGTCAAGTGTCCTCATGCGCCGCATGGTGTCAAATGTGAGATCGGGGCCCTCCACTGCTCTGAGGTTGTGAGTCGGAATCCCGAAGTGCTCGGCTATCAAAGTAATCATGCCTCCAAAATTGATCTTCTTAAACTTCGTGCTCGTGGCTCTCTCAAAGAGGTAACAAAGGTACGCGGCAGCATTAAACTTCACACCATGAAGGAAACACCATATCACATACAACTCTTCCGAAACCACGGCTCTACCCTCTGATCTCACGAAGAGAGTACTCGCGATGATCTTCTCCAAATATCGAACCACCGGGTTCCGGATGTGGGTGCTCTTTGACTTCCCCGGAATAAACACAGGCTGATTTGGGGCCCCTGAATATGAAATCCGCCTCCAAAATTTCTTGGCGTTGTACTTCTTCCTCATGTTGAGGAGTGATCGATCAGGATCTGTGGGTGTACCAATGATCTCGTTGACCTCATCCACGGTCAACTCATACTCGTTCCCCATCAACTCAAAAGTAATGCTCCTCGCGAACTTGGCCCTCCTGGCCTTCTTAACCTTAACTGTACACAAGAACTCTAGGGTGAGTCCAAGATAAGTCCTAGGCCTCTTCGCCAAGAAATCACCCATATCAATCTGCTCAAATAACCGAGGAATATCGTTCTCAATACCCATCGACACCATGCAGTCGTGATCCACCAAGCGGATCTTGACTACCTTTT
Source organism: Paraleonurus japonicus (assembly GCA_030762865.1). Lineage (NCBI taxonomy): Eukaryota > Viridiplantae > Streptophyta > Magnoliopsida > Lamiales > Lamiaceae > Paraleonurus > Paraleonurus japonicus. The sequence continues at coordinate 31,342,270 of CM061057.1, forward strand.
TGTACAACTCGGCGTAGAGAATAATATGCTTCCTCCATTTGTATTCGTCCCACTGAATACCAAGCTCAGCGGGCATCCTATGAGCAAATCGGATGGCCTCTTCTCTATCACGAATTTCTGCATCCGAGTAATTGTGTCCATCTACTCCCCTAAACATGGTTCCTGCAAAACATTCCAAGAGCAAAAATCAATCTCCACGAATACAAGTACGAGCTCAGAAAAATATCAATCTAACCATGGACTAGTCAACAAGCAATAATATCTCCAATCACAACAAAATCCCTAGTGACTAAGCAACTAATCCTCAACAAATGGTCAATGAGTCAACTAAGTAAATACGATCAAATAGAAGTGTTCAAATCATCCCCCAAAATATACATACTTAACTAGAATGGCCCCATCAATAAGCAACACCAAACAAGCTCATTTAGAATCATGCAAATTAGCTCAACAAAATTCCCAAAAATCATAAGCCAACTAGTAAGTAATTAAACAAATATCCATCAACTCATAATACACTTCTAACATTTCATTACTCAATTTGACCAAATAGACTCAACAATTCCACTAGGATTTCCTAAATTATGCCAAAATTCACATTTCACGCCAAATTCCACAAATCAACAAGCAAGATATCACATTCAATCCTATGCATGCTCCTAAACTCATCAATCAATTCAAACAATCTAATAAAAGGCTCAAATTCATCCAAACATTCATGCATATAGGGTGTTTGACAAAATGCCCAAAAGAAAATTCCAATTCACTAGAAAATCTTGCAAAATTATTAACACCCATGTAATTAATCACCACAACTATGAAATTGAGACCCAATAGAAGATGAATTGCATACCTTGCTTCGTAGAATCGGCCTAGAGATGAATTATGAAGACACACACGCAACAACTCACAAAATCCCCAATTTGAATTCACAAAACCCTCAAAATCCAATCTTTATGCAAGTGTGATGATAATATGATGAAACGATGGTGATTAAACGGTGAATACAAGCAAGAATCGCCGGAAATATGATGTTGGAAGAAAGGGAATCGGCACTGTTAAAACCCTCAAGTCATGCACTGCTATGTCTGAAATGCGATATATAAAATAAATCACCAGCCTCGAGTCGAGGGTCAGGCCTCGACTCGAGGAACGCCGAATTTTCAAAAGCCTCGACTCAAGGTTCCTCCCTCGAGTCGAGGGATATGCCGATTTTAGGATTTTTTCTAGGTGTTTGGACCTCGACCTTGGGTCGAGACCAGGGTAATTTTCGGGTCCGACCCGATCCCCGAAACTCCTAAAAATGACCTCTACGCCCCTAACGAACCCAAATATACAAGAAATTACTGTTTTGGTCCCTCGATTTAAGCCCAGTCGCTCATTTGATCGAGGAGACCGAGTTCTCTTCCTTTTTGCTCATTTTCACCAACTTTTAAGCTTTTCTTCCTTCTCGATTCCTTGATTCCTTTTTCAATCCAAGTAGTGAGTATCCTACAAACGACAAACAACTTCATCAATTAATCATCACTAAGAGATGCATGCCTACCCTAAATGAACATACCCCCAAACTTGAATGAAAATGTGAATTCTAAGTTTGGAATGGGAATGATACAAATATGCAACTCTAAATGATATAAACAATTAAGCTCAATATACACTTCATCCATATCACTAGCAAAGCCTCCTAAGCATAAGCAATTTCCAAATCCATAGCAAAATCCCAAAAAATAAGATAAAAAACAAAAACACAAAGCAACACACAAAAGCAATAAAAGGATGGGTTGCCTCCCATCTAGCGCTAGGTTTAACGTCCTTTGCCGGATAGAACACAAAGAGTTCATACTTCCCTTTCTTTGCCAATGTGGAGATCATCCTTGAGCCTCACTAGATGTTCTTTTGCACAGAGGCAACATCCCCACTTGTCCTCTACGAGTAGCTTTCCTCCTTCTTTGATTTCTTTGACTGTAAGCACTTCCTTGAGCCTTTCGACTCGAAGCAGCCGACTCCAATTCGATTCACTCCAAACCACTTCATCTCCTACTTCAAAACCTTCTTCCTTTCTTCCAAGTGGTGTCATTTTCTCCACCAAGACCCCCAAACTTGAGCCTTGGTCAAATCTTTCTCACATTCTTCATTCCCTTTTTCACCAGGGTCGAGCATAGGGTCAATAGTAGCTTCCTTCTTCCTAGAATCATCAAAGAAAACACAAGACTTGTTCGAAATAATTTTACAAGAGGGAAGGAAATGCTCATTAACTAAGGGAATAGAAGAAGTAATAGGAGTAGAAACTTCCCTTTCATTGGAAGGGCATAAATCAACAATCTCGATGTATCCACAAGTCTTCTTCTCCACCTTACTTTGAGCAACCTCTTCCTCATGAACTCTTGTAAATGTCACTTCATCTTCATTTTAGCTCAACTTAAGCTCACCTTTCTCAACATTAATCATTTCTTTGCCCGTGGCAAGGAAAGGTCGACCAAGTATGATCGGTGCCTCAAGCTCCTCCTTCATGTCTAATACAATGAAATCCATCGGGAATATGAGCTTGCCAACCCCTACTAACACATCTTCAATGATACCGAATGGATGAGCTTATGACTGATCCTCTAGTTAAAGATTAATGTTTGTAGGAATCACCTCCCCTAGCTCCAATTTCTTGAACACGGACAATGTCATCACGTTTATACTTGCTCCTAGGTCACACAAGCCTTGAATGTTTTCCTTCTCTCCAATCTCACATGGGATAATGAAGCTTCCGGGGTCCTTTTTCTTTTGTGGCAAGTGTCTCTCCAAGATTTCTTTGCATTCTTCCACGATCTTGAGCATTCCCTTCTCATCCCAACTCCTTTTCTTGGACATAATCTCTCTCAAGAACTTCTTATAGTGTGGAATTTGTTCAAGGGCCTCCAAAAGTGGGACATCGACATGCAAATTCTTGAAAATTTCTAGAAACTTACCAAACTCTTCATCAAGTTTCTTCCTCTCTAATCTCTTAGGAAACGGAACCGGATTTGCCATCATTGGAACTCCCCATTCATTCTTGGACTTTTCTTCCTTCTTTGCATTTCCCTTTGCTTTCACTTCCTCTTCACTTATCTTCCTTTCCACACCCACTCTTTCATGACTCACTTTTTCCTCATTCACCACCTCTTCTTCAAGTTCCCCTTTTTTAAGCATTTTCGGGCCTTCATAGCTAGTACCACTCCTTAGCTTGATTGCACTACAAAATTCTTTAGGATTCGACTCAGTATTGGATGGGTATTTTCCTTTATTTTGGAGATGGTCCACCGTGGACGAGAGCTTTCCAACCTTAGTAGCAAGTTGCCCTACTTGATGCTCAATCGTCTTGAAACGAGTGTCCATTTGCTTTCCTATATCATCAAGCCTTGAGTCATTAGCTTCCAACTTCTTCACTATCAACCCCAATATCTCCTCCGTAGTAGCCTTTCCTTCATTATTAGGAGCCTTTGCACCCGGATCAAATCCGGGAGGAAATTGAACGGCGGCTCTAGGATTGGCATAAGAAAATTTTTCATGTCTCCTCCACGTATTGCCATTAAATTGAGCTTGATGTTGAGGTTAGTAGCTTCCTTGTGGCCTATTTTGGTAAGGCATTTGGTAAGGCCTTCCTCCTTGATAATTTCCTTGATAATTTCCTCCTTGATAGCCTCCTTGAAATGAAGGCCTATCGATGTAGCTAACTTCTTCCACCGGCATAGGACTAGCACACATATCCACATGAGGAATGGATGGACTAACACTTGTTTGGCTTTGTGAAGTAGTAAGAGCTCCCAATCGGTCCATCATTGTCATCATCATGCTCTTCATAGACTCGATCTCCTCAACATGTGACACCCTATGATGTGCTCCCCGATTTACCGACACTTGAAACGAATCTTGGGCTATGTTCCCCATTATCTCATTCATTTGCCCCACGGTTTTAGACCAAATCGATCCATTCGCACAAGCATTAAAAAATGACCTATCCCCATCCGTCAAACCATTGCAAAAGTACATAATGGTTTATTCCTCCGAAAACCCGTGTTGAGGACAATTGATAAGTAACATGCCATACCTCTCCCACGCCTCCGGTATGGTCTCCCCATTCTTTTGGCGGAAATGGGAGATTGCCTCCTTAGCTTGTACGGTCTTGGACGGTGGGTAGAACTTCATTAAGAAACTCTTGGAAAAATCCTCCCATGTACGGACAGTCCCGGGCGGTAATGAATTAAGCCATGCTTTAGCTCTCCCCTTTAATGTAAAGGCAAAAAGCCTCAACTTCTTAGCATCTTCGGGTACCCCGTTGTACTTCGTAGTGTCGGAAATCTCAAGAAATTGTGCCATATGTTGATGTGGGCACTCATTTTCATCATTGCCTTCGAATTGCTTCTCCCTAAGCATCCTCACTAGAGCGGGACTTATCTCAAAGTTATTAGCTTCTATCCTCGGCCGTGCTATCCCGTCATAGTGCTCTCTAAGTTGTGGCTCAAAAAATTCTCTCAATAGCCTTCCTTGTGGTGGTGGCTCATTTGTGGGTTGTGGGTGAGGATTAGGTATGTGTGGAGGCTCTTGGTATCGTGGCTCTTGATTGTACGGCATATGGGGATAGTATGGTGGGAATTATTGTGGATGAGGTGGATAGTAGGGATATTGGTGAGCTTGTGGAGGGTAATGGTATGGATTTTGGTAGGGATAATTTTGTGGTGGCATCCTTTGAGGGAAAGGGCCAACTTGAGCATGGAAATGGTTCTCATTACCTCCTGTTCTACTCCTCCTTCTCCTTGTCCATATACCTCCTCAACTTGAGGTTCACCTACTACTCTCTCCTCATTCCTTTGATCTTCTCCTTCCATAGCTTCCCTTCTTCTTCTACCACGATTTCTTCTCAAAGTAGCCTCAATCTCCGGATTTAGTGGCAAGGGTGGTATACCACTTGACCTTGTTATCATGCACCTACAATGCCACCAATCCAAGTATCAAATTCAAACAAAACAAAATCAACAAAAAAAAAAACAAAAGCAACAAGTAGCCACTTCAAACAATCATTAAGTCTCACTTATAGGCGCAAAAACTAACTCTCCGGCAACAGCGCCATTTGATTGGAGTAGTATTTCTGGGTAAGCGGCATTAAGACCAATCGCAAATTATCGAACCCAAGGGAGAAAGTATGCAAACGAGGCCCTAAGGATATGAGTTCTAGGTGACTAGAGTTGCAACAAAGTTTTGGAATAAATTCAACAAAATAATGGCAAGAACTAAAATGGCTAAACTATTCAAGCAATAAATCGAACACTTAGAATGCAAAATCAAATAGACTAGAAACAATGGGGGAATGGGGTGCAAGGGATAATCTCCATCAAGGAATCCATGATTAACAAGCTATAATTGTATCCAAATGCAAATCAATCAAATTAGATAGCATAAACGATCATGAAATTAATCACTCCATTAAAATCATAATGTCTAATGTGAGTATTCTTAGTCTTTCTCATCTCTCAATGTAGAAATCCTCAATTCATACAATCATGCAAAATTGTAACCCGATTAACACCTAATCACGTTAGCTCCACTCTCGCCTATTGCTAGGGTGATCAACCATTAATCTAAAGAGACAATTTTACATGAAGCACAATTAAGAATCACAATTAGGAAGCAATCTAATTCAATTGATCACAATTATCAACAATTATAGCATGAGGCAATTACTTCATCCCTAATTTAAATTGTCCCAAGCACAAAGCTATTAGCACATGGTGCTACAAGCAAAAGTCATAGGTAGAAAATCTAAGAAAGCAATTAACAATCTAATCAACACAAACAATGAATTAAAGAGAGAAAAAGGTAAGAACATCACCAATTGATCTTCAATATACAAAAATAAGAATGCTTGAGTCTTCTACAATACTTGAATTCATCTTTCCACTCTTCAATTACAACTTGAATCTTCAATTTCAAATGATCAAAAGGCTAAACTATGGATTACAAACTTGAATCTATTCTAAATCTAACAATCTAGGGCAATTATAATGGAAATCAAGCTACAAATTGAGAAATTCGCCTAAGGAACACCTGGAAACTGCTCTAAACTGCTAGGAACTATGCTCTGTTTTGGCTTCCCATGGCTTTAAAACTGAAATTTCCGAATTTTGGGGTCCCTCGAGTCGAGGTTCAAGAGTCGCTGGCACGCTTTTATGATTTTATCCCCTGCCTCGAGTCGAGGCATCCTGCCTTTTCTCCATCCCTCGACTCGAGGTTCCTCCCTCAAGTCGAGGCAGCTGCATTTTCAAAATTCTCTTCCCTCCAGCATCACCCTCGACTCGAGGCTCATGCTCCTCGACCAGAGCTCGAGACCAGGGCTCTTTTTTCGAGCGGGGTTTCGGCCCCGACCCCCATTTTTGTTCGATATGATCGTCTCTTCATTCTAAGCCTAACAGTACTCTCGGATTGGCAAAATTCCACCGAATTACCTGCAAAATGGACGAAAAACATCTAAAACTCACCAAGTAATACTTTTTAGGTAAATAAGTGATACTCTACACATTTATGCACAAAAATCAACACTTTAGATCACTTTTTGCACTAAAATAACCCCTAAAAACATGCATCAATTCACTCTAATCAACGCCCTTTCACGAAGAGGAAGGGCACCGGAGCACACTATTTAGGGTGAATTATTGCATAAGTTTTGAGGGATTTAAATGCATAATTTGATGAAAAATATTACTGTTTAAGCTTAAAAGTACAGAGTATCACTCTTTATGCTTAAAAATATTACTAATGCATTCCGTTCGGTTTTTGTCTCGTTTTCAGAGTTTCCCGTGGAATTTGACAAAACGGAAAGTACCGGGATTCATATGGCGACGAGACTACTGCGTAGGGTGAAAACGGGGGTCGAAGGTGCGTATCGGGCCTAGAAAATTCCCTGAGCTCGACCCTAGGTCGAGCTTGTGAAGCCTCGAGTCGAGGCCTGGCCTTCGAGTCGATGGAGGAGCTAAGCCTCGAGTCGAGGCCTAGCCCTCAAGTCGAGGGGCATATTTTTCGAAACTCTGTTATTTTTTTGACCAATCCGTGCATGACACGTGGCAAGGCGGTTATATACATATATATATATATATATATACATGAAGATACACGATTTTCAGAGGGGTTTTTCACAATTTTTGATCAAGAGGGAGTGAAGAAGATCAAGAACACACACTTTCACACACACATAGCCAGGGTTTCGATTTATTCTTTAATTTAGATGATCAACAGTTGTTTTATTTATGATTGGACGCCAATTAGGTGATATTCTTCCTTTAATTTCAGTTTTCTTGATTCAATTTCTTGTTATGACATTCGGTTATTCAATTAATTTCATGGATTCAATTTCTTTAATTATGATCAACTAAAGTCCTAGTACTAGGGTGTTTTGATGCATTTGGGTGATTGATCTTGTGAGGAATTCTTATGGGTGATTTTGATTGTTGATTAATTGATTGGATTGATGAGGTTTGATTGATTTATTTATTTAATTAATTTCTAATTCCATGCATAGTTGTTTAATTATCGCAAGGAGACTTGGGTATTTATATAACTCATTTGGGTGAGGAAATTAATTGGGTAATTATAGTTAATATTGGTTTAATGCAAGGAGACTTGGTTAATTCCATTAGAAATACATCAACTCCACATTAATTGCTTAGATTAGTAGTCTGGTGATTAGTGAAGAGACCATAGGTAAGGTGCCTTAGTATCGAAGGGGAGACACGCTAGGGAAACCTATTGACTCGTGCTCTAGCTCCGGGAGGAAAGGGTGACTTAGTCCTCTCAAACTTTCGAGTTTAAATCGTAGCGTAATTCCTAGGCTTACCAGGTACGGAATTATTGTTTGATTAAAAGTTTGCTCTTATTAATTGATTAACATGATAAATGCTCATTTGAATTCGTCGCATGAGTGATTCTCATTTGTTGATAAGCACCCGAGCACGTCTTTATTATTAATTGAATTTCGTTGTTAGTAGAATTTAGTTATTTGATTAGTTAATTATTTGCATAAAACCAATGGATCCTATTCTAAGACTTGTGCTACAATTGCGAATAAATTAGTAAATCTAGGGCTATCTCACACTTGATTTCTGTGGATCGATAATTGAACCGGGTAACTTACTAGCTACATGATCCCTTTGCACTTGAAGGGTGAGTGTTGGCTTTTAAGCCTATTGTTGGTCCCGGACGAGATGTGCAAGGAGGTGGAAAGTCTAGAAGGGGGGGGGTTGAATAGACTTTACCACACTCAAAACTTTTTACAACTTTTCGTGAGCTGAGTGTGAGGTTAGAAGACTTTGAAGTCTTCTGCAGCAAGGTACTCAGAGTTTAACAAGTTCCTACCCTTGGTACAATCAAAATGATCCTTGAGTGTTAGCTCTTAGATCGAAACAATCAACCTTTTCTCGTACAGAGATAATGAAAGGTGATTTACACTTCCTTGACCAAAAATAAATCTCTTAGGAAATTCAACGTGATAGATTGATTTCTGGTATGAAGAATTCAGCGTGTATTGCAATGAGTGAAGGAGATATTCTTGATGTTTCTCGTGCGCGTATATTCAAAAAATCCTTCACTTCTGTTTTTATGATCCTGATTTTGACTAGCCGTTAGGCTAATTTGTCAATCAGGTCTTCAAAGAAATGGTAAGTAATCGTTGGAAGATTTGTTTGACTTTGGATAATTGATTGTCTGATACCAATCAATTATGTTGTGATTGATCTTGATTGATAATCAAATCTTCACTTGACTTACTTCGGATATCTTTGAAATATCTTTCTTTCTTTAGTTAACCCCTGATGAATTTCTTGAAGTCAACTCTAGCAACCTTACACCTTGCTCCAGCACATCTTAAAGTTTGCTGTAGCATGGATATCAACCTTGCTATCTTTGCTTGAGCCTTTCTTAACAGAACTTCTTTTTGCATAACTCTTATCATCTCTTCTTGATCTTCGCGACGCCCTTCCAATAGACTACGACTGAGATTTCTCTTAGATCTTTAAGTCTTCTTATCAGTGACCTTGAGTTCTCAACCAATATGAAGCTTCGGGTTAGGCATAGCAAGATTAACTATACAAAGACACAAACCCTATCTAGATCAACGGTGACTAACGAGATCCAGTGATCCTATTACACTTAGGTTTTGGGAACATCATCAAAACATACAAATTCAAATCCTAACAAATTCCCCCTTTTTGATGATGTTAAAACCTTCTTGAGAACTGCGCAAGGGTATGCGAAAACAAAACAAGAAGAGACCTAAACAAAACAAACAAAAACAGATGACAACGAGAGGTTGTCTTAGCGCAAAACATTCACTTCTATTAATATGAAGAGATCGGTACATCTTTACGAAGTGAAATGCAAAAAGAGCAAAAGATAAAAAAAAAACTTCATCAGGCTTCCCGTCCAGCAATCTAGCTACCCAACCAGCAACCTTCATATCTTCCTCAGTCATACCTTCGAAACCCTGTTGGAACATTCAGCCACTCGTACACTCTGTCATAGAGTTCCTTGTTATCTGTTCCAATAGGTGGGCTGACCTCAGCCAAGCAGATTTTGAGCGTCCTGCGAACACTCAGCTGGTCAAACTTCCCATCTGCTGTGACTGGAGTAGGAATCTTTTCAAATTCTGGCGCTTGAAGGTTTAGGTTGAATTCCACAGAAGCTCTCAGAATATCTGCCCAAAGATCACTGTGCTTTTCCTCCATCCAAGCAAAGAATGTTTCATTCGCTGTGGCCCCGACGCCGATACTTTTACAGACATAGTATGAGCAGATGAAATCTCTCTTTGCTGCTTTCCAATCCTCAATCCTCTCCGGAGGACAGCAATCATCCACAAATCCATCAGTATTGTGGGGGAGGATAAAATCTTCTTCAGCCTCTGCTCCAGCAGGCTTCTTCCCTTTCTTACTCTGCTTCTTCCTTGACACCGCAGGTTTTGCAGTAGCTTTCTTCGGTATAAACTGCTTTTTCTGTTTGCTGTCCAACACATCCACTTCTTTTCCTTGCTTCCCGAGTAGTTTGATCATCTTGTGACTATCCTTCTCCTCCATCCTTCTAGTTTCTAAGTCAGCAAGAAATGCTTCCTCATGCAACGCCTCTAACTCTTCTTCAGCAGACTTCCCTTCAACCTTTTCAGACATCTTAACCAACCTTCTCCTTTTCAATGGTTGAGAACCTTGACCTTCATCCATTCCATGCAACGCCTCTAACTCTTCTTTAGCAGACTTCCCTTCAACCTTTTCAGACATCTTAACCAACCTTCTCCTTTTCAATGGTTGAGAACCTTGACCTTCATCCATTCCAGCAGACTCTCGCAACACTCTTTTCAGTTCTGCTTTTTCTCTTCGTTCCAACAGAAAACTTTCAACAGCCTCTAACCTATCTTTCAAATCCTTCAATTCTTTACCCTTAGCCTCATCTCTGTCAACCATCTCAGTTCTCAACTGGCTTTCCCCCTTTTTAACATCATTCAAAAGAGGGGTCCAGCGACCTTCCATTTCGGTCATCTTGGCAAGAATATCCCGTCTGTATGCAGTAAACTTTTCCGTAAACTTCTTCAGTTCAGCATACTCAGTTGTTATTGGAGAAGCAATCTTCTCATCGATTTTGAGCATATGCTGAACAGCAACAGCAGTGTCAGCCGCCGTAGCTGTAGCCGTCTCCGTCAATTTAGCATTCACCTCTTGTACAGTCGCAATTTGCTTTCCCATGTCCAGCATAGATGATTGAATAGCCGCATTCTGATCAATTCCTTCTTTTAACTGTGCTTCCATGGCACTGAGTCTCGTCAACTGATCCTCCATCTTTGTCCGAAATTTATCCTCAACCGTCTCTCTTTCAGCAAACACCTTCCTGAGAGTAGCTTCAGCTTTCTCACCTTCAGCCTTCACACTTTCAATGTGCTTTCTAACCTCATTTATGTTGTTTAACATCATGCCAGAAAGAGTTTCGATGATAGTCTCCTGTTGCTCAGAAAACATATCGGCAGCAGTTTGACGGATCAAAGAGGGGGCCGTCTGAATGGCAGCCTCGATGTAGGATTTTGACGACTCAATAGACTCAGCAAGAGGAGTGTATTTAGCAGCCAATACAGAAAACATTAAAGCATACTGTTGTGTTAACTCAGCAAACTTTGAGGAGTAAGAATTATACAAGTCTTCATGAATGACAATAGGCATAAAATTGGGCAAACGTACAGATGTAAAATCAGGAAGAGGAGGAGGAATAGAAGATACACCTTTCCTGATTTCATCAGTCATCGTAAAGGGAGGAATAAAACCATCTTCTCGCAGCTCCGGTTCATCTAACGATCGAGCAACTAGGCAAGCAATCGATGATCTCGTGGTTAGATCAAATGCTCGCTACTCCAGCCTTGGTCTGTAGCTCAAACTCCCATAAGGAAAACTCATTGTGTCCAATCTCATTTGCCAAAAGAATGAGATCATCTATTGCTCCAAGCCTTGCATTTTTCCATACCAAGATATATCTAAAGCAAGTTACGCTCCTCTAGGAAAATTCTCGTAGTCCGGGAAACTTCTTTGTCCACCCAAATAACAGCCTCAGCCATCAAACATTTCTCAAACGAACCTCGTGATCTACCAGCAAGATCTATCATTTGGACTGAATCTATCGGATCTGTTCCGATCAAATTTTCTCTGTGATCACCCTCAGCAACCTGGGTGCTAGGCTCCGAAGCGGCACCCATACCCGCAACCTCATCGCCAACTTCCATCGGTGCAGCAAGCTTTGAAGAAGAAGGAATCTCAGAAAGAGAGGGAAACGGAATTGGTACCTGTTCCTCCTCACTAGCGGATTCATGAGAGACCATCTCTTCAGCATCCGAAATCGGAGAATCATCAACCTCCATTGCATCCACCACCGACGATCCTTTCTTTCCAGGAGATACCTTAGGAGGCATCTGTGCTCCTCTGGTACGACTGCTCACAGAATCTTTCCGGGTTGCCACAGTGAACCTCTTCGCCTTTCTCTGTGGTAATTGAGAAATCGGAATTTGATCCTCGCTACCAGAAGACTTCAAAGTCTTCTCCCCTGAACTAGCAGCCTTGGAGCTTGCTGGGTTATCCGAGTCCTTTACCATCGCCTCGTTCCCAATATCAATAGCCTCAGGAGCAACCGCCAAGATCGGTAACACCTCAGCAGGCTCTTCCGCATCTACAGCATGATCATCATCATCATCAGAATCAGGAGGACCACTGAGCTCCTCATCCTTGTTCAGCATAAACTTTGCTTTAGTGTATGGTTTTGTCCACTTAGGGTCCCACGCTGTGTTAGGCATCATCCTCTCCAGCAGCACTGTAATCTTATTCGACATAGAAACATACTGTTCCACAGCCCAAACCTTAACCTCTGGATGTCCAACCACCTCTGTCCGAAAGAACCTATTCTTTTCCTTCTGCAGAATCTCAAAGAATTTACTGACCCAATCACACTCGACTCCATCCACAATCGCCTTTAAAGCACAAAGACGCCTCTGACTAACTGAGTCCATACTCTGGCGTTCACCAAACATCACCTTCACCATGATGTCAAATAACAATCTGTATTTCCGCTTGAGATAAGCTTTCTTCAAATCCGACACATGATGACGACATGAAGTTTTAGCTAGAGAACGAAAAGCTTCGAGATGATTTTCCGCCATATATGACTCTGGATCAATGCCTTGAAGAGACAAACCCAAGTGTTCATGAATATCCTGCCGTCTGATGGTCAAACTTTGACCAAACACTGTCGTTTTTATGCTGTTCCGTCCGAAATCACCACGAACCAGAAACTGAACAACATAGGCATCTAGAGTCCGTCGTTCTGAAGAATGAGCCGAACAGTACTGAAACAAACCCCTATCAGATAAGAGATTTAGAATCTCCACTGCTTCCCGCTGTCCAGTAGTCCGAAAATCCACCGATAGTTCACTGCGCACTTTCTCAGAAAGAGCCAAAGGATCTAGAGTCTTGTGTTTCCCTGCAACCTTTTTCGAAGATGAAGATTGTTTTGGTGCCATTGAAAATAGAACAGAGAAAGATCGAGTTTCAGAAGAACGAAAAACAGAGAATAAAGATCAAGGAATAATGAGAGAGAGAGAGAAAGAGAGACGAGGAAAAACAATTTATAAGAGAGAAGAAGGAAACCGCTAAATTTTAAATTATACAATAAAATATGAACGTTGATTTGCATATTGCACGATCAGATCGAACGGTTACGGATTCAACGGTTCGAATTCCGAAAAGTGCGTGTCCTCAGCTTTGGATTTGAAAAAGGTATTTTCCAAAATTAAAAGATTTTCGGGTCCGCAGAAATAGGATATAAAATAATATTTTTAAGGAAAACTTACCCCATAAATTGTGGTTGAAAAGATTTGATTTGACAGTTCACATAATTACTTTCCAATGCTGAGGATAAACTCAGGAATAAAATATTCCGAAAATTTATTTAACCATACAGACTAAGGAATATTTTAAACCAAAATATTTGACAAACAAATAAACAAGAGCAAAACGAAAGAGAGAGAAACATATCTGTCAGTTGATATTGTAATCAACTGATACCACTGAGTACTTGTAGTAGCAAGCTTTAGAACTTTCTGCAGCAAGTTTTAAAGTTTTCTTCAGCAAGCTTTATCTTCTCTTCAGCAAGTTTAATACTTTCTTCAGCAAGCTTAATATTCTCTTCAGCAAGTTTCAAACTTTCAGCAATATGGTTAACACGTTTTTCCTGGATCCAGTAGACCTAATTCTACACATAGATCTCTAAACCGTGCCTCTGCCAATGGTTTCGTCAGAATATCTGCTCTCTGTCGATCTGTATGAATCTTTTCCATTCGAATGTTCTTCTTTTCGACGTGATCTCTAATAAAATGATGACGTATATCCACATGCTTGCATCTTGTGTGAAGTACTGGATTCTGAGTAATAGCAATGGCACTGTTGATATCACAGAATATAGGAATTTCTTTAGCGACAATGTGATAGTCTTGTAATTGTTGACTTATCCAAAGTAATTGTGAGCAACAACCCGTGACCATATATAATGCGCTTCGTAGTTGACGTAGCTACTGAAGTTTGCTTCTTAGAAAACCAAGAAACCAGCTTACTTCCAAGAAATTGACATGTGCCCGTGGTTGATTTTCTATCAATTCTACAACCACCATAATCTGAATCAGAATATCCACTGAGTTCCAGATTGTCATCAGCAGGGTACCAAAGACCTACATTTGCTGTACCCTTGAGATACTTCAGAATTTTCTTTGCTGCATCCAAATGACTTTTCTTTGGATTGGCTTGAAATCTAGCGCATACTCCAACTGCGAAAGAAATGTCAGGTCTGCTTGCTGTTAGATACAGCAAGGAACCTATTAAACCTCTGTACATGGTCTGATCAATACTTTCACCATCCTCATCTGGATCCATCTTGTAGTTTGTTACCATCGGAATCTTTGCATCCTTGCTTGTTAACATTCCAAACTTTTCTAGCATATTTTTGGTATACTTTGCTTGGTTTATGAATATTCCTTTAGAAGTTTGCTTGACTTGAAGACCTAGGAAATAATTCATTTCTCCCATCATAGACATTTCGAACTTACTCTGCATCAATTTACTGAATTTCTCACAAAGCTTCTTGTTTGGAGATCCAAAAATGATGTCATCCACATATATCTGTACTAATAGAATATCTTGTTCTTCTTCAATTCTGAACAAGGTTCTATCTATCCTTCCTTTACTTGAATCCATGATCAAGTAAAAATTGCGATAGTGTGTCATACCAAGCTCGAGGAGCTTGCTTGATCCATATAAAGCTTTCTTTAGACGGTAGACTTGATCTCCTTGAACAAAACCCGGAGGTTGTTCAACGTATACCTCTTCAAACAAGGACTCCATTCAAAAACGCGGATTTTACATCCATTTGACATACTACGAATTTCATGTATGCTGCGTATGCAAGGAATAATCTTATCGCTTCTAATCGGCTCACAGGTGCAAATGTCTCGTCATAGTCAATTCCTTCTGACTGTGAGTAGCCTTGTGCGACAAGCCTTGCTTTATTTCTGGTGACTTCATCTTTCTCATTTTTCTTGTTCTTAAAAACCCACTTCGTGCCAATCACTTTTTGATGTTTTGGTCTATCAACAAGTACCCACACATCTTGTCGTGTGAATTGATTGATTCATCTTGCATAGCTTCTATCCGATTTGTGTCCAACAAAGTGCTTCTTCAATATTCTTAGGTTCTTGTAGAGAGACATAACAGCTAAATAAACCATCTAGGTTTATTTTCCTTCTTGTCTTTACTCCATCTTGAGGATTTCCTAAGATTAAGTCACTAGGATGATCAGTCATCCAATTTCTTCTGTTAGATACGTGTAATTCTTCTGAAGATATTGTTGGAACATCATCTTGCGTCATTCCCCCTTGAGTTGACACATTCACATCTGGTGTTCGGGTGAATCATCGCAGCCTTAGAGGTTTTCAATGAGACTTTATCTTGTTTGAGTCTGCTGCCGCAGAAGTTTGCTGATCTTCTTCAGAATCTGAGTCTAAAATAGGTACTTGAACCTTGACATATCTTGTCTTATCCTTGAGTTCTAGTTTCCCAAATCCTTCTGCTAGAGGTTCTTCTTGTCCTTTGTCCTTAAACTCAACAATAGATTCATTAAAAACCACATGGGGTGTTTCTTCCACAACAAGGGTTTTCCTGTTAAAAACCCGATAGGCCTTGCTTGTGCTGGAATATCCTAAAAATATTCCATCAGCAACCTTGGCATCAAAGGTTTTTAACTTGGATTTGCCATTGTCATGAATGAAACACCTACAACCAAAAACACGAAAGAAAGAAACACGAGGAATTCTACCTTTCCATAATTCATATGGTGTCTTTCCATGTTCTTTTGTCAGCAAGCTTCGATTTTGAGTATAGCATGCTGTATTCACAGCTTCTGCCCAAAACCTCTGAGGAACATCATACTCTGCTAGCATTGTTCTGGCAGCTTCCTTGAGTGTTCTATTTCTCCTCTCAGCAACACCATTTTGTTGTGAAGTGCGAGCCGCAGACGTTTCATGTTGGATTCCATCTTCTTTGCAATATGTCGCTATGTGAGAGTTTAGGAATTCTGTTCCTTTGTCACTTCTAATCTTTACAACATTTTCTCCTTTCTCGTTTTGTAACCTCTTCAGTAATTCAGGTAACCTTGTGATGGTTTCATTCTTCTTGAACATAAATATCACCCATGTGAATCTTGAATAGTCATCCACCACCACCAGAGTATATTTTCTACCACTGAAGCTTAGCGGGGATACAGGACCAAAAAGATCCATATGGAGTAATTGTAATACTCTACTTGATGTTGGTACAGAAACTTCCTTGAAAGTGGCTCTAGTTTGTTTTCCTTTTTGACATGAGTCACATATCTGATCTTTTGAGAAAACTTCATTTGGTAAGCCTTCTACAAGAGACTTCCTGGCTATCTTGTTTAGCGTCTTGAAATTTATATGACTGAGTCTCTTGTGCCATAACCAGCTGGCCTCTGAAGTACTCTTTGCAACAAGGCATGTATTACTAGAACATTTATGAAATTCTGCAACATAAACATTGCCCTTTCTCATGCCAGTTAAGAGCACCTGATCGTTTAAACCACTAAGAACAACACACAGAGAACTAAAAAACTTAACTGAATATCCCTTATCACAGAATTGCGAGACTGAAAGCAAGTTATGTTTTAATCCTTCCACATAGAAAACTTCCTCAACACGTACATCTCCAATGTATAGAGTCCCAACACCTTTGGTAATCCCAAAGTTATTGTCTCCAAATACCACACGTGGGCCATTTTGTGATTTTATTGAGCTCAAGAGTTGCTTATTTCCAGTCATATGCTTGAACACCCTTTGTCGATGTACTGCATGTATTTTCAGCAACTTCTCTTTCATGCCCCACGGCGTCCTGCACGTTTAGTTAAGTTTCAGGTACCCTTTAGATTTGGGTCCTTGAGAGTTAGCACAGTCTTTAGGAATCCATAGGAATAGACTCTTCTTATCATATTCAGAAGATCTTATCCTTCTTCCATACATATCAACATAGACAATCTCATCCTTTGGTGCCTTCTTGAATGTATGCCTATGGGTGTCGATTGTGTTCCTTCTAGAAGACTTGACCCTTCCGAGGTCTTTCAGATGGAGTGATCAGCCATTTGTGCAATGGTTCGAGGGTTTTGATGATAAGGGTACGTTCTACTTGAGCCATCAAAAGATTCATATCTCACAGTACAGATGACTTAGTAGATCGGTTAGCAAGCTTTGAAGTTTGCTTAGGTTGTGTAGTCTTCAGCTGAGACTGTCTCCTCAGAGATGATTTCGGCTGAAGTCTACTTTTCTGACCTTGCTGAGGTTTCTTAAGTTGGGATTCCCCCTTCTTTTGATACCTCATCGGTTGTTTAGGTTGTTGAGTATAATTACTCTTCTTCCCATTCAACCGATTTCTTTGGGTCAGCAACCTTTTTACCCTTATCGAAGAGGTTTAGGTTTGGAACCCTCTCCTACCAAATCATTACCCTTAACATGTGTACGTTTCTTAAGTACACTTGTTTGAACTCGTGAGGATTGGGCAATGGTAAAACCAATTCCCTTCTTTACGTTAGGTGTTTGAGACGAATCAACTATTGTTTGAACCGCATGAGAAGCTTTGTTGAGTTGATCCAACCTCAAACTTAAACGTTCCTCACTTGATTTTACACGTTCATGTTGATGGAAAAGTTCATCGAACTTTGCTTGTAGAATCTTTAATTGATCTGTCTTCTCAATATTCTCAAAGAAGCAACCTTTCTACCCAAAGAGACCTTGTTCAAGACACTTGACTTAAGAGTGTTTAACTCTTACGAAGTTATCTGATTAGAGTCTGCTAGTATTCCAGAAGGCTTGCTAGTAGATTCTTGAGTAAGTAGTTCAATCTCAGCCTTTAAGCTAGTGTTCTCTTTTTCCACACAATTGTAAGCGTGTATAGCAGTTTTGAGATCACCCATTAACTTATCAACAAAGTTATGGTCAAACTCTTCTGCTAGAGAGGTGCGAGAAGAATAAGAAAAACAAGAGTCAGAAGATACCTCTTCTGTGTTTGTCATTAAACATAGATCATTATCAGGAGAGAAATCTGATGAGGTTGATGAACTAGATGTAGACTCTTCTTGGCCTGCCATCAAAGCTTTCTTGTCTGCAAATCTTCTATCTCTCTTCAATCTCTCTTCTTCTCTATGAGAAAGTAGGGCATCAGGTTCTCTTCTAGTAGTCTCTACTGGATCCCAATTGAACTTCATTGGTACATCCTCCAAAATATCAAGCATACGGTCATGAAAGTTTCTAAGGTGGTTTTTTATGCGAAACTTCCAATAGTCACAATCTTCTATAGAGAACTTTGGTAGCTTTCTGGATTTACTGCTCTTGAGAAAACTCATGTTAGCAATAAAAACAATTATGCAATGAATGCAATGAGTTTTATGAAGACGGTTTTTCAAAAAGGATCTGTTCAGATGACCACAACAGTCTTTCCTCAAAGACTATTGGTAACCAAAGCCAGTGGTCGGTTGAACCACTGCTCTGATACCACTTGTTGGTCCCGGACGACATGTGCAAGGAGGTGGAAAGTCGAGAAGGGGGGGGTTGAATAGACTTTACCACACTCAAAACTTTTTACAACTTTTCGTGAGCTGAGTGTGAGGTTAGAAGACTTTGAAGTCTTCTGCAGCAAGGTACTCAGAGTGTGCTAAGTGAGATCAGCAGACTTCGGAAACTCGAAGTCTTCTGATGGTGCGGAAGCTAATCTCGTGTGTATTTGAAAAACCCTTTTAAAGAAAACCTTCTTGAAGTTAGAAGACTTTGGAGTCTTCTACAGCAAGGTTGATGCAGGTTTGTAAAAACGATGAATGAGCAGTTATAAGTATGAATGCAGAAAGCAAATAAAGACACAGAGATTTTTATAGTGGTTCGGATATAACGATCCTACGTCCACTCTCCCTGATCCCACAGGGGTCTTACTATCCACCGAAACTGGTCTTATCTCCTCTAATCTCCTTGAGGATTCGACCACAGGAAGATTAACAAGTTTCTGCCCTTGGTACAATCAAAATGATCCTTGAGTGTTAGCTCTTAGATCGAAACAATCAACCTTTTCTCGTACAGAGATAATGAAAGGTGATTTACACTTCCTTGACCAAAAATAAATCTCTTAGGAAATTCAACGTGATAGATTGATTTCTGGTATGAAGAATTCAGCGTGTATTGTAATGAGTGAAGGAGATATTCTTGATGTTTCTCGTGCGCGTATATTCAAAAAATCCTTCACTTATGTTTTTATGATCCTGATTTTGACTAGCCGTTAGGCTAATTTGTCAATCAGGTCTTCAAAGAAATGGTAAGTAATCGTTGGAAGATTTGTTTGACTTTGGATAATTGATTATCGATACCAATCAATTATCTTTGTGATTGATCTTGATTGATAATCAAATCTTCACTTGACTTACTTCGGATATCTTTGAAATATCTTTCTTTCTTTAGTTAACCCCTGATGAATTTCTTGAAGTCAACTCTAGCAACCTTACACCTTGCTCCAGCACATCTTAAAGTTTGTTGTAGCATGGATATCAACCTTGCTATCTTTGCTTGAGCCTTTCTTAACAGAACTTCTTTTTGCATAACTCTTATCATCTCTTCTTGATCTTCGCGACGCCCTTCCAATAGACTACGACTGAGATTTCTCTTAGATCTTTAAGTCTTCTTATCAGTGACCTTTGAGTTCTCAACCAATATGAAGCTTCAAGGTTAGGCCTAGCAAGATTAACTATACAAAGACACAAACCCTATCTAGATCAACAGCTGACTAACAGATCCAGCTGATCCTATTACACTTAGGTTTTGGGAACATCATCAAAACATACAAATTCAAATCCTAACACCTATCAAGTTTTTGGCGCCGTTGCCGGGGAATCGGTGTTTGAGATAACTTAGATTGAAAGTTGAAAGTAGTTGATAGTGCTTTTTATTTTTGTTTTATCTTGTTCTTTCTTGCCTTGTGAAAATTTGATACTTGGTTATTTTCTAGGTGTGTATGAACACAAGATCACGTGGAATTGAACCAATACCCATGAACTTGGAGATCGAAGGCACCGCAAGGAGAAACCGAAATTGTCGAAGGGCTCAAGCTCGAGTAAGAGAGAGAATGTGAAATGGAGAACAACGACCAAGGTGTGGTCGAAAGGAGAGAAAATCAAAGAGAGCCTCCAAGAGAAAATCCAAGGGAGAGACCAATCCAGGAGTATTTTGAGCCTCTAGTCCAAATCCACTATGAAGGGATAGTTCGTCCAGTATTGACGGCTAACAATTTCGAAATCAAGCCGGCTTTGCTACACATTCTTCATAGCAAGCAATTCGGTGGAGATCCCAAGGAGGACCCGAATCGTCATATTGCTCAATTCCTTGAGTATGCCGATACGGTGAAGATGAATGGAGTGACTGAGGATGCATGGAGAGCTCGTCTCTTCACATTTACTTTGAGAGACCGGGCCAAGGATTGGATTGCCTCTCTACCACGAGATAGCTTGGGGTCTTGGGAAGAATTGAGTAAGAAATTTCTCTTGAAATTTTTCCCACCTTCAATGACCCTCCAATGCAAGACATTGATTGCTCAATTTCATTAAATGGAGGGAGAGAATATGCATGAAGTTTGGGAGAGATTTAATAGCTTACTTCGGAAGTGTCCTCAACATGGATTCGTTGATGAGCAAATTGTGAGCTTCTTCTATTATGGACTTGATCCTCCATCTCGGAGAACTCTTGACTCAAGTGCGGGTGGATCACTCTTTGATAAGTCCGGAAGAGAAGCTAAGGAGTTGATTGAGAACATAGCTTGCAACACCGCAAGTTGGCCAACCGAGAGAAGGGGTCATTTCAAGATTGCTCAAGTAGAAGAGAATGAGACGTTGAAGGTGCTAGCGGATGCGGTTCAAAAGTTGGCTACAAAAGTGGATGGGATAGTAGAAGGTGGCATGAGAAGTGGAATGGGGGTGGAAATGAAGTTCCACCAATGGCTAATCATGTGGAAGAGGTAAGCTATATGGGAAGACCATCATATCCTCATGGAAATTTTCAAGGTAATCAATTCCCTAACCAAGCCCCTCCACAAAATTACTAAAATCGATATCCCAACAATCCTCCACCAAATTTACAAAATCATGCCTCTCAACCACATCCATACCCCTCAAACAACCCTCCATAATCCCAACTTTCGAAGGCAGAGAACTTATCATACTCAAACCTAAAAGCTGCCCTTACATTGCCTCCGGGAATTGATCCGGGTGCTCGTGCACCTAACAACAAGGGAAAGCCAAGCCTTGAGGATTTACTCACAAGTTTTATGGGTGCTCAGAATCAAAAGATGGAGAAGATGGAGAATGTTGTGAGTTCTTTGGCCAATCAAGCCAAGAACCTAGAGTTTCAAATTGCTCAAGTTGCTTCTTCCAGCGGAGGAAATCAAAAAGAAAAACTTCCTTCTACTACGGTAGTGAACCCGAAAGAGCATTGCATGGCAATTAAACTCCGGAGTGGTACTCAATATGAAGGGCCAAGCATGCCAGTTGAGGAAGATAGGTACAAAGTTGAGAAAGAAGTTGGTGAGAAAGATGAGAAGGAAGTTGGTGGTGAAGAGGAAGAGGAGTTGCAAGAAGAGAAGAAAGTAGAGAGAATTCCCAAGTGGAAGAAGGCAAAAGAGTTGAGAAAGGAGAAAGAGAGGAAAGAGCTAGAAGGTGCCAATGTTGAATGTGATGCACGGGGGTACCAAAGACTTATGTTCCACCACCATATCCTCAAAGGTTCATGAAGCAAAAGCTCGATGAGAAATTCTCAAAGTTCTTGGAAATCTTCAAGAACGTGAATGTCAATGTACCTTTGATGGATGCTCTTGAGGAGATGCCCACTTATGCTAAATTCTTCAAAGAGTTGATCACAAAGAAGAGAAAATTTGATGAAGTGGAGATGGTGAGTCTATCTATGGAGTGTAGTGCTCTTATTCAAAAGAGTTTACCTCAAAAATTGAAGGATCCGGGAAGCTTCACATTTACTTGTGGGTTCGGTAATGGTGAGAAGAAGGCCCTTTGTGACCTCGGAGCTAGTATTAATTTGATGTCATTATCCATCTATGACCGTTTGAAGCTTGGTAATCTCAAACCAACCCAAATGCCCCTACAACTAGCCGATAGATCATTCGTTCATCCAAAAGGATTTGTAGAAGATGTGGTGGTGAAGGTGGACAAATTTAGCTTCCATGCGGACTTTGTGGTGATGGAGATGGAAGAGGATCCCAATATTCCCTTGATCCTTGGAAGACCATTCTTGGCTACTAGTGGAGCTACTATTGATGTTAAGGAGGGGAAGATCAAGCTCAAAGTAGATGATGAAGAAATCTCATTTTCCATGAATATGAAGGATTTTCCAAAATCAAGCTCCATACATTCTATACTCTCTATTTCTCATTTTATTGATGATTCTCATGGTTTAAGTAAATTTGATGTTGCTAATGATAATTCTCTTTGTGTGCTAGGAAAGAAAGCAGAGAAGGAGAAGATTTAGTTTGATAAGAAGAAGAGAAGGAACAAAAGAAGGGAACATCATCATGCTTCATCCTCCATGGAAGGGGGTGGAGTGAAGATGAAATGGATGACAAAAAGTTGAGTGTCTCAAGCTCCGTCCGGCATAGGACGTTAACACTAGCGCTAGATGGGAGGCAACCCATCGTTTTTCTTGCTTTCGTTTTTTTTAATTTATTTATTTATTTCCTTTCAATAAGTGTGTGTGATTTATTTTTGTGTTTCTTGTAGGAGGTAAAGGTGTGCAAGTGAAGCTTGGAGTGCTACAAGTTTGACGATGAAAGAAATTTTAAAGCCTTTACGGTACCACACCTTCTCTAGACTTAGACTTGTCTAAGTTTGGGGGAGGTGTGCCTCTTTTCTTCTTTTCTTTTCGTTTTGTGCTATTTGGATTTCATAGTGGGTAGTTGTGTGCAACTTGACCTAGCTAACTACCTTTGCCAAACTTTTTATTGCTTTGCAATGAAAAGTTTGGGGGTGTTTGTGTTAGTTAGCAATGTTTGTTGCACCAACTTACCTCTCATTCGTAATGAGAAAATTGTGTGAAAATTTTCATGAATGTTGAGCTTAAATGTGGATTTCATTCTTATCTTTGAGTCTATTTTATGTGAGTTTGATGAGGTGTTGTGCTTGGAGGTATGTACGTGGCATATTTGTTTTGATTGATGGATATGTTGAGCTTGTGATGTGTTGATGAGTTGATTTGTTGCTTAATTCTAGCATGTGAAGTTGTCTTGTGATGATGAGTGTGATGTAGGATGCTTTCTCTTTGCTAATTTTAAGTTCGTGAGCTTTTGAGCCTTTTAAATCGTGCATGAAAATCGGTTTGATTCCTTATTAAGTGCATCAATTACAATTTTACATGCTAGAACTTGCCTATAGACTTGTTGAAGTCGAGTTTTGTGTGGATCTATGAAGATGATTTTAGGCCATGTTTGAATTGTTAAGTCACTTAGTCAAATTTTACCCCACCAATGCCATTGATTTCCCTAGTAAGCCAATTTGTGCCTTAAAGCCTTATTATTTGTTAAGCTTATGAAATTAAGTCATTTTGTCTTTCCTTATGAGCCTTTGTTCCCATATGTTGAGTAGAGTATGATTGTTGGCAAATGAATGGTGAAGTGAAGTTGAAAAGTGTGGTGGTATGAATTGGATAAGTATGTTGAGATGAATAAAGAAAAGAGGTTGAAGAAAAAAATTGAAGTATGAAAAAAAAAATCATGAGAAGAAAAATTCAATTTGAGCTTGAATGCAAAAGAAAGTCTCAAAAGGAGTTTAGTGGTGAATGTTATGTGAAAAGGAAGAAAATGAAAGAAGGATGTTAGGATTAGAATTTGTATGTTTTGATGATGTTCCTAAAACCTAAGTGTAATAGGACCAGCTGAGCCTGTTAGTCAGCTGATGATCTAGATAGGGTTTATGTCTTAGTACTGTTAATCTTGCTAGGCCTGACCTGAAGATCCATATTGGTTGAGAACTGAAGGCTGCTGATAAGAAGACTTAAAGATCAAAGAAAGATTACACTCGAAGACATCTAGAAGGGCTTCGTGAAGATCAAGAAGAGATAATAAGATATATGCAAAAAGAGTGTTGTCCAGAAAGGTTAAAGTGGAGATAGCAAGGTTGGAATCCGTGCTACAACAAGCTTTGGAACTGTGCTGAAGCAAGGTGTGTAAGGTTGCTAGAGTTGACTTAGAGAGATTCATCAGGATTAACAAAAGTCAGAAGGATAATTCAGAGATACCCGAGAGAAGATTGGATTCTCAATCAAGAGATAATTGATTGATATCAGACAATCAATTATCCAAAGTCAACAAATCTTCCAACGATCACTTACCATTTCTTGAAGACCTGATTGACAAATTAGCCTAACGACTAGTCAAATTCAGGACCGTATAAACTGAAGTGAAGGATTTTTGAAATATACACGTGCGAGAAACATCAAGAAAAATTCATTCATACATTGCAAGTACACGCATAATTCTTCGCACCAGAAATCGATCACATTGATTGTACCAAGGGCAGGAACTTGTTAAACTTCCTGTGGTCAAATCCTCAAGGAGATTAGAGGAGACAAGACCAGTTTTGGTGGATAGTAAGGCCCCTGTGGAATCAGGCAGAGTGGACGTAGGATTGTTATATCCGAACCACTATAAAAATTTATGTGTCTTTACAAGCTTTCTGCATTCATACTTATAACTGCTCATTCATCATTGTTTTTAATAAAACTGCCTCAAACTTGCTAAGGTATCTTTCAAGAAGGTTTTCATTTAAAAGGGTTTTTCAAAACACACGAGATTAGCTTCGGCACCATCAGAAGACTTCGAGTTTCTGAAGTCTGCTGATTTCACATAGCACACTCTGAGTACCTTGCTGCAGAAGACTTCAAAGTCTTCTAACCTCACATTCAGCTCACGAAAAGTTGACAAAGTTTTTGAGTGTGGTAAAGTCTATTCAACCCCCCCCCCCTCTAGACTTTACACCTCCTTGCACATCTCATCCGGGACCAACAAAGGAGATGTGTTTGTTGAGATGATGTGTAAATTGCATTGCATTATTTGATCAATATTCATTACTCTACTAACATTGAGTCACTATTTCCAAATTCACCTACCTATTCCAAAGAGCCTTCATTACAACCTTATGAAAAGACCTCTTTGATTCATAGTTGATACACAAAATGACGATTGAGATTGAGTCTTGTGGCAAGCCTATGGTGTGTATGGTTGTGATTTGATAAATGAGTGCTTTATTGTCCTTATACACTTGAGTGATGAGAGATACACTCCTTAGAAGGAGCATTGAGAAAGTATTTGAATTTGCATCTTATATAAGCATGACATTTTTGAGTGTTTGTTGAAAGTGTCATTGAAAACTTGTATTCACTAATGAGTTTGATTGTCCAAATTTCATTCTTTGTGCCATGAGACATAGTTGCAATCAATTCACCCTTTGTGCCTATTTGTTTCATTGCTCGGGACGAGCAACACTTTAAGTTTGGGGGAGTTGATTAGGGTGAACTATTGCAAAAGTTTTGAGGGATTTAAATGCATAATTTGATGAAAAGCATTACTGTTTAAGCTTAAAAGTTTAGAGTATCACTCTTTATGCTTAAAAGTATTACTAATTCATTACGTTCAGTTTTTGTCTCGTTTGCAGAGTTTCCGGTGGAATTTGACGAAATAGAAAGTACCGGGATTCATATGACAATGAGATGAATGCGTAGGGAAAAAACGGGGGTCGGAGGTGCGTATCGGGCCTAGAAAATTCCCTGGGCTCGACCTAGGATCGAGCTTGGGAAGCCTCGGGTCGAGGCTGAAGGCCGAGTTAAAAAAAGGGTTTTGAAGCAGCCTCGAGTCGAGGTCTGGCCCTCGAGTCGAGGGAGGAGCCAAGCCTCGAGTAGAGGCCTAGCCCTCGAGTCGAGGGGCACGTTTTTTGAAACTCTGTTATTTTTTTTACCAATCCGAGCGTGACACGTGGCAAGGCGGTTATATACATATATATACATGAAGATACATGATTTTCAGAGGGGTTTTTCACGGTTTTTGATCAAGAGGGAGAGAAGAAGATCAAGAACACACACATTCACACACACATAGCTAGAGTTTTGATTTATTCTTTAATTTGGACGATCAACGGTTGTTTTCTTTATGATTGGACGCCAATTAGGTGATATTCTTCCTTTAATTTCAGTTTTCTTGATTCAATTTCTTGTTATGACATTCGGTTATTCAATTAATTTCATGGATTCAATTTCTTTAATTATGATCAACTAAACTCCTAGTGCTAGGGTGTTTTGATGCATATGGGTGATTGATCTTGTGAGGAATTCTTATGGGTGATTTTGATTGTTGACTAATTGATTGGATTGATGAGGTTTGATTGATTTATTTATTTAATTAATTTCTAATTCCATGCATAGTTTTTTAATTATCGCAAGGAGACTTGGGTATTTAGATAACTCATTTGGGTGAGGGAATTAATTGGGTAATTAGAGTTAATATTGGTTTAATGCAAGGAGACTTGGTTAATTCCATTAGAAATACATCAACTCCACATTAATTGCTTAGATTAGTAGTCGGGTGATTAGTGAAGAGACCATAGGTAAGGTGCCTTAGTATCGAAGGAGAGACACGCTAGGGGAACCTATTGACTCGTGCTCTAGCCCCGGGAAGAAAGGGTGACTTAGTCCTCTCAAACTTTCGAGCTTAAATCGTAGCGTAATTCCTAGGCTTACCAAGTACGGAATTATTGTTTGATTAAAAGTTTGCTCTTATTAATTGATTAACATGATAAATGCTCATTTGAATTCGTCGCATGAGTGATTCTCATTTGTTGATAAGCACCCGAGCACGTCTTTATTATTAATTGAATTCCGTTGTTAGTAGAATTTAGTTATTTGATTAGTTAATTATTTGCATAAAACCAATGGATCCTATTATAAGACTTGTGCTACAATTGCGAATAAATTAGTAAATTAAGGGTTATCTCATACTTGATTTCCATGGATCGATAATTTAACCGGGTAACTTACTAGCTACACGATCCCTTTACACTTGAAGGGTGAGTGTTGGCTTTTAAACCTATCACTCACTACTGTCACGGGACCAGTTTGGAAAATTTGGGAAGATATTCGAGAAGCATCTGCCAATGATCCAGAAATAAATGAGAAGTGGCAACTAATTGAAGAATAAAACCAGGCAGCAGAAGATTATGAATGGCGCGACGGTATTCTGTTTTTCCAAGGTAAGGTGCATGTTCCAAAAATTGAATCACTAAGACTAGAACTAATACATCATTTTCATGATTCCAAGTTCGGAGGGCACTCCCAAATTTACAGAACATGGAGTCGAATGTCCAGTATATTTACGTGGCCTGGTATGAAGCAAGATGTGCACCGATATGTAACTCAATGCAGTGTTTGTCAGCGCGTCAAAACTGATTCAAGGAAGCCTGCCGGTTTACTCCAACCTCTACCTATTCCGGAGCATATTTGGGAAGACATCAAAATGGATTTTATCGAAAGCTTGCCCTTATCAAACGGATACAATGGAATACTAGTGGTAGTTGATCGACTTTCGAAATATGCACATTTTGTACCGCTGATTCACCTTATATGGCAAAGTCGATAGCTTGTCTTTTTATGGAATACATGATCAAATTACATGGTGTTCCAAGGTCTATAATCACCGATAGGGATCAAATCTTCATTAGCCATTTTTGGAGGGAATTTTTTAAGATGCAAGGCACGAAGTTGGCAATGAGTTCGGCCTATCACCCGCAAACCGACGGCCAAACAGAGGTAACAAATCGAACCCTTGAACAATATTTGCAGTGTTTTGTGCATCAAAATCCATGAAGATGGGAAGAATTCATTCCTTGGGCGAAGTATTGGTACAATACCACGTATCATGCTTCCACGAAGTGTACACCTTTTGAGTTGGTTTATGGGCGATGACCGCCGCATTTGGTTAGCTACCCATCGGGGGAATCACCAAATGTTGAGATGGACAAGGAGTTGTGTGAACGTGACTTGCGGCTATGGGAACTGAAGGAGGTTCTGGGAACTTCGATTAACAACATGAAGGACTACTATGATCGCGGCCATAGAGAGGAGCATTTCAACGTTGGAGATTGGGTGTACTTAAAATTACGGCCTTACCGACAATATTTCATATCTCAAAAGGCATTATAAAAACTGGGGAGTAGATTTTACGGGCCCTTTCAGATAATAGAAAGAATTGGGGAAGTCGCCTACAAGCTTGATTTTCCAGCTGAAGCTCACATTCATCCTGTTATTCATATTTCGCAATTATAAAGAAGATTGGGCAGTGGGGAGTCGGCTTTTGTTCGCTTGCCAGCAGTGGATTCGGAAGGAAGATTGTCTTATAGACCAGCAAGGATTATTGACTATAGGCAAATAAAGAGAAGTGACAAGTTCCATTGCGAATCTTAATGGAATGGGAAAATTTGCCATGTTCGGGAGCTACATGGGAAGATTGAGATGTGATCAAGGAACGTTTTCCGGATTTCGCCCTTGAGGACAAGGACGTTGTCGAAGAGGGAAGGAATGATGCAAACGAGGGACGAGGGTTAAAAAAAGCTTATAATCGGGCCCGATGAGCGAAGATAAGAAAGACCGCAGCAGGAGGAGATTAGGCCATCAAGAGTATTCGGCCCAATCATTTTAATTGCTATAACTTTGGGCTGAAATGAAATAATAATTCTGGCCCAATAAGTAAATTGGCCCATTAGTTAGATGAATCCTGAATTGAATCTTCTTTTAATATTTGTATTATTCATTCGGAAATATTCATTGAATAGAGAAAATATTATTTCTCTTGAAATCTCTCTCTCTCTCTCTCTCGACAAATTTGTCGACCTGAGTCAGAAGTCCGGCGACCGGAGTGACTTGGTTCCCAATACATGGCTTCAACCCAAGCTGAGCTCTTGCTAGCCTCTGCATAACTCACAGGTTCTCTCTCCAATGAAATATTAGCCACAAAAGTTAAATATGATTGAGATAAGGATGGAGACTTTTTGTAGGGATAAGTGAGAATTGGATAGGAGGTACCTACAGAGACCTTTGGAGATGATGAAACTTGTGGGAGAGAGAACTGATCTTCATCAACTGTACACACATAGTCCTCCATCCAGGCTGGTTGATGAGTAACTCTAGTACTCTTTCTGATCATAGCAGAATTTGTGTCATGAAAATCTGAAATAGTATGTGAATGTTTTGTAACTGAGTGTGAATCTGTACACCTGAAACTCTCTGATGTAGTAGGCGAAACAGAAGAAGTAGGAACTCTCTGATGTAGTAGGCAAACAGAAGAAGTAGGAACCACCTGATCTGTAACAGTAGAGAATGGAAACATTTTCTCAAAGAGTACCACATCTCTAGAAACCAGCAATTGATCTGCCTCCATGTCATACAATTGATAACCTTTTTTTCCAGAAACATACCCCAAAAAGATGCATTTATGTGATCTTAGCTCAAACTTGGACGTATTAGGCTGTACATTAGCAGCATAAGCTAAACAACCGAATGGTTTCAATCTTTCATAATCTGGATCCTTATCATAGAGAATTTGGAAAGGACACTTCCATTTCAACAAAGTTGATGGGAGTCTATTGATAATGAAAGCAGCTAGCAATATAGCATAAGTCCATAATTTTAATGGCAAGTTTGCCTGGAATAAAAGAGCTTTGCCACCTCCAACAAATGTCTATGCTTCCTCTCCACAACCCCATTTTGTTAGGGTGTATATGCACAAGATCTATCATGAACAATTCCCATAGAATGCAATAAAGATTGACATTCATGACTCATAAACTCCATCCCATTATCACTTCTCACTTTCTTCACAGGCTTATCATATTGTTTTTCAACCATTAGAAAGAAATTCTTGAGTATAAAAGATACTTCCGATTTATGCTTCATTAAGAACACACATGTTCCCCAGCTAAAATCATCAACAACAGTTAAGAAATAAGGTGTATTAGTAATTTTGTGATTGTATAGAACTATGTCCAAAAGGAAGTCTATGTTGTTTGGCTTTAAAACAAGCATCACAAGATTGAATCAACAACTGATCATCATCATTACATTTTTGTTTTAAGAAATTCAAATGCTTCATTCTAGTATAAGAAGCATGACCTAGACTTTTATGCCATGTGTCCAAGGTCATATTACAAGGGTGAACTTCAGAGCGTACTCCACTTTTATTCTTCAGCACATACAAATTCCTTATCAGTTCCCCTTCTCCCACTCGTCTATCACTCATCAGGTCCTGCAAATAACAAGAGGAAGAAAGGAACAAGCATTTGACATTAGAGGTCAAACATAATTGTGTTACTGATAAGAGGTTATACTTAAAAGTAGGGATAAGCAACACATCTCTCAAGATAATAGTGTCTGAAAGATAAACCTCCCCTGAATAATGAACCTCTGTAGTACTCCGATTTGGTAAACAGACAGTGATCTTTCCTTTCATTGGTGTTAAATTCCTTATCAGTTTTGGATTAATGCATATGTGTCTCGAAGCACCAGTGTCTGTTATCCAAGATTCCAGCCTTATTTCCTCAAGAATAGTTAGAGCAAAATGCATAGTTAGTTTAGTGTTTGTACCGCAAAGCTAACAAACTATGCATGGTCATGATTTGACTCCATTTTGTCCCTTCCCTTCATGTATTTAGTCATCTCTTGAAGCTGCTGTAAGATTGCAGTGAATTCAGTGTTTTGAGTTCCTCTTTTATCATTCCAGGTGTTCTTATGTGTTTCTCCAGTTTCTGAGTTAACCGTATTAGCAAAATTCCTTGATCTTTGCTCCTTCATGTCCTTATACCAATCAGGTATGCCATTTACCTTAAAACAAGTGGATAAGTCATGCCCTGTACCACCACAATGATCACAAATGAGTTTAGCTTTCTCCTCCTTTGATCTTCTAGGAAAACCTCCCTTATTTTTGTTTCCAGACCAACTAGCACCACCATTGTTCCAATTTGCACCAGCTTTAGAAGCAGTTTCTCTACCAAATCCTCCAGACTAGGCAATCATTACTGTTGCATCAAATTGCTCAGATATATTTTGATACACTGATCTCTTTCTCTCAGCTGCAACAAGCATGGAATACACTTTGTCTATGGACGATACTGGATCCATTAGCATTATCTGATCCATCAAGTGTTCATAGTTCTCGTTCAAGCCAAAGAAGAAGGTACTCACTTTGTCTTTCATATTCTCCTTAGCAATCAATTTTCCAATTTCACAATAATAGTTGAGAACAGGTGCTATGCTTGATAACTCATCCCAAAGCTTAGTCAGTTTATTGAAGTACTCAAGTATAGAACTACTTCCCTGAGATAAATTCTTGACACGACCACCTTTTGACAACATAACTAAAAACACTAATTTAACAAGAAAATTGAGTTGTGAATAATTTTACAAGAAATGACTCGTGCGCACGTGCAACTTTTTTTTTTCAAATGCTTTAACAGAAAGACGATGGACACTTCCAAACATGATAAAAAGGACTCATAATATCATATACAAAACTTTATAAAATACAACTCAAAATACACGTCCATAGTTTGACCCAACAGGTCATCATCTATGTACACAGCCACTCAAAATCCCATAGGAGCTGCACAGCTTGTCCAGTAGAACCACAACGTCACCAATCATCAGGTTACCTACAATGCATAAACTATGTGAGATTTATAAATCTCAGTAAGCAGAAATTATGCATGATGCGATGTTTAGTTCGAAAACCTCCCAATGCACAAAGCACTCTCTTTAAAATCATCAATTCATTTATGAAACACCCGTTAGGGCCCCTGACTCACTCTATGCACCGACACACGATCACTAAGCTCAATTCAATTATATTTAAGTTGCCACTATATGTATGACCTCGACGTGAGGCTCATCCTCTTGTGGCCACCAAGGGTCTCCCCATCGCGCCCCCCATGATCACCAAGAAGTTATCCCTCTACACTGACCCATACTGTTGAGTATCCCACCCTCTAACGGCCTAGCGAGGTCCATCACCAAACTTGACCCCATGTCCGTTCAGAAGTCCCCTCTGTAAATGTGCGACAACACCATAGCACATGAGACTGTGGCCTACTCTAGGTAGCATACGCCAGGATCTGCCTGGTCGCCTTAACTCCTAGGTCGCCCCTGCCGTCCTTGGTGCATAATCAGTGGTCAAACACACCATTTGATAAAACATTTTCATATTAATGCATGATATGCATGATGTAATGCAATATATACACACAATAAAACCACATGCTCAAAACACCCTTTTCATTTCTGTAATAATCATTAAATTAACAAATTCATTTCACGATAACCTTTGAACTCACAGGTTCATTCTGCAACAATTGAACTCGGTGGCCCACTCTATGTAGCATACGCCAGATTTTCTCTGGTCGCCTTAACTCCTAGGTCGCCCCTTCCATTCTCACTTTGAAATCTCCTAATTCATTTCTAATCATGTACCCAATTCATTTCTAATCGCTCTCGCCTAATTCATTTCTAATCGCATACCTAATTCATCTCTAATCGCTCTCACCTAATGCATTACTAATCGCGTACCAAATTCATTTCTAATTGTGTACCTAATTCATTTCTAATCGCTCTCACCTAATTCATTTCTAATCGCGTACCTAATTCATTTCGAATCGCTCTCGCCTAATTCATTTCTAATCACTTACCTATTCATTTTTACTTGCCTAATTCATTTCTACTCATTTGCTGGGGGGTCCTAGACTTACTGATATATGTCGGCGTACGCTCAATACAAAGGCCACCACGTGGTCGATATAAATACTGTTAGATCAAGAATGTTTTGATAAGTTAAAAGTAGGTTCAGATGATCAGACGACTATGAAGAACAGCTGAGACTGAGTCCAAGTACTAAGCTGATCAGACTAGGTCATCAACTGAGCAAGTCAGCTGAAGACTGGAAAGTTACAAGTCGTCTGGAGACAAGTTCAAATCTAGTCATCTGCAGGATACAATTATGAAGAGCTCAGACGAGGTCGAGACAAGCTGAGTAGAATAAGAAAGGCGAGTCTTCACCAAGTCAGCTGCAGACGAGTAGGTTAAAATCAGCTGAGGAGCAAGCAGTTTTCAAGATTAAGTTTGTTGAGCAGTTTTCAGTTTGTTAGAACTGACTAACAAACTAACTGTCTTTTCAGACTTATAAATAGGTCTAGATTTTCATTTTTCAATACAATTCAACCTTGCACATATCACAATTCATGATTACTCTCAATTTTCAGATTTCATAACAAATTCACAAGTTTTCAAAAGAATTTTTCAAATCAATTCTAAGTGTTTATAGAATGCTTTACTTGTAATCTTCAAAATTCACTACTCACTGTAATAGTTATATTCAAGAGAAGAAGTTAGGAGTTTTGAAGATTTGAAGAAATTTGTAAGCTGTAAGTTGTAAGTCAGATTGTAAGTAAGTAAGTAGTAAGCTGGTCCCTTCTTCAAGTTGGAGAAGGAGAGTGGATGTAGGATTATTCATAATCCGAACCACTATAAAATCTGGTGTTCTTTATTGCTTTACTTTACTTTTTTGTCAATTTCAATTTCCAGTTTATTAATTAAAGATTGATTTCAGAATCAAAGTTAAAAC
The DNA here is from genome assembly GCA_030762865.1 of Paraleonurus japonicus. NCBI lineage: Eukaryota > Viridiplantae > Streptophyta > Magnoliopsida > Lamiales > Lamiaceae > Paraleonurus > Paraleonurus japonicus. The sequence continues at coordinate 31,376,094 of CM061057.1, forward strand.
TAGAATATCAGGTTGTTTTTTTATCTTGATTAAGTTGAGTTTAAAATTGAATTCCGCTGTGTTACTTGAGTTTTTTATTAAGTTTGGAAGATTTTATAAAAATATAAAAATCTATTCAACCCCCCTTCTAGATTTTTCCTAAAAGGATAATTCAAGTTTTCCTAAGATACTCAACTAAGTGGGACCAACAAGTGGTATCAGAGCAGTGTTAACCTGTTCTGATATTGATTTTAGGTCTTAACTAAGATTCTGAAATTTGTTCTTGATTATCTTCATCTTCCTTGTTTCACTAACAATACTGCTAACAAGATCTTGTAAGTGTTTTGGTTTTCTATCTCACCATGTCTTCTGTTAAGAGTAAGAAATCCAGGAGTCTAGCTGATTTCTCAATTGAAGAATATGACTATTGGAAGTTTAGAATGGAGAACCATCTCAAAGCAATTCATGATAGAATGGAGGAGGTTCTTGAGGAAGGACCTATCAAGTTTTATCATGGAGGCACAAGTGATGGTACTGCAGCAGCTGAAATAAGAGTGAGGCAAGAAAAGAAAAGCTCAGAACTCACAAGTGATTTAAGATAGATTCATAATCTGGATCAAGTTGCTAGAACAGAGATCATTGAAACATTGAGTAAGGATTGGATTGAAAAGGTGAAAAGATGCAAGACTGCCAAGGAAATGTGGGAAACTCTTGCTGGAATCTGTGAAGGATCAGATCAGGTCAAAGAAAATAAATTGCAATAAGTTCTACATGTTTTTTACACTTTCAAGATGAAAGAAGGAGAATCCATTGATCAACTAGATGTTAGGCTGACTAATCTACTAAACAAGGCAGCTAATTTGGGTAAAACATATACAGAGAAAGAAATCAACAATAAAGTGTTGAGGTCATTAAGCAAAAGATGGAGAGAAAAAACTAATATTCTGAAAGTTACTCAGAATTTATCTTCAATTTCACACCACACTTTATTTTCTCATCTGAAGGCATTAAAATATGACATCCAAATCAAAGATGAAGAAGATGAAGCAGAATCTTCAATATCTGGAAAGACTGTAGCATTTGTTCATCAAGATGAATCTGAAAAGATCTCCAAGGCATCTGATTTGTCTATTAAGGAGGAAATGGCTCTTCTGTTAAAAAGATATGAAAGGCTGAGAATGAAGTACAAAAGAAACAAGAGAGACAGACCAGGTCGAAGGAACTATAGATCAGATAAAGAAGAAAAGAGTTCAGACAATGATAGGAAAAAGGATCAGACGAGGAAGCATAAGTCACCAATCAGACGAGGAGATAGTAGTCCTAAAACAGACAGAGGAGATATTTGTTATACATGCAACAAGCCTGGTCACTATAGTTATGATTGTCCTCAACTCACTCCCAGAGAGAGAGAAGAAAAGAGGAAAAAGAGAGATAGAAGATATGCTGATCAGAGAGCTCTTCTGGCTGAGAAAGAAGAAGTTCATGAGACATCATCATCCTCATCTTCATCTGATTTTGGATCAGATGATGACATCTGTTTAATGGCAAAAGTGGTACATTACTATTCATCCTTAGATAATGATTGTGATACCTTATATGAAACTGATCCTAGTCTTATTGAGAAACTTTTGAAAGATTTGGAGACTGCTCTATCTGCTTATAAACAGATAGAGATTGAAAATTTTAATTTAAAGAATCAAATTACTGATCTGATAAGTGTCAAATTTACTCATAATGCATGCTTTGTATTAGATGGTATTAATAAAAATATTCTATTAGCTGGAGTCAGACAAGGCAACATTTATGTTGCTAATTTCAAAAGTTGTCCTAAAGATACTTGTCTTGTTGCTAAGAGTTCAGATGATTTAAGTTGGTTGTGGCAAAAACGTCTTGGCCATTTAAACTTCAAAACTCTTAACAAAATAGCAAGGAAATCTTTAGTCAAAGGACTCCCTGATAAAGTATTTTCAAATAATCATGTGTGTGATTCTTATCAAAAAGGAAAACAGACTAAAGCTTCTTTTAAAACAATAAGTAGTCCTTCTTCAGAAAGGATTCTGGAACTTCTTCACATGGATTTGTTTGGTCCAGTAACCCCTCTCAGCTTTAGTGGAAGAAAATATATCTTGGTAATTGTTGATGACTTTTCAAGATTTACTTGGGTTATTTTCTTATACAAAAAGAATGAGACTATGATTAAGATTCCAGAATTTCTTAAAAAGATTCAAAATGAAAAAGGACTAACTATTGTTAAAATTAGAAGTGATAAAGACACTGAATACTTAATAAGTTTGTTACTAACTACTGCATTGAGAATGGCATAGCTCATGAAACATCTGCAGCAAGGACTCCACAACAAAATGGAGAAGTTGAAAGGAGAAACAGAACCTTGAAAGAGGCAGCTAGAACAATGTTATCTGAGTACAACACTCCACACAGGTTTTGGACAGAAGCTGTTAATACAGCTTGCTATGTTCAAAATAGAAGTTTGATTATTAAAAATAAATGCAAAACTCCCTATGAAATTTGGAAGGGAAGATCCCCCAAAATTTCATACTTTCATATATTTGGTTGTAAATGTTTCATACACAACAATGGGAAATCTCAATTAAAAACTTTTGATGCCAAGATAGCAGATGGGATATTCTTAGGATACTCATCTGTATCAAAGGCATATAGAGTTTTTAATAAGACAACCTTGTGTGTGGAAGAAACACCCCATGTGGTATTTGATGAATCTTCTTTTGAGTACAGTAAGACAGGGGACATCACAAAAATATCAGATGATCTGGATCAGATGATTACCAAGAGATCAACCATAAAATTCTACAATCAAGAATCAGACTCAGATGAAGAAGAATCACTAGATTCAAACACAGAGAAAGAACCTGGAAGCTCTTCCTTACCAGCTGATCAGACGACCAACAACTCGGATGATCAGGTTGAGTCATCAGAAGGTAACATAGAATCATCTGAAATAAATAATTCAGACAAAACCTCATCCATTGTAAAAGATAAAGGTAAGAAAGTAATGTCATACCATCCAGCTGAACAGATAATTAGAGATTTAGACTCTGGTGTCCAGACGAGGACCCAACTAAATCAAGATTGCATGTTCAGTTGCTATGTATCACTGCCTGAGCCTAAATCTATTACAGAAGCTCTAACTGATTCCAACTGGATTAATGTCATGCAAGAAGAACTAAATCAGTTTCAAAGACAAGATGTGTGGGAGCTTGTTGAAAGGCCTCATCATCAAAAAGTCATTGGAACTGAATGGGTCTTTAAAAACAAAAGGGATGAAAACAATATTGTGGTTAGAAATAAAGCCAGACTAGTTGCTCAAGGTTATTCACAATCAGAGGGATTGATTATGATGAAACCTTTGCACCAGTAGCTCGTCTGGAAGCCATAAAATTGTTTTTAGCCTATGCTGCTTTTAAAAGATTCATAGTTTTTCAAATGGATGTTAAGTCAGCATTTCTTAATGGAATCTTAGCTGAGGAAGTTTATGTAGAGCAACCTCCTGGGTTTGTCAAAGGAGACAAGGTTTATAAACTAAGGAAAGCTCTATATGGACTTAAACAAGCACCAAGAGCATGGTATGACACCTTGTCTGATTATTTGATTCAAAATGGTTTTGTTAAAGATAGAATTGATAGAACTCTCTTTAGAAAAGAATTTGGTTGTGATCTTTTGTTAGTTCAGATTTATGTTGATGATATTATTTTTGGATCAACTAACATATCTTTGTGTGAAGAATTTAGTCATCTTATGAAAAGCAGATTTGAAATGTCCATGATGGGAGAGATGACTTATTTTCTTGGACTCCAAGTCAAACAGAGACAAAGAAGGGAATTTTCATCAACCAAGCCAAATATACAAAAGATCTTATTGATAAATTTGGAATAGGTACCGGTCGAGAAGCTAAGATACCTCGATGACAAATTTTTCAATAGATCCGCAACGAGAAGGGAGAAGATCTTGATCAAACCGAGTATCGAGGTCTAATTGGTTCTTTATTATATTTAATGCTAGTAGACCTGATATTTCATTTGCGGTTGGGAGTCGTGCTCGATTTCAAGTTAATCCTAAGAAAAGCCATCTTGAAGCAGCAAAGAAAATTCTTAAGTATCTGAAAGGAACTGTAAATGTTGGGTTATGGTATCCAGCCGATAACAACTTTGAGCTGTCTGGATACTCAGACTCAGACTTTGGTGGGTGTAAGATAGATAGAAAATCTACATCTGGTACTTGCCAATTTCTTGGAAGTAAGCTGATTTCATGGTTGTCTAAAAAGCAAACCTCTGTAGCTACTTCCACAACTGAAGCTGAGTATATATGGTGGAAGTTGTTGTTCTGGTGATCTGGATAAGTCAACAGTTAAGGGACTATAACATTATCACCAAAGATGTATCAATCTTTTGTGATAGTAATAGTGCCATAGCTATTACCCAGAACCCAGTTCTACATACTAGATGCAAGCATGTAGATATCAGACACCACTTCATCCGAGACCATGTAGAGAAAGGTGACATCAGACTAGAGAAGATCTTGGTGATTTCCAAAGAGAGAGACATCTTGACAAAGCCCTTTGGCGTAAAACAAGGTTTAAAGAACTATCTGTAGAATTAGGATTATTAGATGCTTCTTTAGTTAATCTATAATTCTATGTTTGTCACTCTTTGTTTCTCTCAAATTAGTTTACTATTTCCAAAAAGAATTATCAGACTAGATAAGAGTCAAAGGACAATCAGGTAGCTGATATCATTGATCTCCTATTTTGGAATCAAGAATCAAGGATTAGTCATATTGACCTTATCTGACATGATGATTACTTATCTGACATTCGGTAAATCAGACTAGGGCATAATAATCAGTTGATTTCTTGAGAAACAGTTGACTATCTGCACCCTATCTGATCTACCTCAAGTTACTAATGGTTTTCTTCAAGTCTTTGTCTTTGCAGGAACAGGTCACAGATCAGTTTGATAAATCAGACTGTTTCACCTTATTTGTTATAAACCTTCTTAACTAGACACCTTTGCTTCTGAATACTCTCCATACATTGTGTTTTCTTATAAAACTCTTATTGGATTGATTGGTTGGAAAACCTAACTTTAGAAAATTAAAATCTGAGCCTGCTTATTTAAAATAATTTTTTTACTATGTCTTTAAGTTTGCCAAAAGATAAAACTAGGCTGTTTCAAAATCAGACAAGTTACTTTATCAGATGATTTTATAAACCCATCAGTTTTTGAAAACCCGTTTATGAAGGAAAGTAACCCTAGGCTGACGTCAGGCATACTTACTTCTCTGCATAAAGTAACCTAGTACTGTCAAATCAACAGTCTACAAAATAACTTTTTACGCAATTCAAGATTAGTGAACTACATGCGCTGAATCCCAATCGTTTATCCAGATTTTTAACCGTTGATTCAGCACAGTAAATCATTTTAAATAAACGGCTTAGATTAAAACAGATTTTCTAAAGCGGTTTCTCTTTCCAATCTTCCCTCCTATAAATACACCTTCTTCTTCGTTTAAAAGTTTTCACTTTCAGAAAAACCTACATATACTCTGCAAAATTTTTTTACAATCCTTAGCCAAATTTATATGAACCTTTCTCAGAAAACTATTTCAATAACATCAACCATTGTAGAAATTCATAAAGAAACCTTCAATAAAAAGATCAAATCTGAGATGTACGTGGATTTTGATACCACCACTGATGGAGAATCAAGACAAATACTCAGTTTACTGGAAAGATCTGGATTAAGAACATTTTGCTCCAAGAAGTCCAACACCAACAAGACTCTGGACATGAGAGGAGTCGAGTTCTATGTCTACGGGACATACGAGAACGGGATTTTCAGAACCCGTGTTTAGGGCGAAGTATTGATGGTGACTTCAGCGGAGGTGGTGCTGATTTTTTACACGAGCAGTGAAGGTGTAAACCCCCTCACCTATAAATCAGACGACTGGGTAGAATCATTCGAGATAATTGCCCGAGACTCAATGAAGGATCAGAGGTCTGAACTAAAGAAGAAAATGCTCCGATGGAGATATCGTCTGCTAAAGACGATACTGACGAAGGTCATTCTAGGGGAGCAGAACTCCCATGATGGGCTGACGAGATCCAGGTTGTGCTGTATGAGGGCCATCATTGATGGAGTACAAGCCAACTGGGCTGGGATGTTGCTGGGGAGGTTTGAGACTGAAAGGAAGAGACTGGAGGTAGTCAATGGGAAGTGGCAGGCCAAATCGATCACCAGCTTGTTCAATAAGGTGACGGTTATTCTGGAGGATATGTTGACAGCTCAGATCAACTGGGCTGATGGAGTTAGAGCATATACAAAGCAAAAAGGGCTGCTAACCAAAGATGAGCCGATTGGAGAACTAGCTGACTCTGACGGAGGAGCAGCTGAGATCAGAGCTCAGGATCCCTCAGCTGAGGAGGAGGAAGAAGAAGAAGAAGAGCAACCAACTGAGCCTTCAATGATTTCTGCTGAGGCCTCACAGCCAATGAAGCAGAAGGAGAAGATTCCTAAGAGGAGGAGGCTGATAAAAGCCTCAGAAAAGGGAGGAACCTCTGCTGCTGATCAGCCTAGCCTGCTGGCTGAAGAGGCACTCACATTGGAGATAGCAGCACAGGTGGTCTAGACAGAGGATGTTCAGGAGATCAGCTCAGAACGAACCCCCTCCCCTTCTCCCAGAAAGGTACAATTCTCCCCCTCCCCCTCTCCCTCTCCAGCGCGATGAAGAGGTGACCCAGGCTGGCACCTCTGAGCCTCTTAAACAGCCTACTCCCATAAAAGTCCAAGTTGAAACCTCATCAGCCACACTCCCACAAACCCAAACCTCATCTCCTCCTCCCTCCCCATCTGACTTTTTTTCCTTTCTAACCGGACAAGTTTACTCCCCCACCACAATATCTACCATCTCACCCCCAGCCTTACTCCCATCTTCCTCAACTCTCTCTCACAGCCCACCCCAACACTCTGCACCCCAACCCACTCTCCCACAGCCAACCCCCTCTCCACCACCCACTTCATCCGAAATACCACCCCCTCCATCTTCACCCCCACCTGAGATCCCCTCTCCACCACCATCAGACGCCCCCACTTCCTCCCAACCTACTGAACCTCAACCCTTGGATACCTCCAACCTCTTTGGAGATATCCCCATGAGCTCCCCCAGTCCAACTTCTCCCACCCCCTCCTCCTCATCTGAATCCGAGGGGGAGACCAGTCCAATCTCTGCCATCTCCTCAGCCTTTGAGGATCTACACAAGCAAATTATCACCAAAGTTCAGAGGCTGATGGAGAAGAAGACAAGGAAGGTGATCCGAGCAGTCACCGATACGATGCTCGCCAACATGCAGATTGCCGAGGTCAACATCACTCGCAATCTATCAGCCAACCTTGGCACTGCAGTTGGTACCCGGCTGAGCAACCTGGAGGAGGAGTTGAGGATGCTCAAGTAAAAAGTGGCAGTAGACAACGAAATCCTGGTTAATACACTCACTTCAGACCAATCAGACTTACGGGTTCGTTGCTCTGCCTTGGAAAAACAGCTTCAGACCCTGCAAGATGAAGTCAAAAAGGGGGAAGGAGCTGAAGGAAGAATGGACACCCTCACAGCTGGAGTCATGTCCCTTACAGACAAGCTCGACTCAAAGGCAGACTCAGCTGAGTTGGAGGCAGCCAAAACTGACATAAAGATAAAATCAGATGAGCTGGCTGTTTTGCAACTAAGGGTGGCCCAGATAGAAGATGATATCCGAGAGGATGAGGAGAAGAGAAGGAAGGAGGAAGAGGAGAAGACTGAGAAGCTGCTGGCCAAGATGAAAGAAGCGGAAAAACCCGAGGCCAAGGGCAAGGGTAAAGGAAAGGCAGCAGCAGTCCAGAAGGAGTCATCAGTTGAGCAGCTGACAAGCCCCAGACCAGCAGCCGAGCGCAAAAGGAAAGAACTGACTACTCAAACCTCTCAGCTGAGCAAATCAGAAGAATACACACTGAGAAGGAGAGATATGAGAAGCAGGAAAAGAAGAGGCTGAAGAAGCTAGGAAAGGCTGAGCTGAAGTGGGACAGGGACACTCGGAAATGGGTGTCAAAAGCAGCTGATGAAGCAGATTTTCAACCTGTCCACCGCTCATCAGCTCCGCCAAAGATGGTCTCTGGGCAGTACACCAGCGAATACAAGAAGCAAGCACTGGATGCCAGATGGATGTACTTTTGGTACATCTTGAAGGCATCTCCATCTAGTGCAGCTGATGAAGACATGCAATGGCATGAGTGGATGGAAAAGGAGAATGCTGATCTGTACGGGAAATTGCTCGATGAGGCGCATAATGTTTTCAACTGCGATCTTGTCGCTCCAGTGTAATAACCCAAAACCAATTATAGGATTTTATATTTAAATCACTAAGTTTAGTGAACATTTTATTCTTTTCCAATTTCATATGTTTCTAAATCTTTCTCCTACCGACGAACGATTTTTTCGATCCAAAATCTACTAATACTTTTCAAATTCACATCCGTAATCCGGATTTGTTTAATAATGAATAATTACCAATAGTCCTTTAAAGGTGGGAAACACTCAAGAAAAACCCTAAGAAAAATATTTGTTTTCCCATCGCGCGTTTTAATAATTTTCGGAGCCGAACCTCAGACCGAAAGATACCGAAAACTCAACAACGAAGTCACACCACTGTATTAGAAATTAGACTACCAAATGGCAGCCCAAATCTTCCAAATTTTCATGCACATGGGAGCTTTAAATGAGAGAATATTGAAGGTACATGAAATCCCTAGCCAAAATCCTAAGACTAAGACCTAGGACTAGTTTTCTTTAGCCTTATGCCTATTACCACCTAGTTGCCCCCTTTTTCCCACCCCTCTTGACCGGCCATTTCCCCTCCTTCTCCTCTATGAATAGAGTGGCTGCCCTCTTCATTTTTCAAACCAAAAGAAAAGCTTGGGGCTCTCAAGAAAAGGAGGAAAATTCTCCAAGGGTAAGTCCCTAAACCCCCTCTTAAGTCTTATTCTTCTTCTTAAGCTTAGAAATTCAGGAAAAATATGATATGAGGCCCTAAGAAATCCTTTTTACATGATATAATCTTATATGGAGTGCTTGAGTTGGAATTTTGGTGTTTGGAGTCAAAATGGTGAAGTTATACTTGAAACATGAAACTGCCAAAATCAAGCCCTAACCACTGACCCGTTTTTGTAAAATTTATTCGGACCCTTTCCACCCGTTTAAAAATGATGGGAAAATTCTTAGATGTAGTATTTGAAGTTTAGAATAATATACTATAATTTCGTGGCCACTGGAGTTTTGTAGACTGAGAATAAAATCATGATATGTGTCGGAAGTAATCCGAAACTGGGAGCAGTGACTCATTTCTTTTATTTCTCCCCTTTCTGATAGTTATAAAATTCTAGGAAAAATCTGGGATGTTTCCCTCTATGTTTTGTAAATCATAGTCAAAAATCATAATATTTCGTTTAGTACTTTATGAGATAAAATTCATTTTCTGAGTACCTAGTCGACGTTTGACGCATAGGGTTATTCTGTGTTGCACGAATTTATTTTTCCAGTTAGACTATCGTATAAATCATGGAAAAATTCATGGATATCCTACAACCTGTTTATAACAATTTTCTTAAATTTGATGATTTTTAAACTAGTATCCAATAAGTTATGAATTTTCTCGTAAGACATGTCCAGTAACCAAGCCAAATGATAGATTGAATGTTCACGAATTTTTCTGGACAGAATCCGTAAGTCAAATGGCTTGGGTCCCTGAATGATAGTTGTTCATACTTGAGTGCTGCATCACATGTTTTAATTTTATAATTTTTGGATGTTTCTGAAGAGATTTATGGATTTTATAAGTTAAGGTCACTGTTCTTGCCGAAACAGATATTTAGAGTCCTTATTACAAAATCCGCTATAATTCCGTAACTCAAATGAACTCGGACTCTTAATAAACTTTGTTCTGCACTGAAATATGTATAACATACTAAAATTTCATAATTTTTCAACAAGTCTAAGTATTTTATTTTGTTTATGCGGTTATAGGTGTTGTTTTCTTCGATTGTTAGTACTTGATAAATTAAAGGGCCAAAACTTTTAATGAAGAGCATGTTTTGAATATCGAATGTTATACATGATACTTTATGAATACATATACTTGAGAGTCTTGCATGTTTTTCTTGAAAATAAACGAAACCGAAAGTCCTAAATTCGTGATCCCCAAACCGTAGTACACTAACAAAGCCGTTGGACATAGGATTAGACTCATAGAAGCTTTTGATAAAATAAAGTACCCATTATTCATTCAAAGCCTAGTTTTGGAAGGCACAATAAGATCGAGAACCTAAGTTTTCTAATGGACAAAAGATCTGTCAAACTAAACATACGGATTGTGCTAGGTAGAGTACAGCCGAAACCAGAGACTGAGATTTTTGTACGAGAGGCCTAAGCAATCAAGAAGTTAAACTTTCTCTTAAAAGTTCTCCAGGTGGGTGACACTATCTATATAGCTAGTTAATGTTATATGGACTGTTGTCAGTTTTCCTGAATCAAACATAATCAGTTCTTCCGAAATACGCAAACAACTCAAAAGCATGCAAATGCACAACTCCTAACTATAAGAATATACGAGAACAAGTTTTTTTTACTTTGATTATTTATTTTTATATGTTACATACGAGAGCTAGTATCTCTATTGATCTATTGATCTGCAGAGGGCGAAGCCCTATATAAACGGGAGAAATAAAGTTGGAAGAGGGTTTGGATTGTGTGCAGAAATGCCACTAGTGCCACCTCACGGGAGCAATAAGGATGGTAGAGGGTTTGGATTGTGTGCAGAAATGCCACTAGTGCCACCTCATTTGGGACGGAGAATTACGGGTCTCGGACGTATTAACGTGCCATTCCACAATGTGATTACGGGGATCGGACGCACTAGCGTGCCATCTCAAATGTGCTATATATATATACTAACTGTCACAAAGAAAGATGAATCTCTTAATCGAATGAAGTTGAAGGATGAAAATCTTATAACTGAAGATTACCTTGTACAAATGGGCTAAATGCCGCAACGCATAACTAAAGATAAGAGAAGAATAAAAGATTCAATTATATTCGGGTTTTCCTGTCAATCTGTGTAACAGCATACAGGTTACCCACTGAGATTCCTATCTCACTCTCCCAAACTTAATATTTTCAGGTTGCGAGAATGAGGCCCGGGAACTGCAGTAGACGACCGCTTCCCACTCTCTCTTAATTAATAAATAAATCGTCTTAGTAATTTCAACCTTTTGTAACGAATACTTTACTAATTTTATGTTATTATCTCCCCCTGGGAGTTGTACTCGTCAGATGGTTTTGATCAAAGTAGATACTGATCTTTTATTTTAAAAGAGTATCTCTTCACCATGTAAAGTGTTTCAGAAATTTTTCCGCTGCAACTTAATCGTTTGTTATTCAAAAGAAATTTTCTGGCTCAGTTTTTATGTTTCACTAAGTGACGACTCGGGTTTAGGACGTCAGACCCCGAAGGTCGACTTTCTGAATTCCAGGGCGTTACATCCAGCATATGAGCAAGTTTCTCCTAAGCTGAACAAAGATGGATCTCCAGACATGGAATGGGTCAAAACAGTCGTCATCAAAGCTGAAAGAGAATCCGAGCTCACAGACAAGAATGAACTCAAACAACTCAGAGCGAGGATTTTTAATTGGCTGAACATTCCTGAAGCAAGCCGATGGGGAACCTGATAGACCATGATTTTCTTTTCCTTATCTTTTATTTTTATCAGTTCTCCCTATCTGTAAATTGTATATATGTGAATGAATATACTTTGACTTATGTGATTCACTTGTTGTTGGTCCCGATTAGTTGAGTTGATTATGAAACTTTGAGTTATCCTTCTAGAACAAAATCTAGAAGGGGGGGTTGAATAGATTTTGTTGATTTTTCAAATCTTTCAAAACTAATTCAAAGTATCAGATGTACACAGCGGAAATTCAAGATTAGACTCAACTTTAATAAGATCAAAAGCACACTGATATTCAGATTTTAACTTTGATTCTGAAATTAATCTTTGAACGATAAAATATAAAGTGAACAGAAAAGTAAATGAAAGCAGTAAAGAACACCAGATTTTATAGTGGTTCGGATTATAACAATCCTACATCCACTCTCCTTCTCCAACTTGAAGAAGGGTCTCCACTATCTGCTTACTTACTTACTTTACAATCTTACAACTTACAACTTGATCTTCAACACTTCAAAATGCTAACCAAACTTCTGAAATCTAACTCTAAGAAAAAGAAGTGTATTTGAAGATGTGCAATGAAGTGTTCTACAAACACTCAGAAAAATCTATGAAGAAATCTTGAAAAACTATTTTGTGCTTTTTGAAAACTTGTGATTTGAGAGAATAAATTTCTGGAAACTAACTTGTGAATTCTATGTATTCTGTATGCAGTGTTGTGTATCCATTGAAAAGAAGTCCCTAGACCTATTTATAAGTCTGAAAAGACAGTTAGTTTGTTAATCAGTTCTAACGAACTGAAAACTGCTTCAACAAACTTAATCTTGAAAACTGCTCTACACCTCAGCTGTCTTTGCTCTACTCATCTGCAGCTGACTCGGTGAAGATTTGCCTTTCTTATTCTACTCAGCTCATCTTGACCTCGTCTGAGCTCTTCATGTTCGTCTCCTCAGCTGACTAGATTGATTCTCGACCCCGTCTGATCAGCTTAGCTTATGATCTCAATCTCAGCTTGATCTACAGGTCGTCTGATCATCTGAGCTGCTTCATTTAACTCATCAAAACTCCTTGATCCAACAATTTCCCCCTTTTTGATGAAGTTAAAACCTATAAGGAAGAAACACACTCACAGCTGAAGTTAGTACTAGAGTTAGTTAACATAATCAGATAGGTATATCAGAGCACTTATTCTCATTACAACAGATTCATTCACATTAAAACACTTAAGAAAAATTAAGTCCTTTTAGACTCTTTTAGAAATACTTAAAAAAAATTTGAGTCTTAAGACATAGATAAATTTTTAGGAAAAAGTTTTCAAGTCTGAGAGATAAAATTCTCAGATGATTTATACTTAGAAAAATTTTAAGTTTCTCTTTAAAAAAAATTTAAGAAAATAAGACAAGTAATTCACATAAATCCAGATATATTCATTCACAAATTTACAGATTTACAAAAAGATGAACTGATAGAAAATAAAAGATAAGGAAAGAAAATCCTGTTCTATCAGATTCCCCATCTGCTGGCTTCTGGAATGTTCAGCCAGTTGAAAATCCTGGCTCTTAGCTGTTTAAGCTCATCCTCGTTTGTGAGCTCGGATTCCCTTTCTGCTTTGGCTATGACTGATCTAACCCATTCCAGATCAGGAGAGCCATCTTCTTTCAGCTTGGGGGTAACTTGCTCATAGGCTGGTGCAACTAAGTCGCAGTTGAATACGTTATGTGCCTCATCGAGCAGCTTCCCATATAGATCGGCGTCCTCCTTTTCCATCCATTCATGCCAGCTCATGTCTTCATCGGCTGCTCCAGATGGAGATGCCTTCAAGATGTACCAGTAGTACATCCATCTGGCATCCAGGGCCTGCTTCTTGTATTCACTTGTATATTTCCCTGATACCATCTTAGGAGGAGCTGACGTGCGATGGACAGGGCGGAAGTCCGCTTCATCTGCTGCTTTGGATACCCACTTCCGAGTATCCCTGTCCCACTTCAGCTCAGCTTTCCCCAGCTTCTTCAGCCTCTTCTTCTCCTGCTTCTCATACTTCTCCTTCTCAGCGTGGATTTTTCTGATCTGCTCAGCTGAGAGGTTTGAGAAGTCAGGCTCCTTCCTTTTGCGCTCGGCTCTGGGGCTGATCAGCTGCTCAGCTGATGAAGACTTCTCCACTGCTTTGCCTTTACCCTTGCCCTTGGCCTCGGGTTTTTCTGATTCTTTCATCTTGGCCAGCAGTGCCTCAGACTTCTCTTCCTCCTCCTTCCTCCTCTTCTCCTCATCCTCTCGGATGGCCTCCTCTATCTGAGTCACCCTCAGTTGCAAGGCGATCGGCTAAATCGATTTTATTTTGATTTCTGCCTTGGCTGCCTCCAACTCAGCTGAGTCTGCCTTCGAGTCTACCTTGTCTATGAGTGAGAAGACTCCAGCTGTGAGGGTGTCCATTCTTCCTTCAGCTCCTTCCCCCTTTTTGACTTCATCTTGGAGGGTCTGGAGCTGTCTTTCCAAAGCTGAGCAACGAATCCTGAAGTCATTCTGATCAGACGTGAGTGCATTGACTAGGATCTCGTTGTCAGCTGCCATCTTCTGCTTAAGTGCCTTAACCTCCTCCTCCAGGTCACTCAACCGAGAACCAACAACAGTGCTGATATTGGCTGATAGGTTTCGTGAAATGTTGACCTCAGCAATCTGCATGTTGGCGAGCATTGTATCGGTGACTGCTCGAATCACCTTCCTCGTCTTCTTTTCCATCAGCTTTTGGACTTAGGATATTATCTTCTTGTGCAGATCCTCAAAGGCTGACGAAATGGCAAGGATTGGACTGGCCTCCTCCTCTGATTCAGATGAGGAAGAGGTGGTGGGAGAAGTTGGACTGGGGGAGCTCATGTGGATATCCCCAAAGATGTTGGAGGTATCCACCGGCTGGGGTTCGAGATGGGTGGGATGAAGTGGGGCGTCGATGGGGAGGGGGATTTTGGGTGGGGGTGAAGATGGAGGGGGTGGAATTTACGAGGTAGTGGGTGGTGGAGATGGGGTTAGCTGGGGTAAGGTGGGTTGGATTTGGGAGGATGTGGGTAAGGCTGGTGGGGAGATAGTAGATATAGGGGTTGGGGCGTACACTGGTCCTGTTAGAAAGGACAGCATCTGAGATGGGGATGGTGGAGGAGACGATGTTTGGGTTTGGGGGAGGGTAGATGAGGTTGTGGCTTGGTACATTTTGGGCGTAGGCTATTTTAGAGGCTACGAGGTGCCGGCTGGGTCACCTCTTCATCGCGAGTGGGCTGGAGAGGGGGGGGAGAATTGTACTGATTGTGAGTGGGGGGGGGTCCTTTTGAGCTTATATCTTGAACCTCGTCTGATTGGACCACCTGGGCTGCTATCTCCAGCGTAGTTGCCTCTTCAGGCAGAAGGCTCGGCTGATCAGCAGATGTCCCCCCGAGCTCTGAGGTTTTCACCAACCTCCTCCTCCTCGTCACCTTCTCCTTCAGCTTCATCGGTTGTGAAGCCTCAGCTGAGCTCACCGTCGGCAGTTCTTCCTCTCTTTCCTCTTCTTCCTCCTCCTCAGCTTCCTCTGCAGCTGGTGCCTGGGCTCCGACCTCAGCTCCTCCTTCATCTGAGTCTGCTGGAGCCCCAAGCGGTTCATCCTTAGTCAGGATCCCTTTTTGTTTTGTGTAGGGCCTGACTCCATCTGCCCAATTTATTTCAGCTGACAGCAGGTCCTCCAGGATCACGGTCACCTTATTGAATAGGCTGGTGATCGACCTCGCCTGCCACTTTCCTCCTACCACCTCCAGCCTTTTTCTTTCCGTCTCCAACTTCTCCAACAGCATCCCAGCCCAGTTGGCTTGAACTCCAATTTTTCCAACAAAAAATTCAAGCGTCTCTTGCAATATGGCTCTCATATCATGGAGTCCCCATTCTTCAAGTTGAGGAGAAGCTTGTGGCATTGGAAAATCGAACTCATGGCTTCTCCAATCATCATAGTAATCACCTCCCGATGCTCCTTGACACTCAAATCCAAGACATGGATCAAATGTTTGATCATAAGGCTCATAGTATGGAAACATCTCTTGAGGTTGGGGAGGAATTTCTTCATATCTTCAATCTTCATAATTGGATGGAACTTGTTGCCAATGAAAAGTATCTTCATAGTTCCTCCAATTATTACATCCAAAATCTTCAAAATGTGGAGAATACACCCTACTCTCTTGATAATAATCTTGATTCCACATGTATGAGTTGTATCCTTCCATCTAGACAAGATATCAAAGTATCAAATTCCAACAAAAATAACAAAACAAACACACACACAAAGGCAACAAATAGTCACTTCAAACAATCCCTAGGTCTCACTTAAGGCGCAAAAACTAATTCCCCGGCAACGGCGCCATTTGATTGGAGTGTATAGGGTAAGAGTTATTAAGACTAATCAACAAAATATCGAACCCAAGGGAACAAGTATGCACATGAGGCCCTAGAAATACGAGTTTTTAGTGACTAGAGTTGCAACAATGGGTTGGAACAAAAACAACAAAACACTTGCAAGAATACAATTAAACAACAAGCAAATAATTGATCGAACACTAAGAATGCGATAACAACAACAACAATAAATGGTGGGATAGAGGTGCTAGGATTAACATCCATCAATGAATCATCAATCAACAAGCTACAATTGAATCAAATTGCAAATCAACTAAGATAGAAAGCATAAACCATCATGAAATTAATCACTCCATTAAAATCACAATGCCTAATGTGAGTATCCTTAGTCTTTCCCATCTCTCAATGTAGGAATCCCTAATTCATACAATCATCCAAAATTGAAACTCGATTAACACCTAATCACGTTAGCTCAACTCTCGCCTATTGCTAGGGTGATTAACCATTAATCTAAAGAGACAATTTTACACAAAGCACAATGAAGAATCACAATTAGGAAACAAACTAATGTGAGTATCCTTAGTGCAACTAATCTCTCGATTCCGAAGCACCCAATCCATACATTCATACACAATTATCACCCGATTAATCCCGGATCACGTTAGCGCAACTCTCGTCTATAGCTAGGGTGATCAAACACTAATCTAAAGAGATAATTATGCATGAAGCACAATTGAGAATCACAATTAGTAAGCAATCTACTCAATTGATCTTCAATCATCAACAATTATAGCATCATCAATCAAATCATCATCAATTTCAATTAACCCAAGCACAAGAGATTTAGCCCAGGGTGAAATCCATGGGAAGGAGATAGAATTGATCAAACACAAAGCAAATCAAAACAATTAGGAAATTAAAGAGACAAAAGAGGAAAAACATCACCAAATGATCTTCAATTAACAAAAAGAGGAATGTTTGAGTCTTCAACAACAATCTCCAAATGAAATACAAGCTTTAATTGAAAGAATTACAATGATCAAATGCTAATCTATGGCTAATCTAGCAACAATCAATGGAAATCTACTCCTAATTCTAACTTCTACTCTAATCTACAAGAGAAATTGGCTTGGGGCCTGAGAAATCGCCCTAAAACTGCTACTAACTGCTATTATGAACTTATGTCCCTGAATTGCTCTGCTTCTCCCCTTAAATACCGAATTTTTGGAAAAACCTCCCCCTCGAGTCGAGGGTCAGGCCTCGACTCGAGGTTGCCGCCTTTTTCACCTCCCTCGACTCGAGGGTCATGCCTCGAGTCGAGACTGCTACCATTTTCCGATTTTGATCCTTTTCTGCATAGCCCTCGACTCGAGGCTCTTGTCCCTCGATCAGAGCTCGAGTTCAGGGCACTTTTCTCGCGCGGGGCTTCGGTCCCGACCCCCATTTTCGTCCCATATGATCGTCTCTTCATTCTAAGAATAACGGTACTCTCGGTTTGGCAAAATTCCACCGATTTACCTGCAAAACGGACAAAAAACCTCAAAATCTCACAAAGTAATACTTTTTAGGCAAAAGAGTGATACTTTTCACATTTAGGCACAAAAATCACACTTTAGCTCACTTTTTGCACTAAAATAGGCCCTAAAAACATGCATCAATTCACTCCAATCAAGTGCTTAGACCTATTTATAAGTCTGAAAAGACAGTTAGTTTGTTAATTAGTTTTAACAAACTAGAAACTGCTCAACAAACCTATTCTTGAAAACTGCTCTAGACCTCAGCTGATTTTATTCTACTCGTCTGCAGCTGACTTGGTGAAGACTCGCCTTTCTTATTCTACTCAGCTTGTCTCAACCTCGTCTGAGCTCTTCATACTTGTCTCCTGCAGATGACTAGACTTGAGCTAATCTCCAGACGACTTGCAACTATTCAGTCTTCAGCTGACTTGTTCCATCCTCAACCTAGTCTGATCAGCTTAGTATTCGGACTTAGTCTCAGTTGTTCTTCATAGTCGTCTGATCATCTGAACTGCTTCTTTTAACTCATTAAAACTTTCTTGATCTAACAATTTCCCCCTTTTTGATGAAGTTAAAACCTACAAGGAAGAAACACACTCACAGTTGAAGTTAGTTTAGAGTTGATCAAGATTATCAGATAGGCATATTAGAAAACATTCATACTGAAAATAAGATTTATTCAAATTACAACACTTAATTCACAACAGAAAATTTTTTAAGTCTTTTAGACTCTTCCAAAATATTTAGAAAAAAAAAATTTATGTCTTAGGACTTAGAAAATTTTATGTCTGAGAGATAAAATTCTCAGATGATTAATACTTAAAAAAAATTTAAGTTTTCTTAAAGCAGTAAAAAAAACTTTAAGAAATAAGATAAGTAAATCACATAGGTCAAAGTGTATTTATTCACATATACAATTTATAGATAGGGAGGACTGATAAAAACAGAGATAAGGAAAAGAAAATCCTGGTCTATTAAGTTCCCCATCGGCTTGCTTCTGGAATGTTCAGCCAGTTGAAAATCCTTGCTCTGAGCTATTTAAGTTCATTCTCGTCTGTGAGCTCAGATTCTCTCTCGGCTTTGATAACAACTGTTTTGACCCATTCCATGTCTGGAGATTCGTCTTCGTTCAGCTTAGGAGAGACTTGCTCATAGGCTGGAGCGACAAGATCGCAGTTGAAAACCTGATGAGCCTTATCGAGCAATCTTCCATATAGATCAGCATTCTCTCTCTCCATCCATTCATGCCATTGTACGTCTTCATCAGCTGCACCAGAAGGAGATGCCTTCAAGATGTACCAAAAGTACATCCATCTGGCATCCAGAGCGTTTTTCTTGTATTCATTGGTGTACTTTCCAGCGACCATTTTTGGAGGAGCTGATGTGCGGTGGACGGGTCGAAAATCTGCTTCATCTGCTGCCTTGGACACCCATTTCCGAGTATCCCTATCCCACTTCAGCTCCGCCTTTCCCAGCTTTTTCTGTCTCTTCTTTTCCTGCTTCTCATACTTCTCTTTCTCAGAATGTATTCTTCTGATTTGCTCAGCTGAGAGGTTTGAGTAGTCAGGTTCTTTCCTTTTGCGCTCAGCTGCTGGTCTGGGACTGGTCAGTTGTTCAGCTGATGAAGACTTCTCGACTGCTGCTGCTGCCTTTCCTTTATCCTTGCCCTTGGCCAGCAGCTTCTCTGTCTTCTCCTCTTCCTCTCTTCTCCTCTTCTCCTCATCCTCTCGGATGACATCTTCTATCTGGGTCACCCTCAGTTGCAAGGCAGCCAGCTCGTCTGCTTTTTCTTTTATTTCAGCTTTGGCTGCCTCCAACTCAGCTGCGTCTGCCTTTGAGTCGAGCTTGTCTGTAATGGACATGACTCCAGCTGTGAGGGTGTCCATTCTTCCTTCAGCTCCTTCCCCCTTTTTGACTTCATCTTTTAGGGTCTGGAGCTGACCTTCCAATGCAGCACAACGAGTCCGAAAGTCTGATTGATCTGAAGTGAGAGCATTGACTAGGACCTCGTTGTCTTCCACCACTTTCTGCTTGAGCACCTTCACCTCCTCCTTCAGGTTACTCAGCCGGGTACCAACAGCAGTGCCAAGGTTGGCATATAGGTTGCGAGAGATATTGACCTCGGTGATCTGCATGTTGGCGAGCATTGTATCTGTGACTGCTCTAATCGCCTTCCTCATCTTCTTCTCCATCAGCCTTTGGACTTTAGTGATTATTTGCTTGTGTAGATCCTCAAAGGCTGAGGATATGGCAAAGATTGGACTTGGCTCCTCCTCAGAATCAGATGAGGAGGAGGGGGTGGGAGAAGTTGGACTGGGGGAGCTCATGTGGATATCTCCAAAGATGTAGGAGGTATCCACGGGTTGGGGATCAGAGGGTTGGGAGGAAGTGGGGGCGTCTGATGGTGGTGGAGGGGGAATCTCAGGTGGGGGTGAAGATGGAGGGGGTGGTATATCGGATGAAGTGGGTGGTGGAGAAGGGGTTGGCTGTGGGATAGTGGGTTGGGGTGCAGAGGGTTGGGGTGGGCTATGAGAGAGAGTTGAGGAAGATGGGAGTAAGGCTGGGGGTGAGATGGTGGTTATGGGGGTGGGGGAGTAGACTGGTCCGATTAGGAAAGAAAAGAAATCAGATGGGGAGGGAGGAGGAGATGAGGTTTGGGTTTGTGGGAGTATGGCTGATGAAGTTTCAGCTTGGACTATAATGGGAGTAGGCTGTTTAAGAGGCTCAGAGGTGCCAGCCTGGGTCACCTCTTCATCGCCAGAGTGAGCTGGAGAGGGGGAGGGAGAGAATTGTACCTTTCTGGGAGAAGGAGAGGGGGTCCTTTCGGAGCTGATCTCCTGTACATCTTCCGATTGGACAACCTTTGCTGCGATGTCTAGTGTAAGTGCCTCTTCAGCTAGAAGGCTAGGCTGATCAGCAGAGGTTCCTCCTTTCTCTGAGGCTTTTATCAGCCTCCTTCTCATAGGGATCTTCTCTTTCTGCTTCATTGGCTGTGATGCCTCAGCAGAAGTCATTGAAGGCTCAGCTGTGTGCTCTTCCTCTTCTTCTTCTTCCTCCTCCTCAGCTGAGGGGTCCTGAGCCCTGTCCTCAGCTGCTCCTTCGTCAGAGTCAGCTGGAGCCCCAAGCGGCTTATCCTTGGTTAGCAGCCCTTTCTGTTTGGTGTAGGCTCTAACTCCATCAGCCCAGTTGATTTCAGTTGTCAGCATATCCTCCAGAATCACAGTCACCTTGTTGAACAGGCTAGTGATCGACTTCGTCTGCCATTTCCCACTTACTACTTCCAGCCTCTTCCTCTCAGTTTCAAACCTTCCCAGCAGCATCCCAGCCCAGTTGACTTGTACTCCATCTAGGATGGCCCTCATACAGCACAGCCTGGGTCTCGTCAGCCCATCATGGGAGTTCTGCTCCCCTAAAATGACCTTCGTCAATATCGTCATTAATAAACGATATTTCTGTCGGAGCATTTTTTTCTTCAATTCAGACCTCCTACCCCTCATTGAATTCCGGGCAATCATCTCGAATGATTCTACCCATTCGTCTGATTTATATGTGAGGGGGTTTACTCCTTCGCTGCTTGTATAAAAAATCCGCGCCACCTCCGCCAGAGTTACTGTCAACACCTCGCCATAAACACGGGTTTTGAATATCCAATTTTCGAATGTCCCGTTGATATAAAACTCTATGCCTCTCATATCAAGAGTTTTATTGGAGCTGGATTTCTTGGAACAGAATATCCTCAATCCCGACCTCTCCAATAACTCGAGAATTTGTCTCGATTCACCATCAGTGGTTGTATCAAAGTCGACGTACATCTCCGACTTGATCTTCTTGTTGTAAGTCTCAGTGTGTACTTCCACCATTGTTGAGGTTACTCCTAATCGTTTTTGGGTATGGCTCACAGAAGAATTTGGCTAAGGTTTTGAAAAAAAATATTCTTAGAGTATATTAAGGTTTTCTGAAAGTGAAAAAGTTTGATTGAAGAAGAAGATGTATCTATAGGAGGGAAAATTGGAAAGAGAAACCGCTTTTTAGAAAATCTGATTTAATCTAAGCCGTTTATTTAAAAAGATTTACAGTGTTGAAGCAACGGTTAAAAATCTGGATAAACGATTGGGATTCAGCGCGTGTAGGCTACTTACCTTTGGAATGCGAAAATAGTTACTTTATAGACTGTTGATTTGACAGATGTAGGTTACTTTATGCAGAGAAGTAAGTATGCCTGACGTCAGCCTAGGGTTATCTTACTTCATATAAGGGTTTTCGAAAGCAGATGGGTTTATAAAGTCATCTGATAAAGTAACTCGTCTGATTTTAAAACAGCCTAGTTTTATCTTCTGGCAAACTTAAAGGAAAAAAAATGATTTTATTTTAAATAAGCAGGCTCAGATTTAATTTTCTAAAGTTAGGTTTTCCAACCAATCAATCCGATAGGAGTTTTATAAGAGAACACAATATATGGAGATTATTCAGAGGTAAAGGTGTCTGGATAAGAAGTTTTATGATAGATGAGGTGAAACAGTCTGAGTTATCAATATGATCAGTGACCTATTCCTGCAAAGACATAGACTTGAAGAGAACCATTAGTAACTTGAGGTAGATCAGATAGGGTGCAGATAGTCATCTGTTTTTCAAGAAACCAGCTGACTATTGTGCCCTTGTCTGATTTACCGAATGTCAGATAAGTAATTATCATGTCAAATAAGGTCAATATGACTAATCCTTGATTCTTGATTCCAAAATAGGAGATCAATGATATCAGCTACCTGATTGTCCTTTGACTCATATCTAGTCTGATAATTCTTTCTAGACATAGTAAACTAAATTGAGAGAGACAAAGAGTGAAAAACATAGAATTATAGATTAACTAAAGAAGCATCTAATAATCCTAATTCTACAGATAATTCTTTAAACCTTGTCTCTGCCAGTGGCTTTGTCAAGATGTCTGCTCTTTGGATATCAGTCAGAATCTTCTCTAGTCTGATGTCACCTTTCTCTACATGGTCTCGGATGAAGTGGTGTCTGATACCTACATGCTTGCATCTCGTATATAGGACTGGGTTCTGGGTAATAGCTATGGCACTATTACTATGCATCTTTGGTGATAATGTTATAGTCCCTTAGCTGTTGACTTATCCAGATCAGCTGTGAACAACAACTTCCAGTTGCCATATACTCAGCTTCAGTTGTGGAAGAAGTAGCTACAGAGGTTTGTTTCTTAGACAACCATAAAATCAGCTTACTACCAAGAAATTGGCAAGTACCAGATGTAGATTTTCTATCTATGTTACACCCACCAAAATCTGAGTCTGAGTATCCAGACAGATCAAAGTTGTCATCAGCTGGATACCACAATCCAACATTTACTGTTCCTTTCAGATACTTAAGAATTTTCTTTGCTGCTTCAAGATGGCTTTTCTTAGGATTAACTTGAAATTGAGCACAAACTCCAACTGCAAATGAAATATCAGGTCTACTAGCAGTTAAATATAATAAAGAACCAATTAGACCTCTATACTCAGTTTGATCAGTGTCTTCTCCCTTCTCATCTGGATCCATTGAAAAGTTTGTTATCATAGGTATCTTAGCTTCTCGGCTGGTACCTATTCCAAATTTTTCAATAAGATCTTTTGTATATTTGGCTTGATTGATGAATATTCACTTCTTTGTCTGTTTGACTTAGAGTCCAAGAAAATAAGTCATCTCTCCCATCATGGACATTTCAAATCTGCTTTTCATAAGATGACTAAATTCTTCACACAAAGATATGTTAGTTGATCCAAAGATTATATCATCAACATAAATCTGAACTAATAAAAGATCACAACCAAATTCTTTTCTAAAGAGAGTTCTGTCAATTCTACCTTTAACAAAACCATTTTGAATTAAATAATCAGACAAGGTGTCATACCATGCTCTTGGTGCTTGTTTAAGTCCATATAGAGTTTTCCTTAGTTTATAAACCCTGTCTTCTTTGACAAAACCAGGAGGTTGCTCTACATAAACTTCCTCAGCTAGGATTCCATTAAGAAATGCTAACTTAACATCCATTTGAAAAACTATGAATCTTTTAAAAGCAGCATAGGCTAAAAACAATCTTATGGCTTCCAGACGAGCTACTAGTGCAAAGGTTTCATCATAATCAATCCCCTCTGATTGTGAATAACCTTGAGCAACTAGTCTGGCCTTATTTCTAACCACAATATTGTTTTCATCCCTTTTGTTTTTAAAGACCCATTTAGTTCCAATGACTTTTTGATGATGAGGCCTTTCAACAAGCTCCCACACATCTTGTCTTTGAAACTGATTTAGTTCTTCTTGCATGGCATTAATCCAGTTGGAATCAGTTAGAGCTTCTGTAATAGATTTAGGTTCAAGTAATGATACATAGCAACTGAACATACAATCTTGATTCAGTTGGGTCCTTATCTGGACACCAGAGTCTAAATCTCCAATTATCTGTTCAGCTGGGTGATATGACATTACTTTCTTACCTTTGTCTTTTACAGTGGATGAAATTTTGTCTGAATTATTTAGTTCAGATGAGTCTATGTTACCTTCTGATGACTCTACCTGATCATCTGATGTATTGGTCGTCTGATCAGCTTGTAGATCAGCTGGTGAGGAAGATCTTTCAGGTTCTTTTTCTTTGTCTGATTCTTCCTCTTCATCTGAGTCTGATTCTTGATTGTAGAATTTTATGGTTGATCTCTTGATAGTCATCTGATCCAGATCATCTGATATCTTTGTGATGTCCCCTGTCTTATTGTACTCAAAAGAAGATTCATCAAATACCACATGGGGTGTTTCTTCCACACACAAGGTTGTCTTATTAAAAACTCTATATGTCTTTGATACAGATGAGTATCCCAAGAATATCTCATCTGCTATATTGGCATCAAAAGTTTTTAATTGAGATTTTCCATTGTTGTGTATGAAACATTTACAACCAAATATATGAAAGTATGAAATTTTGGGGGATCTTCCCTTCCAAATTTCATAGGGAGTTTTGCATTTATCTTTAACAATCAAACTTCTATTTTGAACAAAATAGGCTGTATTAACAGCTTCTGCCCAAAACTTGTGTGGAGTGTTGTACTCAGATAACATTGTTCTAGCTGCCTCTTTCAAGGTTCTGTTTCTCCTTTCAACTACTCCATTTTGTTGTGGAGTCCTTGCTGCAGATGTTTCCTGAGCTATGTCATTCTCAATGCAGTAGTTAGTAATCAGCTTATTAAGGAATTCAGTACCTTTATCACTTCTAATTTTAATAATAGTTAATCCTTTTTCATTTTGAACCTTTTTAAGAAATTCTGGAATCTTAATTCATAGTCTCATTCTTTTTGTATAAGAAAATAACCCATGTAAATCTTGAAAAATCATCAACAATTACCAAAGTGTATTTTCTTCCACTAAAGCTGAGAGGTGATACTGGACCAAAAAGATCCATGTGAAGAAGTTCCAGAATCCTTTTTGAAGAAGAACTACTTATTGTTTTAAAAGAAGCTTTAGTCTGTTTCCCTTTTTTACAAGAATCACACACATGGTTCTTTGAAAATACTTTATCAGGGAGTCCTTTAACTAAAGATTTCCTTGCTATTTTGTTAAGAGTTTTGAAGTTTAAGTGACCAAGACGTTTGTGCCACAGCCAACTTAAGTCATCTGAACTCTTAGCAACAAGACAAGTATTTTTAGGACAACTTTTGAAATTAGCAACATAAATGTTACCTTGTCTGACTCCAGCTAATAGAATATTTTCATTGATATCATCTAATACATAGCATGCATTATGAGTAAATTTGCCACAAAACCCCTTATCACAAAATTGTGAAACAGATAGTAGATTGTGCTTCAATCCTTTCACATAATAGACTTCATGTACTTGAATATCTCCTATCATCAGTGTCCCTACACCTTTGGTAAGTCCATAATTGTTGTCTCCAAACATCACTCTTGGTCCATCTATAGTCTGATAGTTAGAGAGTAGTCGTCTTTCATAAGTTATATGCTTGGAACAGCCACTGTCAATGTACCAGATGACCTCAAGAATGTCTCCTCTTTCAACTATCTTCTTATCTTCCTGCAATCACAAATTTAATGCTTAGGTACCCTTTGTATTTTTGGGTCCTTTCGGGTTAAGTTAATTTTTAGGAATCCAGACAAAGATATCAATGTTCCTCAAACCCATAGATTGAAGTTTACATCCATATCTATCTACTAAGATAAGACTTTCAAGATCAATCTTGTTTAACTGATCTTTTGAAATTGTCTTGAAACTTGGTAAAAATGGATATGTTTTACTTCTTCCATCAAAGCTATTATACCTAGGATAAAACTTTGACTTAGCCTTAGGTTTCCAAGGACTAAATCTAGTTTCTATCTTTAGTTTAGTTTCTTTAACAAAACTCTAGGTTTTATTGGATCATTTTTCTTACTCCTATCAAAACCTAATCCAGTTTTATCACTAGACTTTTGTGAAGTATTGAAGATTTTATCTATTGTGGTCTGAGTGTTATTTAGAAGTCCTAACTTCAAATTTAATTCTCTGTTAGTCTTCTTGTAACTCTCATTCTCAGAATAGATATTTGAAAATTTTATTTTCAAAGAACTCAATTCCTGTTCTAACTTATCTGTCTCATCAGACAAGGTATTAGTGATTGTCTCAGTCTAATATTCCCCCTTGAATGTACAATCTGGTTTCTCACTAATCTTTGTTTGATTGACCTTAGTCAGATCAGTAATTTGATTCTTTAAATTAAAATTTTCAATCTCTATCTGTTTATAAGCAGATAGAGCAGTCTCCAAATCTTTCAAAAGTTTCTCAATAAGACTAGGATCAGTTTCATATAAGGTATCACAATCATTATCTAAGGATGAATAGTAATGTACCACTTTTGCCATTAAACAGATGTCATCATCTGATCCAAAATCAGATGAAGATGAGGATGATGATGTTTCATGAACTTCTTCTTTCTCAGCCATAAGAGCTCTCTGATCAGCATACCTTCTATCTCTCTTTTTCCTCTTTTCTTCTCTCTCTCTGGGAGTGAGTTGAGGACAGTCATAACTATAGTGACCAGGCTTGTTGCATGTATAACAAATATCTCCTCTGTCTGTTTTAGGACTACTATCTCCTCGTCTGATTTGTGACTTATGCTTCCTTGTCTGATCTTTTTTCCTATCATTGTCTGAACTCTTTTCTTCTTTATCTGATCTGTAGTTCCTTTGACCTGATCTGTCTCTCTTGTTTCTTTTGTACTTCATTCTCAACCTTTCATATCTTTTTAACAGAAGAGTCATTTCCTCCTTAATAGACAAATCAGATGCCTTGGAGATCTTTTCAGATTCATCTTGATGAACAAATGCTATAGTCTTTCCAGATGTTGAAGATTCTGCTTCATCTTCTTCATCTTCGATTTGGATGTCATACTCTAATGCCTTCAGATGAGAAAATAAAGTGTGGTGTGAAATTGAAGATATATTCTGAGTAGCTTTCAAAATATTAGCTTTTTCTCTCCATCTTTTGCTTAATGACCTCAACACTTTATTGTTGATTTCTTTCTCTGTATATGTTTTACCCAAATCAGCTGCCTTGTTCAGAAGATTAGTCAACCTAACATCTAGTTGATCAATGGATTCTCCTTCTTTCATCTTGAAAGTGTCAAAAACATGTAGGACTGATTGCAATTTGTTTTCTTTGACTTGATCTGATCCTTCACAGATTCCAGCAAGAGTTTCCCACATTTCCTTGGCAGTCTTGCATCTTTTCACCTTTTCAATCCAATCCTTACTCAATGTTTCAATGATCTCTGTTCTAGCAACTTGATCCAGATTATGAATCTTTCTTTCATCACTTGTGCGTTTTGAGCTTTTCTTTTCTTGCCTCACTCTTGTTTCAGCTACTGCAGTACTTTCACTTGTGCCACCATGATAAAACTTGATAGGTCCTTCCTCAAGAACCTCCTCCATTCTATCATGAATTGCTTTAAGATGGTTCTCTATTCTAAACTTCCAATAGTTATATTCTTCAATTGAGAAATCAGGTAGACTCCTTGATTTCTTGCTCTTAACAGAAGACATGTTGAGATAGAAAACCAAAACAAGCTTACAAGATCTTGTTAGTAGTACTGTTAGTGAAACAAAGAAAATGAAGATAATCAAGAACAAATTTCAGAATCTTGGTTAAGACCTAGAATCAATATCAGAATAGCTTAACACTGCTCTGATCCCACTTGTTGGTCCCACTTGGTTGAGTATCTTAGGAAAACTTGAATTAACCTTCTAGGAAAAATCTAGAAGGGGGGGGGGGTTGAATAGATTTTTAGATTTTTATAAAATCTTTCAAACTTACTCAAAAACCCAAGTAGCACAGCGGAATTCAATTTTAAACTCAACTTGATCAAGATCAAAAGCAACCTAATATTTTAGTTTTAACTTTGATTCTGAATTTAGTCTTTGATTAATAAACTGAAAATTGAAATTAACAGAAAAGTAAAGTAAAGCAATAAACAACACCTGATTTTATAGTGGTTCAGATTATGAATAATCCTACATCCACTCTCCTTCTCCAACTTGAAGAAGGGACCAGCTTACTACTTACTTACAATCTAACTTACAACTTACAACTTACAAATTTCTTCAGATCTTCAAAACTCCTAACTTCTTCTCTTGAATCTAACTATTACATTGAGTAGTGGATTTTGAAGATTACAAGTAAAGTGTTCTATAAACACTTAGAATTGATTTAAAAAAATTCTTTTGAAAACTTGTGAATTTGTGAGAATAGAATGCTGAATTGATAGCTCGTGTGATAGATGTGTATTTTAATGAAGTGCTTAGACCTATTTATAAGTCTGAAAAGACAGTTAGTTTGTTAATTAGTTTTAACAAACTAGAAACTACTCAACAAACCTATTCTTGAAAACTGCTCTAGACCTCAGCTGATTTTATTCTACTCGTCTGCAGCTGACTTGGTGAAAACTCGCCTTTCTTATTTTACTCAGCTTGTCTCAACCTCGTCTGAGCTCTTCATACTTGTCTCCTGCAGATGACTAGACTTGAGCTAATCTCCAGACGACTTGCAACTATTCAGTCTTCACCTGACTTGTTCCATCCTCAACCTAGTCTGATCAGCTTAGTATTCGGACTTAGTCTCAGCTGTTCTTCATAGTCGTCTGATCATCTGAACTGCTTCTTTTAACTCATCAAAACTTTCTTGATCTAACATCGCTGATATTTTTAGAGATCTAATTTTTGGTCAAGGAATTGTAAATCACCTTCCAGGTTCTCTGTAAGAGAGAAGGTTGATTATTAAATTGATCTTAGGATCACACTGTGTAACAAGGGCAGGAACTTGTAAAACTTCCTGTGGTCAAATCCTCAGGAGATTGGAGGAGACAAGACCAGTTTGGTGGATAGTAAGGCCCCTGTGAATTCAGGGAGAGTGGACGTAGGATTGTTATATCCGAACCACTATAAAAATCCTTGTTTCTTTACAAGCTTTCTGCATTCATATTTATAACTGCTCATTAATCGTTTTAATAAACCTGCATCAATCTTGCTAAGTATCTTTCAAGAAAGTTTTCGTTAAAAGGGTTTTTCAAATACACACGAGATTAGCTTCCGCACCATCAGAAGACTTCGAGTTCCCGAAATCTGCTGACCTCACTTATCACACTCTGAGTACCTTGCTGTAGAAGACTTCAAAGTCTTCTAACCTCACACTCAGCTCACGAAATGTTGTAAAAAGTTTTGAGTGTGGTAAAGTCTATTCTACCCCCCTTCTAGACTTTACACCTCCTTTCACATCTCGTCCGGGACCAACAAGTGGTATCAGAGCAGTGGTTCAATCGACCACTGGCTTTGGTTATCAATAGTCTTTGAGGAAAGACTGTTGTGGTCACCTGAACAGATCTTTTTGAAAAATCGTTTTTATAAAATTCATTGCATATCTGTTTTATTTACTAACAATGAGTTCTCATAAGAGCAGTAAAGCTAGAAAGCTACCAGAGTTCTCTGTTGAAGACTATGACTACTGGAAATTTCGCATGGAAAATCATCTCGGTGCAATTCATGATAGGATGCTTGAAACTCTTGAAGATGGTCCAATAAAATTCTATTGGGAACCAGTAAGTTCTGGAAGCAGTGAAGCAGAAACATCTACTCGACAGAAGGTTGAAAAGAAAAGGAGTGAGTTGTCAAATGATGAAAGGAAACTATTTAATCTTGACCAAGTTGCTCGAACTGAGATCATAGAAACTCTGACCAGAGAACTTACAGAGAAAGTCAAGACATGTAAGACTGTCAAACAAATGTAGGAAACCCTGACACTTATGTGTGAAGGATCGGAGCAAATTAAAGAAAATAAGTTGCAGTCTATTCTACATTCGTTTGACACATTCAAGATGAAGCCTGATGAGACAATAGATCAGTTGGATCTAAGACTGACAAATATAATCAACAAGGCATGTTCTTTGGGTAAATCTTACACTGAGAAGGAGATCAACAACAAAATATTGAGGTCTCTAACTAGCAAATGGAGATTCAAGATTACAGTGATCAAAGATACAAAAGAACTTAGCAAAATAAGTCATCATGAGCTATTCTCACACTTGAAAGCTCATGAATATGATCTGAAACAAGAAGAAGACGAGGATGAAGGAAATTCAAATTCCATGGGAAAAGAAGTTGCTTTCAAAGTCACTCCGAATCAGTCGTCTAAAGAACCTGTTGGAGAGGATTTGAGCTTGAAAGAACAAATGGCACTGCTAACTAGAAAGTTTGATAAAATGAATTCAAAATTTGGGAAATACAGAAAACATTGGAAGAACACAAAGAAAGCTGGTTTCAGATCCGAAAACAAATCTTCAGCGAGTTCAGATAAGATATCAGAAGAATCCAAAGATAGTAGAAGATTTAAAACTCCAGATAGAAGAAGAGAAGAAAGTCCAAGAAGAAGAGACTTCTCTCCTAAAAGGGATCCTAGCCCAAGAAGATCTTCAAGAAGTGACGCTTGCTATACCTGTCATAAACCAGGACACTTCAGCTATGACTGTCCAGAATTAACCCCTAGAGAAAGAGAAGAAAGAGATTAATGAGAAACTGGAAGTTTGCTGAAAAGCGTGCTCTAATGACTGAAGAGGAAGATACTCTCTCAAGTGATTCAACATCATCTTCAGATTTTTCTTCAGATAATGATTTGTGTCTTATGGCCAACGAAGTTGAGGTACATTCTGACTCTTGTTCTTCG
Organism: Paraleonurus japonicus; assembly: GCA_030762865.1. Classification (NCBI taxonomy): domain Eukaryota; kingdom Viridiplantae; phylum Streptophyta; class Magnoliopsida; order Lamiales; family Lamiaceae; genus Paraleonurus; species Paraleonurus japonicus. The sequence goes on from CM061057.1 coordinate 31,406,990, forward strand.
TCTGCTTCTCGTGTTTCTCTAGCAGAAGAGTTTGACCATAACTTTGTTGATAAGTTAATGGGAGATCTCAAAACTGCTATAAACGCTTACAACTGTGTGGAAAAGGAAAACGTTAGCTTAAAGGAAAAAATTGATCTACTTACACAAGAATCTATTAGCAAGTCATCTGGAACATTAGCAGACTTTAGTCAGACAACTTCAGAAGAGTTAAACACTCTTAAATTGAAGTATACTGAACAGGGTCAACTAGTAGAAAGGTTACTTGCTGAGAATCTTAAGAAGACTGATCAGTTGAAAATCCTACAAGCAAAGTTTGATGAGCTTTTCCATCAGCATGAGCGTATAAAAACAAGTGAGGAACGCTTAAGTTTGAGGTTGGATCAACTGAACAAAGCTTCTTATGCTGTTCGAACAATAGTTGATTCGTCTCAAACGCCTAACGTAAAAAGGGGAATTGGTTTTACCATTGCCCAATCCTCACAGGTTCAAACAAGTATACATAAGAAGAGTACACATGTTAAGGGTAATGATTTGGTAGGAGAGGGTATCATATCTAAACCTACTGATAAGGGTAAAAAGGTTGCTGACTCAGCAAATCAGTTGAATGGGAAGAAGAGTAGTTATACTCAACAACCTAAACGACTGATGAGGTATCAAAAGAAGGGGGAATCCCAACTTAAGAAACCTCAGCAAGGTCAAAAAAGTCGACATCAGTCGAAACCATCTCTGTGGAGACAGTCTCAGCTGAAGACTACACAACCTAAGCAAACTTCAAAGCTTGCTAAATGGTCTACTAAGTCTTCTGTGCCTGTGAGATATGAACCTTTTGATGGCTCAAGTAGAACGTATCCTTATCATCAAAACCCTCAAACCGTTGCACAACAGCTGATCACTCCATCTAGAGGACCTCAAAAGGATCAAAAGTCTTCTGGAAGGAAAACAGCTGACACCCATAGACATACATTCAAGAAGGCACCAAAAGATGAAGTTGTCTATGTTGATACGTATGGAAGAAGGATAAGATCTTCTGGACTTGATAAGAAGAGTCTATTCCTATAGATTCCTAAAGAATGTGCTAACTCTCAAGGACCCAAATCTAAAGGGTACCTAAAACTCAACTAATCATGCAAGACGCCGTGGGGCATGAAAGAGGAGTTGCTGGAAATATTGTCTGGTACATCGACAGTGGGTGTTCGAAACATATGACTGGAGACAAGCAACTCTTGAGCTCAATAAAATCACAAAATGGCCCACGGGTAGTATTCGGAGATGATTGGAGTGAATTGATACATGTTTTTAGGGCCTATTTTAGTGCAAAAAGTGAGCTAAAGTGTTAGTTTTGTGCCTAAATGTGAAAAGTATCACTCTTTTGCCTAAAAAGTATTATTTGTGAGATTTTGATGTTTTTCGTCCATTTTGCAGGTAATTCGGTGGAATTCTGCCAAACCGAGAGTACCATTAGGCTTAGAATGAAGAGACGGACATCTTGGACGAAAACGGGGGTCGGGGCCGAAGCCCCGTGCGAGAAAACCTGGACTCGAGCTCTGGTCGAGGGACATGACCCTCGAGTCGAGGGATGAGACAAAGGCAGCAGCCTCGACTCGAGACATGACCCTCGAGTCGAGGGAGGTGAAAAAGGCAGGGACCTCGAGTCGAGGCCTGACCCTTGACTCGAGGGGGTAGTTTTCCAGAATTTGTGTATTTAAAGAGGAGAAGCAGGGCATTTCAGGGCAATCCATATACACCTTTCATAATAGCAGTTAGTAGCGGTTTTGGGGCGATTTCTCAGGCCCCAAGCCAATTCCTTTCTTAGATTAGAGTAGAAGTTAGATTTAAGATTAGATTTCAATTGATTGTTGGTAGATTAGCATAGATTAACTTTAGATCCTTGTAATTCTTTCAATTCAAGCTTGTAATTCATTTGGAGATTGGTGTTGAAGACTCAAGCATTCCTATTTTTGTTGATTGAAGATCATTTGGTGATGTTATTCCTCTTTTGTCTCTTTAATTTCTTAATTGTTGTGATTTACTTTGTGTTTGATCAATTCTATCTTCATCCCATGGGTATTGTTTGTGGTACCATGGGCTAACTCTCTTGTGCTTGGGTTAATTGAAATTGATGATGATTTGATTGATGATGCTATAACTGTTGATGATTGGAGATCAATTGAGTAGATTGCTTACTAATTGTGATTCTCATTTGTGCTTCATGCATAATTATCTCTTTAGATTAGTGTTTGATCACCCTAGCTATAGACGAGAGTTGTGCTAACGTGATCCGGGATTAATCGGGTGATAATTGTGTATGAATGTGTGGATTGGGTGCTTCGGAATCGAGAGATTAGTTGCACTAACATTAGTTTGTTTCCTAATTGTGATTCTTAATTGTGTTTTGTGTAAAATTGTCTCTTTAGATTAATGGTTAATCACCCTAGCAATAGGCGAGAGTTGAGCTAACGTGATTAGGTGTTGATCGGGTTTCAATTTTGCATGATTGTATGAATTGGGGATTTCCACATTGAGAGATGGGAAAGACTAAGAATACTCACATTAGGCATTGTGATTTTAATGGAGTGATTAATTTCATGATGGTTTATGCTTTCTATCTTAGTTGATTTGCCATTTGATTCAATTGTAGCTTGTTGATTGATGATTCATTGATGGATGTTAATTCTAGCACCTCTATTCCACCATTTATTGTTGTTTTTGTTATCTCATTCTAAGTGTTCGATCATTCGCTTGCTCCTTGTTGTTTTGTATTTTTGCTTGTGTTTTGTTGTTTTTGTTCCAAACCATTGTTGCAACTCTAGTCACTAATAACTCGTATTTCTAGGACTTCATGTGCATACTTTTTCCCTTGGGTTCGATATTTTGTTGATTGGTCTTAATAACTCTTACCCTATACACTCCAATCAGGAGACAATAACTTTGGTATTACCAAAGGTGTTGGAACTCTATACATTGGAGATGTACGTGTTGATGAAGTCTTTTATGTGGAAAGATTAAAGCATAACTTGCTCTCAATTTCACAATTTTGCTACAAGGGATACTCAGTTAAGTTTTCTAGTTCCTTGTGCGTTGTTTTAAGTGGTTTAAACGATCAGGTGCTCTTAACCGGCCTGAGAAAGGGCAATGTTTATGTTGCAGAATTTCAGAAGTGTTCAAGCAATACATGCCTTGTAACAAAAAGTACCTTAGAAGCTAGCTGGTTATGGCACAAGAGATTGAGTCATATAAATTTTAAAACGCTAAACAAGATTGCCAGAAAGTCTCTTGTAGAGGGTTTGTCAAATGAGGTTTTCTCAAAAGATCAGATTTGTGATTCATGTCAAAAAGGAAAGCAAACTAAAGCTTCATTCAAGGAAGTTCTTGTACTAACATCAAGTAGGGTTCTACAATTACTTCATATGGACTTATTTGGACATGTATCTCCTTTGAGCTTCAGTGGCAGAAAATACACTCTAGTGGTGGTAGATGACTACTCAAGATTCACATGGGTAATATTCATGTTCAAAAAGAAAGAAACCATCACAAAATTGCCAAAATTATTAAACAGATTACAAAATGAGAAGGGAGAAAATGTCGTAAGGATCAGAAGTGATAAAGGAACAGAATTTCTAAACTCTCACATAGCAACTTATTGTAAAGAAGCTGGAATTCAGCATGAAATGTCTGCAGCTCGCACTCCACAGCAAAATGGCGTAGCTGAAAGGAGAAATAGGACACTCAAGGAAGCTGCCAGAACAATGCTAGCAGAGTATAATGTTCCTCAGAGGTTTTGGGCAGAAGCTATCAATACAGCCTGCTATACTCAGAATCGAAGCTTGCTGACCAAAGACCATGGAAAGACACCTTATTGATTGGAGTGAATTGATGCATGTTTTTAGGGCCTATTTTAGTGCAAAAAGTGAGGTAAAGTGTTAGTTTTTGTGCCTAAATGTGAAAAGTATCACTCTTTTTCTTAAAAAGTACTATTTGTGAGATTTTGATGTTTTTCATCCATTTTGCAGGTAATTCGGTGGAATTTTGCCAATCCGAGAGTACCATTGGACTTAGAATGAAGAGACGATCATATCGGACGAAAACGGGGTCGGGGCCGAAGCCCCGCGCGAGAAAAGTGCCCTGGACTCGAGCTCTGATCGAGGGACAAGAGCCTCGAGTCGAGGGCTGTGCAGAGAAGACCAAAATTAGATGAAACGCAGAAGCCTCGACTCGAGGTCTGACCCTCGAGTCGAGGGAGTGGAGTTTTGCAAGGGCCTCGAGTCGAGGCCTGACCCTCGCCTCGAGGGGGAAGATTTCTAGAATTTAGTTATTTAAGGGTCTAAAGCAGAGCATTCCAGATAGAGAACTTGGATAATAGCAGTTAGTAGCGGTTTTGGGGCGATTTCTCAGGCCCCAAGCCAATTTCTTCCTTAGGTAGAGTAGATTTGGTAGATTTAGACTTAGATTCCAATTGATGTTGGTAGATTAGCCATAGATTAGCTTTAGAACCTTGTTTTTCATTCAATTCAAGCTTGTAATTCATTTGGAGATTGGTGTTGAAGACTCAAGCATTCCTATTTTTGTTGATTGAAGATCAATTGGTGATGTTTTTCCTCTTTTGTCTCTTTAATTTCTTAATTGTTGTGATTTGCTTTGTATGTGATCAATTTTATCTTCTTCCCATGGATTTCACCATGGGCTAACTCTCTTGTGCTTGGGTTAATTGAAATTGATGATGAATTGATTGATGATGCTATGATTGTTGATGATTGAAGATCAATTGAGTAGATTGCTTACTAATTGTGATTCTCAATTGTGCTTTATGCATAATTATCTCTTTAGATTAGTGTTTGATCACCCTAGCTATAGACGAGAGTTGCGCTAACGTGATCTGGGATTAATCGGGTTATAATTGTGCATGAATGTATGGATTGGGTGCTTCGGAATCGAGAGATTAGTTGCACTAAGGATACTCACGTTAGTTTGTTTCCTAATTGTGATTCTTAATTTTGCTTTGTGTAAAATTGTCTCTTTAGAGTAATGGTTAATCACCCTAGCAATAGGCGAGAGTTGAGCTAACGTGATTAGGTGTTAATCGAGTTTCAATTTTGCATGATTGTATGAATTGGGGATTTCTACATTGAGAGATGGGAAAGACTAAGGATACTCACATTAGGCATTGTGATTTTAATGGAGTGATTAATTTCATGATGGTTTATGCTTTCTATCTTAGTTGATTTGCAATTTGATTCAATTGTAGCTTGTTGATTGATGATTCATTGATGGATGTTAATCCTAGCACCTCTATCCCACCATTTATTATTGCTTTTGTTATCGCATCCTAAGTGTTCGATCATTTGCTTGCTCCTTGTTTGTTTTTTTTAGTTTGTATTTTGCAAGTGTTTGGCAGTGTTAGTGTCATCCCTTGTTGCATCAATAGTCACTAAAAACTCGTATTTCTAGGGCCTCATGTGCATACTTTTTCCCATGGGTTCGATATTTTGTTGATTGGTCTTAATAACACTTACCCGAAAAAACTACTCCAATCACTTACGAGTTATGGAAAGGTAGAATTCCTCATGTTTCTTTCTTTCGTGTTTTTGGTTGTAGGTGTTTCATTCATGACAACAGCAAGTCCAAGTTAAAAACCTTTGATGCTAAGGTTGCAGATGGAATATTCTTAGGATATTCTAGCACAAGCAAGGCTTATCGAGTTTTTAATAGGAAAACCCTTGTTGTGGAAGAAACACCCCATGTGGTTTTTAATGAATCTACTGCTGAGTCTAAGGACAAAGGACAAGAAGAATCACTGGCAGAAGGATTTGGGAAACTAGAACTCAAGGATAAGACACAATATGTCAAGGTTCATCTACCCATTTTAGACTCAGATTCTGAAGATGATCAGCAAACTTCAAAGTCAGCAGAAAAAGAAAAGGCTGTTCCAGAAAGGAGTGAAGACTCAAGCAAAACAAAATATGCTGCAGAAACCCCAAAGATTGCTGATGTCTCACCCAAAACACCAGATGTGAATTTACCAAATCAAGGGGGAACTACACTAGATGATGTTCCAACGATACCTCCAGAAGAGTTAAACGCCTATAAGAGAAGGAATTGGAATGACAGATCATTCCAGTGATTTAATCCTAGGTAACCCTCAAGAAGGAGTCAAAACAAGAAGAAAAATAAACCTAGACAGTTTATTCAGTTGCTATGTTTCGCTGCAATAACCTAAGAATATTGAAGAAGCTTTGATGGACACAAACTGGATAGAAGCTATGCAAGATGAACTGAATCAATTCACACGACAAGATGTTTGGGTACTCGTTGACAGACCAAAACATCAAAAGGTGATTGGAACTAAGTGGGTTTTCAAGAACAAGAAGAATGATTAAGATGAAGTCACTAGAAATAAAGCAAGGCTCGTCGCGCAAGGTTACTCACAGTCAGAAGGAATTGACTATGACGAGACGTTTGCGCCAGTATCCAGACTAGAAGCTATAAGATTATTTCTTGCATATGCAGCATATATGAAATTCAAAGTGTATCAAATGGACGTAAAGTCTGCGTTTCTAAATGGTATTCTTGCTGAAGAAGTATACGTTGAACAACCCCCTGGTTTTGTTATCATTTTTCATAAATTGTTATCACTTTTTTATAAATTGTTATCACTTTTTAATTTATTATCACTTTTATACTAATTTGTATCACTTTTTTAAAAAGTGATAACAATTTATTAAAAAGTGATTCGGTCTCATGTATGAGACGGTCTCATACAAGTTTTTGCCATTCACACCTGATTTGTTGCTGAGTAAACACATGTGTATAATATTTTTTTAAAAATAATTTAAAAATATCATCTACCCAAAAAAGTGAACGATGTAATTTTATTTTCTTATACCCAAAATACCAAAAAAATAATTCTATGATTTTTATTATCTCAAATTAAATTCTTACAATCATTTCTTATCTACACCTGATGTCACTCAATTCTCCACTATAATTAAAACTCTTTCACTCAATTACTCATTCCAATAAAATTGAAAAGACACATTTACCCTTTACTTTACACCATTTAATACTAATAAATAATATTTTTATAAAATTTGTATCATTTGATTTTGAATCATCTAAATCGTAAAAAAAAAAAAAAATTGTATAAAACGAGTGTATTAATCAAACAATTAGGTGTCAATAGCCATGCTAAATACTTCCTATAATAAGATATAAAAAAGATATAAGCCACAATTATATATGGTATTTTTTTATTCATTATGTTGTAAGCATTTTGACAAAGCAAGCTCTCATAAGAGCGAGTCTCCTGTGAAATATTTCACTGTGAAATATCACTAAAAGATAAAAAATATAAAAAACTCGCGGGTCAACCAAAGGAAATGGGTCGCTCAACCTAGCGCGCAGATTAGGTCAAGATCACGCACAAATACGCAGAAAACCATCACAGATTAACGTTTCAGCAGCGCCATTGAGAATCATCACGAATTTCCGACGAAGTAATTTGCGACATCAATCAACATCATATTGAAGAAAAATCAGCAAGCACACAGAACACACGGTGGAAAAAAAAATCAAAGAATACTGGAAAAAATGGAATTTGGAGGAGATTCAACAATAATGAAATTCATATTTGTTACCAGTTGAATGTTTTTCCCAAAATCTGGAAACAATATCGCAACTATTACTCTGTTTCTGATATGTTCGTATAGTAACACATTTTTCTCCATACAGTAACACGTTTGTGTTCATATAGTAACACTTTTTTTTTCCATATAGTAACACATCTTTCACTATACAATAACACGTTTGTATTCATATAGTAACATATTTTTAAAAAAAATATGTGTTACTATAAGAACAAATATGTGTTACTATAAGGGCAAGTACGTATTACTAGTCCTTAAAAGAATAAAATATTTATTCATGTGTTGTATTAGTTTTGTTCATTAGTAACACTTTTTTTCTTCATACAGTAGCACGTGTTTGACCTTATTATAACACAACCTGAGAGTAAAAAATTATTTTTACCTTTGCACGAGTTTAATACACATATTTACCCTTACAATAATACATATTTACCCCAAATCTTACACTTGGTAATAAAATTGACCCATGAACTCTTTCTTAACACATTTAAAATCATTTCTCTTTAATATTGACATCAAATAAGTCATCATCTTAATAAAATCATACTCTATTAATAAGAATAAAGTTGTTGAAGGTTAGAGACTTATTTGGTCCACACATATAATTAGATTAGAAATTTATTTGACTATTTTTTATTTTTTTTTTATTGAATTTGAGTGATTTTTTTTAGACAAATATGCATTTTTTATTTTATAGTAACACGTATTTATTATTAAAGTAACACACTTTTAACCTAATAGTAACTCACCTGGGAGCAAGCGGGGGCGAATTTTTTTTTTTTGCCCTAGCGCGAGTTTTTTGGGAAATAACCGTTGGACCCGCCCCGCCCAGGATCCGCGAAATTCTTTATTTGGATATAGATATGGATTATTTTTGTCCTCTCATAAAACCCCTAAAGCCCTCATCTCTATCGGCTGCGAAGCTCGCACACTTTCTCTAGGGTTCGTCGATAAGCAATCCTACTCCGACAATGGCGACTCGATATTTTGTTCGCTCTCTCCCCACCACCAAGCAATCACTGGCGTCTATATTCCATCACTCCTACACCACCGCCTCCGCTGCCGCCATCCCCAACTCCTCATCATTTCTGTTCCGCGTTCGTGCTCTCGTGACGGCGGCTTCCACTAACTATTTCCGCCGCCTTGTGCCGGCTATTTCCACCAAGGCTTTCTCGACTCGACAGACGGCTTCGTCTCTGAACGATCCAAACCCTAACTGGTCGAATCGTCCCCCGAAGGAGACGATTCTGCTCGACGGTTGTGATTTTGAGCATTGGCTGGTGGTTATGGACCCTCCGGAAGGTGACGTCACTAGAGACGATATCATCGATAGCTATATTAAAACCCTTGCTAGCGTCGTGGGGAGGTTTGATCATTTCTGGCCCTCTATTCTCTGTTTTTTCACCCAGTATTGTATATTTCTGGTCATTTTTGTTCTGAATGGAGGGAATTAACGTTCTTTTTCCCCCTCATTAGTAGTATCTTTTATTCTTTCCTTTGGTTGCTCTTGGAAAGAATGGAATCTGATAGGGAAGTGTACGATTAATGTTTTGAATTTATATGGTGAGTAGTAGCATTCGGATTAAAAGGAAAACTGCGAAACATTTATATCAGGTTAGTGGTGTAAATCAGATATTATTAAAGTGGTATTGAAAATGCTAAAAGACATGGTTCATTTTTGTAATAGAATTATGTGTTATGTGTTACTAGGCTCCCACTTTAATGTCTTGGCTTTTGGTGGTCAAGTTATTGTAATTTATCGTCTCATGGCTTCTGAGTGTTATGCTGATTATCATAGTAGTTTGATATGCGAAATTTCTGTTCTTGAGTCAAGGTGTACCTTTATTTTTGTTTCCTTATCCTGTAAATTTTGAAATCTGCAGCGAGGAAGAAGCAAGAATGAAAATTTACTCAGTCTCTACAAGGCATTACTTTGCCTTTGGAGCGCTTGTTTCAGAAGAACTTTCATACAAGATAAAGGGTGAGCAATTTATTTCGTGTTTACTTTCTGTGTTTTTCTACTAATTTTGGAAACTGATTTAAAACTTTTTGTGCAGAACTGCCTAAAGTTCGTTGGGTGCTCCCCGATTCATATTTGGATGTTAAAAATAAGGATTATGGAGGTATGGGGTTCCATTTTATTTAGTTGCATCATAATAGGTTGAATGCAATTTCTATTTGGAGTTTGAGAATTTTCCATTTGTTTTCTTCAGTTTGTTAATCGTACTTTCATGTACTAGCTGGTATAATTTCACACAGTATCTTTCGTAGGTTCTTTTACAAACTCTTGGTGTCGCTTCCATTAGTCACTATAACAGGAGTCGGTCTGATGTATTTATAATATAGTTGTCATTTGGTGTTATAATTTGTTCTGTCCAAAGTCAACCTCTGGGAAAGGCTTATCCTCCACCCTAAATGTGGTTCTATTTAAAAATTTTCATTTTCCCCCCATATACTCCAGGTGAACCATTTATCAACGGGCAGGCTGTTCCATATGACCCTAAATATCACGAGGAATGGGTGAGGAACAATAGTCGGGCGCAAGAGAGGAACAGGCGCAATGACAGACCTCGTAACTTTGACAGATCAAGAAATTTCGAGAGAAGGCAGAACTCTGGACCCAATGCTGGAGGGCCAGGTGGCAACTATGGAGGTCAACCAAATATGCCTCCTCCACAAGCTAATGCACCTAATGCTGGGCCCGGACAGCCCAACATGGGACGACAGCCCAATTATGGGGGAGGTATGCCCCCAAGTAACCCTGGAAACTATCCAGCAAATAACATGAGAGGCCCCCCTCAAAATGCACCAACCCATCAGTATGGTCCTGGCCCAAACAGTGGAGGAGCACCCTATCAACCTGGCCCAGGCCCGAATCAGGGTGGCTATCCCATGGGACCTGGTCAAGGACCGCAGAATGCCTACGGAAATATGGGGGGTGGAAACCCCTACCACAACCAGACCTCTCCTGTTAGAGATTCTCCTCCACCCCCACCTCCAAATCAGGGGTATTTTGATCCGAATGCTACCTATGCTCTGAATGTGGGACCTGGTCAGGGACAATTTCAGAATGCTTATGCTCCGCAGCAGAACCAGAACGTCCAAGGGAGAGACTTCCCACCACCTTCAAATTACTGAGATATGTATATTGAGATGAATTGATGTTTTCCAGTTTCATAAGATACTTGATGGATCCTTTTTAGGTTATTAGTATGCTTTTCTCAAGTTGAATGTGAAAATGCTTTATGTCTTAAAAGTCTTTGATTCTGTTGCTTAGGTCTCTATGGAAGCAGTTATCTGGCACACCTTGTTTGCATTGTAGTGTCGACTAATATGGCATCTTCGTTTTGGAGATTGCTCTTAATATGATTTCTTGATTCTGGAAATTGAACTTGGTTGATGCTTTAAAGAATTATTGCATCTCTGTTTTTCTTTTTTTTGCTTAGGTACGCTTGATGCATTCAACTGTGTTGTATCCCCCTCCTATCCCACTTTGGATTTTTTTTTTTAATCGGACAAATGGTGATTTGAACTTATTGCCTCACGATTGAGTTATTTTACTATTGTAGGTAGAATAATTCAAGATTGTGTTTGGGTTGTGAAGGATTCAAGATGAAAAGATTGTGTCTTAAAACATATTTTGTGTGTTTTGAAACACAATTCACTTTAAAAAAAAGTGATGTTAATTGATTTTTGTGGTAAAATTAAAAGTGAAGAGTGTTTGCAAAAAAATAACTTTCATCAAATGGAAAAAGTGAGTGTTAGTAAAAAAAATCATTTTTATTAATAGTGGAGATAAATTATGTAATAGTAGTATTATTTTTCTCTTCTCCCAATGAGATCAATTGATTTTAGAGAATTTAAAAGTAAATAAAACTTATTTTGTTAAAATTGATTTTAAGTGTTTAAAAAAATGATAGTAAATACTATACAAGTAATTTTTTTAAAAATAAAAATATTTTTCCCATGAAATTGGCTTTACAAACACCCACTATGTTACCCTTTTGTATTCATGAATTGAGTATCACATATACTCATTCCAATGACTGTTAAATAATACTCTATACGTCTCATACTCATTGTAACATTTGTTAAAAAGGTTCGTCTCGTACTCGTTGTATCATTTCCTTAAATGATAATAAAATAATTTTTTCACTTTTATGTATCCCGCTCAAAACCTACTATATTACACCATATTCCACTACTTTTCACACGCTAATACAATACTAGTAAACAATCTTAGACATTTTCGTTTACACCATATTCCACTACTTTTGCTCAGGTGGTGTAATCTCTTTATCATTTCGTTTAGTACATTTTCTCCTTTTATGAAAATCTTACACCAACCCAAATTTCGTATTGCAGCTTGACGTCCTCCTTTCTGGCCTCTGGGGCCCCTCCAACTCACTTCCCTCCACTCAACTGAAGGACTTAGAGGACTCCATCTTAGCCGTAAAAAGAAAGCCTCCCTCGCCTCTCTCCGTGTTAAGAAGCTGGAAACTGATCTGTCCTCCCTTCAGGGGGAGTTAGTCAAAGCCCAGGCGGCACGCATACCCGCCGAGAAAGAGATCAATGATCTGGCTGTTCACTACACCCTGCAGGAGTCAGAGGTCCACCAGAAGGCTTTGGTGGAGGGGGCAAAGTGTTGCTTGGAGAGCCTCTTCAGCTCCGTGCCTGGTCAGCGGTTCCTTCACTCGTTATGGCCCACCTTACGTAAGACCTATCTGGATCACCCCAGCTTTCTTGGGGACATGAGCCTGTACATCCGCTTTTTCTACGAGTATGGTTTCAATGCAGCCATGCAGCAGTAGGTTGATCCAAGTTTCTCGGGGGAATTTGACAAGATCGGTCCTCTTGCGGCCATGCCTACCTCTCCGCATTTCAAGGGTGACTCCTTCCGATCGATCGAAGAAGAGTGGTGGTCTCCCATTCTGAATGAGATGGTGGCAGATTTGACGAAGATCAAAGTGACCTCAGCCAGCATGCCTCCCATGGTCCCACCTCTGTGTCCTCTTATTTCGGAAGTTCCTGCCTCCCAGGAGGAGGCATGCATAGCTCGAGCCCTGGAAAAAGATGTGGAGCTGGCGGCTACTGCCACTGAGGCAGAGGAACCTCCCCGATCCCCCAGTTAATCCCTAAAACAATTTCTCTTTTTGTAATGAATTCTCCTCTCTCTCTTTCTCTTATGCCGGTTTGGCACCTGAATTCTGCTCTCCCCTTCGTTGGGAGTTTATGTTTTGTTCTTGAACTCCGTTGCCCCCTTGTCGGGGGCCTTTTTATCGTGAATGGATGCATTCCTCCCTCGCTGGGAGTTTTATTCTTGCTAAATAGTTGATGCTCTCCCTTGCAGGGAGTTTATTTTCATGATCGTTGCTTATCCTTCTTTGTCGGGAGCTTATCTTTGCATGTATGCTCATGTCCTCCCTTGCCGGGAGCTGTGGATGCTTCATTATTTGCATCTCTTATGCGTCTGATTTCATCTGCATGTCTTCAAACCATTAGCCTCTAGGCTGTTAGTTTGAATGCGTAATTTTGGGGCTAGGAACATCACCCTAGCTATAGCTCAAATGTACACTTTTTCCCGTAGGTTGACAATTCATGTGCTTAGAATTCTCTCTTTCTCATTCTTAGGAGTGAATGCTTTTAGGTTTTGCTTGGACCTGCATTCTTCGAATCTTCTCTTGACCTCATAGTCTAAGAGTTTCCACAAATAGCGTTTCTTGGCTTGAAGTTTAGCTTTTCTTAAGCAACTTTTGCCTTCGATTTGATACACTCTCTAGGGTTAGTTAATATCCTTTCTGTAGATTTAGCATAACTCTTTTCCGAAAAAACCTTTTTCATGCTCATACTAGTTAACAACTTTTTACGAGTTTAACTTAGTTTCTCCTTGGGAGACCTTCTTCAGGAAAAACCTGATTTAGGCCCCTTTCTTGCTGGTTTGACTTAGGCTCTCTCTGAGCCATGTCTCGGATTCTTGTTTTCTAGGGCTTGGATATATTCAAACCTCTTAAACGACTTCGACTTTTAGCTGTAGAACCCTCTCTTCTGGGTTCCCACTAATATTGCACTTCTTCATAGATCTACTTTAATTTCTCTAGGAAAGACCCTTTCTTAATTTAGATAAGTTCACCCCTCTTTTGTAGGTTTAACTTAGCCTTTCTGAAGCTTTCTTAGCCTCTATCTCCAGAAACCTTTATTTAGGTTTAGCTTAATCACAACCCTTTCTGTGGGTTTAGTTTAGTGTTTCGAAGCTATCTCCTAGCTCCTCTTCTCGCAACCCTTTTATGGGCTTAGGTTAAGTTTTGCCAAAGCTATGCCTTAGATGGTTATGCTTTAGACGTTGTCTCTCAATAATTAAGCCTTCTCCCGTAGGTCTAATCCTATATCTCAGAGATTATTTCCCAGCCTCTATTCTGAAAATCTCGTCTAGGCTTGAGCTGATTAAGCCCCTGCCGCAAAAAACTATCTCTTAGTTAGACTTTGGTAAATCTAACTTGATTTTTCAAGGCTTTCGTAACTGTAACATAGTCTTCTCTGGACGTGGGTTTTGTTAAACTTTAAACAACTTGATATCTTCGAGACTTTTCGTGGTTTCAAATCTTGAGAACCCTTTTTGAGTGCAGGTTTAGTTAAGTCCTTCTCGTAGACTTGGTCAAGGCTTGTCACAAAGCCATATCTCATATTTTACATTCGGTTAGTTAAACCCTTGCTGTAGGTTTAACTTAGTCTTTCGAAGCTATCTCTTAGCTCTAATTCTTGCAACCCTTTTTGGGTTTAGGTGGTGTTAAACCTTATCTGCAGGTTTAACTTATATTTTTGAAGCTATCTCTTAGCTCTAATTCTTGCAATCCTTTTTGGGTTTAGGTGGTATTAAACCTTATCTGCAGGTTTAACTTATATTTTTTGAAACTATCTCTTAGCTCCTAGATTGGAGTGTATAGGGTAAGAGTTATTAAGACCAATCAACAAAAATATCGAACCCAAGGGAGAAAGTATGCAAACGAAATTCAAGGATAAGAGTTCTAAATGGCTAAAGTTGCAACAAGCTCTTGAACTAAATCACTACAATTTGCAAGGAATTAAATGGCAAGATTATGCAAACAATTTATCAAACACTTAGAATGCAAGATCAAATAGACTAAAATCAATGAGGGAATAGGGTGCAAGGGATAATATCCATCAAGGAATCCATGATTAACAAGCTATGATTGTATCCAAATGCAAATACATCAAATTAGAAGGCATAAACCATCATGAAATTAATCACTCCATTAATATCACAATGCCTAATGTGAGTATCCTTAGTTCTTCCCATCTCTCAATGTAGAAGTCCCCAATTCATACAATCATGCAAAATTGAAACCCGATTAACACCTAATCACGTTAGCTCAACTCTCGCCTATTGCTAGGGTGATCAACCATTAATCAAAAGAGACAATTTTTCATGAAGCACAATTAAGAATCACAATTAGGAAGCAATCTAATTCAATTGATCACATTTATCAACAATCATAGCATGAGGCAATCACTTCATCCCTAATTTCAATTATCCCAAGCACAAAGCTATTAGCCCATGGTGCTACAAGCAAAAACCATGGCTAGAAAATCTAATTAAGCAATTAACAATCTAATGACTACAAGCAATGAATTAAAAAGATCAAAGGGTAAGAATATCACCAATTAAGCTTCAATAGGCAAAAATAAGAATGATTAATCTTGTACAATGCTTCAATTCAACTTCACTTCTTCCCAATTCTCAGCTGCAAACTTCAATTACAATCCACCAATCTACTAATCTAATGAACTAAATGTGGAATCTATCTCAATTCTAACAATCAAGTGCAATTACAAGTAAATTCAAGCTACAAAATGTAAAATTCGCCCAAAGAAACTCCTAGAAACTGCTCTGAACTGCTAGAATCAACTCCTCCTCTGTTTTGGCTTCCAATGACTTAAAAACTGAAATTTTCGGTTTTGGGCACTCCTCGAGTCGAGCTTCAGGCCCTCGAGTCGAGGCCTAAAAGTCGCTAACACGTTTCTTTAAAAATCTCTCCTGCCTCGAGTCGAGGCCTCGCCCTCGAGTCGAGCTTTCTGCATTTTTCATCTCCCTCGACTCGAGGCTCCTCCCTCGAGTCGAGCTCGCTGACTTTTTGAAATGGTTTCCCTCCAGCATGAACCTCGAGTCGAGGTCTGTGCACCCTCGACTCTTACTCGAGACCAGGGAATTTTTATCAAGAAGGGCTCCGGTCCTGACCCCCGTTTTCGTCCCGTATGTTCGTCTTTTCATTCTAAGAATACCGGTACTCTCGGTTTGGCAAAATTCCACCAATTTACCTGCAAAACGGGCGAAATACATCAAAACCTCTCAAAGTAATACTTTTTAGGCAAAAGAGTGATACTTTTCACATTTAGGCACAAAAATCATACTTTAGCTCACTTTTTGCACTAAAAATAGCCCTAAAAACATGTATAAATTCACTCCAATCATACCCCCAAACTTGAATTGTTGCTCGTCCTCGAGCAATGTAGAAACTAAGAACAAAGGAGTGAATTGATTGCAATTATGTCACATGGCACCATAGACGAAAAATAAGACAATCGAACTCATCAATGATCACTTGTATCAATGCAACTATCCACTAGCAATCAAGACAAATCATGCTCAAACAAATGCTCAATCAAATACTCAACACATTGCTCCTTCCATGGAGTGTTTCACTCTTCACTCAAGTGTATCAAGGTTTAAAGCTCTCAATCATCAAATTCATAAATAAATACACCATATGCTTGCCACAAGACTTAATCTCAATCAAAATCATTTGTGATCACTCAAGAATCAAAGAGGTCTTTCTTCTAGGTTGTAATGTAGGCTCTTTGGAAAGGTGGGATATTTTTGGATAAGAGTGACTAAGTAGTAGAGACTTGAATGTAAACTAATCCATACAATGCACACCTCTTCACTTTCATCTAGCAACACTCTTCCTTTTTAACTTCAATGATCATTCCACCATTCACTTGAGCTTTCTCTTTTTAAGCTCACAAATTGAATCTTTTCATTTTTTCATTTCACTTTTCTTCACAATTCAATTTTTCTTCACAACCTTTCTTTTCTTCTATCTCTTAACACATCATCACTTAGCTCATCATCTTCCCACACTTAGCAATCAAATTACCATCATTAGCCAACATTCAAGCTCAACTAAACATAGGACAAGAAAGACTCATCAAAATAGGCTAAATGGTTTCAATTTCACTTGGCTTGCCAAAGAATAAGGATCATAAGGCTCAACATGGCTCACTAAGGAAATCACATGTATTTGGTAGGAAAGTATTTGGCAAAGTAACTCATCATATCAAACATGGCCTCTTATCACTTTCAAGACATCACACAAAGATCAATATCAACAAGTCTAGTGGCAAGTTCTAGCATACAATTCATGAATGATGCACTCACAAGAAATCAATCAACCGTATAAGATGTACGATTATTAGGCACAAAAGCTCACGGGCTTAAATTGAGCAATGAATCAAGTATTATCAATCACATTCATCTTCACATAATTAATCAAGCAACTAGCATCAAGTTACAAATCTACTAATGATCATAACAAATTCAAACTAGTCTTACAACTCAAGCACAAATGCTCATGTACATAACCTCAAGCATACTCACTATATCAAGATGATACTCAAAAATATGTCAATTAATCCACTATTAAGCTCAAGACAAAAAACATGGAATCATGGAATAAAGAAATCCAAAGGATCATCAAGTCAAAATCACCAATAGACCATAAGCTCAAAAATATATCAAGGAAATCATTGCATCAATTAAATCATCCATCCAAAACATCCAATCATCAAATCATCACAAGTCATCACAAAACACCTTAATCAAAATACGAGTACAATCCACCAAAACATAAGCATCTAAAACTAAGAAGAGGGAATGAGGAATAGGGGATAGCCCTAGTAGTCGGAAGGTGGTGGTGGAGGAGGATAGCTTGGCCCGAAATTCCACGAGCTCATTTGTTGAAGGAGGGAATACATATCATTTTGCGTCTTCATTGATTCTTCTTGCATCCTTCTCGTCTCTTCATTGAACCTACGTGACTCCTCCATCATCCGGTACATCTCATCCTGCCGGGTCAGACTCTCAATGTGCATGCTCTGACTATCTGCCCACATCTCTTCCGTCAGAACCCATGGTCTATGAGACGAACTCTCTGCCTCGTACTCTCTACTCCTCATCTCATCCTGCCAATACATATTAATCTCTGGCTGATACTCCTCTTCCATCTGGACAGGCTACTCTTCTTGCTCCGGCTCCTCTTCATCCTCGTCCTCCGACTCAACCTCCTCAGCAACATCTGCTCTAACTGCATCTCCATCATCATCAGAAGAATCGGAATCTGACCCTGACTGCTGACCTGCCTGATCATCATCATCCCCCTCATCTCTAAGCACGTCTCCATGCTCCCTTGTGTAGGCATCGATGGCATCGGTGTGACGCTGCGACCACATACGTAAGTTAATAGTCACAAATGCCTGAGATCCAAAAACCGTCGTCAACCTCTTATTAGGAAGAGGAAACCGGCCACCATGATGCTGCTGTAGGCACCATGTCCTCCCGATACGATCTAGCGTCCTCATGCGCCTCATAGTGTCTGTAGTCAAATCTGGACCATCTAGTGCCACAAGGTTATGAGTCGGAATACCAAGGTGCTCAGCTATCAGAGTAATCATCCCACCAAAATTTATCTTCTTGAACTTAGTGCTCGTCGCTCTCTCAAACAAATAACAGAGGTATGCTGCCGCATTGAACCTCACTCCATGTAAGAAACACCACAATACATATAGCTCTTCAGAGACCACGGCTCCTCCCTCTGATCTCGCGAATATGGTACTCGCGAGGATCTTCTCTAAGTACCGGACCATCGGGTTCCGAATGTGTGTGCTCTTAGACTTCCCCGGCACAAACTCGGGTTGACTCGGAGCCCCCGAATCAGAAATACGCCTCCAGAACCTCTTGGCATTGTACTCCCCTCTAATGTTCAACAGTGATCGGTCGGGGACTGTAGGTGCTCCTAGTAGCTCATTAATCTCATCCAACGTCAATTCGTACTCGTTCCCCATAAGCTCAAAAGTGATCTTCCGTGCAAACTTGTTCCTCCTAGTCTTGTGGACTTTGACGGTGCATAAGAACTCGAGAGTGAGTCCAAGATAGGTCCGAGATCTCTTAGCTAGAAAACCTCCCATGCCTACTTGCTCGAACAATCTAGGGATGTCATCTTCAATCCCCATAGAAGGCATGCAGTTATGATCTACGAGACGAGTCCTGACCACCTTCTTGTACAACTCAGCATACAAAATAATGTGTTTTCTCCACTTGTATTCATCCCACTGAATTCCCAATTCAGCGGGCATTCGGTGTGCAAAGCGTATCGCATCTTCTCTCTCTCGGATCTCAGCATCCGAATAATTGTGGCCATCCACTCCTCGGAACATACTTCCTGCACAAATAATCCCAATAGCACAACTGAGTCCAACAATCAAAAAGCTAGCTCGAAATATCACTCTAAACCATGAACGAGTCAACGATAATTTCCAAACCCAACAAAATTCCTAATGACTAGGCAATCAATCCTCAACAAATGGTCAATGAGTCAATCAAATCAAATATAGTCAATAGAAGTGCTCAACTAATCCTCAACATATACATACTTACTAGAATGACTTTAGCCAATAAAAATCATCATGTATGCTCACCAAAATCCTTCAAATATGCTCCACAAATATATCAAATAATAACAAGCCAACTAACAAGTAATTCAACACATAGCATCACAAAACTTTCCCTTCCATCATCAATACTCCACTAAATTTGACCAATTATACCACAAATGCATTAGGAATACCTAAAAGTATGCCAAAAATCACCATTCAAGCCAAATTCCACAAATAACCAAGCAACTCATCATATACAATCCTAAACATGCTCATAAAATCCTCAATCAACTCAAATATCCTCAACAATGGCTTCAATTTATCAACATCAATCATGCATACCAAGTGCTTGACAAAATACCCAAATGAAATTCCAATTCAAATAAATTCAAGCACTTTTTATCAACACTCAAGCAATGACCAACCACCAATCATGAAATTGAAAACCAAAGGAGACGAAATTACATACCTTAATTGGGATAAATCGGCTTGGAATGAAAGATATGAACATCCACACAATTCTCCTCAAAAAGCCCCAAATTTGCTTATAAAACCCTCAAAATCCACTCTTTGATGCAAGAAGATGATAATGCTATTATATTGAGATGATTAATCGGTGAAAACTGATGGAAAATGTCGAAAATAAGGAAGAATGTCGGAAAGGAACGTGAAAGGGAGAAAACCCTCGAGTCGTGACTGCTAAAACTGAATCGCGATATTTATAACAGACACCAGCCTCGAGTCGAGGGTCAGGCCTCGACTCGAGGAATCCCACTTTTTCAAAAGCCTCGACTCGAGGTTCCTCCCTCGAGTCGAGGAATGTGCCATTTCCTAAATTTTTCTAAGTCTCAGTCCCTCGACTCGAGGTCTATGCAAGCTCGACCTCAGGTCGAGACCAGGGCATTTTTGACGAATCCCAAGTCCGACCCGACCCCTAAAACTCCCAAAATCGACCTCTACACACCTAATGAACCCAAATATGCAAGAAATTACCGTGTTGGTCCCTCGATTTAAGCCCGGTCGCTCATTCGATCGAGGAGACCGGGTTCTCTTCCTTAATGCTCATTTTCACCAACTTTTAAGCTTTCCTTTCTTTCCAAATCCTCGATTCCTTTGCAAATTCGATCCTTTCCAATCCTTGTAGCGAATATACCTACACACGGGCATCATTAGTCATCAACTCAACATCACTAAGGTATGCACTTCTAACCTAGATACACACACCCCCAAACTTGGATGAGGATATGCATTCAAAATTAAGTATGTGAATGATACAATTATGCAACCCCTTAAATGATATAACATTAAAGCTAAAAAACCAAATACGCTCTCCATCAACTAACACCTTCTCCTAGCATGAGCAATTCCTAAGAATACAAGGCAAAAATCCACAAAAAGAGCAAAACACAAACACACAAAAGCAATAAAATGATGGGTTGCCTCCCATCTAGCGCTAGGTTTAACGTCCTTTGCCGGACGGAACTCTAAGAGTTCATACTTCCCTTTCATCTACAAGAATGTTAGGCAC
Organism: Paraleonurus japonicus; assembly: GCA_030762865.1. Taxonomy (NCBI): domain Eukaryota; kingdom Viridiplantae; phylum Streptophyta; class Magnoliopsida; order Lamiales; family Lamiaceae; genus Paraleonurus; species Paraleonurus japonicus. The sequence goes on from CM061057.1 coordinate 31,427,885, forward strand.
TTCTTTTGGGGTGGAAGGGTCCTTGTGCCTAACCAAAATCTCCTTTGTCAATAGACAACATCCCATTTCGTCTTCCACTAGGAGTTTCCCTTCTTCTTTGATCTCCTTCACTTTCAACACCTCTTTTAGTCTTTTTACTCCTAGTAGTCTCATCCAATTCGACTCCTTCCATACTACTTGGTCTCCAACCACAAAGGTTTCAACCTTCTTCTCAAGCGGTTGCTTCCTTTCTTCTAACACCCCCAAACTTGAGCATTGCTCAAGTTTGGTCACTTCCTTCTCACCTTCTTTTTCAAGCTTCATATCACCGAGGTCAAGCAAAGAATCAATGAAGGCTTCCTCCTTCCTAAAATCATCCAAAGAAACACAAGACTTGTTAGCCATCACATTACAAGAAGGAATAAAATGCTTCTTAACTAAAGAATTAGAAGAAGGAGAAGGTAAAGAATCATCCCTATCAATGGAAGGGCATGAATTAATGATCTCTATATAGCCACATTTCTTCTTCTCCATCTTGCTTTGGGCAACTTCTTCCAATGGAGCTCTCGAAAATGTCACCTCTTTTCCATTGTAGCTCAACGTGAGCTCCCCTCTCTCAACATCGATAATCGCTTTTCCCGTGGCAAGGAAAGGTCGACCAAGTATGATCGGTGCCTCAAGCTCCTCCTTCATGTCAAGAACAATGAAATCAACCGGAAATAGGAACTTGCCAACCCCTACCAATACATCTTCAATGATCCCAAATGGATGAGCATATGATTGATCCGCTAATTGAAGGTTGATGTTAGTAGGAGTCACCTCTCCTAGCTTCAATTTCTCAAAAATTGCCAAAGGCATGACATTTATACTTGCTCCCAAGTCACACAAACCTTGGATGTTCTCATTCTCACCTATCTCGCATGGTATGATGAAGCTCCCCGGATCCTTTCTCTTTTGTGGTAAGTGTCTCTCCGAGATCTCCTTGCACTCCTCCACTAGCTTAAGTATACCCTTTTCATCCCAACTCCTCCTCTTAGACATGATATCTCTCAAAAACTTATTATAGTGGGGTATTTGTTCAAGGGCATCCATTAGTGGAATTTCAACATGCAAGCTCTTTAAGACTTTCAAAAACTTACCAAACTCCTCCTCTAGCTTTTTCTTCACTAATCTTTGAGGATAAGGAACCGGCTTAGCTTTCATAGGCACTCCCCATGCATCTTTCTTGAACTTCTCTTCTTCTTTCTTGGACTCTCTTCTTACTTGCTCTTCACTTGACTCCTCTTTCTCCACAACCACATTTTCTTCAATAACTTCTTCCTCTTGCACCACTTCTTCTTCAACATCCCCATCTCTAAGCCTCTTTGGACCTTCATAGCTAGTACCACTCCTTAACTTGATGGCACTACAAAATTCTTTAGGATTAGGCTCGGTAGTAGATGGATACTTTCCTTTGTTTTGAAGATGGTCCACCGTAGACGAGAGCTTCCCAACCGTAGTAGCAAGTTGCCCTACTTGATGCTCGATCGTCTTGAAACGAGTGTCCATTTGCTTCCCTATATCATCAAGCCTTGAATCATTCGCTTCCAACTTCTTCACAATCAACCCCAAGATCTCCTCCGTAGTAGCCTTTCCTTCATTGTTTGGAGCTTTTGCACCGGATCAAATCCGGGAGGAAATTGAACGGCGGGTTCTCGGATTGGCATATGAAAAATTTTCGTGTCTCCTCCATGTATTCCCATTGAATGGAGCTTGCGGTTGAGGTTGATAGCTTCCTTGTGGCCTATTTTGGTAAGGCATTTGATAAGGCCTTCCTCCTTGATAGTTCCCTTGATAGTTTCCTCCTTGATAGCCTCCTTGGAATGGAGGCCTACCCATATAACTCACCTCTTCCACCGGTAATGAACTTGGCCCAACATCAACATGAGGAACGGATGGACTCACACTTGCTTGGCTTTGTAAAGTCGTAAGAGCTCCCAATCGGTCCATCATAGTCATCATCATACTCTTCATACTCTCTATCTCATCAACTTGTGACACTCTATGATGTGCTCCTCTATTAACCGATACTTGGAATGAGTCTTGAGCTATGTTCTCCATAATTTCATTCATTTGCCCCACGGTTTTCGACCAAATCGATCCATTAGCACAAGCATTCAAAAATGACCTATCCCCATCCGTCAAACCATTGCAAAAGTACATAATGGTTTGCTCCTCCGGGAAACCGTGTTGAGGGCAATTAATAAGTAACATACCATACCTCTCCCACGCCTCCGGTATCGTCTCCCCATTCTTTTGTCGGAAATGGGAAATAGCCTCCTTTGCTTGCACGGTCTTTGATGGTGGGTAAAATTTCATAAAGAATTTCTTTGACAACTCCTCCCATGTCCGTACGGTACCGGGCGGTAATGAATTAAGCCATGCTTTTGCTCTTCCTTTCAATGTAAAGGCAAAGAACCTCAACTTCTTGGCATCTTCGGGCACCCCATGGTATTTTGTAGTGTCGGCTATCTCAAGAAATTGTGCCATATGTTGATGTGGGCACTCATTTTCATCTCTACCCTCAAATTGCTTCTCCCTAAGCATTCTCACCAAAGCGGGACTTATCTCGAAGTTATTGGCATATATCCTTGGCCTTGCTATCCCATCATAATACTCTCTAAGTTGTGGTTCAAAGAACTCTCTCAAAGGCCTTCCTTGAGGTGGTGGCTCATTTACATGTTGTGGTTGTGGTTGTGGTGGCTCATGGTATCGTGGCTCTTGATTATACGGCATATTGGGATAATATGGTGGAAATTGTTGTGGATGAGGTGGATAGTAGGGATATTGATGAGCTTGAGGTGGATAAGGGTAGGGATTTTGGTAGGGATAATTTTGTGGTGGCATCCCTTGAGGAAAGGGGCCAACTTGAGCATGGAAGTGATTCCCATTACCTCCATTCTCTCCTCCTCCTACTCCTTGTCCATGTATCTCCTCTTCTTGAGGATCACCCACTAATCTCTCCTCATGCCTTTGCTCTTCTCCTTCCATAGCTTCCCTTCTTCTTCTCACACGATTTCTTCTCAATGTAGCCTCAATTTCCGGATTTAGTGGCAAGGGTGGAACACCACTTGATCTTGTTAGCATACACCTACAATGCCACAAATCCAAGGATCAAATTCTCACCAATAAAAACACCAAAAACAAAAATAAAAACAACAAATAGCCACTTCAAACAATCCTCGAATCTCACTTATTGGCGCAAAAACTAACTCCCCGGCAACGGCGCCATTTGATTGGAGTGTATAGGGTAAGAGTTATTAAGACCAATCAACAAAAATATCGAACCCAAGGGAGAAAGTATGCAAACGAAATTCAAGGATAAGAGTTCTAAATGGCTAAAGTTGCAACAAGCTCTTGAACTAAATCACTACAATTTGCAAGGAATTAAATGGCAAGATTATGCAAACAATTTATCAAACACTTAGAATGCAAGATCAAATAGACTAAAATCAATGAGGGAATAGGGTGCAAGGGATAATATCCATCAAGGAATCCATGATTAACAAGCTATGATTGTATCCAAATGCAAATCAATCAAATTAGAAGGCATAAACCATCATGAAATTAATCACTCCATTAATATCACAATGCCTAATGTGAGTATCCTTAGTTCTTCCCATCTCTCAATGTAGAAGTCCCCAATTCATACAATCATGCAAAATTGAAACCCGATTAACACCTAATCACGTTAGCTCAACTCGCCTATTGCTAGGGTGATCAACCATTAATCAAAAGAGACAATTTTTCATGAAGCACAATTAAGAATCACAATTAGGAAGCAATCTAATTCAATTGATCACATTTATCAACAATCATAGCATGAGGCAATCACTTCATCCCTAATTTCAATTATCCCAAGCACAAAGCTATTAGCCCATGGTGCTACAAGCAAAAACCATGGCTAGAAAATCTAAGTAAGCAATTAACAATCTAATGACTACAAGCAATGAATTAAAAAGATCAAAGGGTAAGAACATCACCAATTAAGCTTCAATAGGCAAAAATAAGAATGATTAATCTTGTACAATGCTTCAATTCAACTTCACTTCTTCCCAATTCTCAGCTGCAAACTTCAATTACAATCCACCAATCTACTAGTCTAATGAACTAAATGTGGAATCTATCTCAATTCTAACAATCAAGTGCAATTACAAGTAAATTCAAGCTACAAAATGTAAAATTCGCCCAAAGAAACTCCTAGAAACTGCTCTGAACTGCTAGAATCAACTCCTCCTCTGTTTTGGCTTCCAATGACTTAAAAACTGAAATTTTCGGTTTTGGGCACTCCTCGAGTCGAGCTTCAGGCCCTCGAGTCGAGGCCTAAAAGTCGCTAACACGTTTCTTTAAAAATCTCTCCTGCCTCGAGTCGAGGCCTCGCCCTCGAGTCGAGCTTTCTGCATTTTTCATCTCCCTCGACTCGAGGCTCCTCCCTCGAGTCGAGCTCGCTGACTTTTTGAAATGGTTTCCCTCCAGCATGAACCTCGAGTCGAGGTCTGTGCACCCTCGACTCTTACTCGAGACCAGGGAATTTTTATCAAGAAGGGCTTCGGTCCCGACCCCCGTTTTCGTCCCGTATGTTCGTCTTTTCATTCTAATAATACCGGTACTCTCGGTTTGGCAAAATTCCACCGATTTACCTGCAAAACGGGCGAAATACATCAAAACCTCTCAAAGTAATACTTTTTAGGCAAAAGAGTGATACTTTTCACATTTAGGCACAAAAATCATACTTTAGCTCACTTTTTGCACTAAAAATAGCCCTAATAACATGTATCAATTCACTCCAATCACTCCTTTTCTCGTAACCCTCTCTGGGTTTAAGTGGGTTAAACCCTCTCTGTAGGTTTAACTTAGATTTTTCAAAGCTATCTCTTAGCTTATTTTCTCGTAACCCCCTCTGGGTTTAGGTGGGTTAAACCCTCTATAGGTTTAACTTGGTATTTCGAAGCTATCTCTTAGCTTCTTTTCTCGTAACCCCTCTCTGGGTTTAGGTGGGTTAAACCATCTCTGTAGGTTTAACTTAGTATTTCGAAGCTATCTCTTAGCTTCTTTTCTCGTAACCCTCTATGGGTTTAGGTGGGTTAAACCCTCTCTGTAGGTTTAACTTGGTATTTTGAAGCTATCTCTTAGCTTCTTTTCTCGTAACCCCTATCTGGGTTTAGGTGGGTTAAACCCTCTCTGTAGGTTTAACTTAGTATTTTGAAGCTATCTCTTAACTTCTTTTCTCGTAACCCCTCTCTGGGTTTAGGTAGATTAAACCCTCTCTGTAGGTTTAACTTAGTATTTCGAAGCTATCTCTTAGCTTCTTTTCTCGTAACCCCTCTCTGGGTTTAGATAGGTTAAACCCTCTCTGTAGGTTTAACTTAGTATTTCGAAGCTATCTCTTAGCTTCTTTTCTCGTAACCCCTCTCTGGGTTTAGGTAGGTTAAACCCTCTATGTAGGTTTAACTTAGTATTTCGAAGCTATCTCTTAGCTTCTTTTCTCGTAACCCCTCTCTGGGTTTAAGTAAGTTAAACCCTCTCTGTAAGTTTAACTTAGTATTTCGAAGCTATCTCTTAGCTTCTTTTCTCATTGTTTGATGTGTATTCATTTCGCGAATGCTCATCGTGCTTATCTTTCTCATTGAGTGCTTCTCATGCACTTTATTCATTCATTTAACTTTTTCGCAAGTTATCAATTCTCGTATAATTGATCGTGTATTGTGATGCAATTGTATTGAATAGCATGCAATCATGTTGTCTCAATCGTAATCAACGAAAGAACAAACTCATAAACTCATGGATAATGAAATATTGCTTTCATTAATTTATAAACAGGTACCATAATCGATCAACACAAGTCAAGTACTAACTCGGTCGGCCTCTTTAAAAAATCTCCCTGCGGTAAAACCCAGTGGGAAACCCGCAGGCAGGGAAAAAAGAGTACCAGTGGAACGAAATTACAATTTATTCAGAATTCAAATAATATGAATAAAACAACTCTTGCATAAAAAAAACCACCTACTTGCAGCGAGGCGGATACTTTCTTCAGGTGTAAAACCTCTTCAATCGACAGACTTTCCAGGGTCTGTCCAGTTGATTTCCATTCATATCTTGCAACTCATAGGCGCCAACTCGGAGGACTTTAGTCACCTTGTAAGGCCCCTCCCACTTGGGATCGAGCTTTCCAATATTTTTCAGCGCATCAGCTTGTCTTAACACCAAGTCTCCCTCTTCAAACCTTCTACTTATGATCTTCTGATCATAAGCAGCTTTTATACGGTTTTTGTACTTCTAAACTTTCAGATGGGCTATTTCGCGCTCCTCCTCTAGCATGTCTAAGTTATCTCTCATCAGCTCTTCATTTCTCCCCTCCTGGAAGTAGGCTAAGCGATGTGTCTCCATCCCTACTTCTGAAGGTATGACTGCAGCTGCCCCATACACTAGGTGAAAGGGGGACTCCTCTATTGGCTCTCTTGGGGTGGTCTGATAAGCCCACAAAACCAATTTTAGCTCATCGACCCACCTCACTCCAGCTTTGTCCAGCCGGGCACGTATTTCGTTTACAATAGTTCTGTTGGTGACCTCTACCTGGCCATTGGCCTGAGGGTGTGACACCGATGTGAATCTCTGGACAATCTTCAGGTTATCGCACCATTCCCGTACCATGTTTCCCATAAACTGGGTCCTTTTATTTGATACCAGGATTCTAGGTATGCCGAACTTGCAGTAAATATATCTCCATAAATATTTAATTATGTTACCTTCTTCGATCCTCGCTAGAGGTAAAACTTCGACCCCACTTGCTAAAGTAGTCCACTGCCACCAATAGAAACTTCCGCTGGCCCACTGCAATCGGGAATGGGCCCACCAGGTCAATCCCCCACTTCGCGAAGGGACATGGAGAGTGCATGGTCCCCATCTCCTCTGCAGGGAGGTGGATAAGACAGCCATGCTTTTGGCATTTCTCACACTTCTTCACCCAGTCTTTGGCGTCCTGGGTCATGGTAGGCCAGAAGTATCCGGCCCTCAAGGCTTTCCGGACTATTGCCCAAGCCCCTGCATGGTCAGCACAACAACCTTCATGTATATCTTTGATTACGTTCCTCCCTTCTTGAGGGGATAAACACCTCAAGTAAGGCTGCATGAAGGACCGCCGGTACATATTATCTCCGATCATCGTGTATCGAATTCTCCAATTCTGAGCTTTCCTTTTGTTTGGGTAGCTCTCCGAGTTCTGCAACACTCGATATATACTGGTTCTCCAATCATCTTCAGCTCCGATGACCCCTACTGAGGAAACCGTTGCTTCAGCTTCTGCAGTCACCAGGGTGATCTTCCCCCCTCCCTGCAGTGTTGCGGAACTCGCCAGCTTTGATAGGCTATCCGTTCTGGAATTTTCCTCTCGAGGTATTTGTCTAACCTCAAAAGAACTGAACCTTCCCTACAATTCAGCCACTCGCCGGAGGTAGGCTATCATTTTCTCGTCCTTTGCTTCATACCCACCTGTAACCTGCTGGGTTACAAGTTAGGAATCCAAAAATATGACCACCTGACCTGCTCCCAGTTCGGCGGCCATCTCCGTTCCTCGAATCAGGGCCTCGTACTCGGCTCCGTTGTTGGAGGTAATGAATTCAAACCTCACTGCAACTTGTGTTTCCTGGCCCTCCGGATCAATAATTACGATCCTCGCTCCACAACCCTGCATAGATATAGAGCCGTCAACATATACCTTCCATTCTCCTTCCTCCAGCGCACGCGTTCCCTCCTGAATGAAGTCAGACAGGGCTTGTGCTTTAATGGTCCTCCGTGGCTCGAAATCCACGTCATACTATCCCAGTTCGACGACCCACTTGACCATCCTCCCTGAGAGATCAGCTCTTCCAATCACATGTTTCAGAAGGTAGTTAGTCCGAACAATGACCTTATGTGATAAAAAATAAGGTCGTAACCTCCGAGCCATGACCATTATAGTCAGGGCTGCCTTCTCTATCTCCGAATATCTCTCTTCTGCTCCTTGAATGAGTTTACTGATGTAGTAAACAGGTTTCTGGGTTGACCCTTCCTCCCTCACCAGCACGGAGCTAAGTGAGACCCCACCTACAGAGAGGTAGAGGTAAAGTGTTTCCCCTGGTACTGGCTTCGTCAGCGTAGGTAGCTGGGCTAGATGCTACTTAAGCTCCTCAAACGCCTGCTGGCAACACTCATCCCATTCGAACTTGGATCCCTTCCTCAGAATCCTGAAGAAGGGGTGGCTCCTCTCTGCAGATCTGGCTATGAATCTGCTCAATGCTGTAATTCTTCCATTCAGTCTCTGCAGCTCCTTGATGTTAGTGGGAGGCTGCATATCGAGCACGACTTTCACCTTGGCGGGATTAACCTCGATTCCCCGCTGGGTTACCATATATCTGAGAAATTTCCCGGATTTTACTCCAAAATAACACTTGGCCGGATTCAGCTTCATGTTATTCCTCCTTAGCACTGAAAAAGCTTCCTCTAGATCGGCCACGTGCTCTCCAGCTTTCACACTTTTCACAAGCATATCATCAACGTAGACCTCCATATTTCTCCCTAACTGGTCCTTGAACATCTTGTCAACCATTCTCTGATAGGTTGCTCCTGCATTCTTCAATCCAAAGGGCATTCTAATATAGTAAAAAGTTCCACTAGCGATAATGAAACTTACCTTTGGAATATCTGAAGGGAAAATTTGTATTTGATGGTATCCTTGGTAGGCGTCCATCATACTTAGCAGCTCAAATCCAGATGTAGAATCGACCATCTGGTCAATCCTGGGCAAAGGATAATGATCCTTAGGGCAGGCCTTGTTCAGATCTCGAAAATCTATGCACATTCTCCATTTCCCCCCTGGTTTTTCCACCAACACTGCATTGGACAGCCAGGTGGGAAACTGAATTCGCTTGACATGTCCTGCCTCCTGCAGTTTCTCTGCTTCAGCCTTCGTAATGGCATCCTTTTCTGGTCCAAAGACCCTTAGTTTCTGCTTCACTGGCTTAGCTTTAGGGTCCACGTTTAGGTGTTGCATCGCCACCTCCTCCAGGATACCTGTCATGTCAGAGGAAGAAAAAGCAAAAACATCTACATTTCTTCGCAAAGCTATTTCCAGGTCTCTCTCCAGCTCTGGCTCCAGCTGGGCTCCGATCCTTGTTGTGTATCCCTTCTTGTCTGGATACAACTCGATCATCATCAGCTCTTCGTCAGCTTTCATTTTTGGAGGATCAATTTCCTCCGTAATCTTACATCTCTTAGATTCTCGGTCCACCTCCTTGTCTCTTTTCAAGCTGCGGTGCAGCTCTTTGTCGGCCATCTTTACTGCCTCCACGTAGCATTTTCTGGACTACAGCTGATCACCAGCTACTTCACCCACCTCATCGTTCACTGGAAACTTGAGTTTCATGTGAAAAGTTGATATGACCACCTGAAATAAATTCAATACTGGCCTACCGAAGATCATGTTGTAAGATGAGGGTACATCATGTTGGAACCACCGGATCGCCGACTCTAATTGATTATCTAATTCGAAATCACATGCAAAAACGCAGCGGAAATAAAACATACCTTTTCACCTTGATAAGTGAATTCGAACCAGTTCTAAGGTCAGAACTGCGGATCAAGGATGAGCCACGAACCTCACGATCTTCTACCGTATCCCTATCCCTTTCCCTTGGACGTCGAGTGGTCGACGATCCTCCAAGGAATCAGAATCCGCCTCTCTCTGATCTCACATTTTTCTCACACCCTAGGAGGCTCTGATATAGGGTTTATTTATAGGCTACAACAGGGACCCTAAGGAGGAATTAGGGTTGGGCCTCTTGATGGGCCTAAACATCCTGTGTTCAATCTGAACACTCAACTTAAGCCCATCAATTATAACTCGGTCCACTAAAGAGTTATAATTGAATTACCGTTCTAATCCCATATTATAATATGAGCTCCTTTATTATGTGTACGTTTATTTTCCCGTGTTTAAGATATCGAATGTCCATAAATTAATTAAATTACTGACAACTTAATTAATTTATATCTAATTCCAAGAGTAGTACCACTCATCTTTATTATTATGTCGGATTAAATCCACCTGCAGGGTTTACATAATAATCTTTATGAGCTCCTCAAGGGGACATCATCATCCTAAATAATTAGGACACGAATTCCTTCTATAATCAACAGCACACCATATAAACAGTGCTATCTCCCAATTCACCGAGCCTATTGATTTAACAAATCTCACCCATTGGCAAATTAAAGAAACAAACACTAAGTACACGTGCCCGTTATTATATAGGGATTAAGAAGACATACATCCATAATAACAGAGGTCTTGTTCTTTTATATAGTCAGTACAAATTGAACAACCTCATATGGTCCTGCTCAATACATACAAAATGTACTAGTGTAATTTTATAGACAAGATAGACTAATACCAAATTACACCACAACCGTTCCAATGGTTTGTCCAAATCCATCTTGATTGTGAGCTATTATTTATAATCTATAATAAACTGATAGCATGATCTTTTGTGTGACACCACACACCATGTTATCTACAATATAGATTAATCTGGATAAAAACAATGATATATGTAACCAACATATAAAGCAAGTATTTTGATCATAAAGAATCTCATATCAAAAAGATGTTCATACAAAAAGCTAGGCTTATAGTATACATCCTAACACATTAACAATCAAAAAATTCGTCATAACTACCCTCCTCCGTGGAGCTTCACCTAGCCCCACCTGAAGGGTTTACCTGACCAAGAGGGTGCACTGCTCCTCCCGTAAATCCATACAACGCTGTATCCACCGGTTGCATTTCTATGTTTAAATTCATCTTCTTGAAACATTCCAAGAAAATGATGTCTGCTGAGCTCCCCGTATCTACGAAGATCCTCGCAACAGTGTATCCGGCAACATCGGTTGTGATGACTAACGCATCACTGTGGTCCTCCTTCCTCAGACCTCCGTCCTCTGGACCAAAGTGAATCCGGGGCGTATGGCCTGCTTTCCTCTGATTCACGTCTTTTGACATTTCTCCCACCTCTCTCCTCAGGATCCTCTCTCCAGCTTTTCGCGCACGGAATGTGTCTCCTTCTGCTGGACCTTCTATTATCATCTGGATAAGTCCTCTCTTCTGGGAGGGTCTCTCCTCCTGCCTCCCTTCGATCATCCTTCCTTTTTCCTCAGCTTTGTCATCAACTTCCTTTCTTTTTTGCCCCCTGGAGCTGACCCAATCTCTTTAAACAAACACTTTAAGATGTCCTGCTTGGATCATCCTTTCAATCTCATCACGTAAGTAAAAATAGTTGTTAGTGTCATGCCCATATTCATTATGGAAACGACAAAACTTATCTGACTTGGGCTTCTGAGGCCCTCTGGATCGTCTCCATGGAAACTTCATTTCAGGATGGTCAGATGCTACCTCCAGTAGCTCTGCCGGCTCGAGCTTTAGGGGGGTGTACTTGTTAAACCTGGAGTGAGGTCCAGATTTTGAGGCTTTCTCCGGCTCCACTGTTGAGCTTTTCTTTGATGATTCCTTCTTCTTCTCAGGTCCGCTAGGTTTGACCTCGGCTCTCTTCGCCTTCCTCACTTCCTCCAATGTGACGTACTTCTCCGCTCTCCTTAGTAACTCGTCAAACATCTGGACTGACTTCTTTGCCAGGGAGGAAAACAAGTCCCCATCTCGGAGATTGCTAGTAAAAACGTTAATTTTTACCTCTGGGGTGGCGGTTGAAACCTCCAATGCCGCCTGATTGAATCGTTTCATGAAGGCCCGCAAGCTTTCGTTTTCTCCTTGCTTCATGTTAAACAATGTCAGTGTAGCCCTGGGTTGCCTCATTGCACTAGCGAACTGATGCAAGAATAGTTCTCCGAACTGCTCAAAGGAGTTAATGAAATTGGGCTCCAACTGGCTAAACCACTGCTGGGCCGCTTTAGATAGAGTAGTAAGAACGACCCTGCACTTCACACCCTCCCCATAGCGATGGAGGAGGGCCGAATTTTCAAATCTCACCAAATGGTCATAGGGGTCAGTCGTACCATCATATTCATAATTAAGAGGTTTAAAATTGCTAGGCAACTCATCTTGTAAGATATTCTCAGTAAATTGGCAACCTGTAACGGGTCGAGGCATACTGACCCGATTTTCCATCTGATGCTTCATGTTGTCCATTTGTTTCCTCAGGGACTTGATCTGGTCTTTCATGGCTTCTGACTGGGTATCTCCTGTACCCTCTTCCTCATCCTCGATCTTACTCCCTCGCTGTAGGGAGGCTGTCTCCCTCCCCCATGAAGCTTCTTCTGGACCAGCCTCCCTAGGTCTAGGAACTGCAGACCTTTTTTCTTGGACTCCTTCTGCCCCCAGGACCTCCTCCTGGTTTCTGGGCTCCACTTCTTTCCTTCGTTCTTCTTGATGCTCGTCCTGCCTACTCCCCCAAAGTTGGGATCGAGTAGGCAGGTTTCCTGGTCCTGGTTCTCCAGTTCTTCCTGCAGGTGGGGGTCCTCCCCTCTCCGCCATCGCTCTTGCTACAGCTCAAGCTATCATGTCATCCAGCTGCTCCTGAGTAAGAGCGATGGAGGCAGCTGGTTCTGGCATTCTCTGAGGTGTCCCCCTAGCCGGAGCATTGGCGGCTCTGGGGACCCCCGCTATAGGGATTCCTTCTGGAATCGCAGAGGAAGAAGCAGGTGGGTTAGCCTCTCTCTCTCTCTAACAGCAGCTCCTACTCCTGGGTGGCGCTGGCCAGGTGTTGAGCTTTCATCTCGCACCACTGTAACAAGTGGTGTTCCTCCAGTGTTGGGCACAGCAACAGGTGGCATGGGGTTGGATGCAGCTTCGCCCTGTGTTGGGTTTGCGTTGGCTGTCCTTTCTCAAGCCGGTACTAGTGCAATCGGTCTCATGGGTGTACGTTCACCAGTCATGATGTCTTTCTTTCAGATGATCAGAAAATAAAAGAAGTTGAAACTCACGTCTCAGCTCTTCCTTCACACAGACGGCGCCAATTGATACGTAAAAACTGACCTGGGCCCGTTTCCCCACCAGAGTTTCACGTGGGTAAAGCCTTTACGCAATAAGATCCCTGGCTCTTCTCGAACGTACCTGCAAAAAACACACCGGAGGGTTCTCCGGCATAGGCACTCCGTGCGGCCCACTTGTAGTTGGGTTTGGGCCTCACGGCCCACCTGTAGTTAGGTTTGTGCCTGGTGGCCTATCTGTAGTTAGGTTTGGGCCTCGTGGCCTATCTGTAGTTAGGTTTTGGCCTCGTGGCCTATCTGTAGTTAGGTTTGGGCCTCGTGGCCCACCTGTAGGTAAATTCAGGATTTTATAGCCCTTTTGCAGTCGATCTAGGCTCGGGCCCATCTCCGGTTTTCCTCCCTATATCGAGGGTATTCGGTTACGTCATTGGGCCCTATTGGGCTGAGCATATTTGGGCCGTATGCGTAGTTGGGCCTGACATTTTTATCCGCATCACTAACCAAACATAAATTTATTATTCACTGGATTACTCCATCCTCATTTTCCATCTCCATCCTCCATCTCATCGACCATCTCTAACCAAATATACCCATAATCAAGGTTGAAAATATCGGTATCGGTAAAAATATCGGTACCTTAAATTTATGGAAATATCGGTGGAAATGTCGATGTCAAATATCGATATCGGTAAAAAATAGAAAATTGATGAAAATTTTTATAAAATGATTGAAATTTAACATGAAATTTTAGAGAATGTTCCTACTAACTTTAATACATAAATTAATCATACATTCACAACAAATTGAATTGTTTGTGACAAACATATCAACAACAAAATACATAAGCAGTCTAGAGCGATACAATAATTGTTCATATTTAGTTAATACAAGACAACTAATACCAAAATGATGACCTATGAGGCTCAAATATAAAAGAAGAAATACCATCTTGATCTAAATAGTACGATACCAACTCATCAAATTAGAGCAATTCTGAATATAGTTCTGGACATGCCAATAGTATGTTGCTCTATCTAGTCCAACTGTTCGACCATGAATTGGATAATGTGGATTTGGCCAATCATCATGTCGTTGAGGCATTATTGGACCTCCATATGGCATCTGAGAGTAAGATTGATCAAAATTGTTATGAGTGCTCCATTGTCCATACAATTCTTGATCACTGCGATCAGTGTCCATGCTCATTGAGTCGAGACTCATACCAAGCGACTCTATGTCAGTACTGGAGCTCCCATTATGGTTCCAAGCACGTCTTCTCACATACTCCTTACCGATTGCACCTATCCCTGGACCTCCTGCTCTAGATCCATGGTCTTCATCTTGTGTTGCATGAGTGAATTCAGCCTCACCTGTAAATAGGCTCAAAGCCACGTGACCTGAGGTGTAATTTTCATTGTAACCACCATGACCACCATTGCTATCATCATTTCCTCCATCATTTGTCCAGGTGTCTTCAGTATCAAAAGAGTCTGAACTACTTGCAGTACCAACTTCTTGTTGCAACACTTCATTCAAATCAATGCCATACTCACGAGCCATATTAGCCACTCTTGGATCAGGCTGTCCTTCATCATCATCTAAGTGTGCTGGACGAATCCATTGAAAAAGTGGATCTCCCTCCTCCTCACTTGTTTCAGTAGTTATATCCATTAAATCTAAGTATTCTGTCTCAGCAACCTTATCATCTTCAGCTTCCATATCTCGTATATTCAACTTCATATTGTAGTAGCAGAATACAAGTTGTTGAAGTTTTGGATATGCAAGGCAATTTCGTTGTTTTGTGTGAACCAACGCAAAAGTGCTCAAATTTCTCTCACATGCTGAAGATGATATTGTTTGAGACAAGACTCGTATGACCAACTTTTTTAATGTGGGATAAGAGGTCCTATACATATGCCACCATTCAGCTGTTAAATTTTGTTAAATGTGATATATGTTAGGTGTATATATATATATATATATATATATATATATATATATATATAAATTTTTTAATATAATTAATTTAACCAATAAACAACTTACCAGGTACCATTGTAGTTCGAGATGCAACAACAGTACGGTTAGCAAATCCTTTTCTTAAATTTAAATGATAAATAAATATATAAGAATAAAAAAATTATAACCTCATTTCCAAATTGAGCTAGACCATCAGAGTTTGGATCCAACTTATTAAAAACTTGATGCACAGCTTCAATTAATTTTGGATCTTCACCAAGTCCTTCTTCATAATGGAATCTTGGATTCAAGTAATATGCTATAATATTTATACAAAGTATTAGGAACTCAAAATATCATGTGAATTATAAAAAAAATAAAATAGTTAGTACCTGCAGCGTGTAGTGGATGAGAAAGTGTACGATCCCACCTAGATTCAATAATCTCCAACACCCACTGTGTTCCTTTTATGCATCGGATCTTTTCTTTCATAACATGAAACAAATGGTATAAAATGGGTATAGTTGGAACCACCTCAGTATCCACCACTCGGAGAATATTGTATAACGGCCCATAAATAGACACCACGTGCTGTACATTATCCCAGAATAAGTGATCAAGGACTTATTTTTCTAAAGTTTTTCCCAAATTTGATCGACTAACCGGTTTACTGACCACTCATCACTGGTAAATAATTATTTCAGGCTAGACTTTTTCTTCAAAAGATTATCCAGTGCAATATAATTTGTTGCAAAACGTGTAGCTCCTGGTCGCACTAGATCTCCTTGGCATATCTCTCGCATCAATGCAAGTAACCAACCATGATTGTAAATGTAGTTGGTTAATTGTCTAGCCTTAGCAATCACATCTGCAATGCTTTGTCTTTTACCAATATCTTCAAATATCAAGTCGATGCAGTGTGCAGCACATGGTGTCCAATACAACTTATGTCTCTCCATAAGTTTTTTTCTAGCTTTCACATAAGCAGATCCATTATCAGTGACAACTTGTACCACATTTTCTTTCCCAATCGCCAACACCACTTCTTTCAGCAACCCATAGATGTACTGGTGATCTTTAATCTTGTTAGATGCATCAACAGACTTAAGAAAAACAGTCCTGCCTTTACAGTAGACCATGAAATTAATTATTGACAATTTCGTTGGTCCTGTCCATCCATCTGCCATGATCGTGCATCCATATGTGCTTCATTTCTCCTTTTGGTTCTCAACATACTCCTTAATTTCTTTTTCCTCCATATCAAGATATTTAGTTTTTATCTCGTATGGAGTTGGAGGGGGCACTCCCATGCCTACTTATTGTGCACCAGCGATCATATTTTTGAAGTGATGGGAGGATGTTTTGTTCGGTGGAAGACTGTCGTAAATAAAAAATTTACTCACATCGTCCAATTTTTTCTTTCACATTGGCACCAGAAAACATACTTTTGATCCTGTTTTGTTTTGCACCTTCTGATTTATACAAAGATGGTGCAGGTGCACGATCATAATTTGATTCTCGGCCACTTTTTGTCCGTCGAAACTGATATGAAGAGCCACCAATATCTTTACTCGTTGAACCACCTCTTCTACTGGTGGCAAAATTATGCATCTGCTCTCTTTCCCACTCAGATGCTTTGGAAGCTCTAGCAGCAGCACGAAATGCTTTCCGCTCAGAAGGATCAATGTCACCAGGATACATTATGCAATCATCCTCATCATCACTATCATCATCCTATTCGCGATATAACCCTTTTCGTAACTCTACACTAATATCATCCATTCTAGCAGTTTTTTTTTGTTTTTCCATTCGTTTCTCTTTGAGCAAAAGAGAAATCTCCTTTTTAACTTCGGGAGGCACATTTTGACATGGACGCGAATTTTTTTGTGGATCACTGTGGCTCAGATGGTACTTGAAACGAGTAATACCTCCACTCTGAATCATAAGTCCACAAAATTTACAAACGGTTCCATATTTATTTCCTGATATTGTATCACAGTATGCCCATGCAGGATCAGTTCTTCCATCACCACCACCTTCGCTTGCCATTATTTATTGGAGCTGAAAATTTCGCCACAACAAAAAATTGCCTTTAGACACGTTTGTATTTTATTTATAAATTTTTTTTGTAAACACTTATAAAATTTTCTATATTAAATTTTTTTTAAAATTTTTTTTAATATTATACTCAAAAAATAATTGTGTAAATATGTAATATAGTGAATATGAAATTAGAGACATCTAGTTATAACTTATAAACAACCTTTGAACGAAATATTTTGAATTTTTTGACAAAAATTAATAAATGCCTTTTCCCAATAAATAATACTCCTACTGCTACTATTAAAGATGGTATAATGCCCTGTCAAAAAAAGATGATATAATGCTAATTTAATGGAGTAATATTTGTAGCGAATACACAACAACTAGTATTTAATTAAACCCACTCCAACTTCTCCCCAATTTCGTATATAAATAAATAAATGCGCCCGACATATTTATACCGCAATTAGGATCCTACTAAATTACAATTACTCCATTTAATTTAGATAAACTTCACAAAATTAAAACACACTATAATTGAAGAATTGAGATGGTTGCAGATTTGTCATATATATATACACACATTTGTCATATATATATATATATACATACGTATAGAGACGCACCTGAGAAATGAGATGGTTGCAGATTTACACACAATAATTTGCACAACTATTGCTCAAATTCTCCATGACTCCATTTCACTAATATAATTTGAACTCCGAATGGTAACTTGAGAACTCAGAATGGTAGATATGTGTTCCAAGTTTGAGAAAGTGTGTGGACGATATTAATTTACAACTATTGCTTTATGTATACACTTTGCCTTCTCTGTGTATATCAATCAATGATATCAATTGAAGAAAAGATAAAAAAAAAACAAAAGCATGGCTTCTCTGCGTATGTCAATCAATTGAAGAAAAGATTAAAAAAAAACAAAAGCATGCAGGCTTTACCTTGGCTTCCACTTCTCTGCCTATGTCAATCAATGTTGTTAATTGAAAAAAAGATAAAAAAAAATAAAAATAAAAGCATGCAGGCTTTACCTTGGCTTTATGTCAATTTTTTGATTCCCACTTTGGAAAAAAAAAATGATTTTTTGTTACCGACAACCGAAAATTTTACCGATATTTCGACTGATATTTTCGACATCTTGTAAAATTTTAACTGGAGTCAACCGATACCGATATCGATACCGATATTTATCGATATTTACCGGTATTTTTACCGACATTCCGTAAAAAAATATTTTTCGGTGCGTATCCGTGTCGAACACCCCGAAAAACCGAAATATCGGCAAAATATCGGCTGGTGTCGGCGACATTTTAATCCCTGCCCATAATGAATAAATGGGAGTGATTAGCATGAAATGAGAAGAATGAAACACGTAGCATTTAAGGAGGTAAAAACGCGCACGCAATTGGACACGTGTCAACCTACCAGAAAGAAAGAGCCTGCCGACTCGCACTAGCTGTCTCTATCTACAAATAAATAAATATATAAATATATATATATATATATATATATATCATTTCATATCTATCTCGTCCTTCTGTTTATAAAGAAATGCGCAAGGCAGTGAAATCAGCTATACACTTCCAATTACTATCTCCTTCATACCCTCACCCTCATCCTCGTATAATCGCAATCCGCAAACCACTTGCAGTCAGATTTGCGCAATCCGAATCGGGACCCCGTCAGACCCACAAAATTGGACCCGGAGAAGCAACCCACCCACCCATCCGAAACCTCGTAAGTGTTGTCACTTATTTTTTGACGGGTTATTTATATATAGGTTCAAGGGTAGTAAAATTATAAATAGATTTAAAAAATTTATACAGCACAAAAAAATTTAGATAGAAACACAAAATATTTGCACATTAAATTTGTTTATAATTTTAATTTTTTTTAAAATCTATTTGTAATTTTTTGAATTTTTATTTTACGTTTCTATATATTTCTAAGTAGATCAATATATTTAAAATTAAATTGAAATTAACTTTTAAAAAAATAGTTGTATACAAAAATAAAATTTTACCTTTTATTTTGTAATCTTACATAAGATATTGGATTAAATTGTTGGGCAATTTATCGTTGGCATTTTGGGTGTAAATTTAGATAGTATTCTCCCAGTCCCAGATTAGTTTTCATGCTAATTTGGGCACGTATTTTAAGAAAAAAATGTAATGAGTGGAGTATTGAAGAATAATTTTGTAAATTTTTATTATTAAAGTAAGTGAGATGGTTGTATTGTATGTAAAAAATAATGATATTTTGTGTAAATATATGAATATTGCGAAGGTAGAGTTAAAGGAGAGAATTTCTTTTTTGAATTTCACCATCTTAATATTCATATGAAATGATATTCATATGAAATGATATTACTTTTGGATCACAAATGTAAATTCAATTAATTTTTTTATTTTATTAATAAATAATTTACAAAATTACATTTTAACACTCTGCTCATTTATATATATATATATATATATATATATATATATATATATTACGGGATGGGCTATTAGTTTGATAGGAATAACAAAATTAAAAATATGTTCAATTAGTTTTGACAGTTTTTTAAAAAAAATAGATAAAGTAGAAGTATTTTAGAGTATTTTATAGTTTATTTATAAGTTAAAAGGGTTGTTTATGAGAATAAAATCAACTGACATATAACATATGAATATTAAGTGATGGTTAAATGATGAAGCAAAACAAATTTGTTAGGAAAAACAGTGTGAGTATATTTTTAGATTTTAGTGGACATAGAAAGTACTATAATTTTGAATTTACGTTAAAAAATTGATTTAAAAAGATATATTTTGAATGATATTATTGATTATATAGGGATGCAATGACTTCATTTGGAGAAGGATATGCAACAAGATCGGATGAAGAAGGATTCGGTCGAATATATGCAGGAAACCAGTACTTTTCAAAGCAAACAGACCACCAAGCTCCTGGTATGCTATATTTAATTAATTCATCATTAAATTTGTATGAATTTTGCATTTTTTTTACAATAATTATGTTTGGTTACTAGAATTCGACCAGAATCAAGGGTCTGAAGTGAAAGAGAAGGAAAAAGCTCGACACCAAGAAAAGGTTGCACCCCCACCCTAGGACAAATATAGGTTTTTGTTGGAAATAAATAAATAAATAAATATAAATATATATATATATATATATATATATATATATATGGGCAAGCTGTCTCTATTTGTGGTTTCTTCCTTTTTCAGTCTTTATCACCCTTGGTTTCTAGGGGTAGGAGTGACATTTTAAGCTTTTCTTTGCGGTGTTAGCTAGCTTTTATTGGCATCTTTTGTAATAAAAAACTTTAACCCTAATTTTAAATGTCTCTGATAGTGAGGGCCTAGATAAAATCTTATAAAGCGAAAGCTGTGTTAAAGTATCGATTTGGTTTTGAAACAGTGCAAAACTGTCCTGTGCCATATAAAGTAAAGGAAAAGACATATAATCACCGACAATCAATCACAATACTGTAAAGTCTAGTCTGATTTTTTTTATTAGGGGTGTATTGATTAGTACTCCCTCCGTCCTGCCCAAAGTGTCTCAACATTTTTGGGCAAAGATTTTAAGAAATATTGTATGATAATAATATAGTACAAGTGATGTGATTGAGAGATGAAAGATAATCATATAATATATAATAGGAGCTCACATTCCTCATTTAGGTTTTGGCGCCATTTCACCTGGTCTGTTGATCGATTTTCTTTCGATTCATCGAGGCCATCCATATAGTCAAACATCTAATTTAGGTAGCTGACATGCACAATTAATAGGACGTATATCTCTCTAATTCATCCCTCATTTTCAGCCTCACCATTCACTATAAATGTTTGAGTTTTATTTTTTTTTTCATCACAATTACACCACCACCATCATCAATACTCCGGCGAGAAAAGTGGAGGAGTCACTCAAGCCAATTTACGAGCACTAATTAAACGAATAACGCATTTGCGGAATCGGAAGATAAACAGTGGTGATTCATTGTGACTATTCATTATGTAAACAATTCAATATTAACTTTTATCTAATGTAAATGCATTTTCTTTTTATTGATTTGATAGTGTTTTAATGTGTATATTGTCAGCTATTAACAGATATAAATATTCACAAATTCGAAAGCAATAGGTACTGATAGAAACAAAGCCCAGCAAGAACAACATTTAGTTGTTCTGCAGATCAAACATCAAAACTCACTCGAAAATAGTTTCTTTTATTCATATAAGAATAACTACAGAATCAACTGTTAGATCAAGGAAGGTTTTGATGAGTTAAAAGATCAATCCAAATGAGCAGACGACTATGAAGAACAGCTAAGATCAGAGTCTGGTACTAAGCTGATCAGACGAGGTCAAAGACCCAACTAGTCAGCTGAAGACTAGAAGCTGCAAGTCATCTGGAGACAAGCTCGAGTCTAGTCATCTGCAGGAGACAATTATGAAGAGCTCAGACGAGGTCTAGATAAGCTGAGTAGAATAAGAAAGACAAGTCTTCACCAAGTCAGCTGCAGACGAGTAGAGTAAAATCAGCTGAGGAGCGAAGCAGTTTTCAAGATTAAGTTTGTTGAGCAGTTTTAGTTTGTTAGAACTGACTAACAAACTAACTGTCTTTTCAGGCTTATAAATAGGTCTAGTTCTTATTTTTTTAATACACTTATGCAAATTCGATTTACACATTATTCACTACTCAGATTTCTATCACAATCAATTCACAAGTTTTTCAAAAGAGTTTTTCAAATCAATTCTAAGTGTTTATAGAACACTTTACTTGTAATATTCAAAGTTCAATATTCACTGTAATAGTTAGATTTTAGAGAAGGATTTAGGAGATTGAAGATTTGAAGATCTTTACGAATTGTAAGCTGTAAGTTGAAAGTAAGTAAGTAAGTGGTAAGCAGAGTCCCTTCTTCAAGTTGAAGGAGGAGAGTGGATGTAGGATTGTTCATAATCCGAACCACTATAAATCTGGTGTTCTTTATTGCTTTTGTTTACTTACCTGTTTCTCTTAATTTCCAGTTTATCAATTAAAAATTAATTTCAGAATTAAAGTTAGACTAAATATCAGTGTGCTTTTGATCTTCTTAAAGTTGAGTTTTAAGTTGAATTTCCGCTGTGTCACTTTGGTGTTTTGAATATATTTTGAAAGATTTGAAAAATCTGTAAAATCTATTCAACCCCCCCTTCTAGATTTTATCCTAGAAGGCTAACTCAAGTTTTCTTAATCAGCTCAACTAATCGGGACCAACATCAACACTACAACCCCTTATTATTCTCCAATATTAATTTTTATAATCTTAATAATATTTGTTTTATAATAAACACCCCAACATATAATGCAGGAAAAACTTAATAAAAGAAATACAAATTTGGCAATTTTCTATTAATATAAATCTCTTGATTTAACTTTTTTCTATTCTTATTTATTATGTAATTTATCTCTAATTTTATGCAAATTAAATATTAATTATTGCAAGAGAATTAAATTGAGGAAGGAAGAACATCCTCAATGGAAGCACATTCTAATTATGAGTCAATCTAATTATGAGAAACAATGTGAAAAAAATAATTTGATAATTATTTATTACTATAAATAATTAAACGTTATACTTATAATATTATAAATTATCAATTAATAGTAATTGATTTAATGTCAATTGTCAATATAATTAGAGATTATGAACGTTAATTTAGGAATTGATTTAATTAAACGTTATACTTATCAATTGTCAATTAATAGAAATTGATTTAATTAGTATTATTATTTAAGATTTAATGTCATACTTTATAATTAATTTGGAAGGAGATTTAATGTCACATTTTAATTTTGTGTATTTTTATGTTTTGAAATCTTAGTTATAAATTAATTTTGATTTGACAATTTCTTATTACTATAAATCTCTTGATTTGACTTTTTCATATATTACACATGATTAATTTAAGAATTGATTTAATTAGTATTATTAGGTAAGATTTAATGTTATATTTTATAATCAGTGTGGAAGGATATCTAATGTAACATTAAATTTTTGTGCTATTCACGAATTATTAGCAAAAGTTAAGAAATTGATTAGAGAATCGAAATTGCTCAATTTCAAAGATGCATGTGCTTACCGCCAACTATCATATAATTTCATAAATGAAAACTTAATATTATTGTCAAATAAATTTATCGAAAATCTTCCCATATCAATGTGGTTTTGTTAATAAACTAATAAAATAAGAGTAGATGTTTAGTGAAATTTATTCATAGTATGAAACTTCATTATAACATATATATTCAATAATACAATTACACTTATAAATTATTACCACACACAGTTTTATATATTTTGTGTGTATAAAATATTATGATATTAGTAAATAAGAATTGTGGTATTATTGAAAGAACGTTATGTTATTATTGAATAAAATTTATTTAAGGGGAACAAAAGTATTTTGGGAATTTTCTTACAAGATTAGAAGTGTAATTTTTTTAAACTAATTTAAATAGGATAAATTCAAACCTTGTTAGATCAGAAGAGGTTTTGATGAGTTAAAAAGATCAATTCAGATGATCAGACGACTTCGAAGAACAACTGAGGTCAAGATCCAGTACTAAGCTGATCAGACTAGGATGACTGGACAAGTCAGCTGAAGTTTGGAAAGTTGCAAGTCATCTGGAGACAAGCTCAGGTCAAGTCATCTGCAGGAGACGATTATGAAGGGCTCAGACGAGGTCAACATAAGCTGAGTAAAATAAGAAAGACAAGTCTTCACCAAGTCAGTTGCAGACAACTAGAGGAAGATCAGCTGAAGATAAGAGCGGTTATCAAGATTGAGTTTGTTAAGCAGTTCTAGTTTGTTAGAACTGACTAACAAACTAACTGTCCTTTCAAGCTTATAAATAGGTCTAGATTTTCACTTTATAAAACACATTACATTAACACAACACATTGATCATATACTCAGATTTACACTTTCACATCAATTCACAAAGTTTATAAAGAAAATCTTCGAAGTTCTAAGTGTTTGTAGAACAACTGTACATCTTCAAAGCTCACCTATCACTGTAAAAGTTAGATTTTAGAGAAGAGTCTAGGAGTTTGAAGATTTGAAGATCTTTGTAAGTTGTAAACTGTAAATTGGATAGTAAGTAAGTGGTAAGAAGAGACCCTTCTTCAAGTTGAAGAAGGAGAGTGGATGTAGGTTCAGTTAGATCCGAACCACTATAAATCTTTGTGTTCTTTATTGCTTTCATTTACTTATCTGTTAATATCAATTTCAGTTTATAGTCAAAGTTCAGTTTCAGAATTAAAGTTAGACAAATTATCAATTTGCTTTTGATCCGATTAAAGTTGAGTTTAAAAATAATTCCGTTGTGTGACTTTGGTGTTTTGAATAAGTTTTCAAATATTTGTAAAATCTGAAAAATCTATTCAACCCCCTCTTCTAGATTTTTCCTAGAAGGTTGATTCAAGTTTTCTTTAATATACTCAACTAAGTGGGACCAACAAGTGGTATCAGAGCAGTGTTAAGCTGTTCTGATATTGATTTTAGGTCTTAAGCAAGATTCTGAAATTGTTGTTGATTATCTTCATCTTCTTTATTTCACTAACTGTGCTACTAACTAGATTGTATAAGTTTTTGGTTTCTTATCTCATCATGTCATCTGTTAAGAGCATGAAGTCAAGGAGCTTACCTGAATTTTCAATTGAAGAATATAACTATTGGAAATTTAGGATGGAAAACCATCTCAAAGCAATCCATGATAGGATGGAGGAGGTTCTTGAAGAGGGACCTATTAAATTTTATTATGGAGGAAAATCCACAACTTAGAAAAGAAAAGTTCTGAGCTGACAAGTGATGAGAGGAAAATCCACAACTTAGATCAGGTAGCCAGGTCTGAAATCATATAAACTCTTAGCAAAGATTGGATTGAAAAAGTCAAAAGATGCAAATCAGCTAAGGAGATGTGGCAGACACTTGCAAATGTATGTGAAGGTTCTGACCAAGTGAAAGAGAATAAGCTGCAGTCTGTGTTACATGCTTTTGACACTTTCAAGATGAAGGAGAATGAAACAGTAGATCAGCTGGATGTGAGATTAACAAATCTTCTCAACAAAGCAACCCAAAAGATGGAGAGAGAAGTCTAATATCCTTAAAGCAACCCAAAATTTATAATCTATTACTCATCATACTTTATTTTCTCATCTTAAAGCTTTAGAGTATGATATTCAAATAGAAGATGAGGAAGTTGAGATGGAGTCAAGCACCTCATCCAAGTCTGTTGCCTTTGTCAACAAGGAAGACAAGACGGCAGCTGAATCAGTAGGAGCTGATTTATCTCTAAGGGAGCAGATGGCTTTGCTCACCAAAAGGTATGACAAATTAAGAATGAAATATAAGCGCAATAAACTGAGGTTTGCAGGAAAGGATAGATCCAGGTCAAAGTCAAGAAGAAAGGAAGATGATTCTACAGATGATGATAAGAGTAGGAGCCAGACAAGGAGGTTTAGATCACCAGCAAAAAGAAATCCTACCAGCCCTAAATCAGATAGGAGTGATGCTTGTTACACCTGTAACAAGCCAGGACATTTCAGCTATGATTGTCCTCAGCTGACTCCTAAGGAACGAGAATAGAAAAGAAAGAAGAGAGATAGGAGATTTGCAGATCAAAGAGCTCTTTTGGCTGAGGAAAAAGAATCAAGAAAATAATTATCATCTTCATCTGATTTTGGATTAGACGATGAAATTTGTCTTATGGCCAAAGAGGTAGTCTATTATTCTTCTTCTGATAATGATTCATATAAATCTGTTTCAAATAATGATCAAACTGTTATTCAAGGATTATTGAAAGACCTAAAGATGTCTTTGGCTGCTTATAAACAGCTAGAGACAGAAAATTTGACTTTAAAAGATCAGATTCAGATTCTAGTTAAAGGTAAGCAGATTATGAACTACTCTGAGTCTGAGGAAACATTCAAGGGGGAATGTTTACCCCAGGCTGAGGCTAGTACATCAGCCAGCTTGTCTGAAAGATTAGAAAACGAATTGAAATCTTTAAAAGATAAATTTGAGATAGTCTGTGCTGAGAATGAGTTAATTAAGAAAGACAATGAGAAGCTTGTCTTCAAAATGAGTCAACTTAATAACTCACAATCAGTAATAGGTCACATCTTTAGTACTTCACAAAAATCTCATGATAAGACAGGTCTTGGTTATGATAAAAATAATAAATTAGTTGTTCAAAAACCTAGGAAATTTGTGAAGGCATCTGAATCCTTAAAAGAAATTAAAGTTGGTCCTTGGAAACCACTTAGTCAGATAAGGACTGCATCTTCTAGTCTGAAAACTAAAATTCAGCTGAAGATTCCATATCAGACTAAGAAAGTTCCAAGAACTAAGATAAGAAGAAATTCTTATTATAGTTCTTTTGATGGGAGAAGTAGATGCTATCCTACTTTTCCTAAGTTAAAGAGAGTCACTAAGTCTGAATACAATAAATTATCATTTAAAAGTGATATAATTGTAGACAGATTTGGTAGACAGATCAAGTCTGATTTATTATTAAATAATGAGATATTTGTTTGGTTACCCAAAGTGATTTTTGACCTTCAAGGACCCAAGATCACTAGGGTACCTCATACCTAATCTGTTTTATAGAATTTACAGGGACTATCACTCAAGGAGGAGATTCAAGCTTCAATATGGTAAATAGACAGTGGCTGTTCACAGCACATGACTTGTAATAAGAAGCTACTATCAAATCTCCAAAATATTGATGGTCCTAGAGTACTTTTTGGAGACAACATTTGTGGACAGACTAAGGGAGTAGGTACCTTGATTATCAGAGATGTTCAGGTATCTGAGGTATATTTTGTAGAGGGTTTAAAACATAATTTGTTATATGTTTCCCAACTTTGTGATAAAGGTTTTCTTGTAAAATTTTCTAAAGATAAATGTGATATCTTAGATAGCTCCTTATACAAGGTACTTCTAACTGGCTTCAGACATGGTAATGTCTATGTAGCCAACTTTAATAGTTATCCCAAAGATACCTGTCTGGTAGCTAAGGATGGAGACGACCTCAGCTGGCTATGACACAAGAGGCTTAGTCATCTGAATTCAAAATCCTTAGTAAGCTAGCTAAAAAGAATCTTGTTAAAGGACTACCTGAGAAATTTTGTTCTACTGATCTGAAATGTGATGCATGTCAAAAAGGTAAACAGCCCGACACTCATTTAAAAGTATTAACACCTCATCCTCTGAAAGAGTTTTACAACTTCTTCATCTTGATCTGTTTGGACCTGTTTCACCTCTCAGCTTTAGTGGAAGGAAATATACTCTTGTTGTAGTAGATGACTTTTCTAGATACACTTGGATTATATTTCTCTTCAAGAAAAATGAGACTGTGAACAAGATACCTGATCTGTTCAGACAGATTCAAAATGAGAAAGGTGTTAATATTGTTAAAATAAGAAGTGATAAGGGCACTAAATTTTTAAATTCTTGTTTATCTAACTTTTTAAATGAGTGTGGAATTATTCATGAGACATCATCAGCAAGAACTCCACAACAAAATGGAGTAGTTGAAAGAAGGAATAGAACTTTGAAGGAAGCAGCCAGGAGCATATTAGCCGAATATGGAACCCCTCACAGGTTCTGGGCTGAAGCCATCAACACAGCTTGTTATACCCAGAATAGGTGCTTGCCAGTTAAAGACAAGGGTAAGACTCCATATGAGATTTGGAAGGGTAAGATTCCAAGAATCTCATATTTTCGGGGTTTTGGTTGTAAATGCTTCATCCATAACAATGGGAAGTCTAAGCTGAGGACCTTTGATGCTAAGGCAGCTGATGGAATATTCTTGGGATATTCCAACACTTCCAAGGCATTCAGAGTCTTCAACAAGACAACTCTTTGTGTGGAGGAAACTCCTCATGTGGTTTTTGATGAAATGCATTCTTTCTCAGATAAAATGAATCAGATTACAAATGATCTAGATAAAATTGAACTAACCAAAACTAAACATAGAATTGTTTATCTGCCTTGTCTTGATTCAGATTCAGATGAAGAAGAATCCTCATCTGAAAATCAGCAGACAACCCCGCTCCAGACTTCATCTGAGGAGACACCCTTGACAACAGCTGATGAAGGGGGAACGTCAGCTCAGGTAGAGTCAGATGAGTTGTCTGCTGAGTCTCAAGATGAGGACCCTTCTACTCAAATAGGTAAGAGGATGAGAAGTTATCATCCAACTGACCAGATCATTGGGGACCCATCCAGTAGTGTGCAAACACGAACTATGGTTGATTCTCAAAGTCTGTTCAGCTGCTATGTATCACTTCTCGAGCCTAAGTCTATTGAGGAGGCTTTATAAGATCTAAACTGGATAACTGCCATGCAGGAAGAACTGCATCAGTTTGAAAGACAAAATATTTGGGAATTAGTGGAAAGACCTTTACATAGAAAGATTATAGGCACCAAATGAGTGTTTAAGAATAAAATAGATGAGAACAACGTTATTGTTCGTAATAAGGAATTCTTGGTAGCTCAAGGTTACTCACAGTCTAAAGGGATAGACTATGATGAAACCTATGCTCCAGTTGCCAGATTAGAAGCAATAAGGTTGTTCTTGGCATTTGCTGCTTATAAATCTTTCAAAGTCTTTCAGATGGATGTCAAGTCTGCTTTCGTAAATGGTGTGTTACTTGAGGAAGTCTATGTGTAGCAACCTCCTGGGTTTAAGATCAATAACAAGGTCTATAAACTCAATAAGGCCTCTATAAACACAATAAGGCCCTATATGGACTGAAACAAGCTCCCAGGGCTTGATATGATACCTTATCTGAATTTCTGATTTCAAATGGTTTTTCAAAAGGTAAGATAGATAGGACTTTGTTTAGAAAGGAAATAGATGGTAACATCTAGTTGGTTCAAATTTATGTAGATGACATTATTTTTGGTTCACCTATTCAGAATTTATGTGAAGAATTCAGTGTTCTTATGAAAAATAGATTTGAAATGTCAATGATGGGTGAATTAACATATTTTCTAGGCTTGTAGATTAAACAGATGAGTAAGGGTATTTTCATACATCAGACTAAATATGCTAAGGACCTTATAGAGAAATTTGGAATGACTACTAGTAGGGAAGTTAAAATACCTATGACAACTAACTTCTCTATGGATTCAGATGAGCAGGGGATACCCATGGATGCAACAGAGTATCGTGGACGGATTGGATCTCTTCTCTATCTCACTGCAAGTAGGCCAGATATAGCTTTTGCAGTTGGGGTATGTGCAAGATTCCAATCTAATCCCAAGAAAACTCATTTGGAGACTGCTAAGAAAATCCTTAAATATCTTAAAGAGACTTTGCAAGTTGGGTTGTGGTACCCAGTTGATGACAACTTTGAGCTGACAGGATATTCAGACTCTGATTTTGGGGGATGTAAGATTGATACGAAATCCACTTCAGGAACTTGTCAATTCTTAGGTAACAAATTAATTTCTTGGTTATCTAAGAAACAGACATCTGTTGCCACCTCCACAACTGAGGCTGAATACATGGCAGCTGGAAGTTGTTGCTCTCAACTCCTCTGGATTAGTCAGCAGCTTAGAGATTATAACATTCTAACATCATCTGTTCCTATTTACTGTGATAGTAATAAGTGCAATAGCCATGATGTACAATCCTGTTCTGCATTCTAGGTGTAAGCATATAGACACCAGACATCATTTCATTAGAGATCATGTAGAAAAGAATGACATTAGAATAGAAAAGATAGCCACTGAATCACAAAGAGCAGATATTCTTACAAAACCATTAGCTGAATCTAGGTTCAAAGAATTGTGTTTAGAATTAGGATTACTTGATGCATCATTGGCTGATTTTTAATTATCATTGTTTGCATCTGTTATGTGTTTTTCTTATTTCTTTCTTTCCTTTATTTAAATAAATGTCTAGAAAGAATTATCAGACTAGATATGAGTCAAAGGATAATCAGGTAGCTGATATCATTTATCTCCATTTAGGAATCAAGAATCAAGGATTAGTCATATTGACCTTATCTGACTCGATGATTACATATCTGACATTCGGTAAATCAGACAAGGACACAATAGTCGGCTGATTTTCTTGAAACAGATGACTATCTGCATCCTATCTGACTTACCTCGGCTACTAATAGTTTTGTTGAGTTTATTTGCAGGAACAGGTAAATCAACATTGTTAGATCAGTTTAAAACCCCTAATCTGAAAATCACCTCCCCTTTGTTTATTCATTCTCTGAAAAATATATTTTCAAAATAAATTTCTCAAGCCTGATAATTTTCAATTTTCAAATAATTTTGATGAATTTCTGATTTGAAAATATTGTGTTCAAAATAATGGCATTAAATTTTGTGTTTTTCAAAATCAGATTTGGAGGAATTTCTTCAAAATATAAGACAAGGTCACTTTTGACTAAGTCTGACAAAACTCAGTCTGAAATAGGAAACCTTTATGCAAAGAAAGGTATATTTTGGCTTACGTCAGGTATACTAATTACCTCTGCATAAAGTAAACCTATTAGCCGTCTAATCCGTAGGATAAACGGTTACTTTTACACAATTTAAGACGCGTTAATACCACGCGCCTGAATACGAAACAGTTTTATCGCTGAGCCATTGATATTTTTCACGCGCCTTTACTAATCAACGGTTAAAATTCTTTTAAAATTGCCACGTACCTTTTTCCAAATCATTTCCCTCTCTCTCCTCTTGATTTAAAAACTTACCTTCTTCATTTTTCTAAAAAATTATTTTACAGATTCTTCATCCCAAATTCTCTGTAAATTTCTCATTCCTTAAACGTTTTACCATGGCGTCTTCTTCTAAAACCACCAAAATCTACAAACCCACATACATTTCCACAAACATTTCTGGTTTTAAAATGAATGAAGAAATGTTCAAGAACAGGCTGAAGGCAGAGATGTATGTGGATTTCGAAATCACTCGAGATCCAGAATCTGCAGAAATCCTTCGGTTATTGGAAGCATCAAGATTAAGGGAATTCCTGTCTATGAAATCTCCTCAGAATAGAACTGCTGATTTGCTTGGGGCAGAATTCTTAGCAAATATGAGGGATACCCAGGAAGGATTTGATACAACAGTCGACAGAACTGTTCTCTCCTACTCCAGAATTTTCAAGAATAGGGAGGAATTTGATACAATGTTGCAAGAATTTTCAACACATCAATGGAGGAAGTTAATCCATTGACGTACAAGGAGGACGATTGGGAGGAATCGTTTGATTTGATGGCGAAGGTTACCTACAGAGGAACCCGAAGGGATTTGAAGAAAAATCTTCTGAGAAGGAAGTTTTGTTTACTAATGACAGTAGTAACGAAGTCTGTGCTGGGAGAATAGAGTTCACATGATGGGTTAACCAAACCCAGATTGTGTGTGATGAGGGCAATATTGGATGGAGTCCAAGTAAATTGGGTGGAGTTGTTGTTTCATAAGTTGAAGGAAGAGAAGTAGAGGCTTAGCTTCAAGTCATCTGATGAGGGATGGGTGCCAAACTCAATAGTCAGTTTGTTCAACAAAATAACTGTGCTAATCGAAGGGCTGAACAGAGCAGCTGACTGGAGAGTGGGTACTAAGAAGTACTCCAAGCAGAAAGGCATTCTCACAAAGAATGAGAGGCTTGGAGGAATCCCAGACTCAGATGATGAGTCAGATGCTGCCAGAGATCAAAGGCTAGCAGCAGCAGCTGAAGAAGCTAGGAGACAGGCAGCTGAGCCTGAGGCACAGCCCACAGCTGAGGAGGAGGCAGTAAGAGTGGAGGAGAACACAGCTGAACAGATAGCAGCTGAGGTACCTACAGCTGGAATCACCACACATGAAGAAGCAGTTGTGGTTCCAGACCAGGGGGTAGCTACTGAATCAGCTGGGGTCGCAACTCTTGTAGAAGCAGTTGTGGTTTCAACTCAGGAGACGATTGCCGAAGTTCTAAGAGGAACCCAGAGGAGGAAGAGGAGACGGCTGGTGAAAGCCGCTGAGAAGAAGAAAGGAGAAGGGTCATCTGCTGCTTCTGTCAAAGACGTCTCAGAAGACGAAGAAGAAGAATCTGAAATTCCCTTGGTAAGGAAGCCGTGAAAATCATCTTAAAGTTCAGAAGGCTCCTCCAAGACTGATAGGTCAGAGCAACAGACTAGTTCAGCAACCCTGTTACCAGAGGAGTTACCGGTGCTGAAAATAGCAGCTGAGGTTGGACAGCTTGAGGTACCTCCCTCTCCAACCAAGGAAGCTGCTCTTCCTTCTATTCTTGAGACAGGTACGAGTTTATCCTCTTCTCCTTCATTATCTCCTGCACCTGGCAATGAAGAAGTGCCCCAGGCTGGCACTTCATAGCCTCAAAATCAGCCTACCATCTCACCAGTCCAACCAGGCAATGAAGAGGTAACCCAAGCTGGTACCTCAGAGCCTCTTGAACAACCTACTTCCTCAACAGTCCAAACTCAAACCACACATCCCGAAACAGAACAACCCACACCCCAACCACCATCACCAATCATTCAAACCTCATCTCCCACTCCCACTCCCACCCCCATTACACAAACTCAACCATCATTTCCCCCACCTGCTGAACCAATTCCTCTCCCTGAAGTCCAAACTCCATCTTTTCCTACCTTATCTTACTCACTCCTTCCAAATATCCAAACACACTCTATCCCTCTCGCACCTACTCAAAAAGAACAATCCCTCTCTTCGTCTGATTCCTCATCTAAGGAAGATGACAACGACCTTAGCCCTGTTTCTGCTATATCTTCAATCCTCACCAAAGTGGAGAAAAAGATAAACTCAAACTTTAAGAGGAAGATGAAAAGAAGGACACGAAAGATGGTAGAGGCCGTGACAGAAACAATGATCGTTAGCATGAGAGAAGTTGAGGTAAACCTATCTGATAAAATTGTTACTATGACTAACTCTGTGCTGGCTGATAAAGTAAAGGCAATGGAGGAAGAAATGAAGGCGCTGAAAGAAGAGGTGAAGGGATATAATCAGATGGTGGTGAATGAGATGGCAATAGACCAGTCTGACTTCAGAGTCAAGTGCAAAGATATCGATGTATAACTGACTAACTTGGCTTCTGAAGTTAAAAAGGGGGAAAGAGATGAGCAAGAAAAGAGACAAGCCCTCACAGCTGTGGTCGAGGAAACCAGGAGAGAAGTAGGCATAAAGGCCAACACAGCTGATCTGGAGGTAGCTAAGGAAGACTTAAGACTCAAGTCTGATGAGCTAGCTGCTCTCCAGCTGAGGGTGAGTCAGTTGGAGGAGGCTCTGAAGGAAGACGAGGAGAAAAGGAGAAAGGAGGAGGAAGAGAGAACTGAAAAGCTCTTGGCTAAACTGAAAGAGTCCGAATCTGAAGATGCCAAGGGAAAGGGCAAGAGAGTAGCAGCTGATGAGTCAAGATCAGTTGACATCTATTCCAGAGCTGCTGCTAAAGGAAAAGGAAAAAGAGAGGCTGATTATTCAAATCTTTTAGAAGAGCAGATAAAAAGAATGAAAAGGGAAATAGAATATTATGGGAAGAAAGAGAAGAAAAGGGTATGAAAAGAAAAGGGAACAAATGTCTTCTGGAGTAGCGCAGATCGAAAATGGTTGGTTAAAGATTCAAGTGGCGCTAATTTCAGACCATTTCATCCAACGAATGCTCAACCAAAGCTGGCTTGCGGTAAATATGATGAGGAGTATAAGTCAAAGAATCTGGAAGGGATGTGGATGTACTACAGGTACATTCTCAAAGCTCCTGGATCAACTCAGCAAGACCCAGACTTAGCTTGGCATGAGTGGATGGAGAAGATGGACAAAAATCTCTACATTCGGCTGTTGAAAGAAGCAGATGAAGAGTTCAATGTTAATATGATCTCTCCAGCTTTTGAGTATGTGATTGGAGTATATAGGGTAAGAGTTATTAAGACCAATCAACAAAATATCGAACCCAATGGAGAAAGTATGCAAACGAGATACAAGGATAAGAGTTCTAAATGGCTAAAGTTGCAACAAGTTTTTGAACTAATTTACTACAAAATTGCAAGAATTTAAATGGCAAGATTACATAAACAATTTATCAAACACCTAGAATGCAAGATCAAATAGACTAAAATCAATGGGGGAATTGGGTGCAAGGGATAATCTCCATCAAGGAATCCATGATTAACAAGCTATGATTGTATCCAAATGCTAATCAATCAAATTAGAAAGCATAAACCATCATGAAATTAATCACTCCATTAATATCACAATGCCTAATGTGAGTATCCTTAGTTCTTCCTATCTCTCAATGTAGAAGTCCCCAATTCATACAATCATGCAAAATTGAAACCCGATTAACACCTAATCACGTTAGTTCAACTCTCGCCTATTGCTAGGGTGATCAACCATTAATCAAAAGAGACAATTTTTCATGAAGCACAATTAAGAATCACAATTAGGGAGCAATCTAATTCAATTGATCACAATTATCAACAATCATAGCATGAGGCAATCACTTCATCCCTAATTTCAATTATCCCAAGCACAAAGCTATTAGCCCATGGTGCTACAAGCAAAAGCCATGGCTAGAAAATCTAAGAAAGCAATTAACAGTCTAATCACTTCAAGCAATGAATTAAAGAGATCAAAGGGTAAGAACATCACCAATTAAGCTTCAATAGGCAAAAATAAGAATGATTAATCTTCTACAATGCTTCAATACAACTTCAATTCTTCCCACTTCTCAGCTTCAAACTTCAATTTCAATCAATCAATCTACTAATCTAATGATCTAAATGTGGAATCTATCCTCTTTCTAACAATCTATTGCAATTACAAGTAAATTCAAGCTACAAAATATAAAATTCGCTCAAAGAAACTCCTAGAAACTGCTCTAAACTGCCAGAATGAATCTCTCCTTTGTTTTGGCTTCCAATGGCTTAAAAACTGAATTTTTCGGTTTTGGGCACTCCTCGAGTCGAGCTTCAGGCCCTCGAGTCGAGGCCTAAGAGTCGCTAACACATTTCTTTAAAAATCTCTCCCGCCTCGAGTCGAGGCTTAGCCCTCGAGTCGAGGATCCTGCATTTTTCCCATCCCTCGAGTCGAGCTCGCTGCCATTTTAAAATTGTTTCCCTCCAGCATGAACCTCGAGTCGAGGTCTGTGCACCCTCGACTCCAGCCCGAGACCAGGGAATTTTTATCGAGAAGGGCTCCGGGCCCGACCCCCATTTTCGTCCCGTATATTCGTCTTTTCATTCTAAGAATACCGGTACTCTCGGTTTGGCAAAATTCCACCGATTTACCTGAAAAACGGGCGAAATACATCAAAACCTCACAAAGCAATACTTTTTAGGCAAAAGAGTGATACTTTTCACATTTAGGCACAAAAATCTCACTTTAGCTCACTTTTTGCACTAAAATAAGCCCTAAAACATGTATCAATTTACTCCAATCAGTATGCCATCCCTGCCAAGAAACCAGATGGATCCCTAGACCTAGACTGGGTAAAGGGAATAGTTCAAAGGGAAGAGGCAGAGTCTGGACTTGTTCAGGCGGAAGACATCAAGCAACTGAGGAGACGAGTATTTAATTGGCTGATGGTTCCTGAGGAAGACCAATGGGGAGTCTGATAGATCAGGATTTTCCTTTCCTTATCTTATCTTTCTATCAGTTCTCTATTTTTGTAATCTGTATATATGTGAATGAATACACTGAATCCTATCTAATCTACTTGTCTTATCTTTTAAGCTTTCTTTACTGGTTTTTTTTAAGAAAACTTAAAAATTGTCTAAGTGTTAATCATCTGAGAAAATTCTCATCTCAGACTTAAAATTTTCAAAAATTTTCTAAGTCTTAAAATTTTTTCTAAGTTCTAAGATTTAAATTTTTTTTATTAAATCTAATTCTTTTGAAAAAGTCTTAAGACTTAAGAATTTTTACTTCAAATTTTTTAAATGTGAATTAAGTGCTCTATCTTGAATAAATCTGAATTAAAGTGTGAATGTGTTCAAATATGCCTATCTGATTATCTTGATTAACTTTGACTAACTTCAGCTGTGAGTGTGTCTCTTTCTTGTAGTTTTAACTTCATCAAAAAGGGGGAAATTGTTAGATCGGAAGATGTTTTGATGAGTTAAAAAGATCAATTCAATCAGACGACTTCGAAGAACAGCTGAGGTCAAGATCCAGTACTAAGCTGATCAGACTAGGAAGACTGGACAAGTCAGCTGAAGTTTGGAAAGTTGCAAGTCATCTGAAGACAAGCTCAAGTCAAGTCATCTGCAGGAGACGATTATGAAGAGCTCAGACGAGGTCAAGATAAGCTGAGTAAAATAAGAAAGGCAAGTCTTCACCAAGTCAGCTGCAGACAACTAGAGGAAGATCAGCTGAAGATAAGAGCGGTTATCAAGATTGAGTTTGTTAAGAAAATCTTCGAAGTTATAAGTGTTTGTAGAACACTTTACTGTACATCTTCAAAGCTCACCTATCACTGTAAAAGTTAGATTTTAGAGAAGAGTCTAGGAGTTTGAAGATTTGAAGATCTTTGTAAGTTGTAAACTGTAAATTGGATAGTACGTAAGTAAGTGGTAAGAAGAGACCCTTTTTCAAGTTGAAGAAGGAGAGTGGATGTAGGATCAGTTAGATCCGAACCACTATAAATCTTTGTGTTCTTTATTGCTTTCATTTACTTATCTGTTCATATCAATTTCAGTTTATAGTTAAAGTTCAGTTTCAGAATTAAAGTTAGACAAATTATCAGTTTGTTTTTTATCCGATTAAAGTTGAGTTTAAAAATAATTCCGCTGTGTGACTTTGGTGTTTTGAATAAGTTTTCAAAGATTTGTAAAATC
Source organism: Paraleonurus japonicus (assembly GCA_030762865.1). Classification (NCBI taxonomy): domain Eukaryota; kingdom Viridiplantae; phylum Streptophyta; class Magnoliopsida; order Lamiales; family Lamiaceae; genus Paraleonurus; species Paraleonurus japonicus. The sequence goes on from CM061057.1 coordinate 31,464,765, forward strand.
AGAAAAATCTATTCAATATACTCAACTAAGTGGGACCAACAAACCTTAATAATCTGCTTCTTATTCTAGAACATCCAATATTTAAATATCGACCAGATCTCATTAAAATGGCAACAACTCTTAACTCCTTAAGCTATAATTCGTATGTATATTTACCACTTTATTAATATGCATTTATTGGTGCACCAGCCATATATAATATAGCTGTTATATACTCTAGGAATATTTGAATTATGATTATAAATTGAAAAAATCTTAGTTATAAATTAACTACTATTCACTGGTTATTAGAAAAATTACGAAATTGATTTGACAATTGTGTATTACTATAAAAATCTCTTGATTTGACTTTTTTCTACTCTTATTTACTACGTAATTTATCTCTGATTTTATGCAAATAAAATATTAATTATTTCAAGAGAAGCAAATTGTGGAGGGAAGAACATCCTACATGTGTCGTCAATCTAATTATGAGTCAATCTAATTATAAAAAATAAATAAAGAAATTAATTTAATAATTGTGTGTTAACATTATACTTATAATTTGACAATTGTCAATTAATATGAAATTGATTTAATTAGTATTATTAGGTAAGATTTAATGTCATATTTATATTTTCAGAAGATTTTATCATATATTACATATTATTAATTTTGGAATATTTGGATTATGAATATAAATGGAAGAAATCTTAATTATAAATTAATTAACATTCACTAATTATTAGTAAAAATTATGAAATTGATTTGACAATTGTGTATTACTATAAATACATACCTATTTTTCTACAAATAATTGAAGTGTTATTTTTTTAATTGTTTTCAAGATTTACTTTTATATTTATATTTTTATGTTTTCATTTAAGTAATGGCTGAAGATGAATCTAACTCAAGTGTTTATGCGAAAGAGAAGATAATCGACATTTCTTCTGATTCGGAACAGACCGTATGTTATGTGAAACGAAAATGGTTACGTAGTGATGATATTTCGAGTTATGATATTTTTTTTTTGTGTGTGTTCTTCTCTTTTATGCTATGAGTATATACTTCTTAAATTTATGTTTTTTATAATAATTTTAGTTGTTTTATTATTTTTTTAGGATTTTTTCCAACTCCTTTTATGGAGGGGAAAAATTAAAATAAAATCAATATTGCTTTATGGGATGCTCAAGAGGAGGCGACAGATTTGATCTTTAAATGTTTAAGATATGGACTTTGTTTGTCTAATTTTTTATCTTTCTCTGATTGTGATAAATCACGTATTCGTTCATGGTTGAGGAGTGCTAGAATGGAAGTTCGAGAGTATCGAGAAAGTATCCAGAAAATACTTAATAATGGTGGTCCATTGGTTACTATTGGCTCAACCGGTATTCCCTGTCTTATACGATCACCTGGCACCGGGATAAGGAAAGATTATTGTTTATTTAATAAGATTTAGTATTTTATAACTTTATTAATTATATCATCATTTTATTTATTCATGTAATAATAAATTTATTATTTGCAGAGGTATAAACGTTCATGCTTTGATGTCAAAAGAAGTGCCTCAAGGAACCGACAGGTAAATGCTTTTATATACTTCAATATTTTATTAAATATAATTTTTTGTAGTACATGTTTCCTTTGTTTTTAAATTTTATTTCTTGTGCTCTATTTGTTAAGTATTGTTATTTCTCATATTACTTTTTTTTGGGCAATATTGATGAGTGTACTTATTTTTTTATGATTTGAGCTTTCCTTTAATTTTAAATGAAATTTTTATGTTTATATTGTAGTGTAAACTTAGAATGGATGATGGTTCTTCCTCTGTTTTGCCATTTTTTAGCATTGTTTGACGGAATCAGAGTTGAAGAAATCTAGGATGGTATTGTTTATTATTTTTTTTTATGTTTTTTGTATTATTTATAATAATTTTTACGTAAGTTGTGTTTTTTTTTTTAAGCCAATACCATTGGCTTTTTGGAATAGCCACCTTAAAAAATGGTATAAGTTTAATCCAGACATGGAGTTGAGAATGTCTGAGCAAACATGGAGGGTGACGCTAAAAGATGAGAAAAAACGACGGTTGATTTTAGCGGGATTCAAGAAAGTTTTGCAGGATCTTTCTTTTTGGATGCATATTGATTTTTAAACTCATTAGTACTGAGCTAATTGTTATGGAGTTTTCGACAAAGAACTAATTTTATTTTTGTTTTGTTAATGTTATCTATGTTTGAATAATTAAGGATATGTTGAAGAATTTTTAATTTTAAATTTATTTTTTTTGTTAACTATGGTCCAAAAGCAATGAGAAAAAAGCTAAAATCGTAAAACAAATTTCTCATGGGACCAAACGTGCAATTAACCCACCATAAATTTGAATTCACCATTAAACAATTAATCTAATAAAAATTGGTTAGTCTCACATATTTAAAATATACATAATTAATATTATTTTTTATATGTTTCATTAAAAGAGGTATGTATACTATATTTAAAAAAGAAATACCATAACTTATGTTTAAAATCCAACGATTAAATTTTTAAAAACTTCATTATGTATAATACAATAATTTTACAACAATTCAAATGTATTTTATATCTAACATCTTTCAATTTTTAACAATTATATGTAACAATGTCTCATTACTCAATCTTTATGATTAAATCTATAACTTTTCAATTCACCATTATTAAATAAATGTTCTAATGATAAGTGATTAATTTTATACATTAAAAAATACACAACGTACAATATTTAAATATTACATTATTAGAAATATGTAATTTTTTTTTTTGAAGTATTAAGGACTATAACTTATATTGAACATACAAAAATTAATATTTGCAAATAGAACAACTATGTGAAAAATATCAAGGATAAAATCATTGAATGATATAAAAATTGAGAAACATAATACGCTAATATACTAATATATTACTAATATAATTAAAAATATAATGGTTAATGAAAATAATTAATATATCTTAATAAATTTTTGAAAAAACACTAATTCATCAACATGATATATTTTATCAAATTAAAAATGGAAAATTTTGTCCTTACTTTATGAATTAACTTAAATGAATCATATATGTTGGTCCCACGGATTGAGTGAATTATTAAAGAGCTTAGACAACCTTCTAGTGAAAATCTAGAAGGGGGGTTGAATAGATTTTCAAATTCTTTTTCAAATATCAGATAATCAATTCAAAGTATCAAAGCTATGCAGCGGAAAATAAATTTTAACTCAATCTTCGAGGATCAAAAGCAATCTGAATTATGAATTTGAAATTGAGTTTATTTGAATGTTTGATGAATAACAAGATAAGTAAATAAAATAGTAAATAACACCAAGAATTATAGTGGTTCGGATCAAAAGGATCCTACATCCACTCTCCTTCTTCAACTTGAAGAAGGACGTCGACTACTTACTATCTTACTCACTTACAAAGTTACAATTATAACTTGTGAAGATTTCTATCTTCGATCCTTATCTTCAATCTGCCTAATATTTCTGGAAATTCGTAGATTACAGTGCAGAAGTGTTGAAGATATACAAATAAGTGTTCTACAAACACTTTCAACTTTTGAATATTGCTTTAAAAACTTCTGTGTGATTTTAGAAAACTTGTGAGTAATGTGAATGAGAGAGCTGAAAAAATTATATTTGAAACTGTGCCTAAACATATTTATAAGCCTGAGAAACGGTTAGTTTGTTGTAACAAACTAAGAAACCGCTTAACAAACTTATTCTTGAAAACTGCCTTATCCTCAGCTGATCTTGGTCTTAGTCGTTTATAGCTGATTTGGTGGAGACTCGCCTTTCTTATTCTACTCAGTTTGTCTTGACCTCGTCTTGAGCTCTTCATTATTGTCTCCGACAGACGATTATCTCAAGTCTGTCTTCAGATGACCTATACTTCTTCGACCTCAGCTGACTTTTCTAGCTCTACCTAGTCTGGTCAGCCTAGTGCTAGAACTCTGCCTCAGTTGTTTCTATACAATCAGCTGACCATCTTCCTTTGCATGAATTGACTCTAATCTGGCTACTTTTAACTCATCAAAACTCCTTCTGATCTAACAATTTCCCCATTTTTGATGAAGTTAAAACTGCAAGAAAGATACAAACTCACAACTGATGTTAGTCAAGGTTATTCAAGATAATCAGACGAGCACATTTCAACACATAAGCATTTAGTGCAGATTTATTCACATAAGAGCACTTAATTCACACTTAAAAATATTTTTAGAAAAGTTTTATGAGGAGTTTTGAGTCTTAAGACTTTATCAGATGATTAGTACTTAAAATGTTTTAAGTCTTAGGACTTAGAAAATTTTTAAAATTTTTTAATCTGAGATGAAAGTTTTCTCAGATGATTAACACTTAGGATATTTTTTTAAGTTTTCTTAGAAAGTAGTAAAGAAAGCTTAAAATATAAGACAAGTTGAATCAGATAAGATCAAGTATATTCACAATATATTTACATTTTACAAGGATGGTGCAAATAAGAAAGAAAAATAAGGAAAAAAAAATTATGTTCTTATCAGACACCCCAACGGCTTGCTTCCGGGACATCCAGCCAAGTGAAGACTCTTGTTCTCAGCTTCTTCAGTTCTTCCTCGTCTGTGAGTCCTGACTCGACCTCGGCTTTGGTGACTACTATCTTCACCCAATTCAGATCAGGAGTCGCATCAGTATTTTGCTTAGGCTTGGCATGCTCGTAGGCTGGGGCAATTAGGTCACAGTTGAAAACGTCACTAGCCTCATCGAGTAGCCTTCCATAGAGGTCCAGGTCTTCCTTCTCCATCCATTCGTGCCATTGAATATCTTCAGCTGCAGCTCCCAGATGGGGATGCCTTCAAGATGTACCAATAGTACATCCATCTGGCATCCATGTTCTTGTCATGATATTCTTTGGTATATTTGCCTGCGACCATCTTTGGAGGGGCAGATGTGCGGTGGTAGGGGCGGAAGTCTACTTCATCTGTGGCTTTGGAGACCCACTTCCTAGTTCCCTTATCCCACTTCATTTCTGCCCCTTTGTTTAGCTTTTTCTGTCTCTTCCTTTCCCTCTCTCCGAACCACTCCTTTCCAGATTTGATCCTTCTGATCTGCTCCTCAGACAAGTTGGAGTAGTCCGGTTCTCTCTTCTTCTTAGCCTTGGTAGATATAGAAATAATAATCCCGGCTGGCTCTTTCTCAGCTGCTTTCCCTTTACCCTTGCCCTTGGCCTCAGATGCTTTCTCTGACTCTTTCAGTCTGGCCAGCAGCTTCTCTGACTTCTCCTCTTCATCTTTCTTCCTCCTCTCCTCGTCTTCCCTGATGGCATTTTCTATCTAGGCCACCCTCAGCTGAAGAGCGGCGAGTTGCTTTCTCTTTCATCTCAGCCTTTGCCACCTCCAGCTCAGCTGTGTCAGCCTTGATTTGTAACTTGTCTGAACTGGCCTTGACATCAGCTGTGAGGGCCTCCAGCCTGGCTTGCCCAGCTACTTCCCCCTTTTTAACTTCATCAGTTAGGGCTCGTAGCTGGTCTTCCAGAGAGGCACAACGCACCCAGAAGTCTGATTTGTCACTGGTTAATACCTCTACCACTACTGTGTTGTCCTCTGCCACCTTGGCTTTCAGTAGCTTCACCTCCTCCTCCAAGCTGCTCAGATGATTCACCAATGCAGAGCCGGTCTTATCAGATAGGTTCCTTGATATGTTGACCTCGGCTATCCAAATGTTCGTCAGTATTGTGTCTGTCACTGCCCTGATGATGTGCTTTGTTTTCCTGGCTACCATTCTTTCTACCTTTTGTGTAATTTTCTGCTGCAGATTCTGGAAGGCAGAAGAGATGGCAGACAGGGGGCTGTCTGAGTCTTCCTCATTGGAGGAGTCAGACGAGGAGGGAGAAGAGGGGGTTTTAGGAAATGGGGAGCTCATTCGGATATCCCCAAAGATGTTGTGGGAGATATCCGGGATTTGGACTTGGGGAGCGGTTTGAGGGGAAGGTGGGATATCAGATCGTGGGGGTGGAGGTATTTCAGCTGGTGGGGGTGGAGAAGATGGTGGGGGAGGTGGAATCTCAGATGGTGGCTGGGATGAGGAGGGTGCGGGTTCGGCTATCTGTGGGGGAGGAGATGAGGTGGTAGGTAAGATTGTAGTTATGGGTGTAGGTGTGTATACAGGACCGATGGGTAGGGGTAGTGTGGGTAAATTTGAGGTAAAGGGGTGGATGGGAGTTCAGTTTAGACTTCTAGGGAGGTAGGCTGTTGCAGAGGCTCGGAGGTGCCAGCCTGAGACACCTCTTCATCGCCAGGGTGGGCAGATGGGGGGGGGGGAGGGGGTCCTTTCGGAGCTTATCTCCTGGATCTCTTGTGATTGCACCATGGCTGCTGCAGCCACTTCCAAAGTTTGGGCTTCCTCAACCAGCAGACTGGGCTATGCAGCAGACATTGCCCTCTCCTTCTTTGAGGCTTTGACTAGCCTCCTCCACTTGGGTGTCTTCTCCTTCAGCTTCATTGGCTGTGAAGCCTCAGCTGAGCTCACGGTCGGCTCCATCGGCTGATCCTCCTCGGCTGAGGGCTCAACTACCCTCTCCTCAGCCGCTTCCTCATCAGAGTCTGCTGGCCCTCCAATTAGTTCATTCATGGTGAGGAGCCTTTTCTGCTTGGTGTAGCTCCTCACCCCGTCTGTCCAGTTTAGGTTGTCTGCCAGCAGATCCTCTAGGAGGACAGTTATCTTGTTGAACAAGTTAGTAATGGACTTAGCCGTCCATTCACCATTGTTGAAGATGAGCCTCTCCTTCTCTGTCTTCAACCTCCCTATGAACAGCTCTGCCCAGTTAATCTGCACCCTATCTAAAATTGCCCTGATGCAGTTTAACCTGGGCCTCGTCAACCCATCGTGGGAGTTCTGCTCCCCCAAGATACACTTAGTCAGTATCGTCATCAGCAGACGATACTTCCTCCTAAGCATATTCTTCTTTAACTCCTTCCTTCTATCCCTGAATGAAGATCGGGCAATCATCTCAAATGATTCCACCTAATCCTTATCTTTATAAACCAGGGGATTCACTCCTTCAGAGTTTGTTTCAAATACCCTAGCCACTTCCTCCTTCGTCACCACAACAACATCACCATCAACCTTAGTCTTAAATACTCCATTCTCCAAAGCTCCATTTATGTAAAACTCGATCCCTCGCATATCAAGGGTCTTGTTTTTCTTCGATTTCTTCAAGCAGAATGTCCTCAGCCTTGACCTCTCCAATAATCCCAGAATCTCAAGAGATTCTGCATCAGAGGTAGTGTCGAAATCGACGTACATCTTTGATTTGATCTTCTTGTTGTACGCATCTTTGTTGAAGTCCACCATTGTAGAAATGATTCCAATATATTTTCGACTATGGCTCATAAAAAGGTTTAACAAGGGTTTGTATGTCATAGCTATTACACTATTACTATCACAGTAAATAGGAGCAGATGATGCTAGAATGTTATAATCCCTAAGCTGCTGACTAATCCAGAGGAACTGAGAGCAACAACTACCAGCCGCCATGTATTCAACTTCAGTTGTGGAGGTTGCAACAGATGTCTGTTTCTTAGATAACCAAGAAATTAATTTGTTGCCTAAAAATTGACAAGTTCCAGAGGTGGATTTCCTATCAATTTTACAGCCTCCAAAATCTGAGTCTGAATAACCTGATAGCTCGAAGTTGTCATCAGATGGGTACCACAACCCAACCTGCAAAGTCCCTTTAAGATACTTAAGGATTTTCTTAGCTGTCTCCAGATGAGTTTTTTTGGGATTTGATTGGAATCTTGCACATACCCCAACTGCAAAGGCTATGTCTGGCCTATTTGCAGTGAGATATAGAAGAGATCCAATCAATCCACGATACTCCGTTGCATCCGTTGGTATCCCCTGCTCATCTGAATCCATAGAGAAGTTAGTTGCCATAGGTATTTTAACTTCCCTACTAGTAGTCATCCCAAATTTATCTATAAGGTCCTTAGCATACTTAGTCTGATGTATGAATATGCCCTTACTCGTCTGTTTAATTTGCAAGCCTAGAAAGTATGTTAATTCTCCCATGTTGGTCCCACTTAGTTGAGTATCTTAGGGAAAACCTGAATTAACCTTCTAGGAAAAATCTAGAGGGGGGGGGGGTTGAATTGATTTTTAGATTTTTATAAAATCTTTCAAACTTATCCAAAAACCAAGTAGCACAATAGAATTCAATTTTAACTCAACTTGATCAAGATCAAAAGTAACCTGATATCTTAGTTTTAACTTTGATTCTGAATTTAATCTTTGATTAATAAACTGGAAATTGAAATTGACAGAAAGTAAAGTAAAGCAATAAAGAATACCAGATTTTATAGTGGTTCGGATTATGTATAATCCTACATCCACTCTCCTTCTCCAACTTGAAGAAGGGACCAGCTTACTACTTACTTGCTTACAATCTGACTTACAACTTACAACTTACAAATTCCTTCAGATCTTCAAAACTCCTAACTTCTTCTCTGGAATCTAACTATTACAGTGAGTAGTGGATTTTGAAGATTACAGGTAAAGTGTTCTACAAACACTTAGAATTGACTTGAAAAACTCTTTTGAAACTTTTGAATTTGTTGTGAAATCTGAATAGAAAGTAATCGCAAATCGTGATATGTGCAAAGTTAAAAGTTAAAAGTTCTATTGAAAAGAAAAATCTAGACCTATTTATAAGTCTGAAAAGACAGTTAGTTTGTTAGTTAGTTCTAACAAACTGAAAACTGCTCAACAAACTTAATCTTGAAAAGCGCTTGCTCCTCAGCTGATTTTAACCTACTCGTCTGCAGCTGACTTGGTGAAGACTCGCCATTCTTATTCTACTCAGCTTGTCTTGACCTCGTCTGAGCTCTTCATAATCGTCTCCTGCAGATGACTAGATTTGAACTTGTCTCCAGATGACTTGCATCTTTCCAGTCTTCAGCTGACTTGCTCAGTTGATGACCTAGTCTAATCAGCTTAGTACTCGGACTCAGTCTCAGCTGTTCTTCATAGTCATCTGATCATCTGATCATTCTTTTAACTCATCAAAACATTCTTGATCTAACATCCCATCATAGACATCTCAAACCTGTTTTTCATTATAACATTAAACTCTTCACACAAGGTCAGATTAGGTGAACCAAATATAATCTCATCTACATAAATTTAAACTAAAAGGATGTTGCCATCTATTTCTTTTCTAAACAAAGTTCTGTCTATCTTACCTTTTGAAAAACCACTTGATATCAAAAATTCAGACAGGGTATCATACCAAGCCCTGGGTACTTGTTTCAGTCTATATAGAGCCTTATGGAGTTTATAGACTTTATTATTGATCCTAAACCCTGGGGGTTGTTCTACATAGACCTCTTCAAGTAACACACCATTTATAAAGACAGACTTGACATCCATTTGAAAGACTTTGAAAGATTTAAAGGCAGCAAATGCTAGAAACATCCTTATTGCTTCTAATCTGGCAACTGGAGCATAGGTTTCATCATAGTCTATCCCCTCAGACTGTGAGTAACCTTGTGCTACCAATCTTGCCTTATTACAAACATTAATGTTGTTTTCATCAGTTTTATTCTTAAACACCCATTTGGTGCCTATAATCTTTCTATGTAAGGGTCTGTCCACCAGTTCCCAAACACTTTGGCTTTCAAACTGATGCAGTTCTTCCTGCATGGCTGTTATCCAGTTTGGATCAGATAGAGTCTCCTCAATAGACTTAGGCTCGAGAAGTGACACATAGTAGCTGAACATACTTTGTGAATCTAACATTGTTCGTGTCTGAACACTACTAGATGGATCCCCAATGATTTGATCAGCTGGATGATAACTTCTCATCCTTTTGCCTGCTTGAGTTGAAGTACCCTCATCTGTAAACTCAGTAGGTAACTCAACTGATTCTTCCTGAGTAGACGTTCCCCCTTCATCTACTGACCCAAGCTGATCAGATGATGTCAAGGGTGTCTCCTTAGATGGAACCTGAAGAGGAGTTGCCTTCTGATTCTCAGATGGAGACTCATCATCATCTGAATCTGAATCAAAACTAGGCAGATAGATTGTCCTATGTTTAGTTTTAGTTAGTTCAATTTTATCTAGATCATCTGTAATTTGATTCACTTTATCTGAAAAAGCATGCAATTCATCAAATACCACATGAGGAGTTTCCTCTACACAAAGAGTTGTCTTATTGAAGACTCTGAATGCTTTAGAAGTGTTGGAATATCCCAAGAATATCCCATCAACTGCCTTAGCATCAAAAGTCCTCAGCTTAGACTTCCCATTGCTATGGATGAAGCATTTACACCCAAAAGCACGAAAGTATGAGATTCTTGGAACCTTACCTTTCCAAAGCTCATAAGGTGTCTTGCCCTTGCTCTTGACTGGTAAGCATCTATTCTGAGTGTAGCAAGTTGTGTTGATAGCCTCAGCCCAGAACCTATGAGGTGTTCCATACTCAGCTAGCATGCTTCTGGCTGCTTCTTTGAGAGTCCTATTTCTTCTCTCCACAACTCCATTTTGATATGGTGTTCTAGCTGAAGAAGTCTCATGAACTATACCATTCTCATTCATATAGTTAGATAAACAAGAATTCAAGAATTTAGTTCCCTTATCACTCCTAATTTTAATAATATTAACACCCTTCTCATTTTGAATTTGTCTGAACAGATCAGGGATCTTGTTCACTGTCTCCTTCTTTTTGAAAAGAAATATTACCCAAGTGTATCTAGAAAAATCATCAACAACAATAAGGGTATATTTCCTTCCACTAAAGCTGAGTTGTGAAACAGGTCCAAACAAATCAAGATGAAGGAGTTGTAAAACTCTTTCAGATGAGGATGTGTTAATACTTTAAAAAGAGTGTCTGGGATGTTACCTTTTTTGCAAGCATCACATTTCAGATCAGTTGAACAAAGCTTCTCAGGTAGTCCTTTGACAAGATTCTTTTTAGCTAGCTTGCTAAGGGTTTTGAAATTCAGATGACTAAGTCTTTTATGCCATAACCAACTGAGATCATCTCCACCTTTAGCTACAAGACATGTATTCTTTGGGGCAACTATTAAAATTAGCAACATAAACATTACCATGTCTGAAGCCAGTTAAAAGTACCTTGTCTGAGGAACTATCTAAGATATCACACTTATCTTTAGAAAATTTAACAAGAAAGCCTTTATCACAGAGTTGAGAAACAGACAACAAATTAAATTATGCTTTAAACCTTCTACAAATTAAACCTCAGATACCTAGACATCCCTTATAATTAATGTACCAACTCCCTTAGTCTGCCCACATGTCATGTGTTGTGAACAGCCACTGTCTATGTACAAGATTGAAGCTAGAATCTCCTCTTTTACTGATAGTCCCTGGGATTCCTGCAAAACAGATTAAGTATGAGGTACCCTAGTGATCTTGTGTCCTTTTAGGTCAATAATCACTTTGGGTATCCAAACAAATATCTTATTCTTTAATAATAAATCAGATTGAATTTGCCTACCAAATCTATCTACAAATACATCACATTTGAATGAGAATTTATTGAAGTCAGATTTGGTGACTTTCTGAAACTTTGGAAATGAGGGATAGCATCTGCTTCTCCCATCAAAAGAGCTATAATAAGGATTCCTTCTAATCTTGGTTCTTGGAATCCTCTTGGTCAGATTTGAATTCCTTGTCTGAATTTTATTTTTCAGATTAGAAGATGCAGTCCTCATCTGACTCATTGGTTTTCAAGGCCCAATTTTAACTTCTTTTGATGTTTCAGCAGCTTTCACAAATTTCCTTGGTTTAGAGTCTTCTGATTTATTAATCCTATCATAACCAAGTCCTGTTTTATCATGAGATTTTTGAGAAGTTCTAAAGATATGGTCAATGGCTGATTGTGAGTTATTAAGCTGGCTCAATTTGAAGACAAGCTTCTCATTGGCCTTCTTAATTGACTCATTTTCATTACAGACCACTTCAAATTTATCTTTCAAAGATTTCAATTCATTCTCTAATCTTTCAGGCAGACTAGCTGATGTACTAGCCTTAGCCTGGGGTAAACATTCTCCCTTGAATGTTTCCTCAGACTCAGAATAGTTTACAACTTATTTGCCTTTAACTAGAGTCTGAATCTGATCTTTCAAAGTTAAATTTTCAGTCCCTAATTGTTTATAAGCACTTAGAGACATCTTTAGAACTTTCAATAGTCCCTTGATCACAGTTTGGTCATTGTCTGAGACAGATTTGTAAGACTCATTATTAGTTGAGGAATAGTAGTCTACCTCTTTGGCCATCAGACAGACTTCATCATCTGATCCAAAATCAGATGACGATGATGATGATGATTATTTTCTTGGCTCTTTTTCTTCAGCAAGAAGAGCTCTCTGATCTGCAAAACGCCTATCTCTCTTCTTCCTTTTCTCCTCTCTTTCTTTAGGAGTCAGCTGGGGACATGTTAGCTGAAGTGTCCTGGCTTATTACAGGTGTAACAAGTATCTCCCCGGTCTGATTTAGGACTGATAGGATTCTTTCTTGCAGGAGATTTATATCTTCTTGTCTGATTTTTTCTTTTGTCATCATATGTTGATTCATCATATTTTCTCTTTGATCTGGATCTGGATCTGTCATTCTCTGCAAATTTTAACTTATTACGCTTATATTTCATCCTTAATCGATCATACCTTTTTGTTAGCAAAGCCATCTGTTCCTTCAAGGATAGATCAGCTCCTTTAGGCTCAGCTACAGTCTTGTATTCTTTGTTGACAAAGGGAACAGTCTTAGACGAGGTGCTTGACTCTATCTCATCTTCCTCATCTTCAATTTGAATATCATATTCTAAAGCTCAGCACCTTTCTTTTCTTGCCTGACCCTTGTCTCTGCACCTCCAGTTCCATCACTTGTTCCTCCATGATAGAATTTTATTGGACCTTCCTCTAGAACTTCCTCCATACGATCATGGATTGCCTTCAGATGATTTTCCATTCTAAATTTCCAATAATCATACTCTTCAATAGAGAACTCTGGTAGGCTCCTGGTTTTCTTACTCTTAATAGATGACATAGTGAATTAAGAAACTCAACAAGAACTTGTTAACAAGGTTAGTGAATCGAAAATAAAGAAGATGAACAAAAACAATTCTAGAAACTATTAAGACCACAAATATATATAAGAAACAGCTTAACACTGCTCTGATACCACTTTTTGGTCCCACGGATTGAGTGAATTATTAAAGAGCTTAGACAACCTTCTAGTGAAAATCTAGAAGAAGGGGGGGGGGGGCTGAATAGATTTTCAAATCCTTTTTCAAAGATCAGATAATCAATTCAAAGTATCAAAGATATGCAGCGGAAAATAAATTTTAACTCAATCTTCGAGGATCAAAAGCAATCTGAATTATGAATCTGAAATTGAGTTTGTTTGAATGTTTGATGAATAACAAGATAAGTAAATAAAATAGTAAATAACACCAAGAATTATAGTGGTTCAGATCAAAAGGATCCTACATCCACTCTCCTTCAACTTGAAGAAGGGCCTCGACTACTTACTATCTTACTCCTTTACAAAGTTACAATTACAATTTGTGAAGATTTCTATCTTCGATCCTTATCTTCAGTCTGCCTAATCTTTCTTGAAATTCGTAGATTACAGTGCAGAAGTGTTGAAGATATACAAATAAGTGTTCTACAAACACTTTCAACTTTTGAATATTGCTTTAAAAACTTTTGTGTGATTTTAGAAAACTTATGAGTAATGTGAATGAGAGCGCTGAAAAAATTATATTTGAAACTGTGCCTAAACATATTTATAAGCCTGAGAAACGGTTAGTTTGTTGTAACAAACTAAGAAACTGCTTAACAAACTTATTCTTGAAAACTGTCTTATCCTCAGCTGATCTTGGTCTTAGTCGTTTGTAGCTGATTTGGTGGAGACTCGCCTTTCTTATTCTACTTAGCTTATCTTGACCTCGTCTTGAGCTCTTCATTATTGTCTCCGACAGACTATTATCTTAAGCTTGTCTTCAGATGACCTATACTTCTTCGACCTCAGCTGACTTTTCCAGCTCTACCTAGTCTGGTCAGCCTAGTGCTAGAACTCTACCTCAATTGTTTCTATACAATCAGCTGACCATCTTCCTTTGCATGAATTGACTCTAATTTGTCTACTTTTAACTCATCAAAACTCCTTTTGATCTAACAATATATATGCCTTGTGATTTGTTTTGATATATGTATATGTCATATCATTGTTAATTATTTTTAGTGATTTGGGCATACTTCATTAATTGCTTTGTTCACATTTGTAGCTTGACTTGAGTGATTTAGCTTGACTTTTGTGCTATCATTTTTAAAAAGGAAATCAATTGTACTAAAAAAATGTACCTAGAGATAAGTTATGTGTAATTTACTTTTTAAAATAAAGTAATGGACAAACAATATTTCTCTAAATTATAAATCTACTAATTAATAGAATAATTTTCATGCTTTTATTTTAAAATATTTATAGTAGTATATGTGTGATTATCTCAATTATAGTTCATTCTTATTTTTTTATAGTTCAATTATAACTTTTCAATTCACCGTTATTAAATAAATATTTTAATGACAAGTGATTAATAATTGTTTTTAAGTTCATTGTTCGATATAATAATTGTTTTTGGATGGACAAATTGTATTATGTTTAAATGTTTTTGTTCATTACGAACTATTTAAGAGTTATTTAATTAATGTATTGGTCTATTCTATAAATTTTGGTCTCTTTCTTTTATTATTAGTGTCATGAATTTATCTATCACACAATTAAATACTCTACAACTTCATTGTTAAATTATCATTTCACTTAAGTATTTTTAATTGTGAACTTCTTTAATTAAGTATTTTTAATTGTGAACTCCTTTAATTAAGTATTTTTAATTGTGAACTTATTTCTTGCTTGATATCAAATGTTTTTTTATTACTAATAATTTGCAAAATTCAAATGCTTATTTATGTTTTGTTTATTATTTTTGAAGAAACCGATATTTAGTCATGGTAAACTATATGTTTCAATTTCAAAGGTTACTAATCGAGTTGGTTTGAAGATCTTATTGTGTAATAGTGTTGATAATATTTGTAATAAGATAAAAAGTATTGTATTTCGTGAGGTTTTTAGAAACCTTTAACTTTTGGGGCATTTGTTAAATAAAAAATTTATTATCTAAAAAATTTATGTTTGTTTTATGATTTCTTGATTTCGTCACTTATTAATTATTGATTTATTGATTAAATTTTATAATAAATAATAAAATTATTGAAAATACAAAATAAATTATTTATTAGAGACAACCGTGCGAAACACGGTTATGGGTCAATACTAGTATAATAATAATATAGTATAAGTGATGTGATGGAGAAAGATGAAAAATTGTAATTAAATATATTAAATGAGTGACATATTGTGTAAATATGTATGCAGTATAGAGATATTTATAAAAGTAGGGTACAAATAAAAAAGGAATGAGACATTTAAGTGGGACGAACGAAAATGGTAAAATAGGACACTTAGGGCGGGACGAAGGGAGTAATATTTTCTACATTTTGTTATATTTTGAATATTTTTTTTTTCATTTATCCTATAATATCGTGTACAATTTTAAAATAGAAATGTTAAGAAATTTTACTTTTACAATATTTTAAATTTTATATAAAATGTTATTATTTTTGTTCCTAACAACAATAAAATTTATTTTCTTACTTTACATGTGAAGGTTAAGAAATTATCTCTAAATTTTTATTTTTTCATTTTATTAAATTGTGTGTCCTCATTCCTATGAAAATTTTTGTGGATTGGGATAGAGCTGGTAAAATGAGCCTAGTCCGTTGAGCTAACTCAACCCGCCTGGTTTTAAGGCCAGGTTGGACCTAATATTTGGAGGCCCGAAAAGAATCGAGCCCAATTTTGGCCCGGTCCGTCGGGTTTTTCCAAAGGTCCATAACAGTTTTTTTTTTTTTGATTATATGGTAAATTGTTAACACAAATTAAGTATTTTAATTAATAAAGAAAGAAAGAATGAAAGAAAGAAAGAATAAAATAAAAATTGATAAATATCATCGGAATTAAGCATTTTAATTAATAAGAAAATATTAACTTTTAATTCTCTGGGTACATAGCTATACAGCCTGTTATACTAAACGATGCATAATTGTTTAGTGTCTCATCAAACTATATAAAGAATTTGTAAACTAGTGATTGACAAACAAAATTAATAAAAAAATAAAGAATAAACGGGGATTAAAGTCTGCGCTGATACTCTTAAATTATTGTTTATTTGTTTTAAATTGTTGAATTGATTTAAATTTGTTATGAAATTTTAAATTTATTATAAATTTATTAATTTATTGTGAACTTATTTAAAGTTGTTTTGTTCTGGTTTGTACTTTGTTATGAATAACTAAATTTATTGTGGATTATTGAATTGTTTGTTTAAATTTATTATGAATTATTGAATTTATTATATATTATTAAATTATAATACAAAATTATTATAAATTATTTTAATATTTTAACTTATAATATTAATAAAAAAATTTAAAAAATGGACCATTTTGGTCCGGTAGCCCGGTGGCCTGCCTAGGGCCGGGTTTGGGCCAGAGAAATATAGGCATGAAATACGATCGGGCCTAATCCGGTTCGGCCCGTCACACATATGGCCCGGTGGGCTAGCATTGGCCCGTTGCCACTTGTAAATGGAGGGAGTATTTGACACGACCACCTTTTGACAACACAACTAAAAACACTAATTTCACAAGAATAATGAGTTTTGAATAATTTTACAAGAAATGACTCGTGCGCACGTGCGACTTTCTTTTTTTCAAATACTTTAACAGAAAGACAATGAACACTTCCAAACATGACAAAAGGAATTCATAATATCATATACAAAACTTTTATAAAATAGAACTCAAAATACATGCCCACGGTTTGACCCAACAGGTCGTCATCTATGTACACAGCCACTCAAAACCCCACAGGAGCTGCACAGCTTGTCCAGTAGAACCACAACGTCACAAATCATCAGATTACCTACAATGCATAAACTATCTGAGATTTATAAATCTCAGTAAGTAAAAATTATGCATGATGTAATGTTTAGTTCGAAAACCTCCCAATGCACAAAGCACTCTCTTTAAAATCATCAATTCATTTATGAAACACTCGTTAGGGCCCCTGACTCACTACTATGCACCGTCATGAGCCCAATATAAACGTATCATATGAGACGGTAGCCCACTCTAGGTAGCATACGTCAGGTTCTCCCTGGTCGCCTTAACTCCTAGGTCGCCCCTTCCGCTGAAGGTGGCCCACTCTAGGTAGCATACGTCAGTTTCCCTCTGGTCGCCTTAACTCCTAGGTCGCCCCTTCTGTTGTCACACATCATCATACACGACGGTGGCCTACTCTAGATAGCATACGCCAGGTTCTCCCTGGTCGCCTTAACTCCTAGGTCATCCCTTCCGCTAACGGTGGCCCACTCTAGGTAGCATACGCCAGTTTTCCTCTGGTCGCCTTAACTCCTAGGTCGCCCCTTCCGCTGACGGTGGCCCACTCTAGGTAGCATACGTCAGATTCTCTCTGGTCGCCTTAACTCCTAGGTCGCCCCTTCCGTTCTCACACATCATCATACGAGACGGTGGCCTACTCTAGGTAGCATACGCCAGTTTCTCCCTGGTCGCCTTAACTCCTAGGTCGCCCCTTCCGCTCTCGATGTATAACCAGTGGTCAAATGCTTCAAATATAATTTCATGTTAATGCATGATATGCATGATGCAATGCAGCATATACACACAGTAGAATCACATGCTTATAACACCATTTTCATTTTTGTACATAAATTCAGAAATTTATTTCACGATAATCATTGAACTCACAGGTTCATTTTGCAACAATGGAATTCAGTGGCCTACTTTAGATAGCATACGCCAGATTCCCTCTAGTCGCCTTAACTCCTAGGTCGCCCCTTCCGTTCTCACATTGAAATCCCCTAATTCATTTCTAATCACGTACCTAATTCATTTCTAATCGCTCTCGCCTAATTCATTTCTAACCGCGTACCTAATTCATTTCTACTCATTTGCTGAGGGCTCCAGACTTACTGGTATATGCCGACGTACGGTTAATACAAAAGCCACCACGTGGCATATATAAATACTCTCTTTTGGAACCACATAATTGATTTTTAATCACTCGCCCAATTCATTTCTACTCACAACTCACCAATTCGATCACCCTATCCATTTCTATAACAATATCAGAACTCATAAGTTCATTTCACCATAATCATGTAATTCACAGGTTCATTCAGCAGTATTTGAACTCACAGGTTCAATCCAACAACAACTGAACTCACAGGTTCAATTCAACAACAATTGAACTCACATGTTCAATTCAACAATAATTGAACTCACGGGTTCAATTCATAAAAATCATTGAACTTACAGATTCAGTCCACATTAATTATTGAGCTTACAGGCTCTTTTCACGATAAATAACAATATCAAATATCAAAATTCGCATAATATTCACATATCACTAATTAAACATAAATGAATTCACAAATTACTCCATTTATGCATTGTAGTCACAAATAAATTTCTATTTACCTCAAATCTGTAAAACGTTGATATAAATCAAATCCTTAAACCCTTTTTATAGTCAATCACAAAATACTTCGGGATTTCACACCATACCCCTCTCTCTCTGCGTGAATAGCTTCCAGGTAAAAGACGTGAAGGCTTCCAGGTTAAAGAAAGTGGTATGCCTTATGCATACCTTTCCACCGCCACCGTCTAATGTTAATCTTCCAAGGTAAGTTTAATAATTTTATTTATTATTATTATTATTTTCTTTATCTTTATCTACACATATTTATATATATTACCTTAAGTCACGCACTCATACATATATATACACACACTACAATTATATTATATATAAACCCATATCAATTTATTTAATTTAATTAAAACCTAATTTATAAAAATAATAACATCTAATTTATATCACCAATTATCAAATAAAATACATTGATACTCAAAACACTATAAAATCTCCATCACTTATAAATTAATTTTCTCACCATTAAACATATAAAAGCATATACAATTAATTCAATATCTAAAAGCACAATAAAATAATGCAAGATAAAATAATTTAAAATCACATGTAGCACATAATAAATTAAAAATGCACTCAATGCATGAAATATTTTGATTAATGAGTAGTGAGAAGCTCGAGTATCATAATAATAACTTTTCACGTTAACACTAGAGGTAGTAACAATTGAGTAGGACAAAAAGAATTAAATAAAATCTTATAATAGAGTTATTTATTGTCTCACCACTAAGTAGGTAAAAACAAATAGTCATTTAAAACAAGATAAAATATTACGAGATTACAAGTAGAACACAAATAAATAATTTGTAATGCACAAAATATGTAGAGGATGTTAACTCATGACTAGTTGACACTCAATTTGTTTATTACTTTAGATTTAACAATTTAGGTAGAAGTTTATTACTACTACTTCAATAAACTATCATATATTTAAAATTTAAGTAGTAAAATGAAAAGAAATATAAATAAATAACGTGTCACTCATATAAGTTAATACAAATGAGTTAATTTTATTAGTAAATAACTAATGCGATATTCGGATTTCACAGTATTATTTAATTTGTTGTTTGGTTTCATGTAAAGCTCATACTTAGAGTCTGTTATTCATAGTAGGTTCGTTTTAAGTACTAGTTTTACGGGCTTGCAGATTTTATGTTTGATTAGGTATTTCTCATTATTTGTTCAGCATGTATTAGAATTTAAAATAATAAAACACCCTTCCAAAATTTCTAATTCCACAAAATTAAAATTGATATGAAGGATAAATTAGTCTAAAATTAATTAATATTGGTTTCAATATTTTATTCCACACAATTTTGATAGCTAATCACTAATTATTTAACTTATTTTTTTAATCAAATAAAATATTGACAAAAAAGAATGTTATTACACATTTAAGTATTATAGTTCAGGTATTAAGTAATAAAGAAAATCAAACAAGGCCTAAAAATATCATTAATAAATACATGTACACTTATTGTATCATGAATATTCTACAAGTGTATCACGGTATGAGCTCGGTAATCAAGATAGCAATTTGGCCAATCTTCTCGGCTCTGGGTTCGGCCACGGTTTTCACGAACCAAGTTTGAACCCGACCTTCTCGACCATGAGCTCAGCCACGACTTTCTCGGTCCCGGTCGCGATCATTTTAGCTTTGAGCCTAATCATGACTCCAAAGATTCCGGCTTCGACAACCATCCAATATCACTAGAATAGTAAAGAGATCAATGTAACAGAACTAATGTAAATGTCAAAACATTTTCTAGTACAAAAACAAATGTATAAAGTGTCGGTAATCTCCTGCCAGCGGGCAACTGACAAGATGTGATGGTCGCAATCTGACCAAGTACGGATGATAGTACAATATTATTTTAATGAGGATCCATGTATTTAATGCATTCTTTTAAAACTTGGGATACTAGGAACACTCTTGCTTGATCTATAGGTAGAGCCTTTAACCACAATAAATAAGTCATGGAATTCACGTTTAAGATTGAAACAACCACAACGATCCTCTCTCTTATTTATAATTTTCTTGCATTCATTACATGTTTTTATTTTTTTCATCACATTGTATGCATAGCATTTATTGTTCTATTATTTGATCATATATTTATTTTTTTTGTTTATCTAGGCACATTAATCACAAATTCTATGGATTTAGAACGGGTAACAACAATTGGCACTAGAAGGAGGGGAGTCAAACTTCATATTTTTGGTGAAATTCAAGAACACCGACTGTTCTTCGTCGTAAAATCTTAAAAAACACTCACTGTTCTTCAAGCACATTTTTAGTTTAAACTTTCCAACATCTTCTACTTACTCGACAATGTCAAAAGTTGGAGCTACCATCAAGGGTTGAGAACCCAATTGAGCCAATCCATGAAGAGATCAACCTTGTTCATCCAACAGAATAAGACTAAGAGGAGAACACGACCATCCAACCACGAGGGACATTCTCCCTATTTTCATCTAGCAGGTGAACACAACCATCAAATAGTTGCAGTTATGTGCTCGTGAGCGGGGGAGGACAAGGCTGTCTGGCCGCTCCCAAGAAAAAACACCTTATCCGCTCCCGAGCAGCTAGCGTGTAGTTGCTTTTGCTTGCCCAGGAAGGGCGGCCCAGGCCCGGGGTCCAAATTTGTGAGTGAATGTTTGGGTTCGAACAAGACCTTTCACCAACTAAATTTCTCCTCAGACTCAGAGTTCATTGCCAATGGTGTGACATGAGCCAAATTCTGGTTAGAATGCTTTGCTCGACAAAGACGGTAGGTAAGTCTCAATCCAGGATTGTTTGGGCAGACAATTCCTGCCCAACAGGAGCCGACTCACGTTCTTCGTGACTTTTTTCGTCGTCATGTATAAGAAGATGGACAAGACGGAAACCTTTTTCAATGTCGAAGGGCATCCCAATTGGAACTTGGCGAGTGAACTGCTCTCCATGTAGTTCGAGCATGCTCCTGCGCAGACAAAGATCATCCCCCCTAAAACTCGTATGTATAAGGGGAAAATTGATCCAGAGATCCACCTCAGCAAGTACAAAATCTACATGGTGGGGAGGGGAGTCTCTGATACGATAAAATGCCACTAGTTTCCACTGATTTTGGATGAGCTCGCCCACAAATGGTATGTCTCTTTACCTGACTGCTTGGTCAACACCTTTGACAAGCTCAGCGAAAAATACGCCTCCTACATTGCCGTTAAAATCTTCTGCGCTGAAAATCGACAAAGGTTAATTGGGATCCACCAATCAAGAAGGGTGAGCAATGAGGCGTATCTCGATCGCCTCGATGAGGTACTCCTCAAATTTTATAATAAAATATTATATATACTAAAATTTGTGGGGGGTGGAGGGAGTATTATATTAAGTGAGATGATAAAATTATTAAGTGAGATGATAAAATCATCCCCAGGCCTACAGGAAAAAATTGAGGATTTTATATTTTGTTCGACTCAAACAATGAGTGATGTGGTCCAAATTAAAATATAAATGACCCAGGTTAAATGCAACCCATTTAAGTTAGTACACTCACTGAAATTTTAATAAAAAAATTATGTAACCCTTGAAATTAAAATTATAATTTTCATCATTTCTCGATCTCCATTCGACTTTTAATTTAAAAGTTATGAGTAAAAAAAATTTGTTATCCTTGTGTTATTAATCCTAATTTCTATCACTTCTCTTACCGTTCGTCATTGAGTCAATGGAGTAACAAATTCTCTCTCGACTTACCGGTAGAGAGATTCTATCATCAACATAATTTTTTTTGGGACGAGATGAGACAACACTGGTTCTGATACCACATAGAGGTCAGGAGCCCTGCTACCATACCCTTAGGCAGATGGGTAGAACATACTCATGCACTCGTGCACGCATCTCATCGTTATACTCAAAGTGACCACCTTGCCTGGAGAGCTTTAGGATAAACAAGGATGGTATAATTTTTACTAGTGTGTCATATGGATAGAGGGGACCGTAACAATAACCAGTTTATTTTATAATATATGGGGTAGAATTGCTTGGCGAATGAAATCTAAAACAAGGGTGTTCAAGAAGATAATTAAATATTTTAGAACATTGTATAAGTATAGAAAAAAAATTATTTATAGAACTTTTCTTTCTCTTTTTTCGACTCTGCCCTTTACAAGGCAATCTAAGTTTCTATTTACCACAGGGAGATATACAATAGTAATCCGTGTAGTTCACCATTCGTCTTCCACGTGTTCCTTCAACTAAGTGTGTTCGAGGCATTTGCATGTCTAGTATGGCCAATTTTCTTTGTTGTTATCTTGTGATTGTCTAATAGGGTCTGTTGCTAAATATAGCAACTTACTAAATACAAAAAATTACTAAGTATAGTAAATTATCTAATATGGCCAATTGCTTAATATATTTAATTTATTTTTTTGGGGTATTTGTCTTGTAATTGCCATCGGATGGAGATGAGAGTTGTTGCTACATGTGATATTCCTCGTTGTTAGTCTTGTTGACTTAGTGACTTCTTGACTAAGGATGGTTGCTGGTACATTTAACTTTCTTCGCTGGTTGTCTTGTTGATTTGTCGACCTCTTGAAAAGTACAGCAAAAATATCAAAGGATAAGTGTTCATTATTTGGACATATTTCGTGTCACTTATTTAAACACTCGTTTAATACAAAGATATTACATATTTAAACATAATTTTGTGATATTAGACTTCGGCTAAAGGATGGCGGACCATATTCTACGGAAGATTCATTCGGGTCGGATCTATGTATGATATGGCTAGAATTGGCTTTTTTCTGTTGATTTATCTTTGTTTTCTTTATTGAAGATGATCAATATAGGGGTGGATAAAATACCGAACATATCGTCATATCGAGGTTGTCGTGAAAATAACAAAAAATACCAAAATTTTTATATACTGAAATTTTCGGTATTGTGTGCTTACCGTACTGAAAATTTCGGTACGGTATCAGTATAAATAATTTGAAAAGTTGGTATTTCGGTATATATTGAAATACCGATAATATTTAGGTATTTTTGGTATATTATTATACCAAATTATACAATATTAAATTATATAATTAATTATTATATTTAAATAATTTTTGTATGACACGGTATATTAAAGTTTCGTTATGAAATGATATACCAATATCTTGGTATACACGGTATATATCAAAAGTTTTGGTACGGTATGGTATATAGGAATTTTAATACGGTATGCGGTATGTATTTTTAGTATGTCGTATTTTTGGTACAGTATGCGGTAGAATACAGTATGTTCCGTACGGTATGTCATCTCTAGATATGCTAAAGTTTTCATTGACGTACGAGGAGTAGTCTTATTGGTGAAGCAAAGATGATCATGCAACTAATGAATTTTATAGCTGTTATTTCTGATCGGACCACTAATCGTCTTTCACTTGTCATATAAGAGAAGAGGACGTGGTTCTTTTTTTTTCTGATGTTTTGAGTATAGTCTATGACATAAAATGATGACATAAGGTGTTGGTCCCATTTAGTTGAGTGGATTAAAAGAAGTTTAAGTCAGCCTTCTAGGAAAAATCTAGAAGGGCGGGTTGAATAGATTTTTCAGATTTTCCAAATCTTTCAAAATTTATTCAAAGCACCAAAGTAACACAGCGGAAATTTAATTTTAATCTCAACTTTATTAAGATCAAAACCAAACTGATATTTTGGTTTTAACTTTGACTCTGAAATTGATCTTTAACTGAAAAACTGGAAATTAAGAGAAATAAGCAAGTAAACAAGAGCAATAAAGAACACCAGATTTATAGTGGTTCAGATTATAAAAATCCTACATCCACTCTCCTTCTTCAACTTGAAGAAGGGACTCTGCTTATCACTTGCTTTCTTACTTTCAACTTACATCTTACAATTCGTAAAGATCTTCAAGTCTTCAATCTCCTAAATCCTTCTCTAAGATCTAACTATTACAGTGAATATTGGACTTTGAAGATTACAAGTAAAGTGTTCAATAAACACTTAGAACTTTTTGAAAACTCTTTTGAAAACTTGTGAATTGATTGTGATCGAAATCTGAGTAGTGAAAAATGTGTAAATCAAATTTGCATGAGTATCTAACAAAATAAGAATTAGACCTATTTATAAGTCTGAAAAGACAGTTAGTTTGTTAGTCAGTTCTAACAAACTAAAAACTGCTTTAACAAACTTAATCTTGAAAACTACTTGCTTCTCAGCTGATTTTACACAACTCGTCTGCAGCTGACTTGGTGAAGACTTGTTTTTCTTATTCTACTCAGCTTGTCTTGACCTCGTCTGAGCTCTTCATAATTGTCTCCTGCAGATGACTAGACTTGAGCTTATCTCCAGATGACTTGTAACTTCTAGTCTCCAGCTGACTTGATCAGTCTTTGACCTCGTCTGAACAGCTTAGTATCAGATTCTGATCTTAGCCGTTCTTCATAGTTGTCTGCTCATCTGGGTTGATCTTTTAACTCATCAAAACCTTCCTTGATCTGACAATTTCCCCCTTTTTGATGATGTTAAAACTAAAAAAAACATGCTCTCAGCTGATGTTAGTCGAAGTTATTCAAGCTAATCAGATAAACATATCATTACACATCTACACTTTAAATCAGATTTATTCACGTTTAAGCACTTAATTCACACTTAGAAAATTTTTAAGAAAATATTTTTAAGTCTTATGAATTTAGACTTAGTGAATGTTTTTTAAATTCAAAAAGTTTTTAAGACTTAAAAAATAATTAAGAAAATTAGATCTGAGATGAGAAATTTCTCAGATGATTAACACTTAGAAAAATTTATGTTTTTCTCAAAACATGTAAATAAAGTATCAAAATTTAAAACAAGTAATTTAGATAGGTTCCAAACATCTTATTCACATAAGGAGCACATTTACAAATGGATCAGATTAAAAGATAAAAGATAAGAAAATCTAGGCTTATCTAATCTGTCCATCTATCTTTCTCCGGGAGTTACATCCAGTCGAATATTCTAGTTCTCAGCTCTACAATCTCCTTTGGATCAGTCAACTTCATTTGATTTATCCCATAATTGATAGTTGATCTGATCCACTCCTTGTCGATTGAGCCATCATCATTCAGTTTGATTGGAATGGATGAGTAATCTGGAGCAACCAAATCCACGTTGTACCATTCATCTCCTTCATCAAGTAGTTTCTGGTATAAGCTTGGATTCTCCTTCTCCATCCAGTCATGCCACGCTATCGTTTCATTATCAGATGATGCTCCGACTCCTTTGCAGATGTACCAGAAGAAGGTCCATTTTGCCTCGTACTTCATGTACTCGGCTGCCCAAGCTGGATGCGCAATCATCTTTGGAGGGGCATCGGTTCTTTCCTCAGGCCTGATCCATGCCGTATATGCTCCTCCTCCGACTGTTGGGACCACCCACTTCTTCTGGGATCTGTTAAAAATCCTGTCAGCTTCCTTAACTGACTTGATCTTCCTCCTGGCTTCCCTCCGACCATAGTAGACCTTCTCTGCCTTTATCCGTCTGTCCCTTTCTGCCTCGATCCTAAGCTGCTCAGCTGATTTTTCAAGAGGTCTTTTCCCAGCAGCTTTGGACATCAGGCTCTGTCTGACAGGCGACAAAACTCTCTCCAGCTCCTTCTCCTTTCCCTTCTCAGCTATCACCAGCTCTTTGCCCTTGCCCTATTCAGCCTCAGCTTTGGCTTTGGCCTCCTCCTTTCTCTCCCTAATCTTGGCCATAAACCTTTCAGACTTTAGCTCAGCCTCTTTCTTTCTGGCCTGCTCATCTGCCCTTATCGCCTCCTCATTCTGCTCGATTCTTATCTTTAAGGCAGTGAGCTCGTCTGATTGGCTGGCTGCTGATAGCTTGATCTGATTGAGCTCGGCTTTAATAATCTCCACATCTTCCCCCTTTTTAACATCATCAAGTAGCATAGCGAGCTGCTCCTTGATAGCGGTAAAATAGGTGGAAGCTGAGGTTTGATTTCGTATGATCTCATCAGCCAGAATTTGATTATCAGCTTGAGTTTGGCTTTTCAACTCTCCAACCTCCTTCTTCATCTCAGCCATCTCTTCTTTGACAGACAATTTAACAGAATCAGAAATAGAAGATAAGAGATTTACCTCAGATGCTTTTAGCATTTCTTCCATAGTCACACTGACAGAATCGACTATATCTACAGTTTTCATTGTGAGCATCTGATTGGAGTGTATAGGGTAAGAGTTATTAAGACCAATCAACAAAATATCGAACCCAAGGGAAAAAGTATGCACATGAGGCCATAGGAATACGAGTTTTTAGTGACTAGAGTTGCAACAATGGTTTGGAGAAAAAACAATAAAACACAAGCAAAAATACAAAACAACAAGGAGCAAGCGAATGATCGAACGCTTAGAATGCGATAACAATATAGACACCCAATGAAATACACCCAAAAAACCCCAAATTGACTCAACTCAAACCCTCAAAATCCTATCTTGATCCAATGTATGATAACAATATGGTGAAATGATGGAATATAGATGGTGAAAACGACGTGAATTAGACGGAAATGGGTGGGAGGATGAAGAGGAAAACGGTGCTGCTAAACCCTCGAGTCGGGGTTCTGTTTCTGCACCAGCGTATATATAAAAAACACGCGCCTCGAGTCGAGGGTCAGGCCTCGACTCGAGGGATCCCTGAAATGAACATGCCTCGACTCGAGGTCTCACACACGACTCGAGGGATATGCAAAAACAAGCTCCTCGACTCGAGGTGCCACCCTCGACTCGAGGGATGTGTCAAATTATGAAATTTTGCCTAAGTGTAAATCCCTCGACCCGGGGGCTGTGCAATCTCGACCCTGGGTCGAGTTCAGGGAATTTTTTACGATTCCCGGGCCCGACCCGACCCCCGAAACTCCTAAAAATGACCTTTATACCCCTAACGAACCCAAATATACAAGAAATTACCGTGTTGGTCCCTCGATTTAAGCCCGGTCGCTCATTCGATCGAGGAGACCGAGTTTTCTTCCTTTTTGCTCATTTTCACCAATTTTTAAGCTCTCCTTTCTTTCTCGATTCCTTACTTCTCTTGCCATTTCGATCCTTTTTCAATCCTCGTAGTGAGTATACCTACACACGGCCATCACAAATCATCAAAATAATCATCACTAAGAGATGCATTTATACCCTAAATGACACACACCCCCAAACTTGAATGAAGACATGCATTCAAAATTAAGTATGTGAATGATACAATTATGCAACCCTTAAATGATATAAACAATTAAGCTCAACACTATATGAATCTCAAAGCATGGAGCATCATTTACTAAGCATATGCAATTAAGTAGCTAGCCAAATCTTCCAAAAATAAAACAAAAACACTAAACTACCAAAAGAACACAAGAAAAGAAATAAAGAGGATGGGTTGCCTCCCATCAAGCGCTATTTTTATTGTCCTTTGCCGGACTTATTCTTTCACTTCCATCTTCCTTCATCGGAATGGCCAAGGGTAGCGATCCTCCTTCCCATTGTATCTCGACCTTTGTGCTTCAAAATCATGGAGGTTCACCGAATAGATAGGACAACCACTTATAGATATGCTTATTGTCCATGGTTGTCCCCCTTTCTCTCTTGCCATCCTTCTCGATTCTTCCTTCCTTTCAAGGATGCCCAAGCATTTCTTCAACTCTTCCCTATAGTCAAAATTCACAAGAGGCAAAATTAAATCATTAGAAGCATCATTTTCAATCAAATCACAAATTGAAGAGTTAGAGGGTATAGAAATGCTCATTTCGATCTTCAAAGCTTCATTCGATGCTCTTTGATTTTCTTCCGCATTAAAGCTCATGTCCATCAATAGACACTCCTCTTCCTCCCTTTTGACAAGGAAGCCTTCTACTTTTACCTCTTCGCTTGGACCCTCTACTACATCATCTCTTTCATTTTCTTCCTCCCCTTCTTTTTCTTGACTCTCCATGATAGTCATATTTTTTACTTGGCGTAGGAAATCTTTAAGTTGACACTTGATAAACATGAAATGCACTCCGGTGATCTCCATTTTCCCCTCTATCCATGAATTGACCTTTTCTTTGGTCTCATACATTTCTTCATACAAGGGAAGCATTTGATCACATCTAGCATCATCTTCCTCAAATTTTTCCAACACAAATCCAAGCATCTCTTGCAATATGGCTCTCATATCATGGAGTCTCCATTCTTCAAATTGAGGAGAAGCTTGTGGCATTAGATAGTCATTCTCATAGCTCCTCCTATCATCATAATAATCACCTCCCGATGCTCCTTGCAATTCGTATCCACAACATGGATCGAATATTTGATCATAAGGCTCATAGTATGAAAACATCTCTTGAGGTGGAGGAGAAATTTTTTCACATATCCAATCTTCATAATTGGAAGGAACTTGTTGCAATTGAGAATTATCTTCAAAGCTCATCCAATTATTGCATCCAAAATCTTCAAAATGTGGAGGATTCACCATGCTCTCTTGATAATGATATTGATTCCATGCATATGAGTTGTATCATTCCATCTAGACAAGATATCAAAGTATCAAATTCCAACAAAAATAACAAAACTAACACAAAGGCAACAAATAGCCACTTCAAACAATTCCTAGGTCTCACTTAAGGCGCAAAAACTAATTCCCCGGCAACGGCGCCATTTGATTGGAGTGTATAGGGTAAGAGTTATTAAGACCAATCAACAAAATATCGAACCCAAGGGAAAAAGTATGCACATGAGGCCCTAGGAATACGAGTTTTTAGTGACTAGAGTTGCAACAATGGTTTGGAGCAATAACAACAAAACACAAGCAAAAATACAAAACAACAAGGAGCAAGCAAATGATCGAACGCTTAGAATGCGATAACAACAACAACAATAAATGGTGGGATAGAGGTGCTTGGATTAACATCCATCAATGAATCATCAATCAACAAGCTACAATTGAATCAAATTGCAAATCAACTAAGATAGAAAGCATAAACCATCATGAAATTAATCACTCTATTAAAATCACAATGCCTAATGTGAGTATCCTTAGTCTTTCCCATCTCTCAATGTAGAAACCCCCAATTCATACAATCATGCAAAATTGAAACTCGATCAACACCTAATCACGTTAGCTCAACTCTCGCCTATTCCTAGGGTGATTAACCATTAATCTAAAGAGACAATTTTACACAAAGCACAATTAAGAATCACAATTAGGTAGAAAACTAACGTGAGTATCCTTAGTTCAACTAATCTCTCGATTCCGAAGCACCCAATCCACACATTCATACACAATTATCACCCGATTAATCCCAGATCACGTTAGCGCAACTCTCGTCTAAAGCTAGGGTGATCAAACACTAATCTAAAGAGATAATTATGCATGAAGCACACTTGAGAATCACAATTAGTAAGCAATTTACTCAATTGATCTCCAATCATCAACAATCATAACATCATCAATCAAATCATCATCAATTTCAATTAACCCAAGCACAAAAGAGTTAGCCCATGGTACCACAAACAATACCCATGGGAAGAAGATAGAATTGATCAAACACAAAGCAAATCACAACAATTAAAAAATTAAAGAGACAAAAGAGGAAAAACATCACCAAATGATCTTCAATCAACAAAAAGAGGAATGCTTGAGTCTTCAATACCAATCTCCAAATGAATACAAGCTTGAATTGAAAGGATTACAAGGATCAAATGTTCATCTATGTAATCTACCAACAATTAATGAAATCTAATCCTAAATCTAACTTCTACTCTAATCTAATGAAGAAATTGGCTTGGGGCCTGTGAAATCGCCCCAAAACCGCTCTCAACTGCTACTATGAAAGATTATTCAATTTGCTCTGCTTTTCCCCCTTTAAATACGAATTTTTGGAAAAACCTCCCCCTCGAGTCGAGGGTCAGGCCTCGACTCGAGGTCCCTGCCTTTTTCACCTCCCTCGACTCGAGGGTCATGCCTCGACTCGAGGTGCCTGCTTTTCTTCTGATTTTGGTCCTTTCTACACATCCCTCGACTCGAGGCTCTTGTCCCTTGATCAGAGCTCGAGTCCAGGGCACTTTTCTCGCGCGGGGCTTTGGCTCTGACCCCCGTTTTCGTCCCGGATGTTCGTCTCTTCATTCTAAGCCTAATGGTACTCTCGGTTTGGCAAAATTCCACCGAATTACCTGTAAAATGGACAAAAAACATCAAAATCTCAAAAAAAAAATACTTTTTAGGCAAAAGAGTGATACTTTTCACATTTAAGCACAAAAATCAACACCTTAGCTCACTTTTTACACTAAAATAGGCCCTAAAAACATGTATCAATTCACTCCAATCAGCATCTGAGTAAATTTGTCTTCTACTCTCTTCTCCAGCTGGTTTAGAATGGAGGAGAAGGTGGATCCTGGGCTGCTGGGAGGGGAGGCAGGGGAGGTTTCTGGCAAGCCCAGGCGAACTCGCAGAAGATTAAGGAGCTGCTCCTCTGAAAGGATGGTTGAAATGGAACTAATCCCAGCAGACTCCAGCACAGTTCTTTCCCAGGAGATGAGGTTTTCCCATCCAACCTCTTCTGTAAACAAACTCATCTCCTTTAGATCTTCAGCCCTCAGCTGATTGACCAACCAAACTTCAATGAATTCCTTCATTACCTCAAGGTTGAACTGAAGTTCAGGAATAAGCTCTGCCAACCTCCTTCGAGCATCTGATCGAAGGGACAGCTAAAAGCTTCCCATAGATCCGTCGGGTCTGGGGGTGTGTATTGGGCTTATTTGGGGAGAGGGAGTGGGATATTTGGTGGAGAGGAAGTCAAGAAAATCAAATGGTTGAGTGGAGGTGGGAGGAATTTCTGGGATTGGGAATGAGGTGGGAGGTAGAGTGGTTTGGGTTTGGACTATGTCGGGAGTAGGCTGTTCAAGAGGCTCGGAAGTACCAGCCTGGGATACTTCTTCATCGCCTAGGTGGGGTGAGGATTTATTAGATGAGGAGATGTTAGAGGATGTACCTGCTGAGACTTGTTTTTCAGCAGATGCTATCCGTTCTGAGCTGGGGTCCTCCAGCACTTCCACCTCAGCTTCTACTGCTGCTGCTATTTCCAGTGTAGCAGCCTCTTCTGGGAGCAAGCTTGAGGGAGCTGCAGAAGACTCTCCTCTGATTGATATATCTGCAGCTTTAACCAGTCTCCTTCTGGGCCTCCTCTGGAGTGGAACATCAGGTCTGGTTTCTTCAAGTAGAATGACTACTTGTTCCACTCCAGCTGCTTCCTCAGCTGGTTGCCCCTCAGGTACACCACCCTCAGCTGCTGGTGCCTCAGCCTCGGGTACCTCGGCTGCCTGTCTTGGGACCACCGCCGCTGCTGCCTCATTCCTTTGTGCTCTTGCTTCATCTGATTCATCATCCGAATATGGCAACCCACCTAGTCATTCATTCTTTGTCAGCAGCCCCTTTTGCTTAGAATAATTTTTCTTGCCCTCCCTTGTCTGCATCCTCTTGTTTAGCCCTTCCATCAGTACTGTGATCTTATTGAACAGATTCACAGTTGACTGAGGAACCCAATCTGCATCATCAGGATTATACACCAATCTCGCCTTTTCCTCCTTGAACCTCCTAAACAACAACTCCACCCAGTCTACCCTGACTCCATCATAAATGGCTCGCATTCAACACAACCTGGACTTTGTCAGACCATCATGTGAACTTTGATCTCCCAGGATAGACTTGGTTACTATCGACATCAACAACCTGTACTTCCTCCTTAGAAGATGCTTTTTAAGATCTCTCCTCGTTCCTCTGTACGTAACCCTTGCAAAAATGTCAAAAGATTGTTCTCATTCCTCTTCTTTGTAAATCAATGGATTTACCCCATCCGCCGTGGTGTCGAGAATTCTGGCCACATTTTCCTTCGTGAATTCTAACAGAGTACCTTCGACGGTTGTGCTGAACCCATTCTCAGTGAATACACTGTTCACCAGAAATTTTGCCCCAATAAAATCCATGGTTCTGTTTTCTGCTGACTTCATCGAACAGAATCCACACAGCCTTGATGCCTCCAGTAATCCTAGAATCTCGCTGTGTTAGGATATATATTTATATTGTTTTGATGATGTGTTTAAAACCTTAGTGTAGTAGGACCAGTTGAACCTGTTAGTCAGCTGATGGTCTAGTTCAAGTTAGATAGTCTTTTGTTAAGGGGGAAACCTTTCTAGACTAGACAAGAAGACTTGAAGACCAGCTGAGATAGAAGACTTCGTGCCAAGAAGATAGAAGGCCTAAAGTAGAAGAGTTCATCTAGAAGACTTGGCCTGGAGTAGAAGGGTTCGTCTAGAAGACTTGACCTGGAGTAGAAGAGTTCGTCTAGAAGACTTGGCCAAAGCAGACTTGAGGTAGAAGACTCTGCTGACAGACAAGAAGACTTGACGTCAGCAAGGTTGAATTATGGAAAGTCCGATCAGCAAAGTTGAGACAAGTTGAGTTCAAGAGTTGACCGATATCTGATTCCAAGATTCAAGGAAGACATGATTGTCAATCAATGATTAAATCAAGATTCAATCATAAAGATTAGATTGCAATCAAGGAAGATATGGAAGACCAATCAAATAACAATTAGGGAATCAATCAGGTAGTAAATCAATCAAGACTTGATTGATGGGAATCAATCAAGCCAATCAAGAAAGTCAACCAATTGATGGGAATCAATCAAGCCAATCAAGGAAGTCAACAATTGATACTTTCTAAACTATAGAGGATTTGATTGCTAGCTTTTCCAACGGCTAGTTTTTCAATCTCTATGAATATTGGTGATCACTACAAGCTCGCGCATGGAATACACGCATATTCAAAAGAGACACAAAAATACGACGAGCTAACGAACAAGAACGGTCACCATTCCAAGAGCTTTAAACGCATTAACACAAGCTTAGAGAAATAATTCATTGCTATCTTAGAGCAACTAATAGATTAGGATTATTTCTTAGTTGGAATTGTAAAATCACCTTTCATTATCTCTGTACGAGAAAAGGTTGATTAACTTTTGATCTAAGAGTTAACACTCGAAGATCACCACTTTGTA
Source organism: Paraleonurus japonicus (assembly GCA_030762865.1). NCBI lineage: Eukaryota > Viridiplantae > Streptophyta > Magnoliopsida > Lamiales > Lamiaceae > Paraleonurus > Paraleonurus japonicus. The sequence continues at coordinate 31,498,456 of CM061057.1, forward strand.
CCAAGGGCAGGAACTTGTAAAACATTCTGTGGTTGAATCCTCAAGGAGAACGAGGATTGAAGACCAAACAAGGGCAGGAACTTGTAAAACCTCCTGTGGTCAAATCCTCAAGGAGAACGAGGACAAAAGATCGTTTCGTTAGTAAGGCCCCTGTGGAATCAGGGAGAGTGGACGTAGGATTGTTATATCCGAACCACTATAAAAATCTATGTGTCTTTACAAGCTTTCTGCATTCATACTTATAACTGCTCATTCATCGTTTTAATAAACCTGCATCAACCTTGCTGTAGAAGACTTCAAAGTCTTCTAACCTCAAGAAGGTTTTCTTTAAAAGGGTTTTTCAAATACACACGAGATTAGCTTCCACACCATCAGAAGACTTCGAGTTTCCGAAGTCTGCTGATCTCACTTAGCACACTCTGAGTACCTTGCTGCAGAAGACTTCAAAGTCTTCTAACCTCACACTCAGCTCACGAAAAGTTGTAAAAAGTTTTGAGTGTGGTAAAGTCTATTCAACCCCCCCTTCTAGACTTTCCACCTCCTTGCACATCTCGTCCGGGACCAACACGCTGGATTCTCTATCTCGAGTCGTTTCAAAATCAACATACATCTCTGCTTTCAGTTTGTGTTTGACTGCCTCAGTGTTCATTTTGAATTCTGAATTGGATGCGGTTATAAAAGTGGGGGCTCTTGAAGAAGTAGAAGCCATTTGAGTAAATTTGAGAGAATGAAAAATTTTGCAGTAAATTTTGATAAGGGAAATGTGAAAGTGAAATTTTGAAATGATGAAGGTAAGTTTTTAAACCCTAAAGAGAGAGAGGAAAAGTTGGGAAGATGATACGTGGCACGATCTCAGAAATTTAATTTTAACCGTTGATTAATGAAAGCGCGTGTAAAACATCAACGGTTTAGCGAGAAAACCGCTTTGAATTCAGGCGCGTGGCAAGAACGCATCTTGAATTATGTAAAAGTAACCGTTTATCCTACAGATTAGACGGCTATTAGGTTTGCTTTATACAGAGGTAATTAGTATACCTGACGTAAGCTAAAAGATGCCTTTCTTTGCAAATAGGTTTTCTATTTCAGACTTGGTCAAAAGTGACCTTGTCTTATATTTTGAAAAATTTCTTCTAGTCTGATTTTGAAAATCATAAAAAATTTTAAAGGAAAGCTTAACACAGTATTTCCAATTTAGTCACTTGTACAGATTATTTTGAAATAAGCAGACTTATGAAAGTTATTTGGGAACAACAGTTTTTAAGGAAAAACAAAGGTGAGGTGTTTTTCTGATTGAAGAGATTTGGAAATGAAGCTGATACACCTGTTCCTGTAAGCAAAACTCATCAAAACTATTAGTAGCTGAGGTAGATCAGATAGGGGGCAGATAGTCATCTGTTTTCTAGAAATCAGGTGACTATTGTGCCCTAGTCTGATTTACTGAATGTCAGATAAGAAGTCATCAAGTCAGATAAGGTCAATATGACTAATCCTTGATTCTTGATTCCTAAGAAGGAAATCAATGATATCAGCTACCTGATTGTCCTTTGACTCATATCTAGTCTGACAATTCTTTCTAGACATTGATTTAAAGAAAAAAAAAAAAATAATAAATACATTTAACAGATGCAAGAAATTTGAATTAAAAAATAGCCAATGATGCATCAAGTAATCCTAATTCTAAGCACAATTCTTTAAATCTAAATTCAGCTAATGGTTTTGTAAGAATATTTGCTCTTTGTGATTCAGTGGCTATCTTCTCAATCCTAATGTCATTTTTCTCCACATGATCTCTAATGAAATGATGTCAAATGTCTATATGCTTACACCTAGAATGCAGAACAGGATTGTACGTCATAGCTATTGCACTATTACTATCACAGTAAATAGGAACAGATGATGTTTGAATGTTATAATCTCTAAGCTGTTGACTAATCCAGAGAAGTTGAGAGCAACAACTTCCAGCTGCCATGTATTCAGCCTCAGTTGTGGAGGTGGCAACAGATGTCTGTTTCTTAGATAACCAAGAAATTAATTTGTTGCCTAAGAATTGACAAGTTCCTGAAGTGGATTTCCTGTCAATCTTACATCCCCCAAAGTCTGAGTCTGAATAACCTGTTAGCTCAAAGTTGTCATCAGCTGGGTACCATAACTCTACTTGCAAAGTTCCTTTGAGATATTTAAGGATTTTCTTAGCAGACTCCAGATGAGTTTTCTTGGGATTGGATTGGAATCTTGCACATACCCCAACTGCAAAGGCTATGTCTGGCCTACATACAGTGAGATAGAGAAGGGATCCAATCAGTCCACGATACTCCGTTGCATCCGTGGGTATCCCCTGCTCATCTGAATTCATAGAGAAGTTAGTTGCCACAGGTATTTTAACTTCTCTACTAGTAGTCATCCCAAATTTCTCAATTAGATCTTTAGCATATTTAGACTGATGTATAAAAATACCCTTACTCATTTGTTTAATCTGTAAGCCTAGAAAATATGTTAATTCACCCATCATTGACATTTCAAACCTGTTTTTCATGAGAATACTAAAATCTTCATATAATTTCAGATTAGGTGAACCAAAGATTATGTCATCTACATAAATTTGAACTAACAAGATGTTACCATCTATTTTCTTTCTAAACAAAGTCCTATCAATCTTACCTTTTGAAAAACCATTTGATATCAAGAAATCAGATAAGGTATCATACCAAGCTCTGGGAGCTTGTTTCAGTCCATATAGAGCTTTGTTGAGTTTATAGACCTTGTTATTGATCTTAATCCCAGGAGGCTGCTCCACATAGACTTCCTCAAGTAACACACCATTAAGGAAAGCAGACTTAACATCCATTTGAAAGACTTTGAAAGATTTATATGCAGCAAATGCCAAGAACAGCCTTATTGCTTCTAATTTGGCAACTGGAGCATATGTTTCATCATAGTCTATCCCTTCAGACTGTGAGTAACCTTGAGCTACCAATCTTGCCTTATTATGAACAATAATGTTGTTCTCATCTGTTTTATTTTTAAACACCCACTTGGTGCCTATAATCTTTCTATGTAAGGGTCTTTCCACTAATTTCCAAACATTTTGCCTTTCAAACTGATGCAGTTCTTCCTGCATGGCTGTTATCCAGTTTGGATCAGATAGAGCTTCCTCAATAGACTTGGGTTTAAGAAGTGACACATAACAACTGAACAGACTTTCAGAGTCTAGCATCATTCGTGTCTGCACACTACTAGATGGGTCTCCGATAATCTGGTCAGATGGATGATAACTTCTCATCCTCTTGCCTATATTAGTAGAAGGATCCTCATCTTGAGACTCAGTAGGCAACTCCTCTGACTCTACCTGAGCTGACATTCCCCCTTCATCAGCTGACCCCCGCTGATCAGCTGATGTCAAAGGTGTCTCCTCAGATGGAGTCTGATAAGAAGTTGTCTTCTGATTATCAGATGGGGATTCTTCTTCATCTGAGTCTGAATCAAGACTAGGTAGATAGATAGTTCTATGTTTAGTCTTGGTTAGTTCAATCTTATCTAGACTTTTAGAAATTTGATTCACTTTATCTGAGAAGGAATATAATTCATCAAAGACCACATGAGGGGTTTCTTCCACACAAAGGGTCGTCTTGTTGAAAATCCTATATGCCTTGGAAGTGTTGGAATATCCCAAAAATATTCCATTAGCTGCCTTAGCATCAATCTCAGCTTAGATTTCCCATTGTTATGGATAAAACACTTACAACCAAAAGCTCTGAAATATGAGATTCTTGGAATCTTACCCTTCAAAATCTCATATGGAGTCTTACCCTTGTCTTTAACAACCAAGCACCTATTCTGGGTATAACAAACTGTGTTGATGGCTTCAGCCCAGATGCTGTGAGGGGTTTCATACTCAACTAACATGCTCCTGGCTGCCTCTTTCAAGGTTCTATTCCTTCTTTCAACCACTCCATTTTGTTGAGGAGTTCTTGCTGATGATGTCTCATGAATAATTCCACACTCATTGAAAAAGTTAGATAAACAAGAATTCAAAAATTCTGTGCCCTTATCACTTCTTATTTTAATAATATTAACACCATTTTCATTTTGAATCTGTCTGAACAGATCAGGGATCTTGTTTATAGTCTCATTTATCTTGAAAAGAAATATAACCCAAGTGTATCTAGAAAAATCATCTACTACAACAAGAGTATATTTACTTCCACTGAAACTGAGAGGAGAAACAGGTCCAAACAGATCAAGATGAAGTAGTTGTAAAACTCTTTCAGATGATGAGGTGTTAATACTCTTAAATGAGTGTTTAGGTTGTTTACCTTTTTGACAAGCATCACATTTAAGATCAGTAGAATAAAGTTTCTCAGGTAATCCCTTAACAAGGTTCTTTTTAGCCAGTTTACCAAGGGTCTTGAAATTCAGATGGCTAAGCCTTTTGTGTCATAGCCAGCTGAGGTCATCTCCACCCTTAGCTATCAGACAAGTATCTTTAGGGCAACTATTAAAGTTGGCCACATAGACATTACCATGTCTGAAGCCAGTTAAAAGTACCTAATCTGAGGAGCTATCTAAGATATCACATTTATCCTTAAAAAATTTGACAAGAAAACCCTTATCACAAAGCTGAGAAACAGATAGCAGATTATGTTTCAAACCTTCAACAAAACATACCTCAGATACCTGAATATCCTTGATAATCAGAGTACCTACTCCTTTAGTCTGTCCACAATTATTGTCTCCAAATAATACTCTTGGACCATCAATGTTCTGGAAATTTGATAGTAGCCTCTTGTTATAAGTCATGTGTTGTGAACATCCACTATCAATGTACCATATAGAAGCTAAAATCTCTTCCTTGAGTGATGATCCCTGTGAACCCTGAAAAACAGATTAGTTATAAGGTACCCTAGTGATCTTGGGTCCTTGAAGGTCAAGCATCACTTTAGGTAACCAGACAAAAAATCTCATTTCCAAATAATAAATCAGACTTGGTCTTTCTACCAAATCTGTCTACAATTGTATCATTTTTAAATGATAGATTGTTGTATTCAGATTTAGTAATTTTCCTAGACTTAGGAAAAGTGGGATAACATCTGCTTCTCCCATCAAAAGGACTGTAATAAGAATTTCTTCTTATTTTGGTTCTTGGAGTTCTCTTAGTCTGATAAGGAGTCCTCAGTTGAATTTTTGTGTTCAAGCTGGGAGATGCAGTCCTTATATGACTAATTGGTTTCCAAGGACCAATTCTAATCTCTTTTGGGTTATCAGATGCTTTTACAAATTTCCTAGGTTTCTGAACATCTGATTTATTATTTCTGTCATAACCAAGACCTGTTTTGTCATGGGATTTTTTTAGATGTATTAAAGATGTGATCTATTGCTGATTGTGAATTATTAAGTTGACAAATTTTAAAGACTAGCTTCTCATTGTCTTTCTTAATTAATTCATTTTCAGCACAGATTGTTTCGAATTTGTCTTTTAAAGATTTCAATTCACTTTCTAATCTTTCAGGCAAGCTGGCTGATGTACTAGCCTCAGCCTGGGGAAAACATTCCCCCTTGAATGTTTCCTCAGTTTCTGGGTAGTTCATCATCTGCTTTCCTTTGATTAGTATCTGAATTTGATCTTTTAAAGTCAAATTCTCTGTCTCTAGTTGTTTATAAGCTGCCAAAGATGTCTTTAAGTCTCTTAATAACTCATGAATAACAGTTTGATCATTATCAGAAACAGATTTACAGGAATCATTATCAGAAGATGAATAATAGACTACCTCTTTAGCCATGAGACAAACTTCATCGTCTGATCCGAAATCAGATGAGGATGATGATGATGATTTTCTTGATTCCTTTTCTTCAGCCAGTAAAGCTCTTTGGTCTGCAAATCTCCTGTCTCTCTTTTTCCTTTTCTCTTCCCTTTCCTTAGGAGTCAGCTGAGGACAATCATAGCTGAAGTGTCCTGGCTTGTTGCAAGTGTAGCAAGTGTCACTCCTATCTGATTTAGGGCTGGAAGGATTTCTCTTAACAGGGGATCTGAATCTTCTTGTCTGGCTCCTACTCTTGTCATCATCTGTAGAATAATCTTCCTTTCTTCTTGATTTGGATCTGGATCTATCCTTTCCTGCAAACCTCAATTTGTTACGCTTATATTTCATTCTTAATCTGTCATACCTTTTGGTGAGCAGGGCCATCTGCTCCTTCAGAGATAAGTCAGCTCCTACAGATTCAGTTGTCATCTTGTCTTCTTTGCTGACAAAAGCAACAGACTTGGATGAGGTGCTTGACTCCATCTCATCTTCCTCATCTTCTATCTGAATGTCATACTCTAAAGCTTTAAGATGAGAAAATAAGGTATGATGAGTAATAGAAGATAAATTTTGAGTTGCTTTAAGGATATTGGACTTTTCTCTCCATCTCTTGATTAAAGATCTCAATATCTTATTATTGATCTCCTTTTCTGTATAGCTCTTTCCCAGATCAGCTGCTTTGTTGAGAAGATTTGTCAATCTTACATCCAGCTGATCCACTGTTTCATTTTCCTTCATCTTGAAGGTATCAAAGGCATGTAATACAGACTGCAACTTATTCTCTTTTACTTGGTCAGATCCTTCACAAACATTTGCAAGTGTCTGCAACATCTCTTTAGCTGATTTGCATCTTTTGACCTTTTCAATCTAGTCTTTACTCAGAGTTTCAATGATTTCAGTCCTGGCTACCTGATCTAGATTGTGGATTTTCCTCTCATCGCTTGTCAGTTCTGAGCTCTTTTTCTCTTGTCTGACTCTGGATTCAGCTGATTCAGTGCCATTGCTAGTGCTTCCATGATAAAATTTAATAGGTCCTTCTTCAAGAACCTTCTCCATCCTATCATGGATAGCCTTGAGATGATTTTCCATCCTGAATTTCCAATAGTCATATTCTTCGATTGAAAATTCAGGTAGACTCCTGGATTTCTTGTTCTTGCCTGAAGACATGATGAGATAGAAAAACAAAACACTCCACGATCTTGTTAGTAGCACAGTTAGTAATAATAAAGAAGATGAAGAAAATCAAGAATATTTCAGAATCTTAGTTAAGACCTAAAATCAATATCAGAACAGCTTAACACTGCTCTGATACCACTTGTTGGTCCCGTTTAGTTGAGTGGATTAAAAGAAGTTTAAGTCAGCCTTCTAGGAAAAATCTAGAAGGGGGGGTTGAATAGATTTTTCAGATTTTCCAAATATTTCAAAATTTATTCAAAGCACCAAAGTAACACAGCGGAAATTCAATTTTAATCTCAACTTTATTAAGATCAAAAGCAAACTGATATTTTGGTTTTAACTTTGACTCTGAAATTGATCTTTAACTGAAAAACTGGAAATTAAGAGAAATAAGCAAGTAAACAAGAGCAATAAAGAACACCAGATTTATAGTGGTTCGGATTATAAAAATCATACATCCACTCTCCTTCTTCAACTTGAAGAAGGGACTCTGCTTATCACTTGCTTTCTTACTTTCAACTTACAGCTTACAATTCGTAAAGATCTTCAAATCTTCAATCTCCTAAATCCTTCTCTAAGATCTAACTATTACCGTGAATATTAGACTTTGAAGATTACAAGTAAAGTGTTCTATAAATGCTTAGAACTTTTTGAAAACTCTTTTGAAAACTTGTGAATTGATTGTGATCGAAATCTGAGTAGTGAAAAATGTGTAACTCAAATTTGCATGAGTATCTAACAAAATAAGAACTAGACCTATTTATAAGTCTAAAAAGACAGTTAATTTGTTAGTCAGTTCTAACAAACTAAAACTGCTTTAACAAACTTAATCTTGAAAACTACTTGCTTCTCAGCTGATTTTACCCAACTCGTCTGCAGCTGACTTGGTGAAGACTTGCTTTTTTTATTCTACTCAGCTTGTCTTGACCTCGTCTGAGCTCTTCATAATTGTCTCCTGCAGATGACTAGACTTGAGCTTATCTCCAGATGACTTGTAACTTCTAGTCTCCAGCTGACTTGATCAGTCCTTGACCTCGTCTGAACAACTTAGTATCAGACTCTGATCTTAGCTGTTCTTCATAGTTGTCTGCTCATCTAGGTTGATCTTTTAACTCATCAAAACCTTCCTTGATCTGACATAAGGATCAGCATGATCACTTTCATTTTGATATTCTTGTTGAAGAAGATTTATCTATTTTGTTGAAGTGGTATACCATGAAAGATATATCCCTTGGAGGGTAGTATCATATTCTGTGTTGAGGAAGAAGCTGACTCCATAAAGATACTCCCTCCGTCCACTAAAAGTATGCTCGTTTGGTTTTGACAGGTTTTAAGAAAATATAGATAAAATAGATAAAGTAAGAGTATTTTGGGGTATTGTGTGGTCCATGATTAGGGTGAATTACTGCATGAGTTTTGAGGGATTTAAATGCATAAAATGATGAAAAGTATTATTGTTTAAGCTTAAAAGTATAGAGTATCACTTCTTATGCTTAAAAGTATTACTAATGCATTTCATTCGATTTTTATCTCGTTATCAGAGTTTTCGGTGGAATTTGACGAAACAGAAAGTACCGGAATTCATATGGCGACGAGACGAATGTGTAGGGCGAAAACGGGGGTTGGAGGTGCGTATCGGGCCTAGAAAATTCCTTGGGCTCGACCTTGGGTCGAGCTTGGGAAGCCTCGAGTCGAGGGATTGGCCAAAGCTAAAAACTGAATTTTGAAGATCCCCCGAGTCGAGGGATGCGCAGACCCCGAGTCGAGGGTGAGCCCCCGAATCGAGGGACGTGATTTTCGGAATTTTGTTATTTGTTTGTCCAATCCAAGCATGACACGTGGCAAGGTGGTTATATACATATATATACACGAAAATGCAGATTTTATGGACGTTCTTGGACGGTTTTCGGAGAAGAAGATCAAGAACACACACTTTCACACACACATAGCTTGGGTTTTAATTTATTCTTCAATTTAGACGATCGTCGGATGTTTTCTTTATGCTTGGACGCCAATTAGGTGATATCTTTCCTTTAATTTTAGTTTTCTTGATTCAATTTCTTGTTATGACATTCGGATATTCAATTAATTTCATGGATTCATTTACTTTAATTATGATCAACTAAATTTCTAGTGCTAGGGTGTTTTGATGCATATGAGTGATTGATTTTGTGAGAAATTCTTATGGGTGATTTTGATTGTTGATTAATTGATTGGATTGATGAGGTTTGATTGATTTATTTATTTAATTAATTTCTAATTCCATGCAAAGTTGTTTAATTATCGCAAGGAGACTTGGGTATTTAGATAACTCATTTGGGTGAGGGAATTAATTGGGTAATTAGAGTTAATATTGGGTTAACGCAAGGAGACTTGGTTAATTCCATTAGAAATACATCAACTCCATATTAATTGCTTAGATTAGTAGTCGGGTGATTAGTGAAGAGACCATAGGTAAGGTGTCTTAGTATCGAAGGGGAGACACGCTAGGGGAACCTATTGACTCGTGCTCTAGCCCCGGGAGGAAAGGGTGACTTAGTCCTCTCAAACTTTCGAGCTTAAATCGTAGCGTAATTCATAGGCTTACCAAGTACGAAATTATTGTTTTATTAAAAGTTTGGTCTTATAAATTGATTGACATGATAAATACTCATTTGAATTCATTGCATGATTGATGCCCATTTGTTAATAAGCACCCGAGCACGTCTTTATTATTGATTGAATTTCATTGTTAGTAGAATTTAGTTATTTGCTTAGTTGATTATTCGCATAAAACCAATTGCTCCTATTGTATGATTTGTGCTACAATTACGAATAAATTAGTAAATTTAGGGCTATCTCACACTTGATTTCCGTGGATCGATAATTTAACCGGGTAACTTACTAGCTACACGATCTCTTTACACTTGAAGGGTGAGTGTTGGCTTTTAAGCCTATCAGTCCATTTATAAGTTAAATAGTTATTTATGAGTATAAAGCTGACAACATATGAAAAAATTAAGTGATGGTTAAATGGTGAAGCAAAATAAATTGTTAAAAAAAAAACAGTGTGAGCATACTTTTGGTGGACAGAGGAAGTATATCCCTTGGAGAGTAGTATCATATTCTGTGTTGAGGAAGAAACAGAACATTCTTTCAGTAGCCATTTTTATAAAGTGGGAAAAAAAAATTGATATGCAACATAAGTATCATCAACTATTCTCAGCTATCTTTGTATCATGATGAGCGAACAGAAAATTGAGAATAGTCTATGGTATTTATGGTGCGTATCTGTTCTATTTTATCACGTTATAGAAGTGACTTTTGAAGAACTGCTCAGTTTCTTCTTCAACACAGAAACTAACACTATTGAGGTATGTTTTTCATGGTATGTCATTCTAGAAGAATGGATAAGTCTTCTTCAACAAGAATATCAAAGTGAAAGAAACCTTGTTGGTCCTTACGTCATCATTCCATGTCATAGGCCATACTCATGCATAATAAAAGAAATTGTACCTCATCTTTCTCTATACTACAAGTGGAAGATAATTAGTGATCCAATCAGAATAATAATTATGAGATTCATCAGTTGTATGATCATCTTTGTTTCGCCAACAAGACTATCCTCGTACGGAAATTTTAGCATACACATCATTGATCATTTTCAATAAAGAAGATAAAGATAAATCAACAGAAGGAGCCTAGTCTAGCCAAATCAAATCTGAATCTGACCCGGACGAATCTGACATGATCCTGTCATCCTTTGGCCCCCCATCAGAAGTCCAATATCAAAAAGTTACATTTTGATATGAAGTATTTATTGCTTAAACAATTGACATGAGTCACTTTGTAATAGAAATGTGTATAAGTAATAGACACTTATTTTTAGTATTTTTGTTGTAATTTTAAAGAGGTTAACAAGACAACCAGCTAAGAAAGTCAAATGTACAAGCAATCATCCTTAGTCAAGAAGTCAACAAGTCAACAAGACTACCAGCGAGGAAAGCCACATGTACTGAAAACTATTATCTTAATCTGATGGCAACTACCAAGATAATTGGTTATATTAGGCAATTGACCATATTAGACAATTTATTATATTTAGTAATTTGCTATATTTAGTAAGTTGCTATATTTAGCAATTAGTTCTACTAGGCAATTACAGGACAACAACAATGAAAGTTGACCGTATTAAGTATTCAAATACCTCGAACACATTCAGCCGAAGGAACAAATGGAAGACGAAGGGTGAATTTTGTAGATGACTATTGTATATTGGACTTAGGTTGCCTTGTAAAGAGCAGAGTCGAAAAAAGAGAAATAAGAGTTATGAATAAAATTCTTTTTTTCTATATTTATATGACGTTCTCAAGCTTTTAGTTATCTTTTCGAACATCCTTGTGTTAGATTCTTAGCACAAAGCAATTCTATCTCAATTATGAAATAGTCTGGTTAGGGTTACAGACCATTCTATCCATACAATATCTAGGAAGGATTGTATCATTCTCGTTTTTATAGTCTGCATCTTAAAGCTCTCTAGGCAAGGTGACCGCTTTAAGTATAACGATGAGGTGCGTGTACGAGTGCATGAGTATATTCTATACATCTGTGTAAGTGTATGGTAGTAGGGCTCTCGACTCCTTCATGGTATCAAAACTAGTGCTGTCTCGTCTTGTTTCCGAGGAAGAATTGTGTTGATGGTAGGTTCTCTACCTCTAGCGGTAACTAGAAAGGATAAATTGAAAGAGATCACATAATTGGGCAAAAAATATCTAGAATGTTCCAACCACTCTCTCGTTCATATGTTAATTTTCACTTACCGACGATCTAGGAAATTTTCAGTCATTCCCCAAGACATTGGAAGGATGTTATGTTAAATCTCGTGCAGATATATTCACCCATCTCACAAAAAAAAATATAATTTAGCAAGGATCTGCCCTCTTTAAACAAGGTTTGTGAGGGCATTAACGAGGATCCTCTTCTGTCGACAAAAATTATCTCGCTAAAGAATTAACGACGGCGACAAATGTAACATTCTGATTTTTTAAGGCTTTTGAAAAAGAACTTAAATTAGTAATCTATTCAAAAAAAAATAATTCATAAGAAAGTAGGAACATTTGAAAATATATTAAGTTGAAGTTTTACACAAGAATTAAGAATTAATTAATTTTGTAAAAAATTACAGCGGAAATAAATAGTAAAAACACTAATAATTTAAAAAATGGAACATAATCGATCGAAATTAATGTAATTTCAACAAATGAGATGTGATTTTTTTTTAAAAAAAAAATAAAGATTTAAAATACTATAACTCTTAATTTGAACTTGAAATATCATGAACTAATGTGCAACTTTAGAAAAAATAATTTAATTACTTGACTCGTATCCACTGTGTCACGCCCCAATTTTCATAAATAAAGATTTTTGAAAAATAAATAATAATTTTAAAATAAAAGGCGTGAACAAAAGTTTTAACTTGAGAAAATGACTACAACTTTATTTGACAATAAAATAATTTTAACAATCAGCGGAAGATTTTAAAATTTAAAATCGTGTCTCAAAGCAATTTATTTTAAAATGCTAATTCGTACAAAAATAATATTATTTCATTAAACTTCACTGTGTAAAAATTGATAACGAATTAAAAGTTTATAAAATTTCTAATATTAGTCAAATGTCATCCACCGTCTCTTCCCGCCAACAACTCCTCAATCTGAAAAAAAAAATGTTAATGAGATTGGGGTGAACAATACCACTAGCTCAGTGAGGTCCATTTGTCACAGTTAAATATCACACATAAATAAAATTATCAACTTACATAACATTCATACTCAATACTTGTTCCCTGATTAAACTAAGGATGCGCTGGCTATAACAACGATGCGCTACCAACGATGAACGGTTTTTCGCAAATAAACATGCGTTAACGAATGACTAGAATAGCCATAACATGCGTTAACAAAAATCATAGTAAATTTCATAACGTACGATGCGGCAAGCAACAATTAAATTCACATGAATATCTAAAGGTGACAAAGTAAATATGTAAGTAAGAAACCTCACCTTGATTTAATAAATTTTTATGCAATGCAATCCTATGGATGAGTCTCATTAATCCCGTCTCCGTAAATTGTTGAAGAGAAATAGAACGTGTAGATGAAAATTTTGAAGAAATATTTGTGAGTATAAAATTTTTTCTAGATTAGGTCCCTATAAATAGAAATATTAGGCATGGGCTTGGGCTTTAATGAGATAAGTACTAGAATTTAAATATAAAAATAATTTTAAAACCTTATCTCAAAAGATTTAAGATATGAAATATGGAAGAAAATATATTTATTGGGTTAAAAAATTGTTATGACCATTGATGCGGCATTTTATAGCAAGCCCAAGAAGGGTGTGGCCTAGAAGCAAGCCCAGAATGAGCATAGCCCACTTCCCTTGGGATGTGAGGACGAAATTATTGAGTAACCACCTCGGTGGCAGGTGGGCCGAAGGGGGGAACAGACCTCGGAGATAGGGCCCCCAGGCCCATATTTTCGTATCTACAAATAAGTATCGAGCCAAAATTAATCAGTTGAGATATCTGAGGAGATTAGGGCCCAAGAATGAAATATTCTTGGGATCCTAGAGCTTTGACTAAGTCCCAGATAGGAGGGGAAAAGAGATGGACGGTTTTCCAGAGAAAAGAGACACCACGTCCAGAAGTGGAGTATTCACGATGAGAAACACGCTGAGAATTAATAACTTGTTAGCACAAAATTGTTTTGATGAGTTAAAAGACTATTCCAGATGAGCAGACTATGATAAAGAACTGAAGACTAAGTTCTAATACTAAGCTGAGTAGATTAGGTCAAGGGTAGCTCAAGACAGCTGGAGACGAGAAATCACAAGTCATCTGGAGACAACCTCAATCCTAGTCATCTGCAGAAGACAAGTATAAAGAGCTCAGACGAGGTCAAGACAAGCTGAGTAGAATAAGAAAGGCTAGTCTTCTCTAAGTCAGCTGCAGACGAGTAGGAAGAATCAGCTGAGGTCTCAAGCAGTTTTCAAGATTAAGTTTGTTAAGCAGTTTCAAGTTTGTTAGAACTAACTAACAAACTAACTGTCTTTTCAGACTTATATATAGGACTAGATTTTATTCTTCAATAGATATACGAATGCATATTTGATCTTTCACACTATTCACTACTCAGATTTCAATCACAATCTTTTCACAAGTATTTTCAAGAGAGTTCTCAAAAAGTTCTAAGTGTTTTTAGAACACTTTTCTTGTAATCTTCAAAATCCAATACACACTGTAATAGTTAGATTTTAGAGAAGGATTTAGGAGATTGAAGATTTGAAGATTTGTACAAGTTGTAAGTTGTAAGCTGAAAGTGAGAAAGTAAGTAGTAAGCAGAGTCCCTTCTTCAGATTGGAGAAGGAGAGTGGATGTAGGATTATTAGAATCCGAACCACTATAAATCCTGGTGTTATTTCTTGCTTTCTTTAATTTCTGTTCTATTTACAATATTGTTTATTCAAGATTAAAATTCAGAATCTTAACTAAAATCTGAATATCAACCTTGCTTTTGATCTTGTTAAAAGTTGAGTTATCAATCATTTTCCGCTGTGTTTAATCTGATATTTTGAATTGATTTTGAAAGATTTGAAAAATCTACAAAATCTATTCAAACCCCCCCTTTCTAGATTTTGTTCTAGGAAGCTAACTCAAAGTTTTTATCAACTCAACATTCCGGGACCAACATAACTGTAAGTATGTTTACGCCTATAAAGGTAAGAGAAAGGTAAAGAATGAGGAGGAACTAATTTCTTGCATATTTCAATACACTTTTCTTGAGAGTTTTTCGGTTATCTGACTTGAGCGTCGGAGTGCCTACGCCGGAGAACCCTCCGACATGTTTTGCAGGTCTTTTTATTCAATACGAAGGTGAAGCAAGGTGTACTATTCCAATTACCCGCGTGAATTCCAGACGGGAAAAATAAAGGTACATTTTTTTCGCATCATTTTGCGCCGTCTGTAGGAAACAATGAACAAAGACGTGAGTTGTTCTTAAATTTTATTTTTAGATTTACTGAATATTGATGTTTTCATGGTCATTGAGTGATCAACATGGAAACGGTGGGTGGATCACGACATCTAACAAGAGGCATGCAGTTTGGAGTCTCCATTTTTGGTGGAAGACTGAGTCAATCTGTGAAATAGTGATTCCTAATTCTTAGGGACGTGCAGATGTGAAGTGATCCCAGCTCGAAAAAAAAAGGCAAACTCTTTTCTATTGGCATCTGGATTTGTATTGTTTGGGTAGTGTGGAATTGGCGGAACAAAATCATTTTTAAAAAGGTGAATTGGAATAAGGGGATGATTGTGGATGACATTCGATTAATATTAGAAATAGTATAAATTTTTAATTCGTTATCAATTTTTACACAGTGAAGTTTAATAAAATAATATTATTTTTGTACGAATTAATATTTTAAAATAAATTGCTTTGAGACACGATTTTAAATTTTAAAATCTTCCACTGATTGTCAAAATTATTTTATTGTCAAATAAAGTTGTAGTCCTTTTCTCAAGTTAAATCTTTTGTTCACGCTTTTTATTTTAAAATTATTATTAATTTTTCGAAAATCTTTATTTATGAAAATTTGGGCGTGACACACTGGCCTTTCACTGCACTTCTTTTTAAATCTGAAAAATATTAATAAGATTGGAGTGAGCAAAATCACTATCTCAGCGAGGTTTCTTTGTCACAGTAAAATATCACACGTAAATAAAAATTATCAATCTACATAACATTCGTACTAAATACATGTTCCTTGACTAAATCAAGGATGTGCTGGCTAAACCAACGATGTACGATTTCTCGCAAATAAACATGTGTAAACGAATTACTAGAAAAGCCATAACATGCATTAACGAAATCATAGTAAAATCATGTTGTACGATGCGACAAGCAACAATATACTCACATGAATATTTAAAAGCGACAAAATAAATATGTAAGTGTCA
Source organism: Paraleonurus japonicus (assembly GCA_030762865.1). NCBI lineage: Eukaryota > Viridiplantae > Streptophyta > Magnoliopsida > Lamiales > Lamiaceae > Paraleonurus > Paraleonurus japonicus. Next base: position 31,514,425 of record CM061057.1, read on the forward strand.
CATCCCGATTTTCGAAGGCTTTTGAAAAAGAACTTAATCTTATAATTATTCGAAAATTTTTAATTTTTCATAAAAAGATAAGAACATTTGAAGATATGTTTAATAGACAATTAATTTTGTAAAAACTTGCAGCGGAATTAATAGTAAAAACACTAATATTTTCAGAAAAAAAAAGCATAATCGATCGAAAAATAATATAATTTATTTTTTAAATATAAACATGGTTTAATAAAACAAATGAGATGGGACTCTTAAGAAATATGTATTTAAAAATAATCCTGAAATTCTTAATTTGAACTTAAAATAAAAAGAATTAATTTCATACATTAAATATTACTTGAATGTTTGTGACACATCCACCGGCCCTCCACCATACTCTTTTTTAATCTGAAAAAGGTTAATGAGATTGGGGTGAGCAAAACAACTAGCTCAGTGGGGTCTCATTTGTCACATTTAAATATCACACGTAAATAAAACCATCAACTTACATAACATTCATACTCAATACTTGTTCCTTGACTAAACCAAGGATGTGCTGGCTATACCAACGATGCGTTGGCTAAAACAACGATGCACGGTTTCCCGCAAATAAATATGCGTTAACGAATGACTAGAAAAGACATAACATGCATTAACGAAAATCATAATGTACGATGCGGCAAGTAATAATTAAATTCACATGAAATTTTTAAAGGTGACAAATTATTCCAATCAAATTATAAGAAAACCTCGCCTGAAATTAATGTCGTGGATGAAATGAATGCAATTGCCTCAAATCCTACTCCTCGCAGCTACCGTCAACTACCATAAATAATAATAGAAATAAATTCTCAAATTAAATATGTAAACTTAAAATTCCCAAAATAATCTTTCTGGTCTCCTATTAATCAAAGTCCTAAATATTACCAAACACAATTATTTATCTCAATAATCCCAAAAAAACTCAAACACCTTGCATTATAATTTACAAAACCACTCAATTAATCCTGAAAACTAATACCTTTAATCATAATTCACAAAACCACCTAATTAATCTAAATATGGATAGTGTGCCACTTAATTTCTAATCTCATTAATTAGCCGACTCAATTCCTATTTATCAAAACCATAACCTTTTCATTATCACCTCCAAATCAATTTCCAAAACTCACATGCTCATCTCACGCATTAACTTCTAATTTCATGGATTAGGTTACTAAATTCCTATTATTATTAACTTCTCACACAAGTAGCCACCACTTTACATAAAAATATATACGTGCATGAAAGAAAGGGGATAGACTCATAATTTAAGTATATAATACTAAGAATTATAGATGAGAAATTAAAAATTGATAAGTAATAAGTAATAGTGAGCGTACCGTAAACATATCGGAAGAGAAGAGATAATATAATGATAATATAATTTGGGAAGAATCAAGAATTTGTGAAATTTGTGTACGTAAAACTATTTAGAGTAAGCAATCATATAAATAGATATAAGACATGGGCTTGTGTTGGTCCCACGGATTGAGTATTTAATAAGGAACTTGAAACAACCTTCTAAGAAAAATCTAGAAGGAGTGGGGGGGGGGGGTTGAATAGATTTTTAAACTTTTTCAAGGATTAGAAAATCAATTCAAGGAAACAAAGTTCACACAGCGGAAAGCAAATTTAAACTCAATTTTATATGGATCAAAAGCAATCTGATTGTGAGTCTGATTATGAATCTGAAATTGAATTTGATTGAAAGTTGATTAAGAACAGATAAGTAAGGAAAGCAGTAAAGAACACAACAATTTATAGTGGTTCGGATCTAATTGATCCTACATCCACTCTCCTTCTTCAACTTGAAGAAGGGTCTCGTCCACTTACTACTTACTGACTTTCTGTCTTACAAATTACAACTTTTCTGAAGATAATCTTCTAATCTTCAAGCCTATCTTCAACTTCTAAACTTTCTGGAATCTCTATATTTACAGTGCAAGAGTGTGTTGAAGATATACAGAGTAGTGTTCTATAAACACTTAGAATTTATGAGAATTTCTTTTGAAAAACTTGTGTGAATGCTTAGAAAGCTTGTGAATTATGAATGTGAGATTGCTAAATTAATTCGTGTATAATTTAAAGTTGTGCCTAGACCTATTTATAAACCTGAGAGACAGTTACTTTGTTGTAACAAACTAAAACTGCCTAACAAACTTAATCTTGATAACTGCCTCTTCTTCAGCTGAAATTGCTCCTAGTCGTCTGCAGCTGACTTGGTGAAGACTTGTCTTTCTTATTCTACTCAGCTCATCTTGACCTCATCTGAGCTCTTCATAGTTGTCTCCTGCAGATGACTTGTCTCAAGCTCGTCTTCAGATGACCTTTGCCTCTTCAATCCTCAGCTGACTTATCCAGCTCTTCCTAGTCTGATTAGCCTAGTACTGGATCTTTACCTCAGCTGTTCTTCACAGTTAGCTGGTCATCTTACTTAGTCTGAGTTGACTCTCGTCTGACTTATTTTAACTCATCAAACTTTCTTCTGATCTAACAGCTTGGACTTTGGCTTGGTGAGATAAGAACTAATATTTAAATATTAAAAGAATTTAAAATTCTTATTCAAAAGTTTAGGAATTTAAAAATAATAGGGAATAAAATATTTTTTTTAGTGAGAAAAATTAGGCATTTATATCTCATGAAAAACTCAAGATTTGATTTTTTTAAAAATAAAAGATTCTATAGGAAAAAAATGAAAATGAAAGATATTATTTATTAAAACTTGCAAGATATAAAAAATATTTAATTTCAATAAAACTCGATATTTTAGAAATTAATAAAGATAATAAATAATACTGAAAAATTACTGGTATTACATCCCTTCCCTCTTAAATTATTTTCGTCCTCGAAAATTAATCACATGCCTAGATCTTGTTATCTCATTGCAATTACTCAAGCTCTACTTCATAACCTATATCTTGACCATTGTTTCCTATATCTTTCTCCAACAATAAATTCACATTTGATCATTACTCAATATTATGCCAAAATCTCGCATATCCACAAAGAAATCATTCTCATCAATACCTATGTTGTTACCCGTTCTAAATCCGTGGGATTTGTGATGTATGTGGCTTGATTAACGGATAAAACAAGTAATGAACGATGAACACGAGCAATGGGGGAAGAACTTATGAGTTCTTCCCTTGAAGATGGCTTTGGGTGTCCCATGGGGACCCCTAGCCTTGTGTATTGTATGAATGTATGTTGGAGAAGATCAATCATCCTCCTTTTACAGTGGGTTGGGGGTCTCTATTTATAGAGCCCCAAACTTGGTGGTCAAGAAACGATCCTAGCCCTTTATTTTAGGGATCTAATTACAACCGTTGATCTAAAATCGAATAAGACATATCAGTGGGAGGGAGCATTTAATGCATGGATCTTCAATAAATGAGGGCTAAACAGCTGATATCACTTGGTCAGTCCGTCGCCCTCTCACGTCCCGCCAGCTGTCCGCTGGTGGGGATCTTCTGATGTCCTTTGATCTTGTTTTCTTCCAAGGCTTGATCTTATCTGATCTTCTGGGGATGGCCTGCATTCTCGTACGGAGGTCGTACTCTTGTCTTGGTGTGGCGAAAATGACTTATTCGGCTTTAAAACTGAAGGAATGGAGGTCGGCCGAGCGAGGAGGGAGGCCAACCAAGGCCTTGGCCGACCGTGGATGAAGAGGTCGGCCAAGGAGGGAGAGGCCGAGCAAGGCGTGGCCAAGCAAGACCATTGGCCGAGCAAGGCATGGCCGAGCAAGGCGTGGCCGAGCAAGGCATGACCGAGCAAGGCCATTGGCTGAGCAAGGCGTGGCCAAGCAAGACCATTGGCCGAGCAAGGCATGGCCGAGCAAGGTGTGGCCGAGCAAGTTGTGGGGGCCGACCAAGGCGGGAGCTACACGTGAAGAGCGACTGAGGGAGGTGGTGGCCGACCAAAGCCATGGCCGACCAGGGGTAAGGAGGCCGACCAAGGCCTTGGGGCCGAGCACAAGGGGGGGCCGACCAAGGCCCCTTAGCTTGATGTCCGTTCGCCTTTAATCATCTTTGAGGGGTTTTCATATCAAATCTCTCCTCAAAATATTCGTGATACAACCTAAAAGTAGCACCCTTAATTATTCCATCAATTCCATCAACTATGAAAGTCTTAAATTCTATTCCTCAATACTTTATTCTCTTTCATCGGTAACTAAAATCATTCACATTTACCTTTCATATATCCTAATGCGAGGTTCTATAAAATGCAATATGCATGTCGTGTATATGCTCATGAAATTTTTTTTGCTTCATGTGGTAAAATTATAAATATTTATGAAATTGATGCACTTGAAAAAATAATATATTATCCTTTATAAAATTGAAAAAATATGAATAATCAAAAATTTTCATAAATAAATGAAATCTCTTGTTGATAATAATGAAAATTCTAATGTATATTTTTAAAAATTAACTTGAGAATATTTTTAGGGGCGTTGCGGTAAGTAGTAAGAAAAATCTTACCTTGAATTTATGCAATTAAATCCTATTGATGTGTATCGTTAATTCCGCCTCCGTAAATTGTTGAAGATTGTGTAGATGAAAGTTGGAAGAAATTTTTGTGAATATGAAATTTTTCTAGGGATAAATCTCATATAAATAGATATGTTTCATATCAAATCTCTCCTCAAAATATTCGTGATACAACCTAAAAGTAGCACCCTTAATTATTCCATCAATTCCATCAACTATGAAAGTCTTAAATTCTATTCCTCAATACTTTATTCTCTTTCATCGGTAACTAAAATCATTCACATTTACCTTTCATATATCCTAATGCGAGGTTCTATAAAATGCAATATGCATGTCGTGTATATGCTCATGAAATTTTTTTTGCTTCATGTGGTAAAATTATAAATATTTATGAAATTGATGCACTTGAAAAAATAATATATTATCCTTTATAAAATTCTGAAAAAAATATGAATAATCAAAAATTTTCATAAATAAATGAAATCTCTTGTTGATAATAATGAAAATTCTAATGTATATTTTTAAAAATTAACTTGAGAATATTTTTAGGGGCGTTGCAGTAAGTAAGAGAAAAATCTTACCTTGAATTTATGCAATTAAATCCTATTGATGTGTATCGTTAATTCCGCCTCCGTAAATTGTTGAAGATTGTGTAGATGAAAGTTGGAAGAAATTTTTGTGAATATGAAATTTTTTCTAGGGATAAATCTCATATAAATAGATATGTTTGACATGAGCTTGGGTTTGAGTGAGATAAATATTAAAAATTTTTAAACTTTATCTCAAAAGATTTAGGAATTAAAATATAAAAATATATATATTTTCTACTGAGACATTTTAGGAATTTGGATCTTTAATGAAAATCTCAAGATGTGATTTTAAATTATTTTTTTTTTGTAGATAAATACAAATTTAAATGATATCAGTTATCAAAACTTATAAAAAAAGAATAATTTATGATCTATTGATGTTATGGAACTAATAAATATACTAAATAATTGACTAGAAAATTAAGGGTGTTACATCCTACCCATCTTGAAAAAAATTTCGTTCTTGAAAATCATTACTAAAACAATGCATGCATGTAATGAACATTGAAATAGTCATATAGTAAATGTCTTTGATGTCATGATCTTATAATGTAGCATAATGCATGTATATATATCATGTGATCATTTTTTTCATGATCGAAAAGTAAAATAGTGTATGTCAAACTTTATTGGAGTCACAGAGGTGGGAGGTGGTGGATGTCATGATTATGAATGATAAAATGATAAAATGCATGATTTTATTTTTATTCAAAAACAAGATTCTAAGAAGTGTTTTTTTTTTACAAGTCTACAAGAATGTAGACATGCTTTGATACCATTCTGTTAATATCCCGATCTTTTAAGGCATTAGAAAAAGAACTTAAATTAGCAATTTATTCGAAAATCTTAATTTTTCATAAAAAGATAGGAACATTTGAAGATATATTTAGTTGAAGTTTTACACAAGAATTAAGAATCAATTAATTTTGTATTAACTTGCAGCAGAAATAAATAGTAAAAACACTAATAATGAAACATAATCGATCGAAAATAATGTAATTTATTTTTGAATATAAACATGGTTTAATTTAACAAATGAGATGTCTTATTTTATAATAAATACTTAAATACTAAAACTCAAATGTAGGAGGAGAGAATCGAACTCACGGCCTTTCACAGGGGAGAGACTTTCAGAATCGTGCCTTGCAATTGTGGTTACTCTTCACTCTTTCATTATTTCTCCACGAAATATATATTATACATAAAATTTATTTTTTTTTTGTTTTTTTCTTCTTTATTAATTGCATTAAATTTGTTTGTTATATTTTAACACATATATGTATATATATATATAATCAAAATATTATAATAAATTTGAATTAATGCATATATATACATGGACATTTTAGTTATTAACACACATTTTAATTAAAATATTTATAATAAATTTAAATTAGCACACTTATTTTTATATATATATATTCAATTTAATTTTTACTTATCAACGGTCACACATATATTCATTTTAATTAATATATTTAGAATGAAATTAGAAAAAAAATTTTATATAGACACAAAAATTAATAGCAACATTCATATTTAATATTGACAAAAACTTGTGTGAACCGGGTGCATAGTATGCACATGTGTACTGTCAAATTTACTTATAACAGTGTATGTGCATAACAGTAATTATAAAAATAGAGTTCATCGCATACATCTAATTCACACAAGTGTAACTTTTTAATATTTATCCCTATTAATATCACCACCGCCACTCAACCCCCGCCGAGATCATCACCACCAAGGTCTCACTTGGTCGGGCATAATAGGCCTTATAATTGTTTTTTCTGCTTTGTATTACGCCGCTTGGTATGTCGTCTTTCACTGCCGCCGATCTGGCCACAATACGTCGACCCGACCTTGTTCTTGTTCGTATTCACTGTTCATAATTGCACAATTTGTAAGGCCTTCACCCCTCTTCTTAAATGAAGGTGGGTTATACAATATTTGTTCGCCCTAATTTACCACTCGTCGAACGATTCAAGGTCTGATGTTTTTGAATTTTATATTTATTTTTGTGTTAACATTGTTATCTCATTGCCCTACTTCAGTTCGTAAATCAATGAATATGGCTGTTTCAGTCACTAATTTGTTCGTATTTCTTAGCGGCTGTGGTCGTATCCTCACTGGCCGGGGATGGTGCTGCTCGGTCGCCAATGCACGTTCTAAAATTTTTGATAGAGGAAAGCGGAGGTAATCAATGTTTAACTTTCTCAAATCGATTTTCTTTTTGAATCGTTTGAAGGAACTGTGTTGTGCTCATATAATAAATGGGAGTTATTTTTCCAAAGTTGTCACATGACTTCTAATATTGAGAGTCATTTTAGGAGTTTCTATATATAAGGGAAGATTGTATCTCTTTCATTGTAATATTCTTCATTTTCAGAAATAAAACCTGAAGCTCCGATTGGAGATTTCCTCATTTCTTATCCATAATCATACTTTAATATGGTATCTAGAGCGGCTTCGATTCTGGATTACCGATTCGATTACTGATATATATTTGTTCGCTGATTTACTTGGGTGATGATTTCTCGATTGATAGTGTTGCGATGGCGCCACGGCGTAATACGAACTAGAATGTGTTGAACACAGATTCTTCGGACAGCGGATACGGATCCGAAATCGAATAAGTCTCAAAGTGATCCATATTATCTTCACTGTGCGGATCATCCAGGTCTCGTCCTTGTGCCGCATCCATTTACTGGTACGAATTTCATTTCCTGGAAGCGATCCATGATAATAGCTCTTGGTGCGAAAACGAAGCTTCAATTTATTAATGGTGAGTTGCCTAAGACTGTTGAGAGTGATGAATGTTTTGCTATATGGAAGAAGGTTGATTGGACTGTTTCTTAATGGATTTTAAACACATTATCCAAGGAATTGAACGAGACATTTGTGCACACTGAATCAGCCAAACATCTGTGGGATACGATCTGTAGGAGATACATTGAAAGTAATGGTCCTATGAAAATTAAAATCAAAAGAGAGATTCAGAATTGTGATATCCGAATCTCTCACTAGTTATTTACCAATAAAATTTACTCATTTTTATTAACTTATATAAGTGACACGTTATTTATTTATAAATTTTTCATTTTATTCCTTAAGTTTTAAATATAAGATATTTTATTGAATTAGTAGTCATAAATTTTTACCTAAATTGTTAAATCTAAAGTAATATAAATAAACTAAGTGTCAACTACTTATGAGTCAATATACTTCATACAATTATTTATACAAGTGCTACTTGTAATCCCGTACTATTTTATCTTGTTTTAAATATTATATTAAATATATATTTTTACCTACTTAGTGGTGAGACAATAATGAACTTTATTATAAGATTTTATTTAATTCTTTTTGTATTGCTCAATTGTTACCACTTTTAGCGTTAACAAAAGAATTAATTATAATTATGATACTCGAGTTTCTCACTACTCGTCGATCAATATATTTCATGCATTGAGTGTATTTTAATTTATTATGTGCTACTTCTGATTTTAAATTATTTTACCTGGCATTATTTATTGTGTCTTTAAATATTGAATTAATTAAATATGTCTTTATATATTTAATGGTGAGAAAATTAATTTATTGGTGATTGAATTTTTCATGGTATTTGTGTACTAATACAAATTATATAATTATTAGTGGTATTAATTGAATTTAATTATAATACTAATTATTTCTATTAATTATATATATAATATAATTGTAGTGGGTGGATATATGTGTGTAGTATATTAGTAAATTGAATAAAAAATAATAATAATAATAATAATAATAATATAATAATAATAATAAATAGAACATAAAGGAGAAAACAAAACTTACCTTCGAAGAATAACTTAGGCGGTGGAAAGATATGCTTATGCATACCACTTTCTTAAACCTAAAACCATTTACGCATGAGAAAGAGGGTCGTATCGTGCGAGATCCCGAAGTGTTTTGGTAAGTATTCGACTTCCGTCAATTGATAAATTTTATACCATTTTGAAGATCGTGATGAGTAGAATAAAATCCTATCCTCAAATCATTAATAATTATTCTTATTTGATAGTGAAAGGCGATAAAAAGGATTTAGGGTTTGATTTATCAACGGTTTGCGGACTTGAGGTAAGTAGAAATTCTTTTGCACCTGCAATGCATAAATATAGTATTTTGTGAATTATTTATGCTTAATTGGTGATATGTGAATATTACGTTAATCGTGATACTTGATTGATATTCAGTGGTTATTGTGAAAGAGCCTGTGAGCTCAATATTTTATGTGGATTAAATATGTGAGTCTTGTGATTATCATGAAATAAACTTGTGAGTTCAGTTATTATTGTGAATTGAACCCATGAGTTCCATGATTATTGTGAAATGAACTTATGAGTTCTGTGATTATTATAGAAATGGATATGGTGATTGAATTGGTGAGTTGTGAGTAGAAATGAATTAGGCGAGTGATTAGAAATGAATTAGGTGATTTCAAAAGAGAGTATTTGTTGGTCCCACTTAGTTGAGTATCTTAGGAAAACATGAATTATCCTTCTAGGAAAAATCTAGAAGGGGGGGTTGAATAGATTTTTAGATTTTTATAAAATCTTCCAAACTTAATCAAAAACTCAAGTAACACAACGGAATTCAATTTTAAACTCAACTTGATCAAGATCAAAAGCAACCTGATATTCTAGTTTTAACTTTGATTCTGAAATCAATCTTTAATTAATAAACTGAAAATTGAAATTGACAGAAAAGTAAAGTAAAGCAATAAATAATACCAGATTTTATAGTGGTTTGGATTATGAATAATCCTACATCCACTCTCATTCTCCAACTTGAAGAAGGGACCAGCTTACTACTTACTTACTTACAATCTGACTTACAACTTACAGCTTACAAAGTTCTTCAGATCTTCAAACCTCCTAACTTCTTCTCTTGAATCTAACTATTACAGTGAGTAGTGAATTTTGAAGATTACAAGTAAAGTGTTCTATAAACACTTAAAATGGATTTGAAAAATTCTTTTGAAAACTTGTGAATTTGTTATGAAATCTGAAAATTGAGAGTAATCATGAATTGTGATATGTGCAAGGTTGAATTGTATTGAAAAATAAAAATCTAGACCTATATATAAGTCTGAAAAGACAGTTAGTTTGTTAATCAGTTCTAACAAACTGAAAACTGCTCAACAAACTTAATCTTGAAAACCGCTTGCTCCTCAGCTGATTTTAACCTACTCGTCTGCAACTGACTTGGTGAAGACTCGCCTTTCTTATTCTACTCAGCTTGTCTCGACCTCGTCTGAGCTCTTCATTATTGTCTCCTGCAGATGACTAGATTTGAACTTGTCTCCAGACGACTTGTAACTTTCCAGTCTTTGACTTGCTCAGTTGATGACCTAGTCTGATCAGTTTAGTACTTGGACTCAGTCTCAGCTGTTCTTCATAGTCGTCTGATCATCTGAACTTACTTTTAACTCATCAAAACATTCTTGATCTAACAATTTCCCCCTTTTTGATGAAGTTAAAACCTACAAGGAAGAAACATACTCACAGCTGAAGTTAGTTTAGCGTTAATCAAGATTATCAGATAGGTATATTAGAACATATTCATACTTCAAATCAGATTCATTCAAACTACAGCACTTAATTCACAAAATTTTTTTTAAGTCTTTTAGACTCTTTCAAAATATTTAGACTTAAAAAAAAATTTAAGTCTTAGGACTTTGAATATTTTAGACTTAGAAAATTTTTGAAAATTTTAAGTCTGAGATGATAAATTTCTCAGATGATTAATACTTAGAAAATTTTTTTAAGCTTTCTTAAAGCGAAAAAATTTTTTAAGAAATAAGACAAGTGTTGGATCAAGGAGTTTTGATGAGTTAAATGAAGCAGCTCAGATGATCAGACGACCTGTAGATCAAGCTGAGATTGAGATCTTAAGCTAAGCTGATCAGACGGGGTCGAGAACCAATCTAGTCAGCTGAGGAGACGAACATGAAGAGCTCAGACGAGGTCAAGATGAGCTGAGTAGAATAAGAAAGACAAATCTTCACCGAGTCAGCTGCAGACGAGTAGAGCAAAGACAGCTGAGGTCTAGAGCAGTTTTCAAGATTAAGTTTGTTGAAGCAGTTTTCAGTTTGTTAGAACTGACTAACAAACTAACTGTCTTTTCAGACTTATAAATAGGTCTAGGCACTTCTTTTCAATGGATACACAACACTGCATACATAATACATAGAATTCACAAGTTAGTTTCCAGAAATTTATTCTCTCAAATCACAAGTTTTCAAAAAGCACAAAATAGTTTTTCAAGATTTCTTCATAGATTTTTCTGAGTGTTTGTAGAACACTTCATTGCACATCTTCAAATACACTTCTTTTTCTTAGAGTTAGATTTCAGAAGTTTGGTTAGTATTTTGAAGAGTTGAAGATCAAGTTGTAAGTTGTAAGATTGTAAAGTAAGTAAGTAAGCAGATAGTGGAGACCCTTCTTCAAGTTGGAGAAGGAGAGTGGATGTAGGATTGTTATAATCCGAACCACTATAAAATCTGGTGTTCTTTACTGCTTTGCTTTCATTTACTTTTATGTTCAATTTATATTTTATCGTTCAAAAATTAATTTCAGAATCAAAGTTAAAATCTGAATATCAGTGTGCTTTTGATCTTATTAAAGTTGAGTCTAATCTTGAATTTCCGCTGTGTACATTTGGTACTTTGAATTAGTTTTGAAAGATTTGAAAAATAAACAAAATCTATTCAACCCCCCCCTTCTAGATTTTGTTCTAGAAGGATAACTCAAAGTTTCATAATCAACTCAACAAATCGGGACCAACAAGTGGTATCAGAGCAGTGTTAAGCTGTTCTGATATTGATTTTAGGTCTTCACTAAGATTCTGAATTTTTTTTTCATTCTCTTTATTGTTACTAACAGTGCTACTAATAAGTTTTTGTGGAGTATTTTGTTTCTTTATTTCATCATGTCATCAGGAAAAAGCAAGAAGTCCAGGAATTTACCTGAATTTTCTATTGAAGATTATGATTACTGGAAATTCAGGGTGGAGAATCACCTCAAGGCCATCCATGATAGGATGGAAGAGGTTCTTGAAGAAGGACCTATAAAATTTTATCATTGAGGCACTAGCACTGGCGCTAAGTCAGCTGAATCCAGAACCAGACAAGAGAAAAAGAGTTCTGAATTGACAAATGATGAAAGAAAGATCCACAATCTTGATCAAGTAGCTCGAACTGAAATCATTGAGATTCTAAGTAAAGATTGGATAGAGAAGGTTAAGAGATGCAAAACTGCCAAAGAAATGTGGCAGACTCTGGCAAATGTTTGTGAAGGATCAGAACAAGTAAAAGAGAACAAGCTGCAGTCGGTCTTGCACGCATTTGATACATTCAAAATGAAGGAAAATGAATCTGTGGATCAGTTAGATGTAAGGTTGACGAATCTCCTCAACAAAGCAGCTGACCTTGGAAAGAACTATACAGAGAAGGAGATTAATAACAAGATTCTGAGATCATTAACCAAGAGATGGAGGGAGAAATCCAATATCCTTAAAGCTACTCAAAATTTATCTGCTATTACTCACCATACTTTGTTCTCTCATCTTAAAGCTCTAGAATATGACATTCAAATAGAAGATGAGGAGGATGAGATGAAGTCGAGCACCTCATCCAAGTTTGTTGCCTTTGTCAACAAAAAAGACAAGATGTCAACAGAGTCTGTAGGAGCTGACCTATCTTTGAAGGAGCAGATGGCTCTGCTCACCAAAAGGTATGATAGATTAAGAATGAAGTATAAATGAAATAAATTGAGATTTGCAGGTAAGGATAGATCAAGATCCAAATCAAGAAGAAAGGAAGATGATTCTACAGATGATGACAAAAGCAGGAGCTAGACGAGAAGATTTAGATCACCTGTCAAAAGAAATCCTTCCAGCCCTAAATCTGACAGGAGTGATATTTGCTACACATGCAACAAGCCAGGACACTTCAGCTATGATAGTCCTCAACAGACTCCTAAAGAAAGGGAAGAGAAAAGGAAAAAGAGAGACAGGAGATTTGCAGATCAAAGGGCTCTCTTAGCTGAAGAAAAGGAGTCAAGAAAATCATCATCATCATCATCCTCATCTGATTTTGGATCAGATGATGAGATCTGTCTCATGGCTAAAGAGGTAATCTATTATTCATCCTCTGATAATGATTCCTGTCAGTCTGCATCTGATTTTGATCAAACTGTTATTCATGAATTATTGAGAGATTTAAAGACATCTCTGGCTGCTTATAAACAGCTAGAGACAGAAAATTTGGCTTTAACGGATCAAATTCAGATTCTAATTAAAGGAAAGCAGGTGATGAACTATTCAGAAACTGAGGAAACATTCAAGGGGGAATGTTTTCCCCAAGCTGAGGCTAGTACATCAGCCAGCTTACCTGAAAGATTAGAAAGTGAATTAAAAACTTTAAAAGACAAATTTGAAGTAATCTGTGCTGAAAATGAATTAATTAAGAAAGACAATGAGAAGCTAGTCTTCAAAATTAGTCAACACAGTCAGCAAAGGATCACATCTTTAATACATCTCAAAAATCCCATGACAAAATAGGTCTTGGTTATGACAGAAATAATAAATCAGATGTTCAGAAACCTAGGAAATTTGTAAAAGCATCTGATCAATCAAAAGAGGTTAAAATTGGTCCTTGGAAACCTATTAGTCAAGTAAGGACTGCATCTCCCAGCTTGAAAACAAAAATTCAGCTGAGGACTCCTTATCAGACTAAGAGAAATCCAAGAACCAAAATAAGAAGAAATTCTTATTATAATCCTTTTGATGGAAGAAGCAGATTTTATCCCACATTTCCTAAGTTTAGGAGAATTACTAAATCTGAATACAACAAGTTATCATTCAAAAGTGATACAATTGTAGACAGATTTGGTAGAAAGACCAAGTCTGATTTATTATTTGGAGATGAGATTTTTATCTGGTTACCTAAAGTGATACTTGACCTTCAAGGACCCAAGATCACTAGGGTACCTTATAACTAATCTGTTTTTCAGGATTCACAGGGATCATCACTCAAGGAAGAGATCTTAGCTTCCATATGGTACATTGATAGTGGTTGTTCACAACACATGACCCATAACAAGAGGCTGTTATCAAATTTCCAAAGCATTGATGGTCCAAGAGTATTATTTGGAGATAATAATTGTGGTCAGACTAAAGGTGTAGGTATTCTGATTATCAAGGATATTCAGGTATCTGAGGTATATTTTGTTGAAGGTTTGAAATATAATCTGCTATCTGTTTCCCAGTTTTGTGATAGAGGTTTTCTTGTAAAATTTTCCAAGGATAAATGTGATATCTTAGATAATTCCTCAGATAAGGTACTTTTAACTGGCTTCAGACATGGTAATGTCTATGTGGCCAACTTTAATAGTTGTCCCAAAGATACCTGTCTGATAGCTAAGGGTGGAGAAGACCTCAACTGGCTATGGCACAAGAGGCTTAGTCATCTGAATTTCAAGACCCTTAGTAAGCTGGCTAAAAATAACCTTGTCAAGGGATTACCTGAAAAACTTTTATCCACTGATCTTAAATGTGATGCTTGTCAGAAAGGTAAACAGCCTAGCCACTCATTTAAGAGTATTAACTCCTCTTCATCTGAAAGAGTTTTATAACTACTTCATCTGGATCTGTTTGGACCTGTTTCTCCTCTCAGTTTCAGTGGAAGGAAATATACTCTTGTTGTAGTAGATGACTTTTCTAGATACACTTGGTTTATATTTCTTTTCAAGAAAAATGAGACTATAAACAAGATCCCTGATCTGTTCAGACAGATTCAGAATGAAAAGGGTGTTAATATTATTAAAATAACGAGTGATAAGGGCACATAATTTTTGAATTCTTGTTTATCTAACGTTTTCAATGAGTGTGGAATTATTCATGAGACATCTTCAGCAAGAACCCCTTAACAAAATGGAGTGGTTGAAAGAAGGAATAGAACCTTGAAGGAAGCAGCCAGGAGCATGTTAGCTGAGTATGAAACCTCTCACGGAGGTTCTCGGGGTGAAGCCATCAACACTGACTTGTTACACCGCAGCAGTGCTTGGTTGTTAAAGACAAGGGTAAGACTCCATATGAGATTTGGAAGGGTAAGATTCCAAGAATCTCATATTTCAGAGCTTTTGGTTGTAAGTGTTTTATCCATAACAATGGGAAATCTAAGTTAAGAACTTTTGATGCTAAGGCAGCTGATGGAATATTCTTAGGATATTCTAATACTTCCAAGGCATTTAGAGTTTTTAACAAGACAACCCTTTGTGTGGAGGAAACCCCTCATGTTGTTTTTGATGAGTTGTTTTCCTTTTCAGATAAAGTGAATCAAATTTCTGAAAGTCTAGATAAAATTGAACTAACCAAGACTAAACATAGAACTGTCTATCTACCTAGTCTTGATTCAGAATCAGATAAAGAATAATCCCCATCGATAATCGAAGACAACTTCGATCGAGACTCCATCGTAACAGACACCCTTGACTTGGTGATCGGCGGGGTCACCGATGATGAAGGGGAACGTCGGTGAGGTAGAGTCGGAGGAGTTGCCCACCGAGACTCAAGATGAGGATCCTTCTCCTCATATAGGCAAAAGGATGAGAAGCTACCACCCATCCGATCAGATTATAGGAGACCCATCTAGTAGTGTGCGGAGACACACGAATGATCTTTGGACTCGAAAGTCTTTTCAAGCTGTTATGTGTCACTTCTTGAACCCAAGTCTATAGAGGAAGCTCTATCGATCCAAATCGGATAAGCGCCATGCAGAGGAGGCGCATCGAGTTTGAAAGACAAAATGTTTGGGAATTAGTGGAAAGACCCTTACACAGAAAGATTATAGGCACCAAATGGGTGTTTAAAAATAAAACAGATGAAAACAATATTATTGTTCGAAATAAGGCAAGATTGGTTGCACAAGGTTACTCACAGTCTGAGGGGATAGACTATGATGAAACCTATGCTCCAGTTGCCAGATTAGAAGCAATAAGGTTGTTCTTGGCATTTTCTGCATTTAAATATTTCAAAGTCTTTCAAATGGATGTTAAGTCTGCCTTCCTTAATGGTGTGTTGCTTGAGGAAGTCCATGTGGAGCAGCCTCCTGGGTTTAAGATCAATAACAAGGTCTATAAACTCAACAAAGCCCTATATGGACTGAAACAAGCTCCCAAAGCTTGGTATGATACCTTCTCTGATTTCTTGACATCAAATGGATTTTCAAAAGGTAAGATTGATAGAACTTTGTTTAGAAAGGAAGTAGATGGTAACATCTTATTAGTTCAAATTTATGTATATGACATAATCTTTGGTTCACCTAATCTGAAATTATGTGAAGAGTTTAGCATTCTCATGAAAAACAAGTTTGAAATGTCAATGATGGGTGAATTAACATACTTTCTAGGCTTACAGATTAAACAGATGAGTAAGGGCATATTCATACATCAGTCTAAATATGCTAAGGATCTGATTGAGAAATTTGGAATGACTACTAGCAGAGAAGTTAAAATACCTATGGCAACTAACTTCTCTATGGATTCAGATGAGCAGGGGATACCCACAGATGCAACGGAGTATCATGGACTGATTGGATCTCTTCTCTATCTCACTGCAAGTAGGCCAGACATAGCCTTTGTAGTCGGGGTATGTGCAAGATTCCAGTCTAATCCTAAGAAAACTCATCTGGAGACAGCTAAGAAAATTCTTAAATATCTCAAAGGAACCTTGCAAGTAGGGTTATGGTACCCAGCTGATGACAACTTTGAGCTGACATGTTATTCAGATTCATACTTTGGAGGATGTAAGATTGATAGGAAATCCACTTCAGGAACTTGTCATTTCTTAGGCAACAAATTAATTTCTTGGTTATCTAAGAAACAGACATCTGTTGCCACCTCCACAACTGAAGCTGAATACATGGCAGCTGGATGTTGTTGCTCTCAACTCCTCTGGATTAGTCAACAGCTTAGAGATTATAATATTCAAACATCAGCTGTTCCTATTTACTGTGATAGTAATAGTGCAATAGCTATGACTTACAATCCTGTTCTGCATTCTAGATGTAAGCATATAGACATTAGACATCATTTCATTAGAGATCATGTTGAGAAGAATGACATTAGAATTGAGAAGATAGCCACTGAATCACAAAGAGTAGACATTCTTACAAAACCATTAGCTGAGTCTAGGTTTAAAGAATTATGCTTAGAATTAGGATTACTTGATGCATCTTTAGCTGATTTCTAATTTGTTTGCATCTGTTTAATGTATTCCTTATCTCTGGTTATTTCTTTTCTTTAAATCAATGTCTAGAAAGAATTATCAGACTAGATATGTGTCAAAGGATAATCAGGTAGCTGATATCATTGATTTCCTTTTTAGGAATCAAGAATCAAGGATTAGTCATATTGACCTTATCTGACATGATAATTACTTATCTGACATTTGGTAAATCAGATGAGGGCACAATAGTCAGCTGATCTCCTGAAGAAACAAATGACTATCTGCATCCTATCTGATCTACCTCAAGCTACTAATGGTTTTCCTTAAGTCTATGTCTTTGCAGGAATAGGTCACAGATCATACTGTTTCACCTCACCTTTTCTCAAATCTTTTATTCTGACACCTTTGTTCCTAAATAAACTCCATATTTTTTTCATAAAAATATTTTTGGATTGATTGGTTGGGAAATCCAAGTCTGAGTCCGTTTATTTAATTGTTTTTTTAATAGCTAAAAAGTTAAAACTAAGCTGTTTTTTTTTTAAAATCAGACAGGTTACTTTATCAGATGACTTTACAAACCCATCTGTTTTTAAACCCATCTGTTTTTAAACTCATCTGTATTGCAAACCCTTATTCGAAGTAAGGTAACCCTAGGCTGACGTCAGGTATACTTACTTTCCTGCATAAAGTAACCTACATCTGTCAAATCAACAGTCTATAAAGTAACTATTTACACATTCCAAAGGCGAGTAACATCCACGCACTGAATCCCAATCGTTTATCTTAATTTTTAACCGTTGATTCATGCGCAGTAAAAACTTTTTAAATAAATGGCTCGGATTAATTCAAATTTTCTAAAAAGGCGGTTTCTCTTTCCAATCTTCCCTCCTATAAATACGTCTTCTTCCTCAATCAAACCTTTTCACTCTCAGAATTCTATACAAACACTCTGCAAATTTTCAAAAACTCCTAGTTGATCATTTCATGAGCACTTTCCAAAAACCAATAGGAGTTACATCAATGATGGTGGATGTTCACAATGATACGTATAACAAGAAGATTAAGTCTGAGATGTATGTCGATTTTGAGACGACTTCTGATGGTGAATCGAGGGAGATTTTGGAGTTATTGGAGAGGGCAGGATTGAGGACTTTTTGTTCCAAGAAATCCCCCTCCAATAAAACGTTGGACATGAGAGGGATTGAATTCTATGTCAACGGGACATTTGAGAATGGTGTATTCAAGACTAGGGTGTATGGAGAGGTTCTGACTGTAACTCCGACGGAGGTGGCCCGCATTTTTGACACGAGCAGTGAAGGAGTTAACCCCCTCACATACAAGTCCGATGACTGGGTAGAATCATTTGAGATGATTGCCCGGAATTCGATGAGGGACTGACAATCGGAGCTGAAGAAGAAGATTCTCCGGCGGAGGTATCATCTGCTGATGATAATTGTGACGAAGGTGATCCTTGGGGAACAGAGTTCCCATGATGGGCTGACCAGACCCAAGCTGTGCGTCATGAGAATGATAATAGAGGTTAATTCATGGATAGAGGGGAACATGGAGATCACCGGAGTTCATTTCACGTTTATGAAGAGTCAACTCAAAAATTTCCTATGCCAAGTAAAGAACATAACTATCATGGGGAATCAAGAAGAAGAAGGGGAGGAAGAAAATACAAGAGAAGAAGATGTAGAGAAGGGTCCAAGCAATGAGGAAGAAAGGAAGAATCCCTTGTCAAAAGTGAGGAAGAGGAGTGTCTATTAATGGACATGAGTTATAATGAGGAAGACAATTTAGAAGCACCTAAGGAGGCATTGAAGATTGAAATGAGCATTTCTATACCCTCTAACTCTTCAATTTGTGATTTAATTGAAAATGATGCTTCTAATGATTTAATTTTACCTCTTGTGCACTTTGACTATAGGAAAACATTAAGGAATTGCTTGGGCATCCTTGAAGAAAAAGAATGGAAGAGGAGGATGGCAAGAGAGCAAGAGGCGAATCCACCAAGAATAATGTTCAAGATATATATGGGTGGTTGGCCTATCTATTATGTGGACCTCCTAGATTATGAAGCTCAAAGGTTGAGATACAATGGCAAGGAGGATCGCTACCCTTGGCCATTCCGATGAAAGATGATTGGACGTGAAGAAATAAGTCCGGCAAAGGACAGTGGTAATTATTTGAAGATTCTTATGCCCGATTGTAGGTATGCTCACTACGTGGATTGAGAAAGCGATTGAAATTGCAAGGAAATGCAAGATCAAGAAGGAAAGTGCATTAAAGCTTGAAGAGTCCTACACATGCTTGAAGAAAGATGGAGTTTAAAAGCTTATTAGTACAATACTTCCTTTCAAACTTAGACTTGTCTAAGTTTGGGGGAGATGTTTCTCTTCCCGTTGCCTATCTTTTATACTATTTTATGATTATGGGTTTGTTGAGCTTATTGCTTATTGTTGATTAAACTATATTGGTATCTTGGATTTCTTGCATAGATTCTAGGAGCTAGACTTGATTTTGAGCTTATTGTGGATTTCTTGTCATATTTTTTGAGTATCATCTTGTGGTAGTGAGTATGCTTGGATTTATATACATGAGCACTTGTGTTTGATTTGCAAGATTTATTGGATTTTGATTTGATCATGAGTAGATTTGTAGCTTGAAGCTAGTATTCTTGATTAGTTGTGTAAAGATGGATGTGATTGATAATGCTTAATTCATTGCTCAATATGAAACCCGTGAGCTTTTGTGCCTTAATAATCGTACATCTTATACGGTTGATTTGATATTCCTTTGTGAGTGCATCAATCATGATTTGTATGCTAGAACTTGCCACTAGACTTGTTGATATTGATCTTTGTGTGATGTCTTGAAAGTGATAAGAGGCCATGTTTGATATGATTAGTCACTTTGCCAAATTTTTCCTACCAAATACATTTGATTTCCTTAGTGAGCCATGTTGAGCCTTATGATCCTTATTCTTTGGCAAGCCAAGTGAAATTGAAACCATTAACCTATTTTTATGAGCCTTTCTTATCCTATGCTTAGTTGAGCTTGAATGTGGCTAATGATGGTGATTTGATTGCTAAGTATGGGAAGATGATGAGCTAAGTGATGAATGAAAGCATAAAAGAAAAGAAGGGTTGTGAAAAAATTGAATTGTGAAGAAAGTGGTGATTATGAAGTGAAGAAAAATTCAATTTGTGAGCTTAAAAAGAGAAAGTTCAAGAGAATGGTGGATTGATCATTGAAGTTCAAAAGAAAGAGTGTGCTTGATGAAAGAGAAGAGATGTGCATTTGTATTGATTAGCTTACATTCAAGTCTCTACTACTTAGTCACTCTTATCCGTATATATCCCACCTTTCCAAAGAGCCTACATTACAACCTAAGAGAAAGACCTCTTTGATTCTTGATTGATCACAACTGATTTTGATCGAGATTAAGTCTTGTGGCAAACATATGGTGTGCAAGTTTGTGAATTTGATGATTGAGTGCTTTATACCTTGATACACTTGAGTGAAGAGTGAAACACTCCATGGAAGGAGCAATGTGTTGAGCATTTGATTGAACATTTGTTTGAGCATGATTCATCTTGATGGCTAGTAGATAGTTGCATTGATACAAGTGTTCATTGATGAGTTCGATTGTCTTATTTTTCGTCTATGGTGTTATGTGACATAATTGCAATCAATTCACTCCTTTGTTCTTAGTTTCTACGTTGCTCGAGGATGAGCAACAATTCAAGTTTGGGGGTATGATTGGAGTGAATTGATGCATGTTTTTAGGGCCTATTTTAGTGCAAAAAGTGAGCTAAAGTGTGATTTTTGTGCCTAAATGTGAAAAGTATCACTCTTTTGCCTAAAAAGTATTACTTTGTGAGATTTTGAGGTTTTTTGTCCGTTTTGCAGGTAAATCGGTAGAATTTTGCCAAACCAAGAGTACCGTTATTCTTAGAATGAAGAGACGATCATACGGGACGAAAACGGGGGTCGGGGCCAAAGCCCCGCGCGAGAAAAGTGCCCTGGACTCGAGCTCTGATCGAGGGACAAGAGCCTCGAGTCGAGGGCTATGCAGAAAAGGATCAAAATCAGAAAATGACAGCAGTCTCGACTCGAGGCATGACCCTCGAGTCGAGGGAGGTGAAAAAGGCGGCAACCTCGAGTCGAGGCCTGACCCTCGACTCGAGGGGGAGGTTTTTCCAAAAATTCGGTATTTAAGGGGAGAAGCAGAGCAATTCAGGGACATAAGTTCATAATAGCAGTTAGTAGCGGTTTTGGGGCGATTTCTCAGGCCCCAAGCCAATTTCTCTTGTAGATTAGAGTAGAAGTTAGAATTAGGAGTAGATTTCCATTGATTGTTGCTAGATTAGCCATAGATTAGCATTTGATAATTGTAATTCTTTCAATTCAAGCTGTTATTTCATTTGGAGATTGATGTTGAAGACTCAAGCATTCCTCTTTTTGTTAATTGAAGATCATTTGGTGATGTTTTTCCTCTTTTGTCTCTTTAATTTTCTAATTGTTTTGATTTGCTTTGTGTTTGATCAATTCTATCTCCTTCCCATGGATTTCACCCTGGGCTAAATCTTTTGTGCTTGGGTTAATTGAAATTGATGATGATTTGATTGATGATGCTATAATTGTTGATGATTGGAGATCAATTGAGTAGATTGCTTACTAATTGTGATTCTCAATTGTGCTTCATGCATAATTATCTCTTTAGATTAGTGTTAGATCACCCTAGCTATAGACGAGAGTTGCGCTAACGTGATCCGGGATTAATCGGGTGATAATTGTGTATGAATGTATGGATTGGGTGCTTCGGAATCGAGAGATTAGTTGCACTAAGGATACTCACATTAGTTTGTTTCCTAATTCTGATTCTTCATTGTGCTTTGTGTAAAATTGTCTCTTTAGATTAATGGTTAATCACCCTAGCAATAGGCGAGAGTTGAGCTAACGTGATTAGGTGTTAATCGAGTTTCAATTTTGCATGATTGTATGAATTGGAGATTTCTACATTGAGAGATGGGAAAGACTAAGGATACTCACATTAGGCATTTTGATTTTAATGGAGTGATTAATTTCATTATGGTTTATGCTTTCTATCTTAGTTGATTTGCAATTTGATTCAATTGTAGCTTGTTGATTGATGATTCATTGATGGATGTTAATCCTAGCACCTCTATCCCACCATTTATTGTTGTTGTTGTTGTTATCGCATTCTTAGTGTTCGATCAATTGTTTGCTTGTTGTTTAATTGTATTCTTGCAAGTGTTTTGTTGTTTTTGTTCCAACCCATTGTTGCAACTCTAGTCACTAAAAACTCGTATTTCTAGGGCCTCATGTGCATACTTTTTCCCTTGGGTTCGATATTTTGTTGATTGGTCTTAATAACTCTTACCCTATACACTCCAATCAGCACTTCATTAAAATACACATCTATCACACGAGCTATCAATTCAGCATTCTATTCTTACAAATTCACAAGTTTTCAAAAGAATTTTTTTAAATCAATTCTAAGTGTTTATAGAACACTTTACTTGTAATCTTCAAAATCCACTACTCACTGTAATAGTTAGATTCAAGAGAAGAAGTTAGGAGTTTTGAAGATCTGAAGAAATTTATAAGCTGTAAGTTGTAAGTCAGATTGTAAGTAAGTAAGTAGTAAGCTGGTCCCTTCTTCAAGTTGGAGAAGGAGAGTGGATGTAGGATTATTCATAATCCGAACCACTATAAAATCAGGTGTTCTTTATTGCTTTACTTTACTTTTCTGTCAATTTCAATTTTCAGTTTATTAATCAAAGACTAAATTCAGATTCAAAGTTAAAACTAAAATATCAGGTTACTTTTGATCTTGATCAAGTCGAGTTTAAAATTGAATTCCACTGTGCTACTTGGGTTTTTGAGTAAGTTTGAAAGATTTTATAAAAATCTATAAATCTATTCAATCCCCCGTTCTAGATTTTTCCTAGAAGGTTAATTCAAGTTTTCCTAAGATACTCAACCAAGTGGGACCAACAAGCGTATTGGATCGATTTCTGGTATGAATAATTATACGTATTCTTGCAATGAGTGAATGGATTTCTTGATGTTTCTCGCGCGTATCATTAATTAAAATCCTTCACTTCAATTTATATGATCCTGAATTTGACTAGCCGTTAGGCTAATTTGTCAATCAGGTCTTCAAGAAATGGTAAGTGACCGTTGGATGAATTGTTGACCTTGGATAATTGATTGTCTGATATCAATCAATTATCTCTTGATTGATCTGATTGAGAATCCAATCTTAACTAGATTGATTATGAGTATCTCTGATTATTCTTCTGACTTCCATCAATCCTGATAAATCTCTCAATGTCAACTCTAGCAACCTTACACATCTTACTTCAGCACAGTTTCACAAGCTTGCTGTAGCAAGGATTCCAACCTTGCTGACTTCACTTTAACCTTTCTTGACAACTTCCTTTTTGCAGAATAACTTATTATCTCTTCTTGATCTTCACGAAACCCTTTTAGATTTTCTTGAATGCAATCCTACTTGATCTTCAAGTCTTCTGATCAGCAGCCTTCAGTTCTCAACCAATATGGATCTTTAGGTTAAACCTAGCAGGATTAACTATACTAAGACATCAACCCTATCTTGATCATCAGCTGACTAACAGGCTCAGCTGGTCCTATTACACTTAGGTTTTAGGAACATCATCAAAACATACATATTCTAGTCCTAACATGCATGGACGTGTTGTCTCTGGTCAGAAGGGATCCTCGGCTGATGATGCATTGGAGATTGAAGATTCATCTTCAGAGTAGGTAGACGACATCATTTCACTATAGGCCGCTGGTGAGAAGGAGTAGGTAACTCATCCTTCCTCTCCTTCTTTTCATGATGCTTTGTCTGGTTCTCAAGAGAGACATTCCTCTAAGGGAGTTGGCGATGAAACCGTGGGCATGAGTGCCGCGCTGGAGCCTACCACCCAGGTTGCTTAAGGTAATCCTAGCACAGAAGTACAAACAAAGAATCTTGCTATAAGGATTCGTGGTCCGTTCGAAGAATGTCTGGTGATGGAAGCTACATCATGGGTTGATAGCAAGTTTTCAAATTTGCTGAACGAAAATTGTTGATCGATATCATGGTGTGGAGGGATGCTCGACTGGGGACTGCTGATGATCTAATTTTATTGATTGAAGAGATGGGATGCAATGTCTTTTCTGACTGGAGTACGATTTACGTACAAAGGCTGGAGTGGCGACAACTTTTGACCTGTCTACGGATCATCAGATTGGTTGTTTGGTCGCGAGGCTGCTGGGAAAGCCAGAGCCTATTGAGGAGATTTCAGGACCTCATGTTACCATTTCTGCTGAGACTAGGAATGTTGTCAATACCCTTCCTTCTAATTTGCAAGATTTTTCTCTCTCTTCGTTTACCAAATTTTATGCCTGTTGTTGTACATGAGAATCTGTCTAAATCTTATGCTGATAAGTTTGCTGAGTTGACAAACCAGTATGCCACAATGTTTGCTATTCTTGATGCGAAGTATGCTTCGTTGGCCGCAAGTATTGAGTCATCCAAAGCTTATATTGATGCTGCCATTCTGATGGCCCCTGAATTGATCCGGAAGACTGCCGCTGAGATGTTCTCTGAGCAACAGCAGAACATCATCGATACACTCAGTAGTATGATGCTCAATATCATGAACGAAGTACGAAAGCAGATTGAGGCTATGAAAGTTTTGCAGGAGAAGGGTGAAGCAAGGTCTAGACAGTTAGGCATTGAGCGAGAAATGGTAGAGATTAAGGCAAGTCGTTGATTGTAGGAATCGGGCAAGCAATTTTAAGACAACCAAGTATATCGAACCCAAGGGAAAAAATATACACGTGAGGCCATAGTAATACAAGTTATCGATTACTATTGTTGTAATGCAGTTTTGGCTCTAGAATCTCACTACAAATGCTAGAAATAAAAATCAAACACTAAGCAAGCAATTTATCAAACACCTTGAATGCAAGAACAAGTAGCTAAAATTTAATGGGGGATTAGGGTGCTAAGGATAATATCCATCAAGGAATCAATGATCAACAAGCTATGATTGAATCAAATTGCAAATCAACTAAGATAGAAAGCATAAAACTATCATGCAATTAAGCTTCCATTAATCACACAATGCCTAATGTGAGTATCCTTAGTGCAACTAATCTCTCAATTAAGAAGCACCTAATTCGTACAATCATACACAATTATAACCCGATTAATCCCGGATCACGTTAGCTCAACTCTCGCCTATTGCTAGGGTGATCAAATATTAATCTAAAGAGATAAAAATGCATGATGCACAATGAGAATCACAATTAGGGAACAAACTATCTCAATTGATTAACAATCATCAACAATCATAGCATAAGGCAATCAAATCATCCTCAATTTCAATTATCCTAAGCACAAGAGTATTAGCCCATGGTGGAAAGAGCAAAACCCATGGGTAGAAAATCTAATTGAGCAATTAAGAATCTAATCAACACAATTAATGAATTAAAAGGAGTAAAGTGGAAGAACATCACCAATTGGATTAAAATGAACTCAAAAAGAATACTTCAATCTTCAATGTATCTTCAAATATGCTCTTCTCTTCAATTGAATTACAACTTGGAAATGAAAATCTAATGGATCAAAAGCTAATCTAGGGTACAATTGATCAAAATCTATCTAAATCTATCAATCCAATCAAACTACAATGAGAATTAAGCTATGCAATGAGAAATTCACCCTAAAAACTGTAAAATAACTGCTCTAATGAAGGTTATGGAGATTATGCTCTGTTTTCCACTTAAATGGGCTTTAAACAAAAATTTTTGAATTTAGGCATCCCTCGACTCGAGGTTGGGGCCCTGATTGGAGTGAGTTGATGCATGTTTTAGAGCCTATTTTAGTGCAAAAAGTGAGCTAAAGTGTTAGTTGTTTTGCCTAAATGTGAAAAGTATCACTCTTTTGCCTAAAAAGTATTATTTGTGAGATTTTGATGTTTTTCGTCCATTTTGCAGGTAATTCGGTGGAATTTTACCAAACCGAGAGTACCAATAGGCTTAGAATGAAGAGATGATCATACGGGACGAAAATGGGGGTCGGGGCCGAAGCCCCGCGCGAGAAATGTGCCCTGGACTCGAGCTCTGGTCGAGGACCATGAGCCTCGAGTCGAGGGATATGCAGAAAGGACCAAAATCGAAAGAAAAGTAGGAGTCTCAACTCGAGGCATGACCCTCGAGTCGAGGGATGAGACAAAAGCAAGAAGCCTCGAGTCGAGGCATGACCCTCGAGTCGAGGGAGGAGAGTTTTGCAGAAGCCTCGAGTCGAGGCCTGACCCTCGACTCGAGGGGGAGGTTTTTCCAAAAATTTGGTATTTAAGAGGAGAAGCAGAGCAATTCAGGGACATCAGTCCAGAATAGCAGTTAGTAGCGGTTTTGGGGCGATTTCTCAGGCCCCAAGCCAATTTCCTTGTAGTTAGAGTAGAAGTTAGAATTAGATTTAGATTTCCATTGATTGTTGCTAGATTAGCCATAGATTAGCATTTGATCATTGTAATTCCATTCAATTCAAGCTTGTAATTCATTTGGAGATTGGTGTTGAAGACTCAAGCATTCCTATTTTTGTTGATTGAAGATCAATTGGTGATGTTTTTCCTCTTTTGTCTCTTTAATTTCTTAATTGTTGTGATTTGTGTTTTGTTTTATCATTTCTATCTTCTTCCCATGGATTTCACCATGGGCTAACTCTCTTGTGCTTGGGTTAATTGAAATTGATGATGAATTGATTGATGATGCTATAATTGTTGATGATTGGAGATCAATTGAGTAGATTGCTTCCTAATTGTGATTCTTCATTGTGCTTTGTGTAAAATTGTCTCTTTTGATTAATGGTTGATCACCCTAGCAATAGGCGAGAGTTGAGCTAACGTGATTAGGTGTTAATCGAGTTTCAATTTTGCATGATTGTATGAATTGGGGATTTCTACATTGAGAGATGGGAAAGACTAATGATACTCACATTAGGCATTGTGATTTTAATAGAGTGATTAATTTCATGATGGTTTATATTTTCTATCTTAGTTGATTTGTAATTTGATTCAATTGTAGCTTGTTGATTGATGATTCATTGATGGATGTTAATCATAGCACCTCTATTCCACCATTTATTGTTGTTTTTGTTATCGCATTCTTAGTGTTCGATCATTTGTTTGCTTGTCTTAGTTTGTATTTTGCAAGTGTTTGTTGTGTTTGAGCCATTCCTTGTTGCAACTCTAGTCACTAATAACTTGTATTTCTAGGGCCTCATGTGCATACTTTTTCCCTTGGGTTCGATATTTTGCGATTGGTTTTAAAAGCTCTTGCCCTATACACTCCAATCACGCCCTCGAGTCGAGGTTCCTTACGTCGCGAATGCGATTCTTCAATTTGTCTCCAGCCTCGAGTCGAGCTCCAGCCCTCGTCTCGAGCTTGCCTCCTTCGCCCCGATCCTTGACTCGAGGGCTGAGCCTCGGGTCGAGCTTGCTCTAATTTTTCGAATCCTCTCTCTTAGCCGGCAATCTCGGGTCAAGGCCCCTGGCCCTCGACCAGAGGTCAAGTCCAGGGTATTTTCTCGACCCGGACTCCGCCTCTGACCCCTGTTTTCACCCATCTTGATCGTCTTTTCACCCTATGAATGCCAGTACTCTCGGTTTGGCCAAATTCCACCGATTTACCTGAAAATGGGACGAAAAACATCAAAAATCTCACAAGTAATACTTTTTAGGCAAAATAGTGATAGTCTACACATTTAGGCACAAAATCTAACACTTTTGATCACTTTTTGCACTAAAATACCCCCTAAAATCATGCATCAATTCACTCCAATAATAATACACCCAAACTTGAAGTGTTGCTCGTCCTCGAGCAATGTAGCAAATAAGCACAAAAGAGTGAATTGATTGCAATTATGTCTCATGGCACCATAGAAGAAAAATAAGACAATCGAACTCATCAATGAACTCAAGTATTAATGCAAACTCTCAACTAGCAATCAAGAGGAATCATGCTCAACCAAATGCAAATCAAATACTCAACACATGGCTCCTTCCATGGAGTGTTTCATTCATCACTCAAGTGTATCAAGGTAAAATGCACTCAATCATCAAATTCACAACCATGTACCCCATAAGCTTGCCAAAGGACTCAATCTCAATCACAATCATTTGTGTTCAATCAAGAATTAAAGATGTCTTTAATCAAGGTTGTAATGTAGGCTCTTTGGAATGGGTGGATTGATTTAGGTTAGAGTGACTCAAATAGTAGAGAACTTGAATGATAACTAACACTTCACTAGACTTTTCTTCTAAATCTTGATCAATCAACTCTTTCTCATGCCTTTCAAATTCAAACACCACCATTCACTTGAGCTTTCTTTCTTACAAGCTCACAATTGAATTTTTCTTCTTTTTCACTTTCACAATTTTTTTCACAATTCATTTTTTTTCATCAACCTTTTTTTTTTTCAATCAACTTAGCTCATCCTCTTTCCACCACACTTTACAAGCAAATCATCATCTATAGCCAACAATCAAGCTCTACTAAGCATAGGACAATAAGGCTCATAAAAATAGGTAAATGGCTTCAATTTCACTTGGCTTGCCAAAGAATACAAATACTGGGCTCAAAATGGCTCACTAAGGAAATCAAATGTTTATTATGGGGAGAAATTTGGCTAAGTGACTTATCAATCCAAACATGGCCTCTTATCATATTCATGACATCTCACAAAGATCAATCTCAACAAGTCCAAAGACAAGTTCTAGCATACAAGTCCATGAATGATGCACTCACAAAGAAATTCATTCAACCGTATAAGATGTATGATTATTAAGGCACAAAAGCTCATGGGCTTAAATTGAGCAATGAATCAAGCATTTTCAATCACATTCATCTTCACATAATTATCAATCATGCTAGCATCAAGCCACATATCAACTTATGATCAAATCAAAATTTAATATATCTTGCAATTCAAGCACAAGTGCACATGTACATAATCTCAAGCACACTCACTAAGTCAATAATGATAACTAAAAGATAAGCAATAAATCCACAATTAAGCTCAAGACAAATCAATCCAAAAAATATGTAAGAAATCCAAGACACAAATATAACATAATCATTAATAAGCGATAAGATCAATAAATCCAAGACCATCAAATCATCCATAGAAATCAAATAACCACAAATCCATCAAAAGTCAAGCCATAGAGTACAACCCAAACGACCATAATCAATTCAGTACAAATCAATCACCAAGAAGAAATACTAAGAGAGCTAAAGGGAACTAGAGGAGAGGGATAGGAAATAGGGGGATCTCCCTAATCATCAGTCGGAGGCGGTGGAGGAGGGTAGTGGCCCGGCCTGAAGTTCCACGAGCTCATCTGCTGGAGGAGTGAGTACATGTCTTGCTGATTCTTCAAGTACTCTTCCTGCATCCTCCTCGTCTCTTCATTAAAGCGACGAGACTCCTCCATGACTCGGAAACACTCGTCCCCTCTCGTGAGGCACTCCAACTGCATCTTCTGACTATCGGCCCACTGCCTCTGTGACGAGTTCCCGGCCTCAAACTGTCGACTCCGCATCTCATCCTGCCAGTAGTAGTTGATCTCTGGCAGGTACTCCTCATTCTCATCCATCCTAACCGGCTCCTCAGCTTGCTCCTCTTCTTCAGCTTCTTCATCTTCGTTCTCTTCCTCTGCAGCCTCTGCCTCTGCCTCGTCCTCCGATCCGAATCCGCCCTACTGCCCTTCCTCCTCATCATCATCCTCACGGAGGTGCACTCCGTGCTCCCGAGTATAAGCATCAATGGCCTCGGTATGTCGCTGCGACCACATCCAAAGGTTAATAGTCACATGCCCTGCGGCTCCGAACACAGTGGTCAACCTCTTATTAGGAAGAGGGAATCGACCTCCGAGGTGCTGCTGAAAGCACCAAGTCCTCCCGATGAGGTCTAGTCTCTTCATACACCTCATCGTGTCAGTGGTCAAGTCAGGGCCCTCTAGTGCTCGCATGTTATGCGTCGGGATGCTGAAGTGCTCGGCTATAAGAGTAATCAAACCTCCAAAATGAATCTTCTTGAATTGGCTGCTCGTCACCCTCTCAAACAAATAGCAAAGATAAGCAGTAGTGTTGAAACGAACCCCATGGAGGAAGCACCATAAAACATAAAGCTTCTCAGATACAACTGCTCCTCCCTCAGAACGGGCAAAAATCGTGCTAGATGAGATCTTCTCCAAATACCTCATCACTGGGTTACGGATCCTGGTACTCTTAGACTTTCCCGGAATAAACTGCGGCTGCTCAGGTGCTCCCGAATCCAGGATCCTTCTCCAAAACTTTTTGGCATTATACTCTCATCTAATGTTAAGCAATGAGCTGTCTAGATCGGTCGGTGCACCAATAATCTCGTTGATCTCGTTCACAGTAAGTGTATACTCATTCCCTATCAACTCGAAAGTGATCGCCCTCGGGAACTTAGCCTTCCTAGCCTTGTCGAATGTCACGGTGCACAAGAACCCTAGAGTGAGCCCCAAGTAGGTCCGTGGCCTCTTAGCCAAGAAGCCGGACATGCCAACCTGCTCGAAAAGTCTGGGGATGTCGTCCTCTATCTCTATAGAGACCATACAGTCATGGTTTACAAGGTGGGTCTTCACCACCTTGTTGTAGATCTCGATATATAGATTGGAATGCTTCCTCCACTTATAGTCCTCCCACAAAATACCCAACTGAACCGGCATCTTGTTGGCGAATCTTACGGCTCTATCTCTCTTTCTGAACTCCTCATCAGGAAAGTTATGTCCGTCGGCACCTCGAAACATTTTCCTACAAAATTTCCCAAGGCAATAATTAGCACATAATAGTAGCAAGACGGGCAACATATGATAGCAATTAAGCACTTGAACGAGTCAAGCATCACAACTCAATCTCCAATCACAATCAATTCCTACGTGAATAATGCAACACGCTCAATCAATTCGGTCAATTAGTCAGAACTAAAGTAACATAATCAATAGAAGTGCTCAATAAACCCCACAAATATGCATACTC
The DNA here is from genome assembly GCA_030762865.1 of Paraleonurus japonicus. Lineage (NCBI taxonomy): Eukaryota > Viridiplantae > Streptophyta > Magnoliopsida > Lamiales > Lamiaceae > Paraleonurus > Paraleonurus japonicus. The sequence continues at coordinate 31,545,914 of CM061057.1, forward strand.
AACTAAATGGCCTCAACACTCAAATACCATCACTTAAGCTCACTAAGATATGCAATTAGGCTCAACGAAATTACCAACAATAGTAAGCCATCTAATCGAGTATTTAGAACAATAATAATCCATAATCATGCACTTCTATCATCAATCATGCAACACTTGACCAAATTTCAAGTACATTCACTAGGAATCCTCACACCACTAGGCAAATTCATTCCCAAGCCAAAAATTCACAAAGGCATAAGCAATACATCACAATTAATCATAAGCATGCCTTCAAACTCAACAATCAAGATTAATCAACAAATGGCTCAAATTCGTCCAAATCAATCATGCATACAAGGTGTTCGTAAAAATACCACAATGAAATTCAACATTCAATGCATAAAATTGGCAAAATTCATCCTGCGCATGCAATAATCACATCAAAGGCGAACATTGAAGAGCCAAGAGGTGAGCATTACATACCTTGTTCAAGTAATTTGGCCTTGGAACCGAATTGGAAGACACCCACTCAAGATACCAAAAATCACCAAATGTCTCACAAAAACCCTCTCAAGATATAAATTTTGATGGACTAGATGGATGTAATGCAAAGGAAAATAAGATTAATCGGTGAAATAGAGCAACTAAGGTTGAAAAACTGGTGAAATCACGATGGGGAGTTTGGGAATTAGGGCTCCTCGACTCGTGCTGTGCAATATGGGAACTAATTGGCGTTATTTTAAAAAAACGTCCCCAGCCTCGAGTCGAGCTCCAGCCCTCGACTCGGGGCATCCAAAAATTGAAGTCCTTCTACTTGAGGCTCAGCACTCGAGTCGTGCTGTGTGTTTAAAATTCCGCTTCGACTTGAGGCTCAGGCCTCGACTCGAGGGATGCATGATTTTGTGAAAATTGACTAAGTATGGAACCCTCGACCCGGGGGATTCTGTTAGGATGTATACTATAAGCTTAGCTTTTGTATGCACATCTTTTTGAGTATGAACATCCTTTTAATATGAGATTCATTATGATCAAAATACTTATTGTTCATGATTGTTATATATATCATTATTTTATCAAGAATAATCAATACTGTAGATAACATGGTGTGTGGTGTCACACAGAAGATCATGCTATCAGTTCCTTATAGATTATAAATAATATCTCACAAACCATTGGAACGGTTGTAGTGTAATTTGGTATTAGTCTATCTTGACTATAAAGTTACACTAGTACATTTTATATGTATTGAGCAGGACCATAAGAGGTTGTTCAATTTGTACTGACTATATAAAAGAACAAGACCTCTGTTGTTATGGATGTACGTCTTCTTAATCCCTATATAATAACGGGCACGTGTACTCAGTGTATGTTTCTTTGATTTGCCAATGGGTGAGATTTATTAAAGCAATATGCTCGGTGAATTGGGAGATAACATTGTTTATATGGTGTGCTGTTAATTATAGAAGGAATCCGTGTCCTAATTATTTAGGATGATGATGTCCCCTTGAGGAGCTCATAAAGATTATTATGTAAACCCTGCAGGTGGATTTAATCCGACATAATAATAAAGATGAGTGGTACTACTCTTGGAATTAGATATAAATTAATTAAGTTGTCAGTAATTTAATTAATTTATGGACATTCGATATCTTAAACATGGGGAAATAAATGTACACATAATAAAGGAGCCCATATTATAATATGGGATTAGGACGGTAATTCAATTGTAACTCTTTAGTGGACTGAGTTATAATTGATGGGCTTAAGTAAAGTGTTCGAACTGAACACAGGATATTTAGGCCCATCAGGAGGCCCAACCCTAATTCCTCCTTAGGGTCCCTGTTGTAGCCTATAAATAAACCCTAACATCAGATCCTCCAGACGTGTGAAAAAAACGTGAGATTAGAGAGAGGCGGATTCTGATTCCTTGGAGGATCGTCGACCACTCGACGTCCAAGGGAAAGGGATAGGAATATGGCAGAAGACCGTGAGGTTCGAGGCTCATCCTTCGATCGCAGTTCTGACCTTAGAACTGGTTCGTCTTCACCTGTTACGGTGAATAAAGGTACAATTCTATCTGCTGCGTTTATGTGTTTGCTATCCCGAATCTGATAATTTCATAGAGTTGGCGATCGGTGGTTCCAACACCCTCGACCCGGGGGATTGGTCACCTCGACCCGGGGTCGAGTCTAGGGAATTTTTACGAATTCCCAAACCCGGCCCGACCCCCAAAAATCCTAAAAATAACCTATTCGACCCCAACGAACCCAAATATGCAAAAACTAACCTTTTTGGTCCCTCGATTTAAACCCGGTTGCTCATTCGATTGAGGAGACCGGGGTCTCTTCCTTTTTGTTCATTTTTCACCAAATTTTTAAGCACTTCTCCTTATCGTCTTGAATTCCCTTGCAATTCCAATCACTTTCCCATCAAATGTAGTAAGTGTACCTACAATTGGGCATAAAAATCATCAAATCATTACCATAAAGAGATGCACGCCAACAATAAACGATCAACACCCCCAAACTTGAATGTTAGCATGAATTCAAAGTTTGGCATAAGGGTGATATAAATACATATGCAACTCCAAATGGTATCAACAATAAGTTCAATACTCCAAATAAATCCCATAGCATAAATTCATAACCTCCTAAGCATGAGCAATAAAATTCCTAGCCAATTCTCATAAAAATGGACCAAAAACAAAAGCAAACAAAAACACAAACACACCAAAGCAACAAAAGGGATGGGCTGCCTCCCATCTAGCGCTAGGTTTAACGTCCTTTACCGGACGAAACTCAAAGAGTTCATACTTCTCTTTCCTTGAAGACATGAGGATCATCCTTATGCCTCACTAGATTTTCTTTTGCAAAAAATGCAACATCCCCACTTGTCTTCTAAGAGGAGCTTTCCTCCTTCTTTGATTTCCTTCACCGTCAACACCTCCTTGAGTCTTTCCACGCCGAGTAATCTACTCTAATTCGATTCACTCCACACCACTTGGTCTCCAACAATGAAACTTGCTTCCTTCTTCTCAAGTGGTGTCTTTTTCCTCTTCTAACACCCCCAAACTTGAGCATTGCTCAAGCTTGGCCACATTCTTCTCACCTTCTTCAAGCTTCTTATCTCCGGGGTCAGGCAAAGGTTCAACGAGAGCTTTCTCCTTCCTAAGATCATCAAGAGAAACACAAGACTTATTAGCAATCACTTTACAAGAAGGAATAAAATGCTCATTAACTAAAGAATTAGAAGAAGTAGAAGGTGTAGAATCATCCCTATCAATGGAAGGGTATAAATCGATGATCTCAATGTATCCACACGTCTTCTTCTCCAAAGTCCTTGGAGCATCTTCTTCCAATGGAGCTCTAGTAAATGTCACCTCTTCTCCATTAAAGCTTAACTTGAGCTCCCCTTTCTCAACATTGATCATGGCTTTGCCGGTGGCAAGGAAAGGTCTACCAAGAATGATAGGTGCCTCAAGCTCTTCCTTCATATCAAGCACAATAAAATCAACCGGGAAGATAAACTTGCCAACTCCTGCTAATACATCTTCAACGATCCCAAAAGGATGAGTATACGATTGATCCGCCAATTGAAGATTGATATTTGTTGTAGCCACCTCTCCTAACTCCAACTTCTTAAAAATGGACAAAGGCATGACATTTATACTAGCTCCCAATTCACATAAGCCTTGGACTTTCTCATTCTCTCCAATTTCACATGGAATTATAAAACTCCCTGGATCCTTTAGCTTTTGAGGTAGGTGTCTCTCTTGAATCTCCTTACATTCCTCTACCAATTTGATCATACCCTTCTCATCCCATCTTCTCTTCTTTGACATTATTTCTTTCAAAAATTTCTTGTAGTGGGGTATTTGCTCAAGGGCATCCAAAAGTGGAATATCAACATGCAAGCTTTTAAAAACCTCTAAAAACTTACCAAACTCCTCATCAAGCTTCTTCCTCCCAAGTCTTTGAGGAAATGAAACTGGAGTAGGTCTCATGGGAACTCCCCATGCTTCTTTCGACTTCTCTTCTTCTTTCTTGGACTCTCCCTTTGCTTGAATCTCTTCACTTGCTTTCTCTTCAACCACACTTTCTTCACTCACTTCTTCTTTCTCCACCTCTTTCTCAATTTCAACTTCATTGGGCATCTTTGGGCCTTCATAACTAGCACCACTCCTTAATTGAATAGCACTACAAAACTCCTTTGGGTTGGGCTCGGTGGTAGATGGATACTTCCTCTTGTTTTGTAAATGGTCCACGGTAGACGAAAGCTTCCCAACCGTTGTGGCTAATTGTCCCACTTAATGCTCAATAGTCTTAAATCTTGTGTCCATTTGCTTTCCAATGTCATCTAGCCTCGAATCATTCGCCTTCAACCTCTTCACTATCATACCAAGAAGCTCCTCCGTGGTGGCCTTCCCCTCATTATTCGGTGCTTTGGCACCCGGATCAAATCCGGGAGGAAATTGAACGACGGCTCTTGGATTGGCATAAGAAAAATTTCCGTGTCTCCTCCAATTGTTGGCATTAAATGGAGCTTGAGGTTGAGGTTAAAAATTACCTTGAGGCCTATTTTGATAAGGCATTTGATATGGCCTTGCACCTTGGAAATTCCCTTGATAATTGCCTTGATAGCCTCCTTGATATGGAGGCCTTCCCATGTAGTTCACTTCTTCAATCGGCATAGGACTTGGACACATATCAACTTGAGGGATGGATGGACTCACACTTTGTTGGCTTTGAGAAGTAGTAAGAGCTCCCAAACGGTCCATCATCATCACCATCATAGTCTTCATAGACTCTATCTCCTCCACATGGGACACTCTATGATGAGCTCCACAATTAACCGACACTTGGAAAGAATCTTGGACAATATTCTCCATAATCTCATTCATTTGTGTTAGATCAGAAGAAGTTTTGATGAGTTAAAAAGAGTCAGACGAGAGTCAACTCTTTCTAAGAAAGATGACCAGTTAACTTTGAAGAACAGTTGAGGAAAAAGATCCAGTACTAGGCTGATCAGACTAGGAAGAGCTGGATAAGTCAGCTGAGTTTGAAGAAGCAGAGATCATTTTAAGACGAGCTTGAGACAAGTCATCTGCAGGAGACAACTATGAAGAGCTCAGACGATGTCAAGACAAGCTGAGTAGAATAAGAATGACAAGTCTTCATCAAGTCAGCTGCAGACGACTAGACCAAGATCAGCTGAAATCAAGGCAGTTATCAAGATTATGTTTGTTAGGCAGTTTTAGTTTGTTACAACAAACTAACTGTCTCTCAGGCTTATAAATAGGTCTAGGCACAATTTGAAAACACACAAATTAATTCTGCATTCTCACATTCATAATTCACAAGCTTTCTAAGAATTCACTCAAGTTTTCAAAGAAATTTTTACAAGTTTTAAATATTTATAGAACACTACCCTGTACATCTTCAACACACTCTTGCACTGTAAATTTAGAAATTCCAGAAAGTTTAGGAGTTGAAGATAGGCTTGAAGATTAAAAGATCATCGTCAGAGAAGTTGTAAATTGTAAGACTGTAAGTAAGTAAGTAAGTGGACGAGACCCTTCTTCAAGTTGAAGAAGGAGAGTGGATGTAGGATCAATTAGATCCGAACCACTATAAATTGTTGTGTTCTTTATTGTTTTCATTACTTATCTGCTCTTACTCAATTTCAACTTTTAATCAAATTCAATTTCAGACTCACATTCAGACTTGTAATCAAATTGCTTTTGATCTGTTTAAGATTGAGTTTAAACTTGCTTTCCGCTGTGTAAACTTTGGTTCCTTGAATTGATTTTCTAAGTGTTGAAAAAGTTGGAAAATCTATTTAACCCCCCCCCCCTTCTAGATTTTTCCTAGAAGTTTGTTTCAAGTTCTTTTATAATTTACTCAATCCGTGGGACCAACAAGTGGTATCAAAGCAGTATTGAGTTGTTCTGATATTGGTTTAAGGTCTTGATAGAGTTTCTGAAATTGTTTCTTGATCATCTTCTTTATTTTCAAACCACTGACCTTGCTACTAACAAGTTCCTGTTAAGTTTTTTTTTGTTTCATCATGTCGTCTGTCAAAAGTAAGAAGTCTAGGAGTCTGCCCGAGTTTTCAGTTGAGGAGTATGACTATTGGAAATTCAGGATGGAGAACCATCTAAAGGCAATTCATAATAGGATGGAGGAGGTTCTTAAAGAAGGACCTATTAAATTCTATCATGGAGGGACCAGTGATGGTACTGCTGCAGCTGAAACCAGAGTCAGACAAGAAAAGAAGAGTTCAGAGCTGACCAGTGATGAAAGAAAAATCCATAACTTAGACCAAGTAGCTAGGACAGAGATCATTGAAACTCTAAGCAAAGACTGGATAGAAAAGGTCAAGAGGTGTAAAACGGCTAAGGAGATATGGGAGACCCTTGCTAGTATATGTGAAGGATCAGACCAAGTCAAGGAAAATAAGCTGCAATCAGTGCTACATGTTTTCGATACATTTAAAATGAAAGAGAATGAAAAAATAGATCAGCTGGATGTGAGACTGACAAATCTTCTAAATAAAGCCGCAGATTTAGGGAAGAATTATACAGAGAAGGAAATAAATAACAAAATACTCAGGTCTTTGACCAAGAGATAGAGAGAGAAGTCAAATATCCTCAAAGCAACTCAAAACTTATCCTCTATTACAGATCATACTTTATTTTCTCATCTAAAAGCTTTAGAATACGATATCCAGATAGAAGATGAGGAAGACAAGATGAAGTCAAGCACCTCATCCAAGTCTGTTGCCTTTATCAACAACGAAGATAAGACATCAGTTGAATCCATAGGAGCTGACCTATCTTTAAAAGAGCAGATGTCCTTGCTCACGAAAAGGTATGATAAACTGAGAATGAAATATAAACGGAATAAATTGAGGTTTGCAGGGAAGGACAGATCCAGATCAGGATCAAGAAGAAAGGAGGATGACTCAACAGATGATGACAAGAAAAAGAGTCAGACAAGAAGATTCAGATCACCTGCAAGAAAGAATCCTATCAGCCCTAAATCAGACAGGGGAGATACTTGTTACACTCGTAACAAGCCAGGTTATTTTAGCTATGATTGTCCCCAACTGACTCCCAAGGAAAGAGAGGAGTAAAGAAAGAAAAGGGATAGGCGGTTTGCAGATCAAAGAGCCCTTCTTGCTGAAGAAAAAGAGTCAAGAAAGTCATCATCATCCTCATCATCTTCATCCGATTTTGGGTCAGACGATGAAGTCTGTCTGATGGCCAAAGAGGTAGATTATTACTCTTCATCTGATAATGATTCGTATAAATCTGTCTCAGATAATGACCAAACTGTCATCAAAGGATTATTGAAAGATCTAAAGATGTCTCTAAGTGCTTATAAACAATTAGAGACTGAAAATTTGACTTTGAAAGATCAGATTCAGATTCTAGTCAAAGGCAAACAAGTTGTGAACTACTCTGAGTCTGAGAAAACATTCAAGGGGGAATGTTTACCCCAGGCTGAGGCTAATACATCAGCTAGTCTGTCTGAAAGACTAGAAAATGAATTAAAATCTTTGAAAGATAAATTTGAAATGGTTTGTACTGAAAATGAGTCAATTAAGAAGGACAATGAGAAGCTTGTCTTCAAAATAAGCCAGCTTAATAACTCACAATCAGTTATAGATCACATCTTTAGTACTTCTCAAAAATCCCATGATATGACAGTGCTTGGTTATGATAAGAATAATAAATCAGATGTTCAAAAACCAAGGAAATTTGTGAAGGCATCTGAAATCTCAAAAGAGATTAAGATTGGTCCTTGGAAACCACTAAGTCAGATGAGGACTGCATCTCCTAATCTGAAAACCAAAATTCAGTTGAGGAATCCAGATCTGACTAAGAGGGTTCCAAGAACTAAGATTAGAAGAAATTCTTATTATAGTTCTTTTGATGGGAGAAGTAGATGCTATCCCATTTTTCCTAAGTTTAAGAAAGTCACTAAATCTGAATACAATAAACTATCATTCAAATGTGATGTGTTCGTAGACAGATTTGGTAGATAAATCAAATCTGATTTATTATTGAATTATGAGATGTATGTCTGGATACCCAAAGTGATTTTTGACCTTCAAGGACCCAAGACCACTAGGGTACCTCATACCTAATCTGTCTTGCAGGAATCACAGGGACTATCACTTAAAGAAGAGATTCTAGCTTCAATTTGGTACATAGACAGTGGCTGTTCTCAGCACATGACTTGTGACAAGAAGCTATTATCAAACTTTCAAAATATTGATGGCCCCAGAGTTCTTTTTGGAGACAATAATTGTGGACAGACTAAGGGAGTTGCTACTTTGATTATAAGGGATGTCCAGGAATCCGAGGTTTATTTTGTAGAATGTTTAAAGAATAATTTGTTATCTGTTTCTCAACTCTGTGATAAAGGCTTTCTTGTAAAATTTTCTAAAGATAAGTATGATATTTTAGATAGCTCCTCAGACAAGGTACTTTTAACTGGCTTCAGACATGGTAATGTCTATGTGGCTAACTTTAATAGTTGCCCCAAAGACACATGCCTTGTAGCTAAGGGTGGAGATGACCTCAATTGGCTATGTCATAAAAGGCTTAGTCATCTGAATTTCAAAACCCTTAGTAAGTTAGCTAAAAAGAATCTTGTTAAAGGACTACCTGAGAAATTATGCTCAACTGATCTGAAATGTGATGCTCGTCAAAAAGGTAAACAGCCCAGACATTCTTTTAAAAGTATTAACACATCCTCGTTTAAAAGAGTTCTACAACTCCTTCATCTTGATCTGTTTGGACCTGTTTCACCTCTCAGCTTTAGTGGAAGGAAATATACTCTTGTTATTATTGATGATTTCTCTAGATACACTTGGGTAATATTTCTTTTAAAAAAGAATGAGACAGTGAGCAAGATCCATGATCTGTTCGGACAGATTCAAAATGAAAAGGGTGTTAATACTGTTAAAATAAGAAGTGATAAGGGAACTGAATTTTTAAATTCTTGTTTATCAAACTTTTTAAATGAGAATGACATAGTTCATCAGCCAGAACACCACAACAAAATGGAGTTGTTGAAAGGAGAAATAGAACACTTAAAGAAGCAGCCAAGAGCATGCTAGCTGAGTATGGAACCCCTCACAGGTTCTGGGCTGAGGCTATCAACACTGCCTGCTACACCCAGAACATGTGCTTACCAGTAAAAAATAAGGGCAAGACTCCTTATGAGATTTGGAAAGGTAAGGTACCAAAAATTTCATATTTTCGAGCTTTTGGGTGTAAATGCTTCATCCATAACAATGTGAAGTCTAAACTGAGGACCTTTGATGCTAAGGCAGCTGATGGAATGTTCTTAGGATATTCCAACACTTCCAAAGCCTTCAGAGTCTTCAACAAGACAACTCTTTGTATGGAAGAAACTTGTCATGTTGGCATTTGATGAAATGCATACTTTTTCAGATAAAGTGAATCAGATTACAGATGATCTAGATAAAATTGAACTAACCAAAACTAAACATAGAACAGTCTATCTGCCTAGTTTTGACTCAGATTCAGATGATGAAGAATTCCCATCTGAGAATCAGAAGACAACCCCACTTCAGGCTCCATCTGGGGAGACACCTTTGACATCATCTGATCAGACAGGGTCAGTAGATGAAGGGGGAACGTCTGCTCGGACAGAGTTAGATGAGTTGCCTGCTGAGTCTCAAGATGAGGATTCTTCTACTCAAATAGGCAAGAGGATGAGAAGCTATCATCCAACTGACCAGATTATTGGGGATCCATACCGTAGTGTGCAGACACGAACAATGGTAGATTCTCAAAGTCTGTTCAGCTGCTATGTATCACTTCTCGAGCCTAAGTCTATTGAGGAGGCTCTATCTGATCCAAACTGGATAACAACCATGCAGGAAGAACTGCATCAATTTGAAAGGCAAAATGTTTGGGAACTGGTGGACAGACCCTTACATAGAAAGATTATAGGCACCAAATGGGTGTTTAAAAATAAAACCGATGAAAATAATATTATTGTTCGTAATAAGGCAAGATTAGTAACTCAGGGTTACTCACAGTATGAAGGGATAGACTATGATGAAACCTACGCTCCAGTTGCCAGATTAGAAGCAATAAGGCTGTTTTTGGCATTCGCTGCTTATAAATCTTTCAAAGTCTTTAAGATGGATGTCAAGTCTGCCTTCCTAAATGGTGTGTTACTTGAGGAAGTCTATGTAGAGCAGCCTCCTGGGTTTAAGATCAATAATAAGGTCTATAAACTCAATAAGGCCCTATATGGACTGAAACAAGCACCCATGGCTTGGTACGATACCCAATCTAAATTCTTGATTTCAAATGGTTATTCAAAAGGTAAGATAGATCGGACGTTGTTCAGAAAAGAAATAGATGGTAACATCTTGTTGGTTCAAATTTATGTGGATGATATTATATTTGGTTCACCTAATCTGACTTTGTGTGAAGAATTCAGTGTTCTCATGAATAACAGGTTTGAAATGTCTATGATGGGTGAATTGACATGTTTTCTAGGCTTGCAGATTAAGCAGATGAGTAAGGGCATATTTATACATCAGACTAAGTATGCTAAGGACCTTATAGAGAAATTTGGGATGACTACTAGTAGGGAAGTTAAAATACCTATGGCAACTAATTTCTCTATGGATTCAGATGAGCAGGGGATACCCACAGATGCAACGGAGTATCATGGACTGATTGGATCCCTTCTCTATCTCACTGCAAGTAGGCCAGACATAGCCTTTGCAGTTGGGGTATGTGCAAGATTCTAATCTAATCCCAAGAAAACTCATCTGGAGACTGCTAAGAAAATCATTAAATATCTTAAAGGGACTTTGCAGATTGGGTTGTGGTACCCAGCTGATGATAACTTCGAGCTGGCAGGATATTCAGACTCAGATTTTGGAGGATGTTAGATTGATAGGAAATCCACCTCTGGAACTTGTCAATTCTTAGGCAACAAATTAATTTCTTGGTTATCTAAGAAACAGACATCTGTTGCCACCTCCACAACTGAAGCTGAATACATGGCAGCTGGTAGTTGTTGCTCTTAACTCCTCTGGATTAGTCTGCAGCTTAGGGACTATAACATTCAAACATCATCTGTTCCTATTTACTGTGATAGTAATAGCGCAATAGCCATGACATACAATCCTGTCTTGCATTCTAGGTGTAAACATATAGACATCAGACATCACTTCATTAGAGATCATGTAGAAAAGAATGATATTAGGATAGAAAAGATAGCCACAGAATCTCAGAGAGCAGATCTACTTACAAAACCCTTAGCGGAATCTAGATTTAAAGAATTGTGCTTAGAATTAGGATTACTTGATGCATCTTTAGTTGATTTTTAATTGCTATTGATTGTATCTGTTATTTGTTTTCCTTCTTTCTTTCTTTCTTTCTTTTTCTTTAAATCATGTTTAGAAAGAATTATCAGACTAGATTTGTGTCAAAGGACAGTCAGGTAGCTGATATCATTGATTTCCTTCTTAGGAATCAAGGATTAGTCATATTGACCTTATCTGACTTGATAATTACTTATCTGACATCTGGTAAATCAGACAAGGACACAATAGTCAGTTGTTTCCCTTAAAACAGATGACTATCTGCATCCTATCTGACTTAACTTGGCTACTAATGATTCTTGAAGTTTGTGTATCTGCAGGAACAGGTAATAGATCAACATTGTTAGATCAGCTTGAATCTTCATACCTGATAAAAATCTCCCAATCTGTTCACCCCTTTCTTGAAAAATGTATTTTCAAAATTATTCTCACAAGCTCGTCTATTTCAAAATCTTTCAGATGAGCTGTGTCTTAAAAATGTTTTATTCAAAATAATGGCATTGAAATAACTCAGTCTTGGAAATACTCTATTTTTCAAAAATCAGACTCGGAGGAATTTTTCAAAGTATAAGACAAGGTCACCTTTGACCAAGTCTGACAAAACCCAGTCTGAAATAGGAAACCTTTATGCAAAGAAAGGTATAATTTGGCTTACGTCAGGTATACTAATTACCTCTGCATAAAGTAAACCTATTAGCCATCTAATCCATAGGATAAACGGTTACTTTTTACACAGTTCTAGACGCGTTAATGCCACGCGCCGAATTCAAAGCGGTTTTCTCGCTTAACCTTTGATATTTCTCACGCGCCTTTAACAATCAATGTAAAAAATGTTTCCTGAAAATTTGCCACGTATCATCTTCCAAAATCTCCCTCTCTCTCCACTTGATTTAAAAAACTTACCTTCGTCATTTCGAAATTTACTTTTACAAATTCCAGCCCTAATTCTCTGTAAAATCTCTCAATCTTTCCAACAGTTTACCATGGCTTCTTCTTCAAAAACCGCCAAATCCTATAAACCTTCTTACATATCTACAAACATTTCGGGTTTCAAAATGAACGAGGAAATATTCAAGAATAAATTAAAGGCTGAAATGTATGTGGATTTTGAAACCACAAGAGATAAAGAATCGGCAGAGATTCTCCGGCTACTGGAAACTTCTCGATTATGGGGATTTCTATCCATGAAGTCTCCCCAAAACAAGATAGTAGACCTCCTCGGTGCAGAGTTCCTTGTAAATTTGCAAGATACCAGAGAAGGATTTGATACGAGGGTCGATGGCACAACTCTGTCATATACCAGGGAAAACATTACTAGAATTTTTGATACGTCAATGGAAGGAGTAAATCCATTGACGTACAGAGAAGAAGATTGGGAGGAGTCCTTTGACTTGATGGCGAGAGTCACTTACAGAGGGACTCGTCGGGATTTGAAGAAAAATCTGTTAAGGAGAAGGTTTAGGTTGCTGATGACTGTAGTAACCAAGGCTGTGTTGAGGGAGCAAAGTTCACATGATGGGCTATCTAAGCCCAAATTGTGTGTTATGAGGGCCATTCTAGACGGGGTCCAAGTGAACTGGGTTCAGTTGCTCATCCACAGACTGAGCGAGGAGAAGAAGAGGCTGACCTTCAAATCAGCTGGAGAAGGATGGGTGGCAAACTCGATAGTCAGCTTGTTCAATAAAATCACTATTCTGATTGAAGGGCTAAACAGAGCAGCTGACTGGAGAGTGGGGTCGAAGAAGTATTCCAAACAAAAAGGAATACTTACTAAAAATGAGAGGCTGGGAGGAATGTCTGACTCAGACGATGAGTCAGATGCTGCAAGAGAGCAAAGAGCAGCGGTAACAGCTGAAGAGGTCAGGAGGCAGGAGGCAGGCTGCAGAGCTGGTGGCTGAGGCGGGAGGAGAGGAGGTCCAAGCTGAGGGAATTCCAGCTGCTCAAGCTGAGGAGAGTCCAGCTGTGGTTGAAGTAACAGCTGAGGAGGTAGCTGCTGAGGTAAGATCTCCTCAGAGGAGACCACGGAGGAGGCTAGTCAAGGCCTCGGAAAAGATAGCTTCGGAGGAGTCATCAGCTGCCACCGCCAGTCAACCTTCAGACGAGGACTCTGATGAGGATGACCAATTTATCCTTCAGAAGTGGCCTCGAACTAAGTCTCAAGCATCTGAGTCCTCCGGCAGCTCGGGTCAGCAGATGGAGTCCTCAACCCTTCTCCCAGAGGAGATACCTGTCCTCAAGATTGCAGCGGAGGTCGGGCAAGCTGAAGTCCCTCCATCCCCGGCCAAGGAAACTGCACTCTCTCCCATCCAAGAGGAAGGTACCAACTCTTCCCTCTCCTTATCCCAATCTCCCTCTGGCAATGAAGAGGTGTGCCCGGCTGGCACCTCGAAGCCTCTAAAACAGCCACAATTGCCCCATATAACCAGTCCAACTCCATCAGTCCAAACACAAACCCAAACCGAACCCATCATAACTCCATCTGAAACCACATCCACACCCACCCAACCTGAATCCACCTCCACCCCAACCATATCAGCCACCCCTCAACCCGAACAACCAACCTCATCTACCATTCCCATCCCTGAAACACAATCCTCCATTCCCCCTCAAACACAAACTTCTCCCCCTCCAGAAATTGAGATTTCCTCTTACTCATTTCTGGAGGACATCCAGATGAGCTCTCCTACCCCCTTACCTCCATCAACAGAACCACATACTCCCTCCTCCTCATCTGAATCCTGATATGAGGACGAGAACAATGACCTAAGCCCAACATCAGCCATCTCCTCAATCGTTGCCCAAATGGAGAGGAAGATCAAACAGACATTTTCCAAAAAGATGAAAAAGAAAACGAAGAAGATGGTTGAGGCTGTCACGGAGAGGATGATCGCCAGCATGAGGGAAGTAGAAGTAAACTTAATCGATAAAATTACTGCTCTTACTAACTCTGTCTTGGCTGTGAAAGTGAAGGCTTTGGAGGAGGAGGTGCAAGGGATGAGGAATCAAGTAACTGACTACAATGCAATAGTAGTCGACTTATTATCCCTGGACAAGTCAGACTTCCGCATTAAATGCAAGGATCTGGAGATGAAGCTGACTGCCCTGGCTGATGAAGTCAAAAAGGAGGAAAGGGCTGAGCAATAAGAGAGTGAACCCTTATAGCTGCTCTGGAGGAGACGAAGAGAGAAGTTGGCACTAAGGCCAATGCAGCTGAGCTGGAAGCAGCCAGGCAGGATGTCAGGCTCAAATCTGATGAGCTGGCTGCGCTTCAGCCGAGGGTGAGCTAATTGGAAAAAGCCCTGAAAGAGGATGAGCTCAGGAGGAAGAAAGAGGAGGAAGAGAGATCTGCCCAGTTGTTGGCCAAAATGAAAGAAGCAGAAAAGCCAGCTGAGGTAAAGGGAAAGGGTAAAGGGAAGGTGTCTAAGGAATCTTCTCCAGCCAAAGCTTCAATTCTCAAAACTACCCAGGCTGAGAAGAGGAAGAGAGAGCCCGACTACTCAAACCTTTTAGCAGAGCAGATTCGTAGAATAAGGCAGGAGAAGGCTTGGTATGGGGAAAGGGAAAGGAAGCGACTAAAGAAGAAATATAAGGGATTGGAGATGAGGTGGAGTAAGGAGGTCATGATGTGGGAGATGAAAGGGGCAGACGAAGCTGAATTCCAACCTTATCACCAAGCACTCAACCCTCCGAAGGTCATCGCGGGTCAATGGTCTAAAGAGTACAAAGAGAAGAATTTGGATGCCAGATGGATGTACCACTGGTACATCTTGAAAGGCTCTGATTCATCAGCCCAGGACAAAGACCTAAGGTGGCACGAGTGGATTGAAAAAGAAGATGTCAACCTCTATCACCGCCTGATAGACGAAGCTGGTAAAATTTTTAACGCCGATCTGTGCGCTCCAGTTTATGAAACAGGCAGACCCAAGACCAACCCTGATGGGTCAGTTGACATGAACTGGATCAAAGGCATCATTGCCAAGACTGAAGTGGAATCAGGCCTGAAGGGTGAAGAAGAGCTAAAGGCACTCAGAAGACGGGTCATTACCTGGCTGGCTGTTCCAGAAGCCTTTCAGTGGGGAACCTGACAGAAGGACTTTTCTTTACTTTATCTCTTCATTTCTTATCCTTTGCTGTAATATGTAAATATTATTTTAAGCTTTCTTTACTGCTCTCTAAGAAAACTTAAAAAAATTCAAAAGATTAATCATCTGAGAAAATTTTCATCTCAGATTAAAATTTTCAAAATTTTCTAAGTCTTAAAAATTTTCTAAAAGTCCTAAGATTTAAAATTTTTCTAAGTACTAAACATTTGAAAAAGTCTTTTGACTTAAAATTTTTTCTTGTAAAACTTTTCCAAAATCTTTCTAAGAGTGAATTAATTGCTCTAATATGAATGAATCTGAATTGAGTGATAATATGTTTTAATGTGCCTATCTGTTTATCTCGAATAACTTTGACTAACATCAGCTGTGAGTATGTCTCTTTCTTGCAGTTTTAACTTCATCAAAAAGGGGAAAATTGTTAGATCAGAAGAAGTTTTGATGAGTTAAAAAGAGTCAGACGAGAGTCAACTCTTTCTAAGCAAGATGACCAGTTAACTTTGAAGAATGGTTGAGGAAAAAGATCCAGTACTAGGCTGATCAGACTAGGAAGAGCTGGATAAGTCAGTTGAGTTTGAAGAAGCAGAGATCATTTTAAGACGAGCTTGAGACAAGTCATCTGTAGGAGACAACTATGAAGAGCTCAGACGAGGTCAAGACAAGCTGAGTAGAATAAGAAAGGCAAGTCTTCACCAAGTCAGCTATAGACGACTAGACCAAGATCAGCTGAAATTAAGACAGTTATCAAGATTATGTTTGTTAGGCAGTTTTAGTTTGTTACAACAAACTAACTGTCTCTCAGGCTTATAAATAGGTCTAGGCACAATTTTAAAACACACGAATTAATTCTGCATTCTCACATTCATAATTCACAAGCTTTCTAAGAATTCACTCAAGTTTTCAAAGAAATTTTCACAAGTCTTAAGTGTTTATAGAACACTACCCTATACATCTTCAACACACTCTTGCACTGTAAATTTAGAAATTCTAGAAAGTTTAGGAGTTGAAGATAGGCTTGAAGATTAGAAGATCATCGTCAGAGAAGTTGTAAATTGTAAGACTGTAAGTAAGTAAGTAAGTAAGTAAGTGGACGAGACCCTTCTTCAAGTTGAAGAAGGAGAGTGGATGTAGGATCAATTAGATCCGAACCACTATAAATTGTTGTGTTCTTTATTGCTTTCATTACTTATTTGTTCTTACTCAATTTCAACTTTTAATCGAATTCAATTTCAGACTCACAATCAGACTTGTAATCAGATTGCTTTTGATCCGTTTAAGATTGAGTTTAAACTTGCTTTCCGCTGTGTAAACTTTTGGTTCCTTGAATTGATTTTCTAAGTGTTGAAAAAGTTGGAAAATCTATTCAACTCCCCCCCCCCCTTCTAGATTTTCCCTAGAAGGTTGTTTCAAGTTCTTTTAGGCTCCATTTGGATGGAGTGGATTTGAAATCAAGGGATTTGGGGATAATATACATGCATTCACACATAGAGAAAAACTAAATGAATGGATTTGAGTCACTCAAATCTTAAGCACATATAGGAGAAGTGAGAGGATTTCAAATGACTAGGTTTTGCTGGGTATTTGAAATCCTCCCACTTATAAGTAATATTTGTGTATTCTCTATTTTGATTTGTAAAT
Source organism: Paraleonurus japonicus (assembly GCA_030762865.1). Lineage (NCBI taxonomy): Eukaryota > Viridiplantae > Streptophyta > Magnoliopsida > Lamiales > Lamiaceae > Paraleonurus > Paraleonurus japonicus. The sequence goes on from CM061057.1 coordinate 31,563,019, forward strand.
ATATGTTGTATTATCCTCAAATCCATTGATTTCAAATGACTCCATCCAAATGGAGCCTTATAATATACTCAATCCGTGGGACCAACAATTTGCCCCACCGTCTATGACCAAATAGAACCATTAGCACATGTATTAAAAAAGGATCGATCCCCATCCGTCAAGTCATTGCAAAAATACATAATGGTTTGTTCTTCCGAAAAGCCATGTTGGGGACAATTAATAAGAAACATACCATACCTCTCCCAAGCTTCCGGTATTGTCTCTCCATTCTTTTGGCGGAAATGTGAAATTGCCTCCTTAACTTGCACCGTCTTTGATACTTTTAAGATGAAGGAGAACGAAACAGTAGATCAGCTGGATGTGAGATTAACAAATCTTCTCAACAAAGCAGCTGATTTAGGAAAGAATTATTTAGAAAAGGAGATCAACAATAAGATACTGAGATCTTTGACCAAGAGATGGAGAGAAAAGTCTAATATCCTTAAAGCAACCCAAAATTTATCATCTATTATTCATCATACTTTATTTTCTCATCTTAAGGCTTTGGAGTATGATATTCAGATAGAAGATGAGGAAGATGAGATGGAGTCAAGCACCTCATCCAAGTCTGTTGCTTTTGTCAACAAGGAAGACAAGATGACAGTTGAATCAGTAGGAGCTGACATATCTTTAAAGGAGCAGATGGCTTTGCTCACCAAAAGGTATGACAAATTAAGAATGAAATATAAGCGTAATAAGCTGAGGTTTGCAGGAAAGGATAGATCCAGATCAAAGTCAAGAAGAAAGGAAGATGATTCTACAGATGATGATAAGAGTAGGAGCCAGACAAGGAGGTTCATATCACCTGCAAAAAGAAATCCTACTAGCCCTAAATTAGATAGGAGTGATACTTGTTACACCTGTAACAAGCCAGGACATTTCAGCTATGATTGTCCTTAGCTGACTCCTAAGGAACGAGAAGAGAAAATAAAGAAGAGAGATAGGAGATTTGCAGATCAAAGAGCTCTTCTGGATGAAGAAAAGGAATCAAGAAAGTCATCATCATCTTCATCATCCTCATCTGATTTTGGATCAAACGATGAAATTTGTCTTATGGCCAAAGAGGTAGTCTATTACTCTTCTTCTGATAATGATTCTTATAATCTGTTTCAGATAATGATCAAACTGTCATTCAAGGATTATTGAAAGATTTAAAGATGTCTTTGACTGCTTATAAACGGTTAGAGACAGAAAATTTAACTTTAAAAGATCATATTCAGATTCTAGCCAAAGGCAAGCAGGTGATGAACTACTTTGATTCAAGGGGGAATGTTTACCCCAGGCTGAGGCTAGTACATCAGCCAGCTTGTCTGAAAGATTAGAAAATGAATTAAAATCTTTAAAAGACAAATTTGACATGATCTGTACTGAGAATGAGTTAATTAAGAAAGACAATGGGAAGCTTGTCTTCAAAATAAGTCAACACAATATCTCACAATCAGTAATAGATCACATCTTTAGTACTTCACAAAAATCCCATGATAAGACAGGTCTTGGTTATGATAAAAATAATAAATCAGATGTTCAAAAACCTAGGAAATTTGTGAAGGCATCTGAATCCTCAAAAGAGATTAAAATAGGTCCTTGGAAACCACTTAGTCAGATAAGGACTGCAACCCCCAGTCTGAAAACTAAAATTCAGCTGAGGACTCCATATCAGACTAAGAGTGTTCCAAGAGCTAAGATAAGAAGAAATTCTTATTATAGTCCTTTTGATGAGAGAAGTAGATGCTATCCCACTTTTCCTAAGTTCAAGAAAATCACTAAACCTGAATACAACAAATTATCATTTAAAAGTGATATGATTGTAGACAGATTTGGTAGACAGATCAAGTCTGATCTATTATTTGATAATAAGATTTTTGTTTGGTTACCCAAAGTGATTTTTGACCTTCAAGGACCCAAGATCACTAGGGTACCTTATACCTGATTTGTGTTACAGGATTCACAGGGACTATCACTCAAGGAAGAAATTCTAGCTTCAATATGGTACATAGACAGTGGTTGTTCACAGCATATGACTTGTAACAAAAAGCTACTATCAAACTTCCAAAATATTGATGGTCCTAGAGTACTATTTGGAGATAACAATTGTGGACAGACTAAGGGAGTAGGTACCTTGATTATCAGGGATGTTCAGGTATCTGTGGTATATTTTGTAGAAGGTTTAAAACATAATCTGTTATCTGTTTCCCAACTTTGTGATAAAGGTTTTCTTATAAAATTTTCTAAAGATAAATGTGATATCTTAGATAGCTCCTCAGACAAGGTACTTCTAACTGGCTTCAGACATGGTAATGTCTATGTGGCCAACTTTAATAGTTGCCCTTAAGATACCTATCTCGTAGCTAAGGGTGGAGATGACCTCAGCTGGCTATGGCACAAGAGGCTTAGTCATCTGAATTTCAAGACCCTTAGTAAGCTAGCTAGAAAGAATCTTGTTAAAGGACTACCTGAGAAATTATGTTCTGCTGATCTGAAATGTGATGCATGTCAAAAAGGTAAACAGCCCAGACACTCATTTAAAAGTATTAACACATCCTCATCTGAAAGTGTTTTACAACTCCTTCATCTTGATCTGTTTGGACCTGTTTCACCTCTCAGCTTTAGTGGAAGGAAATATACTCTTGTTGTAGTTGATGATTTTTCTTGATACACTTGGGTAATATTTCTTTTCAAGAAAAATGAGACTGTAAACAAGATCCCTGATCTGTTCAGACAGATTCAAAATGAGAAAGGTGTTAATATTGTTAAAATAAGAAGTGATAAGGGCACTGAATTTTTAAATTCTTGTTTATCTAACTTTTTAAATGAGTGTGGAATTATTCATGAGACATCATCGGCAAGAACTCCACAACAAAATGGAGTAGTTGAAAGAAGGAATAGAACATTGAAAGAAGCAGCCAGGAGCATGTTAGCCGAGTATGGAACCCCTCACAGGTTCTGGGCTGAAGCCATCAATACTGCCTGCTATACCCAGAATAGGTGCTTGCCAGTTAAAGACAAGGGTAAGACTCCATATGAGATCTGGAAGGGTAAGATTCCAAGAATCTCATATTTTCGGGCTTTTGGTTGTAAATGCCTCATCCATAACAATGGGAAGTCTAAGCTGAGGACCTTTGATGCTAAGGCAGCTGATGGAATATTCCTGGATATTCTAACACTTCCAAAGCATTCAGAGTCTTCAACAAGACAACTCTTTGTGTGGAGGAAACTCCTCATGTGGTTTTTGATGAAATATTTTCTTTCTCAGATCAAGTGAATCAGATTAAAAATGATCTAGATAAAATTGAACTAACGAAAACTAAACATAGAACAGTCTATCTGCCTTGTTTTGATTCAGATTCAGATGAAGAAGAATCTCCATCTGAAAATTAGAAAGCAACTCCTCTCCAGACTCCATCTGAGGAGACACCCTTGACATCAGCTGATCAGCTAGGGTCAACAGATGAAGGGGGAACGTCTGCTCAGACAGAGTCAGATGAGTTGCCTGCTGAGTCTCAAGATGAGGATCCTTCTACTCAAATAGGCAAGAGGATGATAAGTTATCATCCAACTGACCAGATCATTGGGGACCCATTTAGTAGTGTGCAAACACGAACTATGGTTGATTCTCAAAGTCTGTTCAGCTGCTATGTATCACTTCTTGAGCCTAAGTCTATTGAGAAGGCTCTATCAGATCCAAACTGGATAACTGCCATGCAGGAAGAACTACATCAGTTTGAAAGATAAAATATTTGGGAATTAGTGGAAAGACCCTTACATAGAAAGATTATAGGCACCAAATGGGTGTTTAAAAATAAAACAGATGAGAACAACGTTATGTTCATAATAAGGCAAGATTGGTAGCTTAAGGTTACTCACAGTCTGAAGGGATAGACTATGATGAAACATATGCTCCAGTTGCCAGATTAGAAGCAATAAGTTTGTTCTTGGCATTTGCTGCTTATAAATCTTTCAAAGTCTTTCAGATGGATGTCAAGTCTGCATTCCTAAATGGTGTGTTACTTGAGGAAGTCTATGTGGAGCAGCCTCCTGGGTTTAAGATCAACAACAAGGTCTATAAACTCAATAAGGCTCTATATGGACTGAAACAAGCTCCCAGAGCTTGGTATGATACCTTATCTGAATTCTTGATTTCAAATGGTTTTTCAAAAGGTAAGATAGATAGGACTTTGTTTCGAAAGGAAATAGATGGTAACATCTTGTTGGTTCAAATTTATGTAGATGACATTATTTTTGGTTCACCTAATCTGAATTTATGTGAAGAATTCAGTGTTCTCATGAAAAATAGGTTTGAAATGTCAATGATGGGTGAATTAACATATTTTCTAGGCTTGCAGATTAAGCAGATGAGTAAGGGTATTTTTATACATCAGACTAAATATGCTAAGGATCTTATTGAGAAATTTGGGATGACTACTAGTAGGGAAGTTGAAATACCTATGACAAATAACTTCTCTATGGATTCAGATGAGCAGGGGATACCCACAGATGCAACGGAGTATCGTGGACTGATTGGATCCCTTCTCTATCTCACTGCAAGTAGGCCAGACATAGCCTTTGCAGTTGGGGTTTGTGCAAGATTCCAATCTAATCCCAAGAAAACTCATCTGGAGACTGCTAAGAAAATCCTCAAATATCTCAAAGGGACTTTGCAAGTTGGGTTATGGTACCTAGCTGATGACAACTTTAAGCTGGCAGGATATTCAGACTCTGATTTTGGAGGATGCAAGATTGATAGGAAATCCACTTCAGGAACTTGTCAGTTCTTAGGCAACAAATTAATTTCTTGGTTATCTAAGAAACAGACATCTGTTGCCACCTCCACAACTGAGGCTGAATACATGGCAGCTGGAAGTTGTTGCTCTCAACTCCTCTGGATTAGTCAGCAGCTTAGGGATTATAACATTCAAACATCATCTGTTCCTATTTACTGTGATAGTAACAGTGCAATAGCCATGACATACAATCCTGTTCTACATTCTAGGTGTAAGCATATAGACATCAGACATCATTTCATTAGAGATCATGTAGAAAAGAATGACATTAGAATAGAAAAGATAGCCACAGAAACACAGAGAGCAGATATTCTTACAAAATCATTAGCAGACTAGATTTGAGTCAAAGGACAATCAGGTAGCTGATATCATTGATTTTCTTTTTAGGAATCAAGAATCAAGGATTAGTCATATTGACCTTATCTGACTTGATGATTGCTTATCTGACATTAGGTAAATCAGACAAAGACACAATAGTCAGCTGATTTCCATAAAATCAGATGACCATTGCATTCTATCTGATCTACCTTGGTTACTAATGGTTTCCTTAAGTTGTGTCTTTGCAGGAATAGATCACAAATCAGATTGTTAGATCAGATAGAATCAACTCATCTGTTATAAACCTCCTCATCTGAACACCTCTGCTTCCTTGTGTCCCCATAAAATTTTTTTTCAAAAATATACTCTCAAATCTTTTTTATTAAAACTGTTGAGAAAAACTGATTCTGGAAAATCTAATCTGAGTCTGTTTTGTTTAAAATAAAAACTGGTATTTAACTTGTCTCAAAACTTGTTAAAGAAAGATAAAACTAGGCTGTTTTTTAAACTCAGACAAGGTCTTTTATCAGACGAGTTCATAACCTTGTCTGTTTTAGAAAACCTTTATGAAAAGAAAGGTAACCCTAGGCTGACATCAGGTGTATTTACTTCTCTGCATAAAGTAACCCTACTTCAGTCAAATCAACAGTCTACAAAGTTACTTTTTATGCATTTCAAAGTCGAGTTATCTACACGCACTGAATCCCAATCGTTTATCCAATTTTTAAACCGTTGATTCAGCACAGTAAATCATTTCAAATAAATGGCTTAGATTAAAACCCGCTTTTCCAAACAGTTTCTCTTTCCATTTTTCCCTCCTATAAATACATCTTCTTCTTTGTTTAAACGTTTTCACTTTCAGAAAACCTACTAAAACTCTGCAAAATTTCACTCTTCTCAAAACCCTTCGCAGTTTTTATGAGCCATATACAGAAAACTATCGGAATGATTTCTACAATGGTGGATATCAACACAGAAACTTTTAAGAAGAAGATCAAATCTGAAATGTACGTTGATTTTGACACCACCAATGACGAAGAATCAAGGCAAATTCTTAGATTATTGGAGAGGTCGAGGTTAAAAACATTTTGTTCGAAGAAGTCTGAATCAAACAAAACACTTGACATGAGAGGAGTAGAATTCTATGTCAATGGGACATATGAAAATGGAATTTTCAGAACCAGAGTCTACGGGGAAGAACTGGTGGTGACGACGACGGAGGTGGCCCGTATTTTTGAAACCAGTGATGAGGGTGTCATTCCCCTCACATACAAGACAGAGGACTGGGTAGAATCATTCGAGATGATTGCCCGAACTTCGATGAAAGACCGGCGATCGGAGCTGAAAAAGAATATGCTCCGACGGAAAAATCGTCTTCTAATAACGATATTAACGAAGGCAATTCTTGGGAGTAGAACTCCCACGACGGACTGACTCGACCTTGTCTGTGCTGTCTAAGAGCTATCCTAGACGGAGTCCAAGTCAACTGGGCTGAACTGCTGCTGAGTAGATTCGAGACGGAAAGGAAGCAGCTGGAGTTGAAAGGTGGGAAGTGGACAACCAAGTCCATTACCAGCCTTTTCAACAAAATCACCGTTATTTTGGAGACCCTGCTGACCACCCAGATCAACTAGAAGGATGGTGTGCGAGCCTACATAAAGCAGAAGAGGCTCCTCACCAAAGACGAGGTGATGAGTGGGCCAGCTGATTCCGATGTTGAGGCAGCTGAGGTAAGTGTGCAAGATCCCTCAGCTGAGGAGGAAGAGGAGGAAGAGCAAGCAGAGGAGCCGACCGTGAGCTCAGCCGAGGCTTCACAGCCAATGAAGCTGAAGGAGAAAGTGACAAAGAGGAGGAGGTTGGTGAAATCCTCGGAGAAGGGAGCATTATCTGCTGCTCAGCCTAGCCTGCTGGCTGAAGAGGCACTGACCTTGGAGATAGCAGCAGCTGTTGTCCAGACAGAAGAGGTGTAGGAGATAAGCTCAGAGAGGACTCCCTCCCCCTCTCCCAAAAAGGTACAACTCCTTGGAACCTCAGCCAATCTCTCCCCCTCCCCCTCTCCAACCCACTCAGGCGATGAAGAAGTGACCCAGGCTGGCACTTGGGAGCCTCTTAAACAGCCTACTCCCACTCAAGTCCAAGCCGAAACCTCATCATCTTCTCTCCCCCAAACTCAAACCGCTTCTGCACCCCCATCCCCATCTGACTATCTCTCCTTCCTCACCGGACCCATATACTCCCCAACCCCTATAACCACCATCTCCCCCCAGCCCTGCTACCATCAACCTCAACTCCACCTCAACCCACAGCCGAAACAACATCATCTTCTCCTAAACCTACCACTTCACAGCCAACCTCATCTCCCCCACCCACCTCATCCGAAATTCCACCCCCTCCATCTTCTCCACCACCTGAAATCCCCCCTCCCCCACCATCAGACGCACCCACATCTTCCCAACCCTCCCCACCTGTCCAAGCCCCAGATATCTCTTAAAGCATTTTTGGAGATATCCGGATCGGCTCCCCAAGTCCAACTACCCCCTCCCCCTCCTCCTCATCTGAATCATCTGAGGAACCCAGTCCAATCTCTGTCATCTCTGCCATCTCTTCTGCCTTTGAAGACCTGTACCGAAAAATCATCACTAAGGTAGAAAAGATGATGGAGAGGAAGACGAGGAAGGTGATTCAAGCAGTCACAGAAACAATGCTCGCCAATATGCGGATTGCCGAGATAAATATCTCCCGCAACTTATCAGACAATCTCGGCACTGCTATTGGTAGTCAGCTGGGCAACCTGGAGGAGGAGGAAGGTGGCCCCTGACAACGAAGTCCTGGTTGATGCTCTAACCTCAGACAAATCCGACTTCCGGGTTCGTTGTGCTGCTCTGGAAGATCAGCTCCAAACCCTTAAGGATGAAGTTAAAAAGGGGGAAGGAGCCGAGGGAACGTTGGACACCCTCACAGCTGGAGTCATGGCTATCACAGACAAGCTCGAATCTAAAGCCGACACAGCTGAGTTGGAGGTAGCTAAGGCAGAAATCAAAGTAAAATCAGACGAACTTGCTGCCTTACAACTGAGGGTAACACAAATTGAAGATGCCATCCGAGACGATGAGGAGAAGAGGAAGATGGAGGACGAGGAAAAGACGGAGAAACTGCTAGCTTGTATGAAAGAAGCTGAGAAGCCCGAGGCCAAGGGTAAGGGCAAAGGGAAAGCAGCAGCAGCAGCGGAGAAGGAGTCATCAGCTGAGCAGCTGACCAGCCCCAGACCAGCCGAGCGCAAAAGGAAAGAACCTGACTTCTCCAACCTCTCAGCTGAGCAGATCAGACGGATATATGCTGAGAAGGAGATATACGAGAAGAAGGAGAAGAAAAGGTTGAAAAAGCTGGGTAAGGGAGCTGAGCTGAAATGGGATAGGGATTCAAGGAAGTGGGTATCAAAGGCTGCAGATGAAGCTGACTTCCGACCCTACCACCGCACCTCAGCTCCTCCTAAGATGGTGGTTGGAAAGTGTAACGCCCTGGAATTCAGAAAGTCGGCCTTCGGGATCTGACGTCCTAAACCCGAGTCGTCACTTAGTGAAATATAAAAACTGAGCCAGAAAATTTCTTTTGAATAATAATCGATTAAGTTGCAGCGGAAAAATTTCAGAAACACTTTACTTATTGAAGATAAATTCTTTTATTATAAAAGGCCATTATTCATCTTGGACACAAACCATCTGACGAGTACAACTCCTAGAGGAAGAAGATAACATAATTTTAACAAAGTGTTTATTACAAAAGATCGAAAAGTTACTAAGACGATTTATTTTATTAATTAAGAGAGAGTGGGAAGCGGTCGTCTACTGCAGCTCCCAGGCCTCATTCTCGCAACCTGAAAATATTAAGTTTGGGAGAGTGAGATAAATATCTCAGTGGGTAACCTTTATGTTGTTACACAGATTGACAGGAAAACCCAAAATAATTGAATCGTTTATTCTTCTTTCATCTTTAGTTATGCTTTACGGCATTTAGCCCATTTGCGCAAGGTAATCTTTAGTTATAAGATTTTCATCCTTTAACTTGATTAAGGGATTCATCTTTCTTTACGACAGTTAGTATATATATATATATATATATATATATATATATATATATAGCACATATGAGATGGCACGTTAGTACGTCCGATCCCCGTAATCACATTGTGGAATGACACGTTAATACGTCCGAGACCCGTAATTCTCCGTCCTAAATGAGGTGGCACTAGTGGCATTTCTGCACACAATCCAAACCCTCTACCATCCTTATTGCTCCCGTGAGGTGGCACTAGTGGCATTTCTGCACACAATCCAAACCCTCCTCCGACCTTATTTCTCCCGTTTATATAGGGCTTCGCCCTCTGCAGATCAATAGATCAATAGAGATACTAACTCTCGTATGTAACATGTAAAAACAAATAATCAAAGTAAAAGAAACTTGTTCCCATACATTCATATAGTTAGGAGTTGTGCATTTGCATGCTTTTGAGTTGTTCGCATCTTTCGAGAAAACTATTTTTGTTTGATTCAAGGAAACTGACAACAGTCCATATAACATTAACTGGCTATACAGATAGTGTCACCCACCTGGAAAACTTTTAAGAGAAAGTTTAACTTCTTGATTGCTTAGGTCTCTCGTACAAAAGTCTCAGTCTCTGGTTTCTACCGTACTCTACCTAGCACAATCCGTATGTTTAGTTCGACAAAACTTTTGTCCATTAGAAACTTAGGTTCTTGATCTTATTGTATAAGGCTTTGAATGAAGAAGGGGTACTTTTATTTTATCAAAAGCTTCTATGGGTTAAATCCTATGTCTAACGGCTTTGTTAGTGTACTACAGTTTGTGGGTCCCGAAATTGGGACTTTCGGTTCCGTTCATTTTTCCAGAAAAACATGTAAGACACTCAAGCATATGTATTCATAAAGTATCGTGTATAACATTCGATATTCAAACATGCACTTCATTAAAAGATTTGGCCATTTAATTTATCAAGTACTAGTCAATTGAAGAAACAATACCTATAAATGCATAAATGAAATAAAATACTTAGACTTGTTGGAAAATTATGAAATTTTAGTATACTGTACCTCTTTCAGTTTAGAACAAAGTTTATTAAGAGTCCGAGTTCATTTGAGTTACGGAATTATAGCAGATTTTGTAATAAAGACTCTAAATTTCTGTTTCGGCAAAAACAGTGACCTTAACTTATAAAATTCATAACTCTCTGCAGAAATATCCAAATATTATGAAATTAAAACATGTGATGCAGCACTCAAGTATGAACAACTTTCATTCAGGGACCCAAGCCATTTGACTTACGGATTTTGTCCACAAAAATCGTGAACATTAAATCTATCGTTTGGCTCGGTTGCTGGACATGTCTTACGAGAAAATTCATAACTTATTGGATACTCGTTTAAAAATCACCAAATTTAAGAAACCTTTTATAAACTGGTTGTGGGAAATCCATGAATTTTCCCATGATTTATACAATAGTCTAACTGGAAAAATAATTTCGTGCAACACAGAATAACCCTATGCGTCGAACGTCGACCAGGTACTCAGAAAACGAATTTTATCTCATGAAGTACTAAACTAAATATTATGATTTTTGACTATGATTTACAACAAATCAAGGGGAACATTCCAGATTTTTCCTAGAATTTTATAACTATCAGAAAGGGGAGAAATAAAAGAAATGAGTCACTGCTCCCAGTTTCGAATTACTTCCGACACATAATCTTTCACGATTTTATTATCAGTCTACAAATATCCAGTGACCACGAAATTTTAGTATGTTATTCTAAACTTCAAATACTACATCTAGGAATTTTTTCTATGATTTTTAAACGGGTGGAAAGGGTCCGAATAAATTTTACAAAAACGGGTCAGTGGTTAGGGCATGCTTTTGGCAGCTTCATGTTTCAAGTATAACTTCACCATTTTGACTCCAAACACCAAAATTCCAACTCAAGCACTGCATATAAGATCATATTATGTAAAAAGGAGTTCTTAGGGCCTCATATAATATTTTTCCTGAATTTCTAAGCTTAAGAAGAAGAGTAAGACTTAAGAGGGGGTTTAGGGACTTACCCTTGGAGAATTTTCCTCCTTTTCTTGAGAGCCCCCAAAGCTTTTCTTTTGTGTAGAAAATGAAGAGGGCAGCCACTATATTTATAGAGGAGAAGGAGGGGAAATGGCCGGTCAAAAGGGGTGGGAAAAGGGAGCAACTAGGTGGACAAATAGGCATAAGGCTAAAAAAGTTAGTCCTAGGTCTTAGACATAGGATTTGGCTAGGGATTTCATGTACTACCATATTCCCTCATTTAAAGCTCTCCATGTGCACGAAAATTTGGAAGATTTGGGCTGCCATTTGGTAGTCTAATTCTAATACAGCGGTGTGACATCGTTGTTGAGTTTTCGGAATTTTTCGGTCTGAGGTTCGGCTCCGAAAATTATTAAAACGCGCGATGGGAGAACCAACATTTTTCTTAGGGTTTTCTTGAGTTTTTCCCACCTTTAAAGGGCTATTGGTAATTAATCATTATTAAACAAATCCGGATTACGGATGTGAGTTTGAAAAGTATCAGTAGATTTTTGGGTCGAAAAACCGTTCGTCAGTTGGAGAAAAATTAAGAAAACCACATACGAAATTGGAATAAAATAAAATGATCACTAAACTTAGAAAATTAAATATAAAATCCTATAATTGGTTTTGGGTTATTACAGAAAGCATACGGAGGAGTATAAGAAGAAAGTTATGGAGGCCAAGTGGATGTACCACTGGTATATCTTGAAGAACTCTCCTACCGGAACAGCTGATGAAGACCTTCAGTGGCTTGCCTGGATGGAGAAGGAGGATGCCGAGCTATATGGGAAGCTGCTTGATGGGGCCAACCAAGCATTCAACTGTGATCTTATTGCACCGGCCTTTGAGCATGCTAAGCCAAAGATGAATGAAGATGGGACTCCTGACTTAGCTTGGGTCATGACAATCATTGCTAAAGCCGAAACGGAGTCAAAGCTCACCGATGAAGATGAACTCAAAAAGCTCAGTGTCTTCAATTGGCTGAATATCCCCGAGTCAAGCCGATGAGGAATCTGATAGATCAGGATTTTTCTTTCCTTATCTTATCTTTTTATCAGTTCTCTATTTTTGTAATCCGTATATATGTGAATAAATATACTGAATCTTATCTGATTTACTTGTCTTATGTTTTTAAGCTTTCTTTTCTGTTTTAAGAAAATTTAAATTTTTTTTCTAAGTGTTAATCATCTGAGAAAATTTTCATCTCAGATTTAAAAAATTTTCCTAAAAATTTTCTTAGTCTTAAAAATTTTCTAAGTCCTAAGACTTAAAACTTTTACTAAGTCTAAATCTTTTGAAAAAGTCTCAAGACTTAAGAATTTTTCACTTCAAAATTTTCTAAGTGTGAATTAAGTGCTCTAACTTGAAATAATCTGCATTAAAGTGTGAATGTGTTCTGATATGCCTATCTGATTATCTTGATTAACTTTGACTAACTTCAGCTGTGAGTGTGTCTCTTTCTTGTAATTTTAACTTCATCAAAAAGGGGGAAATTGTTAGATCAGAAGAGGTTTTGATGAGTTAAAAAGATCAACCCAAATAGTCAGACGACTTCGAAGAACAACTGAGGTCAAGTTCCAATACTATGCTGATCAGACTAGGAGGAACTGGACAAGTCAGCTGAAGTCCGGAAAGTTGCAAGTCATCTGGAGACAAGCTCAAGCCAAGTCATCTACAGGAGACAATTATAAAGAGCTCAAACAAGGTCAAGACTAGCTGAGTAGAATAAGAAAGGCAAGACTTCACCAAGTCAGCTGCAGACGAGTTGCAAAAGATCAGCTGAAGATTAGAGCAGTTATCAATATTAAGTTTGTTAAGCAGTTTTAGTTTCTTAGAACTGACTAACAAATTAACTGTCTTTTCAGGCTTATAAATAGGTCTAGGTTTTCACTTTATTAAATATAACACATTAACACAATACATTGATCACAATACTCAGATTTACACTCTCGCATTAATTCACAAAGTTTTTCAAAGAAAGTTTTCAAAGTTTTAAGTGTTTGTAGAACACTTTGCTGTACATCTTCAAAGCTCACCTATCATTGTAAAAGTTAGATTTTAGAGAAGGGTCTAGGAGTTTGAAGATCTTTGTAAGTTGTAAACTGTAAGTTGAATAGTAAGTAAGTGGTAAGAAGAGACCCTTCTTCAAGTTGAAGAAGGAGAGTGGATGTAGGATCAGTTAGATCCGAACCACTATAAATCATCATGTTCTTTATTGCTTTCATTTACTTATCTGTTCTTGTCAATTTCAGTTTATAATCAAAGTTCAATTTCAGAATTAAAAGTTAGACAAATTATCAGTTTGCTTTTGATCCGGTTAAAGTTGAGTTTAAAAAACAAATTTCGCTGTGTAACTTTGGTATCTTGAATTAATTTTCTAAGATTTTTAAACAAAAAAAAAACTTGGAAAATCTATTCAACCCCCCCTTCTAGATTTTCCCTAGAAGGCTGATTCAAGTTTTCTTTAGTATACTCAACTAAGTGGGACCAACATGAGGTTCACCAACAACTCTCTCGTCATTCCTCAACTCTTCACCTTCCATCGCTTCCCTTCTTCTTCTCCCACGATTTCTTCGAATTGTAGCTTCAATTTCCAGATTGAGTGGCAAAGGTGGAATACCACTAGACCTTGTAATCATGCACGTACACCACCAATCCAAGTATCAAAATACAACAAAAACCAACAACAAAATAAAAATACAAAAACAACACAACAAGTAGCCACTTCAAACAATTCTTAAGTCTCACTTAAGGCGCAAAAACTAATTCTCCGGCAACAGCGCCATTTTGATTGTAGGAATCGGGCAAACGATTTTAAGACAACCAAGTATATCGAACCCAAGGGAAAAAGTATGCACGTGAGGCCCTAGGAATACAAGTTATCAATGACTATTGTTGCAATGCGGTTTTGGCTCTAGAATCACACTACAAATGCTAGAAATAAAAATCAAACACTAAGCAAGCAATTTATTAAAAACCTTGAATGCAAGAACAAGTAGCTAAAATTCAATGAGGGATTAGGGTGCTAGGGATAATATCCATCAAGAAATCAATTATCAACAAGTTATGATTGAATCAAATTGCAAATCAACTAAGATAGAAAGCATAAAACCATCATGCAATAAAGCTTCCATTAATCACACAATGCCTAATGTGAGTATCCTTAGTGCAACTAATCTCTCAATTAAGAAGCACCCAATTCATACAATCATACACAATTATAACCCGATTAATCTCGGATCCCGTTAGCTCAACTCTCGCCTATTGCTAGGGTGATCAGACATTAATCTAAAGAGATAAAAATGCATGACGCACAATGAGAATCACAATTAGGGAATAAACTATCTCAATTGATTAACAATCATCAACAATCATAGCATAAGGCAATCAAATCATCTTCAATTTCAATTATCCCAAGCACAAGAGTATAAGCCCATGGTGAAAAGAGCAAAACCCATGGGTAGAAAATCTAATTGAGAAATTAAGAATCTAATCAACACAATTAATGAATTAAAAGGAGTAAAGTGGAAGAACATCACCAATTGGATTAAAATGAACTCAAATAAGAATGCTTCAATCTTCAATGTATCTTCAAATGTGCTCTTCTCTTCAATTGAATTACAACTTGGAAATGAAAATCTATTGGATCAACAGCTAATCTAGGGTACAATTGATCAAAATCTATCTAAATCTATCAATCTAATCAAACTACAATGAGAATTAAGCTATGCAATGAGAAATTCGCCCTAAAAACTGTAAAATAACTGCTCTAATGAAGGTTATGTAAATTATGCTCAGTTTTCCGCTCAAATGGGCTTAAAACAAAAATTTTTGAATTTGGGCATCCCTCGACTCGAGGTTGGGGCCCTTGAGTCGAGGCTCCTTAAGTCGCGAATGCGATTCTTCAATTTATCTCCAGCCTTGAGTCGAGCTCCAGCCCTCGACTCGAGCTTACCTCCTTGTCCCCGTTCCTCGACTCGAGGGCTGAGCCTCGGGTCGAGCTTGCTCTAATTTTTCGAATCCTCTCTCTTTGCCGGCAACCTCGGGTCGAGGCCCCTAGCCCTCGACCAGGTCGAGTTCAGGGAATTTTCTCGACCCAGACTCCACCTCTGACCCCCATTTTCGCCCGTCTCGATCGTCTCTTCACCTTATGAATGTCAGTACTCTCGGTTTGGCCAAATTCCAATGATTTACTTAAAAACGGGACGAAAAACATCAAAAATCTCACAAGTAATACTTTTAAGGCAAAGTAGTGATACTCTACACATTTAGACACAAAATCTAACACTTTTGATCACTTTTTGCACTAAAATACCCCCTAAAATTATGCATCAATTCACTCCAATTAGTCATCTTATTGATGATAGACTGCAGCAGATGAAAGGGATGCAACAGAAGCTGGGAGAGGGTATAGACCAGAACGAATCAATTCGTCTATCGCTGCAGGAGACAGGGTGACAACTTGCTGCTCTCATGGAGGAAAATAAGCGAATCTCTGAACACACCTCCGCTACCGCCGCCGAGACTATAGCTGTTGCACGCATTGGTTAGACGTTGAGGAGAAGATTGCTATACCGATCTCCTCAGAGCTTGCTGAACTCAATATGTTTATGGAGAAGTCTAATTCATACTGCAAGGATATCTTTGGTCGCACTCAGGCAATGGAGTCTAAGTGGACACCCATTTTAAATGATGTTAAAAAGGGGGAAGAGCAGCTGAGAACTGTAATGAAGGGTAAGTTTCCTGAGAAGGAGTCCGAGCTTGTTGGAGTGCAAGAAAGGTTGAAGGCGATTGAAGATTTCTTGCTCGGAAGAAAAGAAAAGGCTGAGCTGAAGAAAGCTCTTAGGGAATCAACAGCCCTTAGGGATTTAATAGGAGCTATTGCTACTGTCCCTACTGGAACATTTGTTGAAGGAGAAGGCTCCCAACCTAGTAAGCGAAGAAGGCTGGTAAAACTTGCTGACAAGGAAAAGGTTACTAAGGAGGAAAAGCTGGAGGCTCTTCACCAGGAAGCTTACATGGCCGATTTGGAGGCTAGAAGGATGTCAGAAGATGTAACCCAGCAGGGTATCAAATCCCTAGCAAAGGAAAACCGGGACATGGATATTTCAAAGAGTAAGAGGTAAAAGATTTTTGTCTCAAGGAAGTTTGCTGCCAAACCTTCTGGATCGAAGAAGAAGGTTGCTGGGAAAAGAAAGAAGTCTTCACAAGCAGATGTTGATGTGCACTTCATTCTTCCACACATCAGAGAAGGGTTTGTGGATGATTGCTGCTCAACAGAGGGGATGGCTGAATGGAGAGCTGCTAATAGAGATTTCATTTGCTCATTTTACGTATGAGAGACTATTGGCGTTGGAGCAACTACAGATGAAACTTTCTTCGCATGGATGGAAGAGAAGCATGGAGATCTCTGGTCAGAAATCTTAAAGACATCGGTGGAATTCAACCTAAATCTTGATGCACCCGAGTTCGAGAAGATTCCTACCCCTTTGACTGCTGATGGAAGTCTGGATTAGTTGAGCATCCGGAGGACCATCTGTTAGGATGTATACTATAAGCCTAGCATTTGTATGAACATTTTTTTTTTAGTATGAACATCCTTTTAATATGAGATTCATTATGATCAAAATACTTATTTTTATGATTGTTATATATCATTATTTTGTCCAGATTAATCTATACTGAAGATAACATGGTGTGTGGTGTCACACAGAAGATCATGCTATCGGTTCCTTATAGATTATAAATAATAGCTCACAACCAAGATGGATTTGGACAAACCATTGGAACGGTTGTACTGTAATTTGGTATTACTCTATCTTGACTATAAAGTTACACTAGTACATTTTATATGTATTGAGCAGGACCATATGAGGTTGTTCAATTTGTACTGACTATATAAAAGAACAAGACCTCTGTTGTTATGGATGTACGTCTTCTTAATCCCTATATAATAACGGGCACATGTACTCAATGTATGTTTCTTTGATTTGCCAATGGGTGAGATTTATTAAATCAATAGGCTCGGTGAATTGGGAGATAACATTGTTTATATGGTGTGCTGTTGATTATAGAAGGAATCCGTGTCCTAATTATTTAGGATGATGATGTCCCCTTGAGGAGCTCATAAAGATTATTATGTAAACCCTGCAGGTGGATTTAATCCGACATAATAATAAAGATGAGTGGTACTACTCTTGGAATTAGATATAAATTAATTAAGTTGTCAGTAATTTAATTAATTTATGGACATTCGATATCTTAAACACGGGGAAATAAACGTACACAGAATAAAGGAGCCCATATTATAATATGGGATTAGGACGGTAATTCAATTATAACTCTTTAGTGGATTGAGTTATAATTGATGGGCTTAAGTAAAGTGTTCGGACTGAACACAGGATATTTAGGCCCATCAGGAGGCCCAACCCTAATTCCTCCTTAGGGTCCCTGTTGTAGCCTATAAATAAACCCTAACATCAGAGCCTCCAGACATGTGAAAAAAATGTGAGATCAGAGAGAGGCGAATTCTGATTCCTTGGAGGATCGTCGACCACTCTACATCCAAGGGAAAGGGATAGGAATACGGCAGAAGACCGTGAGGTTCGAGGCTCATCCTTCGATTGCAGTTCTGACCTTATAACTAGTTCGTCTTCACCTTTTATGGTGAATAAAGGTACAATCCTATCCGCTGTGTTTTTGTGACTATAATTCCGAATCTGATAATTTCATAGAGTCGGCAATCAGTGGTTCCAACAATTGGTATCAGAGCCATGTTTTTTAACTCTTTGCAATTGATTCGGTTATTCATAGATCTGACTTATTACGATTGCATGACTATTGTAAATCTATTATAATAGGGTTTCTTGATCTGTTATAATAGGGTTTCTTGATCTGTTATAATAGGGTTTTCTTGATCTGTTATTATAGAGTTTCATGATCTCATATTGAATAGGATTGCATGATATTTGTAAATCTATCATATTCGGGTTTTTTTTGGGTATGCAAATATTCTGATATTTTTTGCAGGAACCCTAAATCCAACTATTCTGCTTACTACTTACTTTCTTACTTTCAACTTACAGCTTACAACTTGTACAAATCTTCAAATCTTCAATCTCCTAAATTCTTCTCTAAAATCTAACTATTACAGTGAATATCGAATTTTGAAGATTACAAGAAAAGTGTTCTAAAAACACTTAGAACTTTTTGAGAACTCTCTTGAAATACTTGTGAAAAGATTGTGATTGAAATCTGAGTAGTGAATAGTGTGAAAAATCAAATATGCATAAGTATCTAGAAAAATAAAATCTAATCCTATTTATAAGTCTGATAAGACAGTTAGTTTGTTAGTTAATTCTAACAAACTGAAAACTGCTTAACAAACCTATTCTTGATAACTGTTCTCGACCTCAGCTGATTCTTCCTACTCGTCTGCAGCTGACTTGGTGAAGACTTGCCTTTCTTATTCTACTCAGCTTGTCTTTACCTCATCTGAGCTCTTCATGATCGTCTCCTGCAGATGACTAGTTTTGAGCTTGTCTTCAGATGATTTGTAGACTTTGATCTCAAGCTAATCTTAATCAGCTCTTGACCCAGTCTGATCAGCTTAGAATTGAATCCTGATCTGAGCTGTTTATCAATGTTGTATGCTCATCTGGATTTCTCCTTTTAACTCATCAAAACTCTTCTTGGTCTAACAGTTGGTGAATGATTGTAATAGTTATAACCACGACGGTCTGTCGGGTAGTTATAACCCCGCGACCTGACCGGGCAGGTCGATTCACGCGACCTGACCGGGCAGGTCGAACCCCATATTGCATGGCGCTGCCCCGCACCCCGTTTGACAGGGCGCTGCCCCACACCCCGCGACCTGAGCGGGCAGGTCGATCCCCGTTTGGCAGGGCGCTGCCCCGCACCCCGTTTGACGGTGAACATTCAAGAACATGGGAGCATGAAAGAGGCCATAATAGTTGGAATTTTGTTTTCCATATTTATTCTTTCTCATATGTGTTATTGTGTTTAGCATGCTTTATGTGTTTTATATGTTATGCATGTTAATATCCCTCATGTTAAATAACTAAGTGGGAGAGGGGTTAATTTTCAACAAATCCCATAGCCTCCATTTCTGGTTTGTAAGTGATGCATTAAAACATGAACGTTGGTTTTAAGTGCCTTCTTCCATATTGCATGTGTTTGTTTGCGGATCACTAGATCAAACTTCCTTATGGATAATTATAAGTAAGTTATTTAGGAGCGTGTTATCTTCTCCATCTGAAGAGGCACAAACCTAGGTAATTGACTTGGTATTAAGAAATGATATACACTTAGATGCATATAATAGTATCCTCCCCATCGGAGTAAGTGTTGTTATTTGTATGGCTAAAGACAAACCAACTATTAATTTTTATTTTGTTTGACAAAATGATGAAATTAATGGGTAAAACCTCCTCTTACAAATGATTGAATTAGTATACGTCCACACTATCGTGGAATACAAACTTCACGGTGTTTTGAGGTGTTGGTGAATTTAATTGTATTGTTTGAGGGAAACAATATTGATTTAAATTCTTAATTTTGATCATAATGCATTTACGTGTTTTTCAGGATTTATCATGGCTTTCAATCCACACTTGTTATTCTTAAAGAAAACAAAATTCTTGGTCCAAATTATATTGATTGGAAAAGAAACTTGGACATTGTCTTGATCTTTGAAGAGTACAAGTTTGTACTCACTGAGGTTTGTCCTGAAAAACCCGATGAAAACTCTAGTGAAGAGGAGAAAGAGGCTTATAAGAAGTGGGTCAAGGCAGATGAGATGGCGCGGTGTTACATTTTGGCTTCTATGTCAAATGTGCTGCAACATCAGCATCAGGCCATGACCTCTGCTTATGAGATGATGCTCAATCTCAAAGAACTCTTCGGACACCAGAGTCGGGCTGCTAGGCAAGAGGCCATGAGAAACTTAATGACGACCACCATGACTGAGGGGACACCCGTAAGGGATCATATCCTCAAGATGATGGCTCATTTGAATGAGATGGAAGTCCTTGGAGCTGAAATCGATGGGAAAACCCAGGTCGATATCATTCTCCAGACGCTGCCTAAGAGTTTTGAGGAGTTTCGCCTTAACTACAACATGAACAAAAGGTTGTATTCGATGGCGGAACTTCTGACAGAACTCCAAGCGGCAGAAGGGTTTTTTCGTCAAGCTTCTCAAGCTTATATTGCTGAAAATGTTTCTACATCTAAGCCAAAAGGCAAAGTGATGAAGAAAAAAAAATAAGCTGGTTTGGCAAAGAAAGCAGGTGAACCAAAGAAAATTGGTCCACCAAATGGCGTGAAGAAGCCTAAGGGCAAATGCTTTTTGTGCAAGCAGCCAGGACATTGGAAGGTAGATTGCACCCGTAAAAAGGAAAAATAAGGTATATCATATTCACTAACTATTGAAACATGTTTATCAGTGTTATCTACCGGCACCAGGTGTGTAGATACGGGAGCCACTGATCATGTCTGCAATTCTTTGCAGGGGTTCCAGGAAACCAGGCAGCTTAGTGAGGGTGAGATTACCATCTACATTGGCGACGCTACGAAAGTAGCAGCTGTTGCAGTGGGAGAGGTTTATTTATTTTTTGACAAGAATAAGACTTTGGTTTTGAGAAATTGTCTTTACGTACCTTGTTTTACAAAGAACTTGATTTCAGTTTCTAAGTTATTTTTGGATGGATATTCTGTTTCTTTTGATAGCAAAGTGGTTGTCAAGAAAAATAGTGCTATTATCTGTTCTGGTACGTCGATTGACAATTTATATACTCTTAATCTAATAACTCCCACAAAGCAACAAATGGAAATTAATAGTACATCTTCTAACTCAAGTAAGCGAAAAGAACCTTAAAAAATGAACCAAACATATCTTTGGCATCTAAGATTAGGTCACATTAACTTGAGAAGGATTCAAAGGTTGATAGCCGATGGACCTTTGAGTTCATTGGAAGTGGAAAACTATCCGACCTGCGAGTCCTGCTTGGAAGGAAAAATGACCAAAAGGCCTTTTAAAGCCAAGGGGTATAGAGCCAAAGAAGTGTTGGAATTGGTTCATTCTGATTTATGTGGTCCTATGTCTACTCAAGCAAGGGGTAGTTTCAAATATTTTATCTCTTTTATAGATGATTATTCGAGATATGGATATATTTATTTGATGCGCCGCAAGTCTGAGTGCTTTGATAAATTCAAAGAGTACAAGGCTGATGTGCAGAAGTGTCATGGTAAATATATCAAAACACTACGATCTGATCGTGGTGGCGAGTACCTCTTAGGAGAGTTTAGGAATTACTTATCAGAAGCTGGGATTCATTCCCAATTGTCTGCACCTGGTACACCCCAACAGAATGGTGTGGCGGAACGAAGGAATATGACACTCTTGGAAATGGTTAGATCGATGATGAGCTATTCAGAATTACCGAGTTCGTTTTGGGGGTATGCCCTGGAAACGGCTGCGTACATTTTGAACTTGGTTCCTTCTAAGACAGTATCTTCTACTCCCACAGAATTGTGGAATGGGTGTAAGCCTAGTCTGAAACATATTCGGATTTGGGGTAGTCCAGCACATGTGCTGAAAGGAGATGCTGATAAGTTGGAATCTCGTATAGAAGTTCGGCTGTTTGTGGGCTATCCTAGAGGAACGAAAGGTGGTTTGTTTTATAGTCCTAAAGATCAGAGGGTAATTGTTAGCACAAATGCCCGATTTTTAGAAGAGGACTATGTAATGGACGACAAGCCCATGAGTAAAATTATTTTAGAAGAAATAAGGGGAGAAACTTCTACCTTAGTACCAAGATTGCAAGATGAGATACCACAGGGGTCAGCACCATCTGTTACCAATGATACACTATTACCACAAGTACCTCGTCGTAGTGGGAGGGTTGTTAGACAACTTTGTGATTCATGTTTTTGGGAGAGTCTTCGGACTTAGTACCTGGTGAACACGAATCGGATCCCTGGAGCTACGACGAAGCACTCCAAGATAAAGATGCAGAATCTTAGGAAAAAGCAATGAAATCTGAATTAGAATCTATGGATTCTAATCAAGTCTGGGAGCTAGTAGAACCACCAAATGGTGTAAAAGCCATTGGCTGTAAGTGGGTCTACAAAAGAAAAAGAGGATCAGACGGGAAAGTAGAAACTTTCAAAGCAAGGCTTGTAGCGAAGGGGTACACTCAAAAGGAAGGAATCGATTATGAGGAAACCTTTTCGCCGGTAGCCATGCTTAAGTTTATCCAGATTCTTTTGTCTATTGCTGCTCATATGAATTATGAGGTTTGGCAAATGGATGTGAAGACAACTTTCCTTAACGGAAGTCTTGAAGAAAACATCTATATGAAGCAACCAGAAGGATTCATTGCAAAGGGCAAAGGGCATCATGTGTGTAAGCTTAATCGGTCCATTTATGGATTGAAACAAGTTTCGAGATCTTGGAACATCCGTTTTGATGAGGTAATCCAGTCTTATGGATTCATTCAATGCCCGGATGAGTCATGTGTATACAAGAAGAGTGACAGAAACGTGGTGGTATTTCTTGTACTATACGTAGATGACATCTTGCTCATTGGCAACAATGTCAAGGTGTTGTCAGACGTAAAGTTATGGCTGTCCAAGCAGTTTAATATGAAGGACTTGGGAGAAGTTGGACATATTCTTGGGATCAAAGTTATAAGGAATCGCAAGAAAAGAATGTTATGCTTATCTCAAGCTTCATACATTGATACTATCTTAGCTCGTTTTAGCATGCAAAACTCCAAGAAAGGTTTTCTACCCTTTCGACATGGAGTACCTTTATCTAAAAAGATGTGTCCTAGGACACCAAAGGAGATAGAGGACATGAAGGCAGTTGCTTATGCTTCGGCCGTAGGAAGCCTAATGTTTGCAATGCTAAGTACGAGGCAAGATATCTGTTTTGCCGTGGGCATGGTTAGCAGATATCTAAGTAACCCAGGACAAGGACATTGGACTGCGGTAAAGCATATTTTAAAGTACCTGAAAAGGACTAGAAATTATATGCTAGTTTACCAAGCAGATACTTTACTTCCTGAGGGTTACACAGATTCTAATTTCCAGTCGGATAGGGGAAACAGTAAATCTACCTCGGGTTATGTGTTTACCTTGGGAGGTGGAGCCATAGTATGGAGGAGTGTAAAGCAGAAATGCGTTTCGAACTCCACCATGGAAGCTGAGTATGTGGCAGCCTCTGAGGCAGCCAAAGAAGCTGTATGGCTTAGAAACTTCTTGATGGACTTAGAAGTGATTCCTAGTTTACCTAAAGTTATCACAATTTATTGTGATAACAGTGGCAAACTCGAAGGAACCACAAGCCCACAAAGCAAGCAAACACATTGAGCGCAAGTACCACTTGATACGAGACATCGTAAAATGAGGAGAAGTTGTTGTCACCAAGATTGCATCAGTGGATAACCTAGCAGATTCTTTCACAAAGGCTCTTCTAGCGAAAGCTTTTGATGGGCATGTTGAAGGGATGAGAATCAGATGTATGGCAGCAATTATGGAAGCATAGTCTTTTAGTATAAGTGGGAGATTGTTAGGATGTATACTATAAGCCTAGCTTTTGTATGAACATTTTTTTTAGTATGAACATCCTTTTAATATGAGATTGATTATGATCAAAATACTTATTGTTTATGATTGTTATATATCATTATTTTGTCCAGATTAATCTATATTGTAGATAACATGGTGTGTGGTGTCACACAGAAGATCATGCTATCAGTTCCTTATAGATTATAAATAATAGCTCACAACCAAGATGGATTTGGACAAACCATTGGAACGGTTGTAGTGTAATTTGGTATTAGTCTATCTTGACTATAAAGTTACACTAGTACATTTTATATGTATTGAGCAGGATCATATGAGGTTGTTCAATTTGTACTGACTATATAAAAGAACAAGACCTCTGTTGTTATGGATGTACGTCTTCTTAATCCCTATATAATAACGGGCACGTGTACTCAGTGTATGTTTCTTTGATTTGCCAATGGGTGAGATTTATTAAATCAATAGGCTCGGTGAATTGGGAGATAGCATTGTTTATATGGTGTGCTATTGATTATAGAAGGAATACGTGTCCTAATTATTTAGGATGATGATGTCCCCTTAAGGAGCTCATAAAGATTATTATGTAAACCGTGCAGGTGGATTTAATCCGACATAATAATAAAGATGAGTGGTACTACTCTTGGAATTAGATATAAATTAATTAAGTTGTCAGTAATTTAATTAATTTATGGACATTCGATATCTTAAACATGGGGAAATAAATGTACACATAATAAAGGAGCCCATATTATAATATGGGATTAGGACGTTAATTCAATTATAACTCTTTAGTGGACTGAGTTATAATTGATGGGCTTAAGTAAAGTGTTCGGACTGAACACAGGATATTTAGGCCCATCAAGAGGCCCAACCCTAATTCATCCTTAGGGTCCCTGTTGTAGCCTATAAATAAACCCTAACATCAGAGCCTCCAGACGTGTTAAAAAAATGTGTGATCAGAGAGAGGCGGATTCTGATTCCTTGGAGGATCGTCGACCACTCGACGTCCAAGGGAAAGGGATAGGAATACGGCAGAAGACCGTGAGGTTCGAGGCTCATCCTTCGATTGCAGTTCTGACCTTAGAACTAGATCGTCTTCACCTTTTACGGTGAATAAAGGTACAATCCTATCCGCTGCATTTTTGTGACTATAATTCCGAATCTGATAATTTCATAGAGTCGGCGATCGGTGGTTCCAACACCATCAAGTTATGTCTTGCTGAAGTTAGACCGCCAGGTGGGGCTAGTAATCGAGGAATTTATGACAAAGTGTATAATTGTCAATATGTGCCAGAAGGTTATCGGAGGTATGATTAAGGGGGAAGCTTGCTGTGGAAGAAAGTTTGTTGGTTGTTGTTGATTGAAGGAGAAGGTTATTTTTTTGTTATCTCTTTTTATTTCCTCTGTTTATGTTTCTTTTTGCAATTTCTCTAGTTTATAGGCACTCTCTGTAATTTTACTTGAACGATCATATCAATGGAAGTGCTTATTTTGCAGAAGACAACCTCTCGTTGTCAAATGTTCTCTGTGGGATCTTATTTTTAAGTTCTCTGTTTTATTCTGTTGTTTACTTGCTTTCAGTTCTCAGAGGTTTTAACATCATCAAATAGGGGGAATTTGTTGGATCTTGATTTTGTGTGTTTTGATGATGTTTCTAAAACCTAAGTGTAATAGAACCAGCTGAACCTATTAGTCAGATGATGATCTAGATAGGTTAGAATTTTTATTAAGGTAACCTTGCTAGGATCTACCCAGAAGACTTGAAGAAGCCTGAGAACTGTAGGCCGAAGACAGATGACTTGAAATCAGAAGGTCCAGAGGACAGACAACTAGAAAATTATAAAGGTTACTACCAAGAAGACCTGGAAGGTTTCTTGCATTTAAAGAAGTTGTCACAGAAAGGCTAGAAGACTTGAAACATACTCAGAAGAAGAGATAGATGTAATCTTTAGAAGTACAAGTAGTCTAGACTTTGATAAGAAGATAGCAAGGTTGATAACCTTGCTAGAGTTGACATAGAAGACTTACCCAGTTCGAGGTTAATCAATATATCATCTAAGAAGTCAAGTATCAATCAGATCCTTGATGAGAAGATTGAATCTGCATAAGTCAATCTATCAAGAGATAATTGATTGGGATCAAACAATCAATTATCTAAGTCAAACAAATCTTCTCAACGACTACTTACTATCTTTAGAAGACCTAATTGACAATCAGCTTAACGGCTAGTCAATTTCAAAAGTCTATAAATCAAAATGAAGGATTTCAGAATCGATACGAATCTACGCGCGAGAAATTTCATTACAAGAAATTCTATCATTCATTGCAAGTACACGCATAGTCATTCAAACCAAGAATCGAACAAAACGTTGTTCTCTGAAAGTTCTGATTCTGGTTAAGAAATTGTAAATCACCTTCCATTATCTCAAGCACGAGAGAAGGCTGATAGAATCATCGATCTTAGAGTTAGAATAAACTCAAGGATCACCCGCTATACCAAGGGCAGGAACTTGTAAAACTTCATGTGGTCAAATCCTCGAGGTGATAGAGGAGACAAGACCAGAAGATTTGGTGGATCGTAAGGCCCCTGTGGATCAGGGAGAGTGGACGTAGGATCGTTATATCCAAACCATTATAAAAATCTTTGTGTTTTTACAAGCTTTCTGCATTTTACCTTTCAATTATCTTGATAATACTCTTTAGTAATATAAGTAATACTCTTCAGTTATCATGACTAATACCCTTTAATAATATAGGTAATACCTTTCATTTATCACGGTTGATACTCTATAGTAATATAGGACATACTCTTGAGTATCATGACTGATACCCTTTAGTAATATAGGTAATACTCTTTAGTTATTACAACTGACACTCTTTAAAATTGATCAAGTTTCACCATAAACCTTTGTTTATAGTAGAATCTGCCATATAATTAAAGATGTAAAGAGATTCTCAATTTCATACCTTGAATATGCATTTATACTATTTTATAGATCAATGTATCATATAAAAAAATTTAAAGAAGAAATTCAAATGAAATAATAATTGAAAATTAAAATTATTACATTAAAATTGATTGATATGACCATAAGAATATATATTTTATGCATAAAAAATAATAAAAAAACCCAAAAAATAATTTTTATAAATAATTAAAAAAATTGCGATTTTTTATGGATATTGCGATATTGTGCGATATTTCACGATATTTCCATGATATCCAGGAAAAATTACACTACGGCTGACCGATATCGATATCGATATTTTGTGATATTTTGCGATATTTTCACGATATCTGGAAAAAAAATACATTATCCCCTAATATCCATATCCCAAACTCATATTTTGTGATATATCTGCGATGTATCTGCGATATTTCGTGATATTTGTATCCTTGCTTCTAAGCACATGCCTTGACTTCCTCCCCCACACTTAAATCTTTGCTTGTCCTCAAGCAACAATAATAAACGGAGAAAATAAATGAATTCAAGACAAGGAAAAGAAATACCTGATTGATGGGATACACAATTGCTCGATCTAGGTGGTATTGTTGGCGCTGCTAGTCGGCCGTTGGTGGAGAGATGCGGTGGTAATGCTACAGCAGCGGGGAAGGGAACGCAATGCGCTCAATCGGCAGGGCTGGCGGCGTCGCACGACGGCGGATTTTGCGGCAGTGTACACGTTGGAGGAGCTCGCGATAGTGAGGATTCAAGGTTGCGACGGTGTGGGACGGTGGCGGCGCACGCGGCGGTGGTGCTATGCTAGGTGGCTCTTGTTCAGCTGACTCGCCGACGATGATGGTGGTGTAACGGCGATGGAAGTTCAGTGATTGGGATTGTTGACCGCTGCAATTGTGAAATTTATTAGGGCACGATGAAAAAGGGAAAATAAAAGGGAAGAAAATTAAAGAATTAAGAAATTAAATAATATATTTTCTACTCCATTTATTCTCTATTCAAAATACAGCTTGTGAGAAATTATGCAAACACCCCTCCAACTTATACACATCTTATCAGTTGTATAATTTGTAAAGCCATGTGTACTACTGTCTCAATTGGTCTTTCACCACTTAAAATTGCATCCTTCATACTTAATCAATTCAAGCTTTCAAATTCCTGCAATCAAAAGAGCTCACGAGGAAGACAAGAAGAAATAAATAAAAAAATAAAAAAAACAACGAAATAAATTTAAAAAAAATACGGGTTGCCTCCTGTCAAGCGCTATTATTTTATGTTGTTAGCTCAACGGTACTCCCTTTCTTCATGTAATAGGGAAAAAATGCTCGTTCAATATTGTGGTATCTTTTATATAATTCAAATGATTTGTACTCGACAATCTCGAATTGTCCTTGCAATTAAACTCCAAATCTTTCTGGCCAATGGAGTTAATATCATCCACAATAAAAATAGAACCCACATCATCAGAAAATTTTGTATCATGAATACTGAATTTAAAGACTTGACCATCGAATTCCATTGTGAGAGTACCCTCACGAACGTCTATTTTTTGTTTGGAAGGTATTCATGAATGGCCTCCCTAACAAAATAGGGATGGAAATTGATGAGCCCTCATTCATATCTAAAACATAAAAATCGGCAGGAAAAATAAGCTCATTAACATGCACAAGTATATCCTCAACCACTCCATCAGGATAAACTTTACTGCCATCAGCTAATTGGATAATTACCCCAGTTTTTATCAACGGACCAAGATTAAAAGAAGCATATATGGATTTTGGCATGACATTTATTGATGCTCCTAAATCTAATAGCACGTTCAATTTTTGCAATACCAATTTGACACAATATAGTAAACGTACCTGGGTCCTTAAGCTTTTTGGGTTGCTTCTTTTGAAACATTGCTGAAACGTTTTCCCCCATCACAATTTTCTCATCCCCTTACAACTTATGCATATTAATGCATAAATCTTTTAAAAATTTCGCATATCAGGGAATCTTCTTAATGGCATCAATAAGAGGTATATTGAGTTCCACCTTTTAAAAAATATCAAGGATGTGTTTTTCATTATCCTCCTTTGCAGCTTGTTTAACCCTGGAAGAAAAAGGTAAAGAATTAGTGTTCAAAATTCCCAAAATTGACGTACCTTGCTGTGTTTTTCTGTTTTTAGCAGACTGGTCCACACTGGGTGTCCCAGTGTCAGTCTGTTCAGCTTCAACTTCTTCTTTCTCGTCAATCGGGGTTACGATCATAGGTTTTGGGATCTCATGTAATTGTTTCTCACTCATTACCATCACTGCACTCACATACCTTGGGTTAATTTCAGTTTGAGATGGCAGCCTCCCACTATTATGAGATTCTAATCGGTTAACGGCACTAGCAAGTTGACTTATTTGCGCCTCCAATTGCTTTACGGTTTGATTCGTCTCTTTCATGCCTTGCTGGAGCTGTAAGGTGTTGGCAGTAAGAAGCTGGATCATTTCCTCCAATAATTGTCCATGACCGTCTACATGTGGTTTAGCATTGTATTTTCCTCCTTGTGGTGGTGGTGCATTTTGTTGATTTTCATACCTAAGATTAGGATGGTCTCGCCAACCCGGATTGTAAGTGTTTGAGAAAGGATCATATTTTCTCCCTTGAAAATTTTTGGCTCCAGCAGCATCAACCTCCTCCATATTTTGGGGTTGTATTCCACCTGTAGCAATCTTTCTCACAAAAGCGGTGAGCTCATTTACTTTATCACTAATGGACGAATCACTTACCTCTTGCACCAATTTTGTTGGTGTATCACGATGGCTAAATTGTTGAGAATTTGCCGCCATATTCGCAATGAGAATTTTTGCTTGAGCTGGAGTTTTACCAACAAGGGCTCCTCCACTTGCTGCATCTATCAAACTTCGATCGGAAAGCGTTAACCCTTCATAAAAGTATTGGATTAGGAGTTGTTCAGAGATTTGGTGTTGCGGGCAACTAGCCACCAACTTCTTGAATTGTTCCCAATACTCGTGAAGAGTTTCTCCTTGCATTTGCCTTGCACCACATATATCCTTGCGTAGGCTTGCTACACGTGAAGCTGGAAAGTACCTTTGTAGAAACAATCGTTCCAACTCTGTCCAAGTAGTGACCATTCCAGAGGGTAGATAATATAGCCCTTCGCTGCATCCTTCAAGGAGAACGGAAAGGCTTTCATTTTCACATGTTCCTCGAATATGTCCTTGGGCTTCATGTTCGAGCATACCACGTGGAATTCTTTCAAGTAGGTGTGTGGATCTTCACCTGCACGTGGTTGTTGCGGAAGCTGTGGGTTTGCCAACTCTTCCAAAGTTCGTTCAACTGCCATGATCTCTTTCTCGATCTCCAATTCACTGGATTTGAAATCAGTGGGAAACGGTAACAACTCAAAAAATCTCTCTAGCTTGTTTAGCTTGGTTCCTCAATACTCGATCTCTCCTTGTAATCTCGGGATAGAATTGTAAATTCTTATTCCCTTGTGAACGAGTGATCATATACTGAGTAAAACCTGAGTAAACAAACAGAAAAAAGAACGTAAATCTTGAAAAAAAAATAGGACACAACACTCTGCAAATTAATGTTGCTGTAGTGACACTGGATCGCCCAGTGTCAGAATGGCAAAATTTATTTGCGACAAATGAAGACTTACTGGGGTTACGAGACTTAGAAAATAACAACGAATATACGAAAACACTCAGAAAAATAACAAAAAAAATAAGCCTCACAAAAGAACAAGTAAAAGACAAAGAAAATAAATTCTCAATATTCCCCGACAACGGCACCAAAATTTGGTGTGCTGTCGCCGGCACCTAAGAATAATATTTATAAATCGCCTTAACGAATCCACAAATATGTAGTAGGATAAGTAAGGGGTCGATCCCACAGAGAATATGAAAATTATTTAAATTGTCTCAACAGGACTTATGAGGACTTAATTAACACAAGGGGGTTTTTAATGAGACAAGAAGGTATTATAAAAAAAATTAATAAAGAGATAATTAATAGGCACTTGAGAAACTATGAATTCTATCAATAAAAAGGCTTCAATCCACAGTTCATTCTTCCCTTGTGTTTAACTATGTTAATTTAAACGTAACGATTGTTCTATTTTACTCCGGATTAATAACCCTCAATAAATAACAATCTCTATTTATTGGTTTTATTCCTTAATATTATTCAATTGAAACAAGCTCTTCAACAAACCTTTTTAAACGAATAACCTAGATACGATCTAGCTGTAACCCGATAAAAGAATTAAACACTAGGAAAAAGGCAACTGTTGGATTAAGAAGTTTTGATAAGTTAAAAGAAGCAGCTCAGATGATCAGACTACCTGAAGAACAGCTGAGATTGAGACCATGAGCTAAGCTGATCAGACGGGGTCGAGAACTAATCTAGTCAGCTGAGGTCTGGAAGATTAAAAGTCATCTGAAGACGAGTTTGAGTCTAGTCATTTGCAGGAGACAAATATGAAGAGCTCAGAAGAGGTCGAGACAATCTGAGTAGAATAAGAAAGGCGGGTCTTCACCAAGTCAGTTGCAGACGAGTAGAGTAAAAACAGCTAAGGTCTAGAGCAGTTTTCAAGATTAAGTTTGTTAAAGCGGTTTTCAGTTTGTTAGAACTGACTAACAAACTAACTGTCTTTTCAGACTTATAAATAGGTCTAGGCACTTCACACAGAATAGACAGAATATATAGAATATTCAGAATACACAGAACACAAGTTATTTTCCAGAAAGTTATTCTCTAAAATCACAAGTTTTCTAAAAGCATAAAATAGTTCTCCAAGATTTCTTCATAGATTTTTCTAAGTGTTTGTAGAACACTTCCTTGCACATCTTCAAATACACTTCTTTTTCTTAGAGTTAGATTTCATAAGTTTGGTTAGTATTTTGAAGAGTTGAAGATCAAATTGTAAGTTGTAAGTTGTACGATTGTGAAGTGAGTAAGTAAGCAGATAGTGGAGACCCTTCTTCAAGTTGGAGAAAGAGAGTGGATGTAGGATTGTTATATTCCGAACCACTATAAAATCTGGTGTTCTTTACTGCTTTTATTTACTTATCTGTTCAATTTCCAATTTATTGTTAAACGATTAATTTCAGAATCAAAGTTAAAATCTGAATATCAGTTTGCTTTTGATCTTAATAAAGTTGAGTTTAAAATTGAATTTCCGCTGTGTACATCTGGTACTTTGAATATATTTTGAAAGATTTGAAAAATCAACAAAATCTATTCAATCCCCCCTTCTAGATTTTGTCCTAGAAGGTTAACTCAGATTTTCTTAATCAACTCAACAAATCGGGACCAACAAGTGGTATCAGAGCAGTGTTAAGCTGTTCTGATATTGATTTTAGGTCTTAACTAAGATTCTGAAATTTTCTTGATTTTCTTCATCTTCTTTATTATTACTAACTGTACTACTAACAAGTTTGTGGAGTATTTTGTTTTTCTATCTCATCATGTCTTCAGGCAAGAGCAAGAAATCCAGAAATTTACCTGAATTTTCAATTGAAGATTATGACTATTGGAAATTCAGAATGGAAAACCATCTTAAGGCTATCCATGATAGGATGGAGGAGGTTCTTGAAGAAGGACCTATAAAATTTTATCATGGAGGCACTAGCAATGGCACTGAATCAGCTGAATCCAGAACCAGACAAGAGAAAAAGAGTTCTGAATTGACAAATGATGAAAGGAAAATCCACAATCTAGATCAAGTAGCTCGAACTGAAATCATCGAGACTCTAAGTAAAGACTGGATTGAGAAGGTTAAGAGATGCAAAACAGCCAAAGAAATGTGGTAGACTCTGGCAAATGTTTGTGAGGGATCAGATCAAGTAAAAGAGAATAAGCTGCAGTCGGTCTTACACGCATTTGATACATTCAAAATGAAGGAAAATGAATCTGTGGATCAGTTAGATGTAAGGTTGATGAATCTCCTCAACAAAGCAGCTGACCTTGGAAAGAACTATACAGAGAAGGAGATTAATAACAAGATACTGAGATCATTAACCAAGAGATGGAGAGAAAAATCCAATATCCTTAAAGCAATTCAAAATTTATCTTCTATTACTCACCATACCTTATTCTCTCATCTTAAAGCTCTAGAGTATGACATTCAAATAGAGGATGAAGAAGATGAGATGGAGTCGAGCACCTCATCTAAATCTGTTGCCTTTGTCAGCAAAGAAAACAAGATGTCAACTGAATCTGTAGGAGCTGACCTATCTCTGAAGGAGCAGATGGCCCTGCTCACTAAAAGGTATGACAGATTAAGAATGAAGTATAAACGAAATAAATTAAGATTTGCAGAAAAGGACAGATCAAGATCCAAATCAAGAAGAAAGGAAGATGAGTCTACAGATGATGACAAGAACAGGAGCCAGATGAGAAGATTCAGATCACCTGTTAAAAGAAATCCTTCCAGCCCTAAATCAGACAGGAGTGACATTTGCTACACTTGCAACAAGCCAGGACACTTCAGCTATGATTGTCCTCAACTGACTCCTAAAGAAAGGGAAGAGAAAAGGAAAAAGAGAGACAGGAGATTTGCAGACCAAAGAGCTTTACTGGCTGAAGAAAAAGAGTCAAGAAAATCATCATCATCATCATCATCCTCATCTGATTTTGGATCAGATGATGAAATCTGTCTCATGGCTAAAGAGGTAGTCTACTATTCATCTTCTGATAATGATTCTTGTCAGTCTGCATCTGATAATGATCAAACTGTTATTCATGAATTATTGAGAGACTTAAAGACATCTCTGGCTGCTTATAAACAGCTAGGGACAGAGAATTTGGCTATAAAGGATCAAATTCAAATTCTAATTAAAGGAAAGCAGGTGATGAACTATTCAGAAACTGAGGAAACATTTAAGGGGGAATGTTTTCCCCAGGCTGAGGCTAGTTGTTGGTCCCGGACGAGATGTGAATGGAGATGTAAAGTCTAGAAGGGGGGGGGGGTTGAATAGACTTTACCACACTCAAAACTTTTTCAACTTTTCGTGAGCTGAGTGTGAGGTTAGAAAACTTTGAAGTCTTCTGCAGCAAGGTACTCAGAGTGTGCTACATGAGATCAGTAGCCTTCAGTTCTCGATCAATACAGCTCTTCAGGTCAAGCCTAGCAGGTTTAGTTATACAAAGACGTAAACCCTATCTAGATCATCAGCTGACTAACAGGTTCAGCTGGTCCTATTACATATAGGTTTTAGGAACATCATCAAAACATACAAATTCTAATCCTAACAAATTCCCCCTTTTTGATGATGTTAAAACCTTCTTGAGAACTGCACATAAGCAAAGATACGCAAAGTGAAGACAGGAAAAGACCTTTAAAAAGATCTCAAACAAAATCAAATGACAACGAGAAGTTGTCTTGGCGCAAAACATTCACTTCTATTAATATGGAGATATCAGTACATTTTACAGAAGTGAAAAGCAAAAAGAAGCAAAAGATAACATATAAAAGCATAAAACAAAACAGACTTCATCAGCTTCCTGTCCAGCTAACTATCCTCCCAACCAGAACCCTTCATCTCTTCCTCAGTCATACCTTCGAAACCCTGTTGGAACATTCAGCTAATCGTATACTCTATCATAGAGTTCCCTGTTATCTGTTCCAATAGGTGGGCTGACCTCAGCCAAGCAGATTTTAAGCGTCCTGTGAACACTCAGCTGGTCGAACATACCATCTGCTGTGACTGGAGTAGGGATCTTCTCAAAATCTGGCGCTTAAAGGTTTAGGTTGAATTCAACAGAAGCTTTCAGAATCTCTCCACACAGATCACTGTGCTTTTCCTCCATCCAAGCAAAGAATGTTTCATTCGCTGTGGCCCCGACGCCGATACTTTTACAGACATAGTATGAGCAGATGAAATCTCTCTTTGCTGCTTTCCAGTCCTCAATCCTCTCCGGAGGACAGCAATCATCCACAAATCCATCAGTGTTGTGGGGGAGGATAAAGTCTTCCTCAGCCTCTGCTCCAGCAGGCTTCTTTCCTTTCCTACTCTGCTTCTTCTTTGATACAGCTGCCTTTACAGCAACTTTCTTTGGTATAATCATCTTCTTCTGTTTACTGTCCAACACATCCACTTCTTTTCCTTGCTTCCCGAGAAGTTTGATCATCTTGTGACTATCCTTCTCCTCCATCCTTCTAATTTCCAAGTCAGCAAGAAAAGCTTCCTCATGCAAAGCCTCCAACTCCTCTTCAGCAGACTTCCCTTTTCCTTCAACTTTTTCGGACATCTTAACCAACCTTCTCCTTTTCAATGGTTGGGAACTTTGACCCTCGCCCATTCCAGCAGACTCTCGCAAAGCTCTTTTTAATTCTGCCTTCTCTTTTCGTTCCAGCAAAAAATTTTCAATTGCCTCCAGCCTATCTTTCAACTCCTTCAATTCTTTATCCTTAGCCTCATCTCTGTCAACCATCTTAGTTCTCAACTGGCTTTCCCCCTTTTTAACATCATTCAAAAGAGGGGTCCAGCAAGCTTCCATCTCCAGCATCTTGGAAAGAACACTGTACACAGTAAACTTCTCTGTAAACTTCTTCAGCTCAGCAAACTCAGCTGCTATTGGAGAAGCAATCTTCTCATCGATTTTTAGCATATACTGAACAGCAGCAGCAGTGTCAGCCGCAGTAGCTATAGCCGTCTCCGTCAATTTAGCATTCGCCTCTTGTACAGTAGCAATTTGCATTCCCATTTCCAGCATAGAGGATTGGATGGCCGCATTCTGATCATTGCCTTCTCGTAACTATGCTTCCATGGCACTGAGTTTCGTGAACTGATCCTCCATCTTTGTCCGAAGTCTGTCCTCAATCGTCTCTCTTTCAGCAAACACCTTCCTGAGAGTAGCTTCAGCTTTCTCACCTTCAGCCTTTACACTCTCAACGTGCTTTCTAACCTCATTAATGTTGTTCAACATCATGCCAGAAAGAGTTTCGATGATAGTCTCCTGTTGCTCAGAAAACATATCGGCAGCAGTTTGACGGATGAAAGAAGGGGCCGTCTGAATGGCAGCCTCAATGTAGGACTTTGAAGACTCAATAGACTCAGCAAGAGGAGTATATTTAGCAGCCAATACAGAAAATATGGAAGCATACTGTTGTGTTAACTCAGCAAACTTTGCAGAATAAGAGTTATACAAATCTTCATGAACAACAACAGGCATAAAGTTGGGCACACGTACAGATGTAAAATCAGGAAGAGGAGGAGGGATAGAAGATACACCTTTCTTGATTTCTTCAGTCATCGTAAAGGGAGGAACAGAACCATCCTCTGCAGGCTCCGGTTCATCTAACAGTCGAGCAACTAGGCAAGCAATCTGATGGTCCGAGGTTAAATCAAATGCTCTGACTACGCCAGCCTTGGTCTGTAGCTGAAACTCCCACAGTGAAAACTCATTGTGACCAATCTCATTTGCCAAGAGAATGAGATCATCAATCGCTCCAAGCCTTGCATTTTTCCATACCAGGATATCTACTAGCAAGCTACGCTCCTCCGGGAAATTCTGCAATCTGGGAAACTTGCTGTCCACCCAAGTAGAAGCCTCAGCCATCAAACATTTCTCAAACAATCCACGTAATCTACCAGCAAGGTCTATCATTTGGACTGAATCCATCGGATCTGTTCCGATCAAATTCTCTCTGTGATCACCCTCAGCAACCTGGGTGTTAGGCTCCAAAGCGGCACCCATACCCGCAACCTCATCGCCAACTTACATCGGTGCAGCGAGCTTCGAAGAAGAAGAAATCTCAGAAAGAGAAGGAAACGGAATTGGTACCTGTTCCTCCTCACTAGCAGATTCATGAGAGACCATCTCTTCAGCATCCGAAATTGGAGAATCATCAACCTCCATTGCATCCACCACCGACGATCCTTTCTTGCCAGGAGATACCTTAGGAGGCATCTGTGCTCCTCTGGTACGACTGCTCATAGAATCTTTCCGAGTTGCCACAGTGAACCTCTTCGCCTTTCCCTGTGGTAATTGAGAGATCGGAATCTGATCTTCGCTACCAGAAGACTTCAAAGTCTTCTCCCCTGAACTAACAGCCTTGGAACTTGCTGGGTTATCCGAATCCTTCACCATCTCATCTTTCCCAATATCAATAGCCGCAGGGGCAACCGCCAAAATTGGTAACACATCAGCAGGCTCTTCCTCAACTTCAGCCTGATCCTCGTCATCATCAGAATCAGAAGGACCACTGAGCTCCTCATCCTTATTCAGCATGAACTTTGCCTTAGTGTATGGTTTCGTCCACATAGGATCCCACGCTGTGTTAGGCATCACCCTCTCCAGCAACACTGTAATCTTATTCGACATGGAAACATACTGTTCTACAGCCCATACCTTAACCTCTGGATGACCGTCCACCTCAGTTCGAAAAAACCGATTCTTTTCCTTCTGCAAAATCTCAAAGAATTTACTGACCCAATCACACTCTACGCCATCCACAATCGCCTTCAAAGCACAAAGACGCCTCTGACTCACTGAGTCCATACTCTGTCGTTCCCCAAACGTAACCTTCACCATGATATCAAACAACAATCTATATTTCCGCTTGAGATAAGCTTTCTTCAAGTCCGACACATGATGACGACATGAAGTTTTCGCTAGAGAACGAAAAGCTTCGAGATGATTTTTCGCCATATATGATTCTGGGTCAATGCCTTGAAGAGACAAACCCAAGTGTTCATGAATATCCTGCCGTCTGATGGTCAAACTTTGACCAAACACTGTCGTTTTTATGCTGTTCCGTCCAAATTCACCACGAACCAGAAACTGAACAACATATGCATCAAGAGTCCGATGTTCTGAAGAATGAGCCGAACAGTACTGAAAACATACCCCTATCAGATAAGAGATTTAGAATCTCCACTGCTTCCCGCTGTCCAGTAGTTCGAAAATCCACCGATAATTCACTTCTCACTTTCTCCGAAAGGGCCAAAGGGTCTCTAGTCTTGTGTTTCCCTGCAACCTTTTTCAAAGATGAAGATTGTTTTGGAGCCATTGAAAATAAAGCAGAGAGAGATTGAGTTTCAGAAGAAGGAAAAAAACAGAGAATGAAGATCGAGGAATAATGAAAGAGAGAGAGAGACGAGAAAATCAATTTATAAGAGAGAAGATGGAAACCGCTAAATTTTAAATTACAAAATAAAATTTGAACATTGATTTGCATATTGCACGATCAGATCGAACGGTTACGGATTCAACGGTTCGAATTCCGAAAAGTGCGTGTCCTCAACTCTGGATTTGAAAAAGGTATTTTCCAAAATTAAAAGATTTTTGGGTCCGCAGAAATAGGATGTAAAATAATATTTTAAGGAAAAAATTACCCTATAATTTGTGGTTGAAAAGATTTGATTTGACAATACACAAAATTACTTCCCAATGCTGAGGATAAACTCAGGAATAAAATATTCCAAAAATTAATTTAACCACATAGACTAAGGAATATTTTAGACCAAAATATTTGTCAAACAAATAAATAGGGGCAAAACGAACGAGAGAGAAACATATCTGTCAGTTGATATTGTAATCAACTGATACCACTGAGTACTGTAATAGCAAACTTTAGAACTTTCTGCAGCAAGTTTTTGAAGTTCTCTTCAGCAAGCTTTATCTTCTCTTCAGCAAGTTTAATGCTTTCTTCAGCAAGCTTAATATTCTCTTCAACAGGTTTTATATTTTGTAGCCTTTTTCAGCAATATGTTAGCACGATTTTCCTGGATCCAGTAGACGTAATTCTACAGATAGATCTCTAAACTGTGCTTCTGCCAATGGTTTCATCAGAATGTCTGCTCTCTATCGATCTGTATGAATCTTTTCCATTCGAATGTTTTTCTTTTCGACATGATCTCTAATAAAATGATGCCGTATATCCACATGCTTGCATCTTGTGTGAAGTACTGGATTCTGAGTAATAGCAATGGCACTGTTGCTATCACAAAATATAGGAATTTCTTTAGTAACAATGTGATAGTCTTGCAATTGTTGACTTATCCAAAGTAATTGTGAGCAACAACTCCCCGCAACCATATATTCTGCTTCTGTAGTTGATGTAGCCACTGAAGTTTGCTTCTTCGAAAACCAAGAAACCAGCTTACTACCAAGAAATTGACATGTTCCCGTGGTTGATTTTCTCATCAATTCTACAACCACCATAACTCGAGTCGAATATCCACCGAGTTCCAGGTTGTCATCAGCGCAGGTACCATAGACCTACATTTCTTTGTACCCTTGAGATACTTGAGAATCTTCTTTCTTTGCATCAAAATGACTTTTCTTTGGATTTGCTTGAAATCTAGCGCATACTCCAACTGCGAAGGAAATATCAGTCCGCTTCTTTGTTAGATATGAGAAGAAACCTATTAATCCTCTCGTACATGGTCGATCAATGCTTTCACCATCCTCATCTGGATCCATCTTGTAGTTTGTTACCATTGGAATCTTTGCATCCTTGCTTGTTAACATTCCAAACTTTTCTAGCATATTTTTGGTATACTTTGCTTGGTTTATGAATATTCCTTTAGAAGTTTGCTTGACTTGAAGACCTAAGAAATAATTCATTTCTCCCATCATAGACATTTCGAACTTACTTTGCATCAATTTACTGAATTTTTCACAAAGCTTCTTGTTTGGAGATCCAAAAATGATGTCATCCACATATATCTGTACTAATAGAATATCTTGTTCTTCTTCAATTCTGAACAAGGTTCGATCTATCTTTCCTTTACTGAATCCATGATAAAGTAAAAATTACGATAGTGTGTCATACCAAGCTCGAGGAGCTTGCTTTAGTCCATATAGAGCTTTCTTTAGACGGTAGACTTGATTTCCTTGAACAAAACCCGGGGGTTGTTCAACGTATACTTCTTCAGCAAGAATTCCATTTAGGAACGCAGACTTTACGTCCATTTGATAAACTCTGAATTTCATATATGCAGCGTATGCAAGGAATAATCTTATAGCTTCCAATCTGGCTACAGGTGCAAACGTCTCGTCATAGTCAATTCCTTCTGACAGTGAGTAACCTTGCGCAACAAGTCTTGCTTTATTTCTGGTGACTTCATCTTTCTCATTTTTCTTGTTCTTGAAAACCCATTTCGTTCCAATCACTTTTTGATGATTTGGTCTATCAACAAGTACCCAAACATCTTGTCGTGTGAATTGATTCAGTTTATCTTGCATGGCTTCTATCCAGTTTGTGTCCAACAGTGCTTCTTCAATATTCTTAGGTTCTTGTAGAGAGACATAGCAACTAAATAAACCATCTAGGTTTATTTTCCTTCTTGTCTTTACTCCATCTTGAGGATTTCCTAAGATTAAGTCACTAGGATGATCAGTCATCTAATTCCTTCTATTAGATACGTGTAACTCTTCTGAAGATATTGTCGGAACATCATCTTGCGTCATTCCCCCTTGATTTGATAAATTCACATCTGGTGTTCTGGGTGAGTCATCAACAGCCTTAGAGGTTTCTTCAGCAGACTTTGTCTTGCTTAAGTCTGCTGACGTAGAAGTTTGCTGATCATCTTCAGAATCTGAGTCTAAAACATGTACTTGAACCTTGACATATTTTGTCTTATCCTTGAGTTCTAGTTTCTCAAATCCTTCTGCTAGAGACTCTTCTCGTCCTTTGTCCTTAGACTCAACAATAGATTCATTAAAAACCACATGGGGTGTTTCTTCCACAACAAGGGTTTTCCTGTTAAAAACCCGATATGCTTTGCTTGTGCTGGAATATCCTAAAAATATTCCATCAGCAACCCTGGCATCAAAGGTTTTTAACTTGGATTTGCCATTGTCATGAATGAAACACCTACAGCCAAAAACACGAAAGAAAGAAACATGAGGAATTCTACCTTTCCATAACTCATATGGTGTCTTTCCATGTTCTTTGGTCAGCAAACTTCGATTCTGAGTGTAGCATGCTGT
This sequence comes from Paraleonurus japonicus, assembly GCA_030762865.1. Classification (NCBI taxonomy): domain Eukaryota; kingdom Viridiplantae; phylum Streptophyta; class Magnoliopsida; order Lamiales; family Lamiaceae; genus Paraleonurus; species Paraleonurus japonicus. Next base: position 31,603,783 of record CM061057.1, read on the forward strand.
ATTCACAGCTTCTGCCCAAAACCTCTGAGGAACATTATACTCTGCTAGCATTGTTCTGGTAGCTTCCTTGAGTGTCCTATTTCTCCTCTCAGCAACACCATTTTGCTGTGGAGTACGAGCCGCAGACGTTTCATGTTGAATTCCAGCTTCTTTGCAATATGTCGCTATGTGAGAGTTTAGGAATTCTGTTCCTTTGTCACTTCTAATCCTTACAACATTTTCTCCTTTCTCGTTTTGTAATCTCTTCAGTAATTCCGGTAACCTTGTGATGGTTTCATTCTTCTTGAACATAAATATCACCCATGTGAATCTTGAATAGTCATCCACCACCACCAGAGTATATTTTCTACCACTGAAGCTTAACGGAGATAATGACCAAAAAGATCCATATGAAGTAATTGTAGTACCCTACTTGACGTTGGTACAAAAACTTCCTTGAAAGTGGCTCTAGTTTGCTTTCCTTTTTTACATGAGTCACATATCTGATCTTTTGAGAAAACTTCATTTGGCAAGCCTTCTACAAGAGACTTCCTGGCTATCTTGTTTAGCGTTTTGAAATTTATATGACTGAGTCTCTTGTGCCATAACCAGCTGGCTTCTAAAGTACTCTTTGCTACAAGGCATGTATTACTTGAACATTTCGAAATTCTCGCAACATAAATATTGCCCTTTCTCGGGCCGAGTTAAGAGCACACGATCGTTTAAACCACTTAGAACAACACACAGAGAACTAGAAAACTTAACTGAGTATCCCTTATCACAGAATTGCGAAACTGAGAGCAAGTTATGCTTTAATCCTTCCACGTAGAAAACTTCCTCAACACGTACATCACCAATGTATAGAGTCCCAACACCTTTGGTAATCCCAAAGTTATTGTCTCCAAATACCACCCGTGGGCCATTTTGTGATTTTATTGAGCTCAAGAGTTGCTTGTTCCCAGTCATATGCTTCGAACACCCACTGTCAATGTACCAGACAGTATTTCCAGCAACCTCTCTTTCATGTCCCACGGCGTCCTGCACATTTAGTTAAGTTTTAGGTACCCTTTAGATTTGGGTCCTTGAGAGTTAGCACAGTCTTTAGGAATCTGTAGGAATAGACTCTTCTTATCATATTCAGAAGATCTTATCCTTCTTCCATACATATCAACATAGACAATCTCATCCTTTGGTTCCTTCTTGAATGTATGCCTATGGGTGTCGACTGTGTTCCTTCCAGAAGACTTCTGACTCTTCTGAGGTCTTCTATATGGAGTGATCAGCCGTTGTGCAATGGTCCGAGGGTTTTGATGATAAGGGTACGTTCTACTTGAGCCATCAAAAGATTCATATCTCACAGGCACAGAAGACTTAGTAGACCGTTTAGCAAGCTTTGAAGTTTGCTTAGGTTGTGTAGTCTTCAGCTGAGACTGTCTCCACAGAGATGGTTTCGGCTGGTGTCTACTTTTTTTACCTTGCTGAGGTTTCTTAAGTTGGGATTTCCCCTTCTTTTGATACCCCATCGGTTGTTTAGGTTGTTGAGTATATCTACTCTTCTTCCCATTCAACTGATTTGCTGGGTCAGCAACCTTTTTACCCTTATCAGTAGGTTTTGGTTTGGAACCCTCTCCTACCAAATCATTACCCTTAACATGTGTACTCTTCTTAAGTACACTTGTTTGAACCTGTGAGGATTGGGCAATGGTAAAACCAATTTCCTTCTTTACGTTAGGTGTTTGAGACGATTCAACTATTGTTTGAACTGCATGAGAAGCTTTGTTCAGTTGATCCAACCTCAAACTTAAATGTTCCTCACTCGATTTTATACGCTCATGCTGATGGAAAAGTTCATCGAATTTTGCTTGTAGAATTTTCAACTGATCAGTTTTCTCAAGATTTTCAGCAAGCAACCTTTCTACCAGCAAACCCTGTTCAGTATACTTCACTTTAAGAGTGTTTAACTCTTCTGAAGTTATCTGATTAAGATCTATTAGTGTCTCAGATGTCTTGCTAATAGATTCTTGTGTAAGTAGATCAATTTTATCTTTCAAGCTCACATTCTCCTTTTCCACACAGTTGTAAGCGTTTATAGCAGTTTTGAGATCTTCCATTAACTTATCAACAAAGTTATGGTCAAACTCTTCTGCAAAAGAAACACGAGAAGCAGACGAAGAGCAGGAATCAGAAAGTACCTCATCTCCTTTTGCCATAAGACACAAATCATTGTCTAAAGAGAAGTCTGAAGATGATGTTGAATCACTTGAAAGAGTATCCTCCTCTTCAGCCACTAAAGCACGCTTGTCAGCAAACTTTCTGTTCCTTATCAATCTATTTTCTTCTCTTTCTCTTGTAGTTAAATCTGGACAATCATAACTGAAATGTCCCGATTTATGACAATTATAGCAAGCATCACTTCTTGAAGATTTTCTTGGACTAGAGTCCCTTTTAGGAGAAAAATCTCTTCTTTTTGGACTATCTTCTCTTCTTCTTTCTGGAGTCTTGAACCTTCTGTCTTCTTTGGAGTCTTCTGATCTCTTGTCTGAAGATTTGTTTCCGGATTTGAAACCAGCTTTCTTTGTATTCTTCCAATGTCTTCTATATTTCCCAAATTTTGAGTTCATTTTATCAAACTTTCTGGTCAGCAAAGCCATCTGTTCTTTCAAGCTTAAATCCTCTCCAATAGGCTCTTTAGATGACTGATTTGAAGTGACCTTGAAAGCAACTTCCTTTCCCGTGGAATTTGAATTTCCTTCATCCTCGTCTTCTTCTTGTTTCAGATCATATTCATTAGCTTCCAAATGCAAAAATAGCTCATTATGACTAATCTTGCTCAGTTCTTTTGTATCCTTAATCACTGTAATCTTGACTCTCCATTTGCTAGTTAGAGATCTCAATATTTTGTTGTTGATCTCCTTCTCAGTGTATGATTTTCCCAAAGAGCTTGCTTTATTGATGATATTTGTCAGTCTTAAGTCCAATTGATCTATCGTCTCATTAGGCTTCATCTTGAAGGTGTCAAATGAATGTAGAATGGACTGCAACTTGTTCTCTTTAATCTGCTCCGATCCTTTACACATGAGTGCTAAAGTTTCCCACATTTCTTTTGCAGTCTTACACGTCTTGACTTTCTCTGTAAGTTCTCTAGTTAATGTCTCTATGATCTCTGTCCGAGCAACTTGGTCAAGATTAAATAGTTTCCTTTCATCATTTGACATTTCACTCCTTTTCTTTTCAATCTTCTGTCGAGTAGATGCTTCTGCTCCACCGCTCCCAGAACTTACTGGTTCAAAGTAAAACTTTATCGGTCCATCTTCAAGTGTCTCGAGCATCCTATCATGGATTGCACCAAGATGATTTTCCATTCGGAATTTCCAGTAGTCATAGTCTTCAATAGAGAACTCTGGTAGCTTTCTTTTACTGCTTTTATGAGAACTCATTGTTAGTAATAAAAATAATATGCACAGAATGCAATGAGTTTTATGAAAACAGTTTTTCAAAAAGATCTGTTCAGGTGACCACAACAGTCTTTCCTCAAAGACTATTGGTAACCAAAGCTAGTGGTCAGTTGAACCACTGCTCTGATACCACTTGTTGGTCCCGGACGAGATGTGAACGGAGGTGTAAAGTCTAGAAGGGGGGGGGGTTGAATAGACTTTACCACACTCAAAACTTTTTCAACTTTTCGTGAGCTGAGTGTGAGGTTAGAAAACTTTGAAGTCTTCTGCAGCAAGGTACTCAGAGTGTGCTACGTGAGATCAACAGCCTTCAGTTCTCGATCAATACAGCTCTTCAGGTCAAGCCTAGCAGGTTTAGTTATACAAAGACATAAACCCTATCTAGATCATCAGCTGACTAACAGGTTCAGCTGGTCCTATTACATTTAGGTTTTAGGAACATCATCAAAACATACAAATTTTAATCCTAACACTAGTACATCAGCCAGCTTACCTGAAAGATTAGAAAGTGAATTGAAGTCTTTAAAAGACAAATTTGAAACAATATGTGCTGAAACTGAATTAATTAAGAAAGACAATGAGAAGCTAGTCTTCAAAATTAGTCAACTTAATAATTCACAATCAGTAATAGATCACATCTTTTCTCAAAAATCCCATGACAAAACAGGTCTTGGTTATGACAGAAATAATAAATCAGATATTTAGATAATATTATTAAAATAAGAAGTGATAAGGGCACAAAAATTTTGAATTCTTGTTTATCAAACTTTTTCAATGAGTGTGGAATTATTCATGAGACATCTTCAGCAAGAACTCCTCAACAAAATGAAGTGGTTGAAAGAAGGAATAGAACCTTGAAGGAAGCAGCCAGGAGCATGTTAGCTGAGTATGAAACCCCTCACGGGTTCCGGGTGAAGCCATCACACGACTTGTTATACCTGAGCAGGTGCTTGGTTGTTAAAGACAAGGGTAAGACTCCATATGAGATTTGGAAGGGTAAGATTCCAAGAATCTCATATTTCAGAGCTTTTGGTTGTATGTGTTTTATCCATAACAATGAGAAATCTAAGTTAAGAACTTTTGATGCTAAGGCAGCTGATGGAATATTCTTGGGATATTCCAACACTTCCAAGGCATTTAGAGTTTTAACAAGACAACCCCTTTGTGTGGAGGAAACCCCCTCATGTTGTTTTTGATGAGTTGTATTCCTTCTCGAGATAAAGTGAATCAAATTTTGAAAGTCTAGATAAAATTGAATCGACTAAGACTAAACATAGAACTGTCTATCTACCTAGTCTTGGTTGAGAATCGGATGAAGAAGAATCCCCATCGATAATCGAAGACAACTTTCGATCGGACTATATCGGGACAGAGACACCCTTGACATCGGTGATCGGCGGGGTCGGTGATGAAGGGGAACGTCGGTGAGGTAGAGTCGGAGGAGTTGCCTACCGAGACTCAAGATGAGGATCCTTCTCCTCATATAGGCAAAAGGATGAGAAGCTACCATCCATCCGATCAGATTATAGGAGACCCATCTAGTAGTGTGCGAGACACGAATGATGCTGGACTACGAAAGTCATTCGGTGTTATGTGTCGCTTCTTGAACCCAAGTCTATTGAGGAAGTTCTATCTGATCCAAACTGGATAACTGGCATGCAGGAAGAACTGCATCAGTTTGAAAGGCAAAATGTTTGGGAATTAGTGGAAAGACCCTTACATAGAAAGATTATAGGCACCAAATGGGTGTTTAAAAACAAAACAAATGAGAACAACATTATTGTTCGTAGTAAGGCAAGATTGGTAGCTTAAGGTTACTCACAGTCAGAGGGGATAGACTATGATGAAACCTATGCTCCAGTTGCCAGATTAGAAGCAATAAGGTCTGTCTTCCTTAATGGTGTGTTGCTTGAGGAAGTCTATGTGGAGCAGCCTCATGGGTTTAAGATCAATAACAAGGTCTATAAACTCAACAAAGCTCTATATGGACTGAAACAAGCTCCCAGAGCTTGGTATGATACCTTATCTGATTTCTTGACATCAAATGGATTTTCAAAAGGTAAGATTGATAGGACTTTGTTTAGGAAGGAAGTAGATGGTAACATCTTATTAGTTCAAATTTATGTAGATGACATAATATTTGGTTCACCTAATCTGAAATTATGTGAAGAGTTTAGTATTCTCATGAAAAATAGGTTTGAAATGTCAATGATGGGTGAATAAACATACTTTCTAGGCTTACAGATTAAACAGATGAGTAAGGGTATTTTTATACATCAGTCTAAATATTCTAAGGATCTGATTGAGAAATTTGGGATGACTACTAGTAGAGAAGTTAAGATACCTATGGCAACTAACTTTTCTATGGATTCAGATGAGCAAGGGATACCCACAGATGCAACGGAGTATCGTGGACTGATTGGGTCTCTTCTCTATTGATAGGCTTAAAAGCCAACACTCACCCTTCAAGTGTAAAGGGATCGTGTAGCTAGTAAGTCACCCGGTTAAATTATCGATCCAAGGGAATCAAGTGCGAGATAGCCCTAAATTTACTAATTTAGTCATAATTGTAGCACAAACCATTCAACAAGATCAAGGTGATTCAAATAATAAATAGCAAAAATAATTAACTAAACTAACTAGCACGAAATGCAATCAATAAAAAAGGTGCTCGGGTGCTTCTCAACAAATGGGGATCAAATATGCAAAAAATTCAAATGAGCATTTATCATATCAATCAATTAATAAAAGCAATCTTTAAACAAGCAATAATCCCGTACTTGGTAAGCCTAGGAATTACGCTACAAATTAAGCACGAAAGATTGAAAGGACTAAGTCACCCTTTCCCCCCGGGGCAAGAACACGAGTCAATAGGTTCCCCTAGTGTGTCTCCCCTTTGATACTAAGACACCTTACCTATGGTCTCTTCACTAATTTTCCGACTACCAATCCAAGCAATTAATGTGGAATTGATGCAATTCTAATAGCAATAACCAAGTCTCCTTGTATTAAGCTAATATTCACTCTAATTCTCTAATTAATTCCCTCAACCAAATGAGTTATCTAAATACCCAAGTCTCCTTGTGATAATTAAACAACTAGGCATGGAATCAAAAATTAATCAAACAAATAGATCCTTCTATACTCATCAATCCAATTAATTAATCAATACTTAAAACAACCCATAAGAATTCCTCACACAATCAATCACCCATAAGTCTCGAAACACCCTAACACTAGGAATTTAGCCAAGCATAATGAAAGTAAATAAACCCATTAGATTAATAAAATAAACAAAAATCATAACACGAGATTGAACCGATAAAAATGAAATTAAAGGTAGAATATCACCTAAATAGCCTTCGAGCATAAAGAAATCATCCGTAGAACATCAAAATTGAAGAATAATTGCAAATCCTAATTATGTGTGTGTGAAAAATGTGTAAAAGTATGTGTATGAATTAAGCCCTAATTTTTCCTCTCTAATTTCTCTCAATTCCTGCGCTGAAATCTGTATTATGCCCCCCTCACGCCGCTGTTGTATTCTGATTGGAGTGTATAGGGTAAGAGTTATTAAGACCAATCAACAAAATATCGAACCCAAGGGAAAAAGTATGCACATGAGGTCCTAGAAATACAAGTTATTAGTGACTAGAGTTGCAACAATGGTTTGGAACAAAAACAACAAAAACACAAGCAAAAATACAAAACAACAAGGAGCAAGCAATAGATCGAACACCTAGAATGCGAGAACAAAAACAACAACAATTGGGTGGATTGAGGTGCTAGGATTAACATCCATCAATGAATCATCAATCAACAAGCTATAATTGAATCAAATTGCAAATCAACTAAGATAGAAAGCATAAACCATCATGAAATTAATCACTCCATTAAAATCACAATGCCTAATGTGAGTATCCTTAGTCTTTCCCATCTCTCAATGTAGAAATCCCCAATTCATACAATCATGCAAAATTGAAACTCGATCAACACCTAATCACGTTAGCTCAACTCTCGCCTATTGCTAGGGTGATCAACCGTTAATCTAAAGAAGCAATTTTACACAAAGCACAATGAAGAATCACAATTAGGAAGCAAACTAATGTGAGTATCCTTAGTGCAACTAATCTCTCGATTCCGAAGCACCCAATCCATGCATTCATACACAATTATCACCCGATTAATACCGGATCACGTTAGCGCAACTCTCGTCTATAGCTAGGGTGATCAAACACTAATCTAAAGAGATAATTATGCATGAAGCACAAATGAGAATCACAATTAGTAAGCAATCTACTTAATTAATCTCCAATCATCAACAATTATAGCATCATCAATCAATTCATCATCAATTTCAATTAACCCAAGCACAAGAGAGTTAGCCCATGGTACCACAAACAATACCAATGGGAAGAAGATAGAATTGAACAAACACAAAGCAAATCACAACAATTAAGAAATTAAAGAGACAAAAGAGGAAAAACATCACCAAATGATCTTCAATCAACAAAAATAGGAATGCTTGAGTCTTCAACACCAATCTCCAAATGAATTACAAGCTTGAATTGAAAGGATAACAATGATCAAATGCTAATCTATGACTAATCTACCAACATCAATTGAAATCTAATCTAATCCTAACTTCTACTCTAATCTAAGATGGAAATTGGCTTGGGGCCTGAGAAATCGCCCCAAAACCGCTACTAACTGCTACTATGAACTCTCCTCAAGTTCTCTCTGAAATGCCCTGCTTCTCCTCTTTAAATACAAAAATTCTGGAAAACCTTCCCCTCGAGTCGAGGGTCAGGCCTCGACTCGAGGTCCCTGCTTTTTTTCACCTCCCTCGACTCGAGGGTCATGCCTCGAGTCGAGACTGCTGCCTTTTTCCAATTTTTGCCTTTCTCTACACAGCCCTCGACTCGAGGCTCTTGGTCCTCGACCAGAGCTCGAGTCCAGGGCATTTTTCTCGCGCGGGGCTTCGACCCCGACCCCTGTTTTCATCCCGGATGTCCGTCTCTTCATTCTAAGCCTAATGGTACTCTCGGTTTGGCAAAATTCCACCGAATTACCTGCAAAATGGACGGAAAACATCAAAATCTCACAAATAATACTTTTTAGGCAAAAGAGTGATACTTTTCACATTTAGGCACAAAAACTAACACTTTAGCTCACTTTTTGCACTAAAAATAGCCCTAAAAACATGCATCAATTCACTCCAATCATACCCCCAAACTTGAATTGTTGCTCGTCCTCGAGCAACGTAGAAACTAAGAACAAAGGAGTGAATTGATTGCAATTATGTCACATGGCATCATAGACGAAAAATAAGACAATCGAACTCATCAATGATCACTTGTATCAATGCAACTCTCCACTAGCCATCAAGACAAATCATGCTCAAACAAATGCTCAATCAAATACTCAACACATTGCTCCTTCCATGGAGTTTTTCACTCTTCACTCAAGTGTATCAAGGTTTAAAGCACTCAATCATCAATTCACAAATAAGTACACCATATGCTTGCCACAAGACTTAATCTCAATCAAAATCATTTGTGATCAATCAAGAATCAAAGAGGTCTTTCTTCTAGGTTGTAATGTAGGCTCTTTGGAAAGGTGGGATATTTATGGATAAGAGTGACTAATTAGTAAAGACTTGAATGTAAACTAATCCATACAATGCACATCTCTTCACTTTTCATCAAGCAACACTCTTTCTATTGAACTTCAAGGATCAATCCACCATTCACTTGAGCTTTCTTTCTTTAAAGCTCACAAATTGAATTCTTTATTTTCATGCATTTTTCTTTACAATTCAATCTTTCTTCACAACCTTTCTTTTCTTCTATCTCTTAACACATCATCACTTAGCTCATCATCTTCCCACACTTAGCAATCAAATCACCATCATAGCCAACATTCAAGCTCAACTAAACATAGGACAAGAAAGGCTCATAAAAATAGGCTAAATGGTTTCAATTTCACTTGGCTTGCCAAAGAATAAGGATTATAGGCTCAACATGGCTCACTAAGGAAATCAAATGTATTTGGTAGGATAGTATTTGGCAAAGTAACTCATCATCCCAAACATGGCCTCTTATCATTTTCAAAACATTACACAAAGATCAATATCAACAAGTCTAGTGGCAAGTTCTAGCATACAAATCATGAATGATGCACTCACAAAGGATTACTATCAACCGTATAAGATGTACGATTATTAAGGCACAAAAGCTCACGGGCTTAACTTGAGCAATGAATCAAGAATTTTCAATCACATTCATCTTCACATAATTAATCAAGCAACTAGCATCAAGCTACACATCTACTAATAATCATAACAAATTCAAACTAGTCTTACAACTCAAGCACAAATGCTCATGTACATAATCTCAAACATACTCACTACATCAAGATGATACTCAAAAATATGTCAATGGATCCACTATTAAGCTCAAAATCAATCAATCCAAGAAGATATGCAAGAAATACAAGTCACAATTATAGCCTCATCATCAATAAGCAATAAGCTCAATAAACCCCATAATCATAGAATAACACAAAAGATAGGCAAATTAAGAAAAACACCTCCCCCAAACTGAAGGGTGTATGCACCAATCTGAAGGGTGTATGCAATTGTGGGTGTTTTGCCTATCACAACTTCGTTCGGCCGTATCTTTTTCATACGAGCTCCGATTGACCTCATTCTTTTTCCGTTGCGCTCGTCTCTCGGCCCTCTTTCATACCATGCCGTTGCTAATTTGATTTGAAGACGACAAATATCCTCAATTTGCATTCAACATGGCATCAAACCTACACATTAAAATCTCAAATATCAAACCAAACAATGAAATGCAATTTGACCAATTAAATGCGAATTAACATGAAAATAATATCAAATTGAGACAATTAAGTACACGATCAACATGCAATAATTCACCCTAATCAACTCCCCCAAACTTAAAGTGTTGCTCGTCCCGAGCAACGAAACAAATAAGCACGCAAAGGGTGAATTGATTGCAACTATGTCACATGGCAAAGAGAATGAAATTTGGACAATCGAACTCATTAGTGAACACAAATTTTCAATGCCACTTTCAACTAACACTAAAAAAAAAATATCATGCTTTGACAAGATGCAAATTCAAATACTTTCTCAATGCTCCTTCCAAGGAGTGTATCTCTCATCACTCAAGTGTATAAGGTCAATAAAGCACTCATTCATCAAATCACAACCATACACACCATAGGCTTGCCACAAGACTCAATCTCAATCGAAAATTTGTGTATCAACTATGAATCAAAGAGGTCTTTTCAAGAGGTTGTAATGAAGGCTCTTTGGATGAGGTGGGTGAATTTGGAAGTAGTGACTCAATGTTAGTAGAGCAATGAATGTTGATCAAATAATGCAATGCAATTTTCACCTCATCTCAACAAACACTTCTCTTTCTTTCATTTTCATTTTTTTTTTCTCATGCATTCACCACCAAACTCCTTTTGAGACTTTCTTTTGCATTTAAGCTCAAATTGAATTTTTTCTCATCAAATTTTTTTTTTCACTTCTTTTCTCAATTCAATTTTTTTCTTTTCTTTCAACCTCTTTCTTTTTCAACTTCTTCTTCACACTTATTCCAATCATACCACCACACTTTTTCAATTTCACTTCACCATTCATTTGCCAACAATCATGTTCTACTAAATATATGGGAACAAAGGCTCATTAAGATAGGCAAAATGGCTTAATTTCACAAGCTTGCCAAAGAATAAGGCTTTCAGGCACAAATTGACTTACTAGGGAAATCAATGACATTGGTGGGGTAAATTTGGCTAAGTAGCTCATCAAATCAAATATGGCCTCGAATCATCTTCCTAGATCCACACAAAACTCAACTTTAACGAGTCTATAGGCAAGTTCTAGCATGCATAATCGCAATTGATGCACTCAACAAGGAATCAAACCGTTTTTCATGCACGATTTAAAAGGCTCAAAAGCTCACGGGCTTAAAATTAGCAAAGAGAAAGCATCCTTCATCACACTCATCATCACAAGACAACTTCTCATGCTAGAATCAAGCAACATATCAACTCATCAACACATCACAAGTTTACCATGCCCATCAATCACAACAAATATGCCACGTACATACCTCCAATCATAACACCACATCAATTTCACACAATCAAACTCAAAGATAAGAGTGAAATCCACAATTAAAGCTCACACAATTTCCTCATTACGAATGAGAGGCAAGTTGGTGCAACAAGCATCGCTAACTAACACACACCCCCCCAAACTTTTTCATTGCAAAACAATTAAAAGTTTGGCAAATGTAGTTAGCTAGGTGAAGTTGCACACAACTACCCATTATGAAATCCAAAACTATAACAACAAGAAAGCATTTTCACAAGTAAGCTCAACATGAGGTGCGCCGGTGCAATTGAAAAGAAAGGAAAAGAGGCACACCTCCCCCAAACTTAGACAAGTCAGTGTAGAGAAGGTGTGGTACCGTAAGGTCTTCAAAATTCCTCTCGTCTTCAAACTTATATCTCACCAAGCCTCTCTTGCACACCTCGACCTCCTACGAGAGAGAAAACAATAGACTAAATCACACACACACACACACTTATTGAAAGCAATAAATAAAGCAAAAACAAAAACAAAGAAAGCAAGAAAATTGATGGGTTGCCTCCCATCTAGCGCTAGTATTAACGTCCTATGCCAGACGGAGCTTTGAGACGCTCAACTTTCCTCAAGAAATAGCATCTCCACCATCCCAACTTGAGATGGCACAAAGTAGTGCTTCACCCTATGGCCATTCACTATAAACCTTTCATCCTTCTCATTTGTCAACTCAAGGTATCCACTAGGAAATGCCTTAGCAACTCGAAATGGGCCACTCCATCTTGACTTCAACTTCCCCGGAAAGAGTTTCAATCTTGAATTAAAAAGTAAGACTTGATCACCTTCTTGAAACTCTTTCTTCTTGAGCTTTTGGTCATGCCATTTCTTTGTTTTCTCCTTGAAAATCCTAGAGCTCTCATAGGCATTTCAATGAAATTCGTCCAACTCATGTAGTTGGAGAATTCTCTTCTCCCCCATAGCTTCTTCATCAAGATTGAGCTTCCGAATGGCCCAATAAGCACGATGCTCTAACTCAACCGGTAAATGACATGACTTTCCATAGACGAGTTGGTACGGAGACATCTTCAAAGGAGTCTTATAAGCCGTCCTATAAGCCCACAAAGCATCATCCAAGCAAATTGCCCAATCCTTCCTATTCACCTTAACCGACTTCTCAAGGATTTGCTTTATTTGCCTATTTGAGACTTCCGCCAATCCATTAGTTTGAGGGTGATAGGCCGTGGAAATCTTGTGCTTTACTCCATACTTCTCGAGCAACTTCTCCATGAGTTTGTTCACAAAATGTGAACCTCCATCACTAATCAATGCTCTCGGCACACCAAATCGTGAGAAGATGTTCTTCTTAAAAAATTGAAGCACAACTTGGGCATCATTCTTCTTGGTTGGGATAGCCTCAATCCACTTGGACACATAGTCAACTCCCACCAATATATAGAGATAACCGAAGGATGGTGGAAACGGGCCCATAAAATCAATGCCCCATACATCAAATATCTCCACTTCCATGAAAATTGTCATGAGCATTTCATCTCTTTTTGTTATTGACCCTATCCGTTGACAACGATCACATCTCTCAACAAAGGCCTTGCTATCCTTGAAAATTGATGGCCAATAAAACCCGGATTGAAGAACCTTCATCCCCGTCTTTGATCCACCAAAATGGCCTCCACTTGGCTTAGAGTGGCAATGCCTTAGGATCTCTTCTATCTCTCCTTCGGGTACACACCTTCTAATAATCGAATCCAACCCCCTTTTGAAAAGGAAAGGATCTTCCCATATGAAACTCTTCACATCCTTCAAGAACTTCTTCTTAGCATAAAAAGACATCTCACTAGGGAACCTCCCGCAAGCTAGGTAGTTGGCAAAATCCGCATACCATGGAATATACCCCTTTGCTCCCTTAATTGGATCATGCTCCACCATACTCAACTCTTCAATCATGAATAGCTTTTCATCCGGGAATTCTTCCTTCACCTCACCATCTTCTTTTATAGATTATTTCCCCCTCTCAAGTCTCGACAAGTGGTCGGCTATGACATTCTCACTACCCTTCTTATCCCGAATTTCTATATCGAATTCTTGCAACAATAACACCCACCGAATTAGGCGTGGTTTGGCATCCTTCTTTGTCATGAGATAGCGAATGGCTGCATGATCCGTGTATATGATTGTTTTCCCCCCTATCAAATAGGGACGGAACTTATCTACAGCATAGACGACGGCTAAGAGCTCCTTCTCGGTGGTAGTGTAGTTGGCTTGGGCGGAATTGAAGGTTTTGGAGGCATAGTAGATGGCTCGGAACACTCTCTCCCTTATTTGGCCCAAAACTACCCCCATCGCAAAGTCACTAGCATCGCACATTAGCACAAAAGGCTCCTTCCAATCGGGACTCACAAGGATAGGTGAGGAGATCAAAGTGTCCTTAAGAGACCTGAAAGACAACAAACACTCTTCATTAAAATTAAAAGGTACAACCTTTTCAAGCAATTTAGAAAGAGCTTTAGAGAGTTTAGAAAAATCCTTTATAAAGCGGCGGTAGAACCCCGCATGACCAAGGAAAGATCGAATTCCCTTCTCACTAGATGGAGGTGGAAGCTTTTCAATTGCCACCACCTTTGCCTTGTCCACTTGTAGGCCTTCGATGAAATGTGATGTCCAAGCACGATCCCTTCATTCACCATAAAGTGACACTTCTCCCAATTTAAAACCAAATTAGTATCCTCACACCTTTGCAAAACAATCTCAAGGTTATGTAAACAAGTATGGAAAGAATTACCAAAAACCGAGAAATCATCCATAAATACCTCCATAATATTCTCAATAAGACCATGAAAAATAGACATCATGCACCGTTGGAAGGTGGCCGGGGCATTACAAAGCCCAAATGGCATCCTCCTCCATGCAAAAATACCATAAGAAGATGTAAAGGACGTCTTTTCTTGGTCCTCGGGCGCAATCATTATTTGATTATACCCGGAGTACCCGTCCAAGAAGCAATAATGTGAGAAACCACTAAGACGATCTAGCATTTGATCCATAAAAGGCAAGGGAAAATGATCTTTACAAGTTGCTTTATTCAATTCCCTATAATCAACACAAACTCTCCAACCCGTGGCAAGCCTAGTAGCTACAAGCTCATCATTCTCACTCTTAACCACGGTCATGCCCCCCTTCTTAGAAACCACATGCAAAGGTGACACCCACTCACTATCCGAAATAGGAAAAATCATACCAACATCTAAAAATTTAATAATCTCTTTCCTAATAACCTCTTGAATAACGGGGTTCACACGACGTTGGGGTTGCACTATAGGCTTCCTATCTTTCTCAAGGCGAATGCGATGCATGCAAATAGATGGATTAATGTCCTTAATATCATGAATAGACCAACCTAAGGCACTCTTATGCTTCCTAAGGACCTCTAAAAATGCACATAATTCATCATCACTCAAAGAAGAAGCAACTATAACCGGATACTTGTTACCTTCCTCAAGATAGGCATACTTTAAATGCTCCGGGAGTGGCTTAAGACCTTCTTTCTTTTCCTCGGGCACAACTCCTTGCACCGGCTCACGAAGTGGTAGAATTTGAGCTTTCCTTTCCCATAGAAGCTTTGCCTCTTCATCTCTCATGAAATCCCTATCATCAAAACAAGCAACATCATCATCAATAACATCTAAATCAAATAGAGGATTATAAAAGACACTAGAAAAGTAAGGGTCAAGAGATTTCTCAATATTTTCGTTGACACACTTATCCACGATGTCAATGCTCTTGCACTCCCCTTCTTCCTTTGGATGCTTCATAGCCTCATAGATGTCAAATGTGAGCTCCTCCTTATCCATCTTCAAAGTGATCTTCCCCGAGAACATATCCACTACCGCCCTCGCGGTTGCTAGGAATGGTCGCCCTAAGATCAAATGCACCTTTTCGTCCTCCTCCATATCCAACACAACAAAATCGGCCGGAAAGATAAATTTATCTATCTTCACTAGCACATCTTCCACTATCCCACTTGGATAAGTATAGGATTTATCTGCGAGTTGAAGTGTCATGGAAGTGGGTTTCATCTCTCCCATCTCTAACCGGTTAAAAATAGACAAAGGCATGAGGTTGATGTTTGCACCCAAGTCACATAATGCCTTCCTCTTTTCTTTGTTGCTCAACTCACACATGAGAGTGAAACTCCCCGGGTCTTTCTTCTTTTGAGGTAGCTTTCTTTGCAAAAGTGCACTACACTCCATTGATAAGCTTACCATCTCCACTTCATCAACTTTTCTTCTCTTTGAGACTAAGTCCTTAAAAAACTTTGCATATGTAGGCATCTCCTCAAGTGCCTCCAACAAAGGCACATGTATGGTCACCTTTTTGAAAATCTCAAGGAACTTAGAGAACTTTTCATCAAGTTTTTGCTTCATAAATCGTTAAGGAAATGGTGGAGGGACATAGGTTTTGGGAATCCCCCATCCATCACACTCAACATTTGCTCCTTCTAACTCCTTTTGTTTCTTCTCCTTCCTTAGCTCTCTAGCCTTCTTCCACTTGGGCACTCTTTCTTCACTCTTTTCTCCTTCTAGAGTCTCTCGAGCATCTACCCTCTCAAACTCTCCTCCTTCTTTGACTTCTTCACCCCCATTCTCTTTCTCCTCTTCCTCAACCGGCATTGGTGGCCCATCATATTGTGTTCCACTCCTCAACTTGATTGCCTTGCAATGCTCTTTCAGGTTCACCTCCGTTGTTGATGGGAACTTTCCTCTTTGATTTCCTCCACTTGAGGATGCCACTTGCCCAATTTGAAACTCTAGGTTCTTCACTTGGTTGGACAAAGAACTCACAATATTCTCCATCTTCTCCATCTTTTGATTTTGAGAACCCATAAAACTCGTGAGCAAATTCTCAAGGCTTGGCTTTCCTTCATTATTTGGTGCACGAGCACCCGGATCAATTCCCGGAGGTAATGTAAGGGCCGCCTTTTGGTTAGCATATGAGAAATTCTCATGCTTCTTGAAATTGGGGTTGTAGGGAGGGTTGTTTGCTTGGTAGGGAGATGGGTGAGGGGCTTGATTTTGGTAGTGGGAATTATGTGGGGGATTATTTGGATAACGGTTTGGGTAATTTTGGTGGTGAGATTGATTGGGAAATGAATGGTTACCTTGGAAATTTTACTGGAATGGTGGTCTTCCCATGTAGTTTGCTTCTTCCACTTGCTCAACCATTTGTGGAACTTCATTACCACCCCCCATTCCACTTCTCATGCCACCATCTACTATCCCTTCCACCTTTGTAACCAACTTCTGCACCACATCGGCTAGCACCTTCAACGTCTCATTCTCCTCTACCTTAGCAATCTTAAAGTGACCCCTTCTCTCGGTTGGCCAACTTGCCGTGTTGCAAGCAATATTCTCGATCAACTCCTTAGCTTCTCTCCCAGATTTATCAAAGAGTGTTCCACCCGCACTTGAGTCCAGAATTCTCCGAGATGACGGATCGAGCCCATAATAAAAGAAACTCACGATTTGCTCGTCTACAAAACCGTGTTGAGGGCACTTCCGAAGTAAGCTATTGAATCTCTCCAAGGCCTCATGCATGTTCTCATCCTCCAATTGACGGAATTGGGCGATCAACGTCTTGCATTGTAGAGTCATTGATGGAGGAAAGAACTTCAACAAGAATCTCTTGCTTAATGCTTCCCAAGAGTCTAGGCTATCACGGGGTAAAGATGCTATCCAATCCTTGGCTCGATCTCTAAGAGTGAATGTAAAAAGTCGAGCCCTCCAAGCATCCTCGGTCACACCGTTCATCTTGACCGTGTCGGCATACTCCAAGAATTGAGCAATGCGACGATTCGGGTCCTCCTTTGGGTCTCCTACAAATTATTTACTTTGGAGAATATGAAGTAAGGCCGGCTTGATCTCAAAATTATTAGCCTGCAACGGTGGACGAGCTATCCCATCGTAATGGAGTTGGACGGGAGGCTTAAAATACTCCCTAATAGGCCTTTCTCTTGGATTTTCTCTTTGAGGCTCTCTTTGATTTTCTCTCCTTTCGACCACACCTTGGTCGTTGTTCTCCATTTCAAGTTCTCTCTCTTTCGCTTGAGCTTGAGCTCTTCGACGATTTCGGTTTCTCCTTCTAGCGGTTGCTTCGATCTCCAAGGCAATTGGTATCGGTTCAACACCACTTTGTCTTGTGTTCATGCACACCTAGAAAATACCAAGTATCAAAATCCTCTCGAGACAAGCTAAAACAAGATAAAACAAAAACAAAAATAAAAGACATTATCAACTACTTTCAATTTTCAATCTAAGTTATCTCAAACACCGATTCCCCGGCAACGGCGCCAAAAACTTGATAGGCTTAAAAGCCAACACTCACCCTTGAAGTGTAAAGGGATCGTGTAGCTAGTAAGTCACCCGGTTAAATTATCGATCCAAGGGAATCAAGTGCGAGATAGCCCTAAATTTACTAATTTAGTCATAATTGTAGCACAAACCATTCAACAAGATCAAGGTGATTCAAATAATAAATAGCAAAAACAATTAACTAAACTAACTAACACGAAATGCAATCAACAAAAAAGGTGCTCGGGTGCTTCTCAACAAATGGGGATCAAATATGCAAAGAATTCAAATGAGCATTTATCATATCAATCAATTAATAAAAGCAATCTTTAAACAAGCAATAATCCCGTACTTGGTAAGCCTAGGAATTACGCTACAAATTAAGCACGAAAGATTGAAAGGACTAAGTCACCCTTTCCCCCCGGGGCAAGAACACGAGTCAATAGGTTCCCCTAGCGTGTCTCCCCTTTGATACTAAGGCACCTTACTTATGGTCTCTTCACTAATTTCCCGACTACCAATCCAAGCAATTAATGTGGAATTGATGCAATTCTAATAGCAATAACCAAGTCTCCTTGTATTAAGCTAATATTCACTCTAATTCTCTAATTAATTCCCTCAACCAAATGAGTTATCTAAATACCCAAGTCTCCTTGTGATAATTAAACAACTAGGCATGGAATCAAAAATTAATCAAACAAATAAATCCTTCAATACTCATCAATCAAATTAATTAATCAATACTCAAAACAACCCATAAGAATTCCTCACACAATCAATCACCCATAAGTCTCAAAACACCCTAACACTAGGAATTTAGCCAAGCATAATGAAAGTAAATAAACCCATTAGATTAATAAAATAAACAAAAATCATAACACGAGATTGAACCGATTAAAATGAAATTAAAGGTAGAATATCACCTAAATAGCCTTCGAGCATAAAGAAATCATCCGTAGAACATCAAAATTGAAGAATAATTGCAAATCCTAATTATGTGTGTGTGAAAAATGTGTAAAAGTATGTGTATGAATTAAGCCCTAATTTTTCCTCTCTAATTTCTCTCAATTCCTGCGCTGAAATCTGTATTCTGCCCCCCTCACGCCGCTGTTGTATTCCCCTTTTAAATCTGCTGAGTTTTTATAAAAGTCCATTCCTTCCACGTGGCATGCTCCCATTGGCCGAAGAAAAAAAATAATAATAAATAAAAATAAAAATTAGCGCTGGAAGAAACGTGAGTGCGATTCTGACCAAGTCCCGTAGAGCGGCGGTGCGGCTATTCGACGGCGGCTGTGCGATGATGATGCAGATGTGGTTGCGAGATCAACGCCGGAAAGCAGACGGCGGCGTCGATTGGATGGTGGCTGGCAGCGATGCTGTTCGTCGGCGTGGTGATAGGCTGGGTTGATTCGCGACGGTGGTGAGTCTGGGTGGCGACGGTGTTGGGTGGTTGACGTAGCTGGAATGGTGGTTGATGCGGTGGGTGCTTGATGTTGATTTGGGATTTTGCAGATTGGGGAAGAAGACTCTGGTGCGCAAATTTGCAAAACCCGATGGGGGTGTACTTATCAGATTTGAGGGTGTAATGTGTGTTGGCTGGCAGGTGTATGCACCAATCTGAAGGGTGTATGCGATTGTGGGTGTTTTGCCTATCACAACTTCGTTCGGTTGACCTCATTCTTTTTCTGTTGCGCTCGTCTCTCGACCCTCTTTCATACCATGCAGTTGCTAATTTGATTTGAAGAACACAAATATCCTCAATTTGCATTCAACATGACATCAAACCTACACATTAAAATCTCAAACATCAAATCAAACAATGAAATGCAATTTGACCAATTAAATGCGAATTAACATGAAAATAATATCAAATTGAGACAATTAAGCACACGATTAACATGCAATAATTCACCTTAATCATCTATCTCACTGCAAGTATGCCAGACATAGCCTTTGCAGTAGGGGTATGTGCAAGATTTCAATCAAATCCCAAGAAAACTCATCTGGAGACGGCTAAGAAAATCCTTAAATATCTCAAAGGAACCTTGCAAGTAGGGTTATGGTACCCAGCTAATGACAACTTTGAGCTGACAGGTTATTCAGATTCAGACTTTGGAGGATGCAAGATTGATAGAAAATCCACTTCAGGAACTTATCAATTCTTAGGCAACAAATTAATTTCTTGGTTATCTAAGAAACAACATCTGTTGCCACCTCCACAACTGAAGCTGAATACATGGCAGCTGGAAGTTGTTGCTCTCAACTTCTCTGGATTAGTCAACAGCTTAGAGATTATAATATTCAGACATCAGCTGTTCCTATTTACTGTGATAGTAATAGTGCAATAGCTATGACTTACGATCCTGTTCTGCATTCTAGATGTAAGCATATAGACATTAGGCATCATTTCATTAGAGATCATGTTGAGAAGAATGACATTAGAATTGAGAAGATAGCCACTGAGTCACAAAGAGCAGACATTCTTACAAAACCATTAGCTGAGTCTAGATTTAAAGAATTATGCTTAGAATTAGGATTACTTGATGCATCTTTATCTGATTTTTAAATCGTCTGTATCTGATTATTGTATTCCTTACTTCTAGTTATTTCTTTTCTTTAAATCAATGTCTAGAAAGAATTATCAGACTAGATATGAGTCAAAGGGCAATCAGGTAGCTGATATCATTGATTTCCTCTTAGGAATCAAGAATCAAGGATTAGTCATATTGATCTTATCTGACATGATAATTACTTATCTGACATTCGGTAAATCAGACGAGGGCACAATAGTCAGCTGATTTCCTGAGAAACAGACGACTATCTGCACCCTATCTGGTCTACCTCAAGTTACTAATGGTTTTCCTTAAGTCTATGTCTTTGCAGGAATAGGTCATATATCAAACTGTTTTACCTCATCTTTCCTCAATCTTTTATTCAGACACCTTTATTTCTAAAATAAACTCCATATTTTTCTTAAAAAATTTTTTTTTCTGGATCAATTGGTTGGAAAACCTAACTTTAGAAAATTAAGTCTGAGCCTGTTTATTTAAATATTTTTTAAGATTGCTAAAATGTTAAAACTAAGCTGTTTTTAAAATCAGACAGGTTACTTTATCAGATGACTTTACAAACCCATCAGTTTTTAAAACCCATCTGTTTTTAAAACCCATCTGTTTTGAAAACCCTTATTCGAAGTAAGGTAACCCTAGGCTGACGTCAGGTATACTTACTTCCCTGCATAAAGTAACCTACATCTGTCAAATCAACAGTCTATAAAGTAACTATTTACGCATTCCAAAGGCGAGTAGCATCCACGTGCTGAATCCCAATTGTTTATCCTGTTTTTTAACTGTTGATTCATGTGCAGTAAAAACTTTTTAAATAAACGGCTTAGATCATTTCAAATTTTCTAAAAAGGCGGTTTCTCTTTCCAATTTTCCCTCCTATAAATATGTCTTCTTCTCAAGTAAACTTTTTCACTTTCAGAAATTTATACATACACTCTGCAAATTTTCAAAACTCTTAGTTGGTTATTTTCATGAGCACTTCTCAAAAACAAATTGGAGTAACATCAACCATGGTAGAGGTACACAATGATACATACAACAAGAAGATAAAGTCGGAGATGTATGTCGACTTTGAAACGACTTCTAATGATGAATCAAGGGAGATATTGGATTTATTGGAGAGGGCGGGATTGAGGACATTTTGTTCCAAGAAATCCACCTCCAATAAGACTTTGGATATGAGGGGGATTGAGTTCTATGTCAACGGGACATTTGAAAATGGAGTGTTCAAGACTCGAGTATACGACGAGGTTCTTACTGTTACTCCGGCGGAGGTGGCCCGGATATTTGATACCAGCAGTGAGGGAGTTAACCCCCTCACATACAAGTCCGATGACTGGGTGGAATCATTTGAGATGATTGCCCGGAATTCGATGAAGGACCGGCGATCGGAGCTGAAGAAGAAGATGCTCCGGCGGAGATATCGTCTTCTTATGACGATTGTGACGAAGGTTATTCTTGGGGAACAGAGATCCCATGATGGGCTGACCAGACCCAGGCTGTGCGTTATGAGGGCAATAATAGACGGAGTTCAAGCCAACTGGGCTGGGATGCTACTGGAGAAGTTTGAGACAGAGAGGAAAAGGCTGGAGGTGGTAGGTGGAAAGTGGCAGGCGAGGTCAATCACCAGCCTATTCAATAAGGTGACGGTGATTCTGGAGGACCTGCTGACAGCCGAAATTAACTGGGCTGATGGAGTCAGACCCTATACAAAACAAAAAAGGTGTTGGAACCACCGATCGCCGACTCTACGAAAATATCAGACTCGGGATCAAAATCACACAAACACAGTGGAAAGAATTGTACCTTTATTCACCGTAATAGGTGAAGACAAACCAGTTCTAAGGTCAGAACTGCGATCGAAGGATGAGCCTCGAACCTCACGGTCTTCTGCCGTATTCCTATCCCTTTCCCTTGGACGTCGAGTGGTCGACGATCCTCCAAGGAATCAGAATCCGCCTCCCTCGATCTCACGTTTTTTCACACGCTGGAGACTCGATGTTAGGGGGTTTATTTATAGGCTACTTGGGGACCCTAAGGAGGAATTAGGGTTGGGCCTCCGATGGGCCTAAATATCCTGTGTTCGGTCCGAACACTTTACTTAAGCCCAACAATTATAACTCAGTCCACTAAAGAATTATAATTGAATTACCGTCCCTAATCCCATATTATTATATGGGTTCCTTTATTATGTGTACGTTTATTTCCCGTGTTTAAGATATCGAATGTCCATAAATTAATTAAATTTATGACAACTTAATTAATTTATATCTAATTCCAAGAGTAGTACCACTCATCTTTATTATTATGTCGGATTAAATCCCCTGGGGGTTTACATAATAATCTTTATGAGCTCCTCAAGGGGACATCATCATCCTAAATAATTAGGACACGGATTCCTTCTATAATCAACAGCACACCATATAAACAATGCTATCTCCCAATTCACCGAGTCTATTGATTTAATAAATCTCACCCATTGGTAAATCAAAGAAACATACATTGAGTACACGTGCCCATTATTATATAGGGATTAAGAAGACGTACATCCATAACAACAGAGGTCTTGTTCTTTTATATAGTCAGTACAAATTGAACAACCTCATATGGTCTTGCTCAATACATACAAAATGTACTAGTGTAACTTTATAGTCAAGATAGACTAATACCAAATTACACTACAACCGTTCCAATGATTTGTCCAAATCCATTTTGATTGTGAGCTATTATTTATAATCTATAAGGCACTGATAACATGATCTTCTGTGTGACACCGCACACCATGTTATCTACAGTATAGATTAATCTGAACAAAATAATGATATATATAACAATCATAAACAATAAGTATTTTGATCATAATGAATCTCATATATATAAAAAAAATGTTCATACTCAAGAAAGATGTTCATACAAAAGCTAGGCTTATAGTATACATCCTAACAAAAGGATCCTGACTAAGGATGAGCCGCTTGGGGCTCCAGCTGACTCGGATGAAGGAGGAGCTGAGGTCAGAGCCCAGGTTCCAGCAGCAAAGGAAGCTGAGGAGGAGGAAGAAGAAGAAGAGGAAAGAGAGGAAGAGCTGTCGACGGTGAGCTCAGCTGAGGCTTCACAGCCGATGAAGCTGAAGGAGAAGGCCAAGAGGAGGAGGAGGAGGTTGGTGAAAACCTCAGAGCTGGGGGGAACATCTGCTGAACAGCCGAGTCTTCTGCCTAAAGAGGCAACGACGCTGGAGATAGCAGCCCAGGTGGTCCAATCAGAGGAGGTTCAAGAAATAAGCTCTGAGAGGACCCCCTCCCCCACTCACAGTCAGGTACAATTCTCCCCCTCCCCCTCTCCAGCCCACTCTGGCAATGAAGAGGTGACCCAGGCTGGCACCTCTGAGCCTCTAAAACAGCCTACTCCCAAATCAGTCCAAGCCACAACCCCATCTACCCTCCCCCAAACCCAAACTTCATCCCCTCCACCCTCCCCATCTGAGATGATGTCCTTCCTTACAGGACCAGTATACGCCCCTACCCCCATATCTACCATCTCCCCACCAGCCTTACCCACATCTTCCCAAACTCTCACCCTCAGCCCAATCCAACCCACCATTCCTCAGCCAACCCCATCTCCACCACCCACTACTTCTGAAATTCCACCTCCTCCATCTTCACCTCCACCAGAAATCCCCCCTCCCCCATCAGACGCCCCTACTTCATCCCACCCTTCTGAACCCCAGCCAGTGGATACCTCCAACATTTTTGGGGATATCCACATGAGCTCCACCAGTCCAACTTCTCCCACCACCTCTTCCTCATCTGATTCAGAGGAAGAGGCCAGTCTAATCTTCGCCATCTCCTCAGCTTTTGAGGATCTGCACAAGAAGATAATATCCAAAGTTCAGAGGCTGATGGAAAGGAAGACGAGGAAGGTGATTCGAGCAGTCACCGATACTATGCTCGCCAACATACAGATTGTTGAGGTCAACATTTCACGCAACTTATCAGCCAATCTCGGCACTTCTGTTGGTTCTCGGCTAAGTGACCTGGAGGAGGAGGTCAAGGCACTCAAGCAGAAGGTGGCAGCTGACAACGAAGTCCTGGTCAATGCACGCACATCTGATCATACTGACTTCAGGGTTCGTTGTTCAGCTTTGGAAAGACAGCTCCAGACCCTCCAAGATGAAGTCAAAAAGGGGGAAGGAGCTGAAGGAAGAATGGACACCCTCACAGCTGGAGTCTTGTCACTCACAGACAAGGTAGATTCGAAGGCAGACTCAGCTGAGTTGGAGGCAGCCAAGGCAGACATTAAAATTAAATCAGACGAGCTG
Source organism: Paraleonurus japonicus (assembly GCA_030762865.1). Classification (NCBI taxonomy): domain Eukaryota; kingdom Viridiplantae; phylum Streptophyta; class Magnoliopsida; order Lamiales; family Lamiaceae; genus Paraleonurus; species Paraleonurus japonicus. The sequence goes on from CM061057.1 coordinate 31,628,586, forward strand.
GCTACTTTGCAACTGAGGGTGACCCAGATAGAGGAGGCCATCCGAGAGGATGAGGAGAAGAGAAGGAAGGAGGAGGAAGAGAAGTCTGAGGCACTACTGGCCAAGATGAAAGAGTCCAAAAAACCCGAGGCCAAGGGCAAGGGTAAAGGCAAGGCAGTGGAAAAGTCCTCATCAGCTGAACAGCTGATCAGCCCCAGAGCCGAGCGCAAAAGAAAGGAGCTTGACTACTCAAACCTCTCAGCTGAACAGATCAGAAGAATCCACGCTGAAAAAGAGATGTATGAGAAGCAGGAGAAGAAGAGGCTGAAGAAGCTGGGGAAAGCAGAGCTGAAGTGGGACAGCGATACTCGGAAGTGGGTATCCAAAGCAGCCGATGAAGCGGACTTCCGCCCTGTCCACCGTACGTCAGCTCCTCCCAAGATGGTTTCAGGGAAGTACACAAGCGAGTATAAGAAGAAAACCCTGGATGCCAGATGGATGTACTACTGGTACATCTTGAAGGCATCTCCATCTGGAGCAGCTGATGAGGATATGAGCTGGCATGAGTGGATGGAAAAGGAGGACGCCGAGCTATATGGAAAACTACTTGATGAGGCACATAATGTGTTCAACTGCGACCTACTAGCCTATGAGCAAGTTACCCCCAAGCTGAAAGAAAATGGCTCTCCAGATCTGGAATGGCTCAGATCAGTCATAGCCAAATCAGAAAGGGAATCTGAGCTCACAGATGAGGATGAACTAAAACAGCTTAGAGCAAGGATTTTCAACTGGCTGAACATTCCGGAAGCTAGCAGATGGGGAATCTGATAGAACGGGATTTTCTTTTCCTTATCTTTTATTTTCTATCAGTTCATCTATCTGTAAATTTGTAAATTTGTGAATGAATATATTTGGACTTATGTGAAATACTTGTCTTATTTTCTTAAAGTATTTTTTCTGCTTTAAGAAAAACCTAAAAAATTTTCTAAGTATAAATCATCTGAGAATTTTATTTCTCAGACTTAAAAACTCTTTCCTAAATTTTTATCCAAGTCCTAAGACTAAATTTTTTAAAAATATATATTCTAAACAGTCTAAAGGACTTAATTTTTTAAAAATGATTTTATGTGATTGAATCTGTTGTAATGTGAAAAAGTGCTTTGATTTACCTATCTGATTATCTTAACTAACTCTAGTACTAACTTCAGCTGTGAGTGTGTTTCTTCCTTATAGGTTTTAACTTCATCAAAAAGGGGAAATTGTTGGATCAAGAAGTTTTGATTAGTTAAAAGAAGCAGCTCAGATGATCAGACGACCTGAAGAACAGCTGAGATTGAGACCATGAGCTAAGCTGATCAGACGGGGTCGAGAACTAATCTATTCAGCTGAGGTCTGGAAGATTACAAGTCATCTGAAGACGAGTTTGAGTCTAGTCATTTGCAGGAGACAAATATGAAGAGCTCAGACGAGGTCGAGACAAGCTGAGTAGAATAAGAAAGGCGAGTCTTCACCAAGTCAGCTGTAGACGAGTAGAGTAAAAACAGCTAAGGTCTTGAGCAGTTTTCAAGATTAAGTTTGTTAAAGCGGTTTTCAGTTTGTTAGAACTGACTAACAAACTAACTGTCTTTTCAGACTTATAAATAGGTCTAGGCACTTCACACAGAATAGACAGAATATATAAAATATTCAGAATACACAGAACACAAGTTATTTTCCAGAAAGTTATTCTCTAAAATCACAAGTTTTCTAAAAGCATAAAATAGTTCTCCAAGATTTCTTCATAGATTTTTCTAAGTGTTTGTAGAACACTTCCTTGCACATCTTCAAATACACTTCTTTTTCTTAGAGTTAGATTTCATAAGTTTGGTTAGTATTTTGAAGAGTTGAAGATCAAATTGTAAGTTGTAAGTTGTACGATTGTGAAGTGAGTAAGTAAGCAGATAGTGGAGACCCTTCTTCAAGTTGGAGAAGGAGAGTGGATGTAGGATTGTTATAATCCGAACCACTATAAAATCTGGTGTTCTTTACTGCTTTTATTTACTTATCTGTTCAATTTCCAATTTATTGTTAAAAGATTAATTTCAGAATCAAAGTTAAAATCTGAATATCAGTTTGCTTTTGATCTTAATAAAGTTGAGTCTAAAATTGAATTTCCGCTGTGTACATCTGGTACTTTGAATATATTTTTAAAGATTTGAAAAATCAACAAAATCTATTCAACCCCCTTCTAGATTTTGTCCTAGAAGGTTAACTCAGATTTTCTTAATCAACTCAACAAATCGGGACCAACAAGTAACAAATTCCCGAATACGCAAGCTCGATTCGAAAGAACCGATTTATATCACCCTAGTAAAATACTAGTTGCTACCAATTGCCATAAATTCGCAACAATTACGGATTACGAAATATGAACTAGCACACATGCATGAATAAACAACCTAGGTGATCAAGCTAAATTATTTATTCAAACAAGGAGGCGGAAAAATAGATGATATAGATAATTCGAAAATAAAATTTCACAAACGAAACGGGTCAATTAACAATCATCAAAACACAAGTTCAGAAATCCCCGGGATTGAAATACGGGTTTAGACACCCATAGGCATGCTAAACAAAATTAAAAATAAAATAAAAACTAATTAGAAAAGATGTCTTCCTAAGCTCCAAGAATGATTGCGCTCCATGTTTCTGCCTCTTTTCTGCCGTATTCCAGCGTGTATTTCATTCTGTTGCATCTCTTGATTTATAAGTGTCAAAGTTTGTTGAGATTTTCCAAGAAATCAGGCTGAACCGATAAGTTTGTTAGGATTTCCCAAAATTCGCTCACAATTCAAAATTCAAAATTTGACACTGGGCCATCCAGTGTGGGCTTTTTTGCAAGTATTTGGGCTTCTTCTAAATCATAATCTCTTATCCAAAAAGGCCCTAAATCATCCAAGAATCACAAGAAAAATATTTAAGTGAAAATCCAACTATTAATTATCATAAGTACAAAAATATGCAATCGTTAACATAATCAAGTGTAAATGATCACACTTTTTATTAATAAAACTATGCATAATTTTCTACTTATCATCGATTAAGTTAAAATGTATAGAGTAGATGAGCTCATGTAAAGTAGGATGACCAGCTGAAATTGTATAGATCAGCTGAAGTAGTTCATCTCTCTAGTTAGCTGATCAGACTAGGTGAGATAGGTTAGTTAGCTAAGATCAACAAGTCTAAAGGTTATCTGAAGACAGTCTTAGTTAAGTCATCTTATTGAGAGGTTAATGAAGAGCTCAATACGAGGTCGAAGACAGCTGAGTAGAATAAGAAAGGCAGGCTTTCACCCAATCAAATCAGACGACGAACTCGAAGACCAGCTGAAGTCAAGGTAGTTCTAAAGAAAAGTTTGTTAAGCGGTTACATGTTTGTTACAACAAACTAACCATCTTAAGCTATATAAATAAGCCTAAGCACAGTCCTTAGATGGACTTTTGTATGTATCTGAAACACACATATGTTGGTCCCAAGGATTGAGTTGTATTAAAAGATCAAAAGTCCCTCTAGCGATAATCTAGAGGGGGGGGGGGATAAATAGATTATCAAAACTTTTTCGAGTTAAGACTATCTATCAACTTCTAAATCAAAGTTTTTTACAGCGGAAACAATTTTTATACTCAATCAATATGGATCTTAGCTTTCTGAAATTTGTTTGTGATCGAAATGTGAATAACAGTAAGAAATAAAGAACTTAAAAGAAATAACACCAAATTTAGAGTGGTTCGGATCAAACGATCCTACATCCACTCTCCTCCTTCAACTTGAAGAAGGGTGTTGAGAACTTATAAATCAAGTCAAGAAATTGAATTGTCATGAATTCTGCATTTAGTCCTTTAACTTTTTGTATTGCATATTAGGGACTATTTTGCAAGAGTTGTATTTTCTTGTTAGTTGTTAGTTGTAGTTGTTAGGAGTTAGTTAGTTGGTTAGGTAGAATTGATGGCTATATAACTAGTTGTATAAGCTCATTTGATATATGAAAAGATAGCAAACTAGTTCTTAAAGCAAATTCATGCTTTGTGGATTGATTCGATAGCTTGCTAGCCCGAGCTAGAGCTTCGAATTCGGTTTCGTTGCTTGCCAACCTGAGTTGGGGCATCGAAATTACGTGGGATTGAGGGGTTCGTTGCTTGCCAACCTGAGTTGGGGCATCGAATTCATCGAGCCTAATTTGCGGTTCTCATCAATTGGTGCTCTCGTTGAGAGGTGGAATCACGGTGAGAATCGCGCTTCAAAATGAAAAGAAAAATGGTTTGTGCATGTACTCTTGGAGAAAGAATGGAGATCTTGGAAAATCGATTAGACGTTATGGAGAGGAGGATGACGAGAATCATCAAGATGGCGGAGAAGTTGGTGAAGGTAAGGCGATGGAAACAAACAAATAAAATTAAATCGTCGTCAAGAACATCAAAGAAAACACCACCGCATTCTTCTTGTTAACATCATGAAGATTTCGTGCAAGAGGAAGAGGAATTAAAAGAAACAAGTTTAAAGCAAGAAAACCTTGGAAAGGAAGAAGGTAGAGTTGTTAAAAGAAATGTTGAAAGGGGTAGTGAAGGTGTTTGGGAAAATGTCAATGAGGTTGGTGGAGATGAACCCATCAAAAATTATGGAATTGGAAACCTCTTTGTGAAGAATCTTGATCAATCGGTAAAGGGTGCTAGATTGGAATGCACTTTCTTCCAATATGGAACTATTCTTCCTTGCAAAGTTGTCAAGAGAAAAGGAACGGTCAAGATTGAAGTGGAAATGTTTGCACGATTTCATTCAACTTTGGATGGCCGATTTTTCATTTTCGATAGAGGAAAAATCTTATTGACTTCACTTGACGTTCCAAGAAATAAGAGATCGATCCGGAGCTTATCCTTGAGGTCAAGAATGTTCTTTATGGGGCCGGGAATGTTGAGAACTTATAAATCAAGTCAAGAAATTGAATTGTCATGAATTCTGCATTTAGTCCTTTAACTTTTTGTATTGCATATTAGGGACTATTTTGCAAGAGTTGTATTTTCTTGTTAGTTATTAGTTGTAGTTGTTAGGAGTTAGTTAGTTGGTTAGGTAGAATTGATGGCTATATAACTAGTTGTATAAGCTCATTTGATATATGAAAAGATAGCAAACTAGTTCTTAAAGCAAATTCATGCTTTGTGGATTGATTCGATAGCTTGCTAGTCCGAGCTAGAGCTTCGAATCGGGTTTCATTGCTTGCCAACCTGAGTTGGGCATCGAAATTACGTGGGATTGAGGGGTTCGTTGCTTGCCAACCTGAGTTGGGGCGTCGAATTCACCGAGCCTAATTCGCGGTTCTCATCAAAGGGTCTCAACTTACCTACTTTCTTCTTCCTTCTTACTTACTTACTTACAGTGCAGATCTTCAGCCTTACAATCTTCCTTTCTAAATTCTGAATTCTAATGGCTTGAAGATATTCGTGAGAAGTGTTCTATAAACACTAAGAACTGAGAACGTAAAGAACATTTGTGAGTGATTACAAATTTGTGAATGCTAACTGAATATTGAGAACACTAGTGAATTTGTGTGATTGCAAAAGTTAATCTATTCTAATTTCTAGATCTATTTATAGAGATCTTTGTTGGTAGTTATAACTTCATTGCTGATTCTTCTCTAGTTAGTTATAACAAACTAATTAAATCTTGTAACTTCTTCTTGATTAGTTGTAACTGCTTCTTGAAATTTCTTGAATTTTCGAACACTTCATTGTCTTATCTTCAGTCTTGGTTCACCTTGTCTGCGTCTTAGTCTTTAGTCTTGGTGACTGTCTGTTTGTTGTCTTTGACCTCATCTGACTTCCAAAGCCTGTCTTCCTTTGATTTCTTGTCATCGTCTGGCTTTTTGTACCTATCTGACTCCTTGTCTTCATCTGACTACTTGTGTATCCTTATCTACCTTTTGTACTTAGTCTTATTTACACATCTTTATTACATCAGCTATCTATACAAGATTCTCAGCTGGTCATCCTACTTTACATTTTAACTCATCAAAACTAAATACAACTTTCTTCCTAACAATTTCCCCCTTTTTGATGATGTTAAAACATAGCTCAAGAAAAGAAATGTGTTATTTCACAGAGTATGCACTTAAGTCACATAGTTAGTTAATCAGAGTAACAAATTTCTCAGTTAGACGATCATAGTCAGATAGACAGAAGAAAAATAAGATAGTCAAGATTAGTGCATTACAGATGATTTAGTGTTAGTATTTTTAATCAAATTACTTTCAGAAAGTTATACCAAGAATTGATTTGTGGATTAAATCAGATCAAGTTAGTTAAACAACAGATTCATGAGAGTAGTTCAAAAGTATATTCACACGTATTTCAGATACATCAAGATTTAGCACATTTTTAAATAATCAGAGCAAGCAATCAGACAAGGATTATAAGATCAGACTTAGTCGTACCATCTATCTTCTTCTGGTATACAGAGCCAGTCGAAGACCCTATTTTTCAGGGACACCGTCTCTCCTCCTTCCGTAAGATCGGCTTCGACTTCAGCTTTGATTAGTAGTTGCTTGACCTTTTCATGGTCCAGATGACCATCTTTAGTTGTTGGAGGAGACATCGGCGAGTAGGCTGGTGCGACTACGTCTGCATTGAACTCCTGATGAGCAAGGTCGATTAGATATTGATAGAATTGAGGATTCTTTTCTTCTAACCAGACATGGAAGGCGATGTTCTCTTTTAGTCCCCACTTGATCTTCTTGCAGACGTGGAAAGCAAAGATCCACTCTGCTTCATAAGACCTCCACATCTCCTGATCTCCCATCATCAAGATCTCCTTGGGTACAACATCGCTTCGATGGAATGGTCAGAAAACGTCGGTTCCTTGCTCATCTCGGCCCTTCTGAACCCACTTTCTCTGCTTTCTATCATAGAACTTTCCTGCAGCTTTCTCCTGCTCCCTCCTTTTCTTAGCATCCCTTCTCTTGTACCTCTCCTTCTCTTCCCTCTTCCTCTTCTTTATTTTTTCTCCCTCGTCTATCTCAGCCTGGGTCTTTGGTTTGCTCACAGCTTTGGTTTTCCCAGCTGGCATAGATGAGGATGAGGGAGATTTGATTGATAGGATGGGGACAGGATCTTGCTCAGCAGGTAGCTCTTTCTCAGCTTCTTGTTCGGATTCTGTGGATTCAGACGCCTTCATCCTTCGTCTGATTCTTCTCAACACTCTCTAAGATTTATCATCAGTCGCTTTCTTTCTTGCTTCCTCAGCTTTAAGTAGCTCTTCAGACAGCTCTTCTATCTTTAAGTTCAAGGCCAGGATTTTGTCGTCTTGAACGTCCACTCTTTTCTTGAGCTCACTATCTCCCCCCTTTTTAGCATTAGCAAAACGGGTGTTACAGATAGTGGCTACTTGTTCGATTTGCCCCAAGAGTTCATTTCTGACATATCCTTTTTTCTGCTCGAGCTGATCATATATCTTCTTCTGAGCTATCTCAGCATGTCTGAATTCGCCCTCCAAGTATTGTTTGAGGATGTTTGTTTATCTGTCTTTCTCCATAGCCAGCGTCATCCTCAAAACCTGCTGAAAGGAAGCCTCCTTATTTGACCATGACTCCTTCACCTGGTCCTCAACAGTATCTCTAATCTGAGAATATGCATCTAGCACATACTGTCTGACCCATTGATTGGAGTGTATATGGTAAGAGTTATTAAGACCAATCAACAAAATATCGAACCCAAGGGAGAAAGTATGCAAACGAAATTCAAGGATAAGAGTTCTAGATGGCTAAAGTTGCAACAAGTTTTAGGACTAAAATCTCTACAAAATGCAAGAAATTAAATGACAAGATTATGCAAACAATATATCAAAAACCTAGAATGCAAAATCAAATATACTAAAATCAATGGGGGAATTGGGTGCAAGGGATAATCTCCATCAAGGAATCCATGATTAACAAGCTATGATTGTATCCAAATGCAAATCAATTAAATTAGAAAACATAAACCATCATGAAATTAATCACTCCATTAATATCACAATACCTAATGTGTGTATCCTTAGTTCTTCCCATCTCTCAATGTAGAAGTCCACAATTCATACAATCATGCAAAATTGAAACCCGATTAACACCTAATCACGTTAGCTCAACTCTCGCCTATTGCTAGGGTGATCAACCATTAATCAAAGAGACAATTTTTCATGAAGCACAATTAAGAATCACAATTAGGGAGCAAGCTAATTCAATTGATCACAATTATCAACAATCATAGCATGAGGCAATCACTTCATCCCTAATTTCAATTATCCCAAGCACAAAGCTATTAGCCCATGGTGCTACAAGCAAAAGTCATGGGTAGAAAATCTAAGAAAGCAATTAACAATCTAATCAATACAAGCAATGAATTAAAGAGAACAAAGCGTAAGAACATCACCAATTTAGCTTCTATAGACAAAAATAGGAATGATTAATCTTCTACAATGCTTCAATTCCACTTCAATACTCCCAAATCACAGCTGAAATCTTCAATTACAATCAATCAAACTACTAATCTAGTGGACTAAATGTAGAATCTAATCTAATTCTAACAATCTATGGCAATTACAATGGAAATCAAGCTACAAAATGCAAAATTCGCCTAAGGAACTTCCTAGAAACTGCTCTAAACTGCTAGAATCAAGTTATGCTCTGTTTTGGCTTCAAATGACTTTAAAACTGAATTTTTCGGTTTTGGGCACTCCTCGAGTCGAGCTTCAGGCCCTCGAGTCGAGGCCTGAGAGTCGCTAACATGCTTCTTCAAAATATCACCTGCCTCGAGTCGAGGCTCAGCCCTCGAGTCGAGGATCTTGTCAATTTCCCATCCCTCGACTCGAGGCTCCTCCCTCGAGTCGAGATTCCTGCAATTTTGAAATTTTTTCCCTCCAGCCTGACCCTCGAGTCGAGGTCTGAGCTCCCTCGACCTGTGCTCGAGACCAGGGAATTTTTATCGAGAAGGGCTTCGGGCCCGACCCCCGTTTTCGTCCCGTATGTTCGTCTTTTCATTCTAAGAATAACGGTACTCTTGGTTTGGCAAAATTCAACCGATTTACCTGCAAAACGGACGAAAAACATCAAAAACTCACAAAGTAATACTTTTTAGGCAAAAGAGTGATACTTTTCACATTTAGGCACAAAAATTACACTTTAGCTCACTTTTTGCACTAAAATAGGCCCTAAAAACATGTATCAATTCACTCCAATCATACCCCCAAACTTGAATTGTTGCTCGTCCTCGAGCAACGTAGAAACTAAGAACAAAGGAGTGAATTGATTGCAATTATGTCACATGACACCATAGACGAAATAAAAGATAATCGAACTCATCAATGAACATTTGTATCAATGGAACTATCCACTAACCATCAAGATGAATCATGCTCAAATAAATGTTCAATCAAATACTCAACACAGTGCTCCTTCCATGGAGTGTTTCACTCTTCACTCGAGTGTATAAAGGTATGATGCACTCAATCATCAAATTCACAAATAAGTACACCATATGCTTGCCACAAGACTTAATCTCAATCAAAATCACTTGTGTTCAATCAAGAATCAAAGAGGTCTTTCTCTTAGGTTGTAATGTAGGCTCTTTAGAAAGGTGGGATGTTTTTGGATAAGAGTGACTAAGTAGTAAAGACTTGAATGTAAGCTAATCAATACAAATGCACAATCTCTTCACTTTTCACCAAGTAACACTCTTTCTTTTGAACTTCAATTCAATCCACCATTCACTTGAGCTTTCTCTTTTTAAGCTCACAAATTGAATTTTTCTTTCATTCACTTCACACATTTTTCTTCACAATTCAATTTTTTCACAACCTTGCTTTCATCTTTCAATATTCATCACTTAGCTCATCATCTTCCCACACTTAACAATCAAATCACCATCATTAGCCAACATTCAAGCTCAACTAAATATAGGACAAGAAAGACTCATCAAAATAGGCTAAAATGGTTTCAATTTCACTTGGCTTGCCAAAGAATAAGGATCATAAGGCTCAACATGGCTTACTAAGGAAATAAAATGTATTTAACGTGGAAAATATTTGGCAAAGTAACTCATCATATCAAACATGGCCTCTTATCACTTTCAAGACATCACACAAAGATCAATATCAACAAGTCTAGTGGCAAGTTCTAGTATACAAATCATGAATGATGCACTCACAAAGAAATCAATCAACCGTATAAGATGTACGATCATTAAGGCACAAAAGCTCACGGGCTTAAATTGAGCAATGAATCAAGCATCATCAATCACATTCATCTTTACATAATGAATCAAGACTACTAGCATCAAGCTACACATCTACTCATGATCAAATCAAAATCCAATAAGTCTTGCAAATCAAACTCAAGTGCTCATGTACATAATCTCAAACATACTCACTACCACATGAACGATACTCAAAGATATATCAATGAATCCACCATTAAGCTCAAATCAAATCAAAGAATAAAAAATCATAGGAATAAGGAATCCAAAGGATAATCAAATCACAATCATCAATAGACAATAAACTCAAAAAGATCAAGAGAATCATAGCAACAATAAAATCATCAACCATCCAAAACATCAAAATCATCAAATCATCAAGTTCACAATCATCACAAACACCTCCCCCAAACTTAGACAAGTCTAAGTTTGAAAGGAAGTGTTTTACCCATAAGCATTCAATCTTCATCTTCCTTTAAGGCTCCTAGAGCTCCTCAATTCCTAGCAATTTATGACACCTAGAAGGATCACAAAAACCCACATTAATCAAAGCAACACACAAAACAACAAAAACAACAAAGAACAAAGAATGGGTTGCCTCCCATCTAGCGCTAGGTTTAACGTCCTTTGCCGGACGGAACTCTAAAAGTTCACACTTCCCTTTCACTACCTAAATAAGGCACATCCTTAAGATCAAGAGCATCCAAAACCTCTTTTTGTGAGTGAACATGATAAAGCTTCAACCGATGCCTATTCACTATAAACCTCTCATCCTTGTCATTCATCACCTCAAAGTATCCGTTCGGAAAAACCTTCACAACATGAAAAGGTCCACTCCATCTCGATTTGAGTTTACCGGGAAAAAGCTTCAACCTTGAGTTGAATAGTAGCACTTGATCTCCTTCTTTGAACTCCTTCCTTTTAAGCCTTGCATCATGCCACTTCTTGGTCTTTTCCTTGAAAATCTTTGAACTCTCATAAGCTTTCATCCTAAACTCGTCCAACTCATGCAATTGTAGAGCCCTCTTCTCCCCCACAAGCTCTTCATCAAAATTCAATTTTTTTAGAGCCCAAAATGCTTTATACTCTAACTCCACCGGAAGATGACAAACCTTTCCATACACTAATTGATAGGGGGACATGTCAAGAGGCGTCTTAAAGGCGGTTGATACGCCCATAATGCGTCATCAAGCTTGGTTGCCCAATCCTTTCTACTTGTCCTCACCGTCTTCTCCAAGATACCTTTGATTAAGCGGTTAGACACCTCGGCTAAGCCATTCATTTGCGGGTGATAAGGAGTAGCAACCTTGTGTTTAACATCATACCTTAACAAAAGCTTTTCCATGGCCTTGTTAAAAAAATGGCTACCACCGTCACTTATCAAAATCCTTGGAACCCCAAACCGTGTAAAGATCCTTTTCAAGAATGCTATCACCACTTTGAAATCATTGCTTTTGGTCGGAATGGCTTCTATCCATTTAGAAACATAGTCAACCCCTACGAGGATATATTGATACCCCTCCGACGGTGGAAATGGCCCCATGAAGTCAACTCCCCATACATAAAAAATTTCCACTTCTAAGATGTTGCTCAATGGCATCTCATCCCTCTTGTTAAGGTTTCCTATCCGTAGGCACTTGTCACATTCCTTGATGAATCTCTCGCAATCCTTGAAGATGGTTGGCCAATAGAATCCCGCTAATAAAATCTTCCTCACGGTCTTGGAAGTGCTATAATGGCCTCCACACGGTAAAGAGTGGCAATGTTTCATGATTTCCTCCCCTTCCTTTCTCGTTACACACCTCCGAAGTACTCCGTCCATCCCCACTTTGAAGAGGTATGGATCGTCCCATATGAAATGTTTGACCCGATTGTAAAAAAACCTTCCTTTCAAAGGGATTCATCTACGGTGGCAATTCTCCACTTGCTAAGAAGTTTGCATAATCGACAAACCATGGAACATCCCCTTCCTTTACCACACTCATTACTTCTTCAATACTTAGCAATCCCTCATCGGGAAAGGTCTCTTCAACTTCCTTGACATCCCTTTCCATCTCTTCTACTCCTTCAATTCTAGAAAGGTGATCCGCTATGACATTTTCACTACCTTTCTTATCTACTATCTCCATGTCAAATTCATGCAACAATAATATCCAACGAATCAACCTAGGCTTAGCATCCTTTTTCGACATGAGATACCGAATTGCGGCATGGTCGGTGTACACAATAGTTTTCGACCCTACAAGGTAGGGTCGAAACTTATCAAAAGCGTACACCACCGCAAGCATTTCTTTTTCGGTAGTGGTGTAGTTAATTTGGGCCGGATTAAAAGTCTTGGAGGCATAGTAGATGGCATGAAACCTCTTCTCTCTCAATTGTCCTAAGACGACCCCTATAGCGAAATCACTTGCATCACACATGATAATGAAGGGCTTTGTCCAATCCGGAGTAATTAGAATGGGTGCACTCGTCAAAGCTTCCTTCAAAGACCTAAAAGCAATCAAACAATCATCATTAAACTCAAATGGCACATCTTTTTCTAAGAGATGAGATAAGAGTTTAGAAATTTGAGAGAAATTCTTAATGAATCGCCGGTAGAACCCGGCATGTCCAAGGAATGATTGAATTCCTTTCTCATCCTTAGGTGGAAGCAACTTCTCAATAGCCACAATTTTTGCCTTATCCACTTGCAATCCCTTCGATGATACATGATGTCCCGAAACAATGCCTTCTTTGACCATGAAATGGCACTTTTCCCAATTTAGCACCAAGTTTGTATCTTCACACCTTTGCAAAACAATGTCAAGATTAGTAAGGCAATTATAAATTGACTCACCAAATACGGAAAAATCATCCATAAATACCTCCATGATTTTCTCAATTAAGCCATGAAAAATTGACATCATGCATCTTTGGAAAGTTGCGGGGGCATTGCAAAGACCAAATGGCATTCTTTTCCAAGCAAACGGCCCATACGTGCAAGTAAAAGTAGTCTTTTCTTGGTCTTCCAGTGCAATCATAATTTGATTGTAACCGGAGTAACCATCTAAGAAACAATAGTACTCAAATCCACTTAACCTATCAAGCATTTGATCTAGAAAAGGTAAGGGAAAGTGGTCCTTGCACGTGGCCTTATTAAGTTCTCTATAGTCAACACAAACTCGTCACCCCGTAGCTACCCTTGTTGCAATTGATTCATTATTTTCACCCTTGATTACCGTAATCCCCCCTTTCTTGGCTACAACATGCAATGGAGAGACCCACGGACTATCGGAAATAGGAAAAATCATATTAGCATCTAGCAATTTCACAACTTCTTTCCTAATTACCTCTTGAATATTAGGGTTCACTCTCCTTTGGGGTTGAACTACGGGTTTATGGTCTTTTTCAAGCCTAATCCTATGCATACAAATTGAAGGATTTATACCTCTTAAGTCATCAATGGACCAACCTATGGCGGATTTGTGCTTACGAAGAACATTAAGTAATTTAGTTACCTCATCGGATGTAAGATATGACGATACTATTACCGGACAACCTTCATTTTCCTCCAAATAAGCATACTTCAAGTGCTCGGGTAGTGGCTTAATGGCTCCTTTCACTTTCTCTTCAATTGGCTTCCCATCTTCATTGTTCTCCCAAGGTTGATTGGGAAAGCCTTCAAACTTTATCTCTTTCACCTTCACCACTTCCAATGCATCCCTATCACAATCATAAGAAACACAAGATTCATTAAGCACATGATTATATGATGGAATAACATAATCTTTAGAGAAAAGGGTATAAGAAGAGTCCTCCCAAGCCTCTTGAAGGCATGAATCAATCACATCCACAACATGGCATTCCTCCTTCTCCATGGGATGCTTCATCACATCCTTCATTGAAAAATTAAGCTCTTCATCATCTAGCTTCAAAGTAAGCCTCCCTTCATTCACATGAAAAACCGCTCTTGCGGTAGCTAGAAACAGCCTCCCTAAGATCAATGGTACATCTTTATCTTCCTCCATTTCAAGTACTACGAAGTCCGCCGGAAACACAAAATCTTCTACCTTGACCAAAACATCCTCCACAATCCCTTTTGGAATAGTCGTTGACCCATCGGCAAGTTGAAGAGTTACAATAGTAGCTCCTAACTTTCCTTGGTTGAGCCTCTTAAACATGAAAAATGGCATCAAGTTAATACTTGCCCCCAAGTCACACAAGGCATGCTTCTCCAACCCATTACCAAGATCACATAAAAGAGTAAAGCTACCCGGATCCTTCAACTTTGGTGGAAGCTCTTATTGAAGCACGACACTACACTCCTTGGTCAATTTCACTAACTCCGGCTCTTCAATCCTCCTCCTTTTTGCTAGCAAATCTTTAAGAAACTTAGCATAATGGGGCATTTGCTCAAGGCCCTCCGAGAATGGAATGTTGATATACAAGGTTTTGAAAACCTCAAGAAAACGAGCAAACTTCTCATCTAATGCTTTCTTCATGTACCGTTGAGGATAAGGCACGGGAACAACCGTCTTTGGCACCCTTTTTCATCCCTCTCAACAACCTTTTGCTTTGCTCTCTCTTCCTTTGCCATCAACCACTTTGGCTTCTTCTTCTCTTCCTCCTCGGTCACCTCTTGCTTTTCTTCATCACCATTTGAAGGCAATTTTGGTCCTTCATACCGTGCACCACTCCTAAGCTCAATAGCTTGACAATACTCCTTTGATTCGTTCTTTTGCAAGTCATCCACCGTAGACGAGAGCTTCCCAACCGTAGTAGCAAGTTGCCCTACTTGATGCTCGATCGTCTTAAAATGAGTGTCCATTTGCTTCCCTATATCATCAAGCCTTAAGTCATTAGCTTCCAATTTCTTCACAATCAACCCCAAAATCTCCTCCGTGGTAGCCTTTCCTTCATTGTTCGGAGCCTTTGCACCCGGATCAAACCCGGGAGGAAATTGAACGGCGGCTCTCGGATTGGCATATGAAAAATTTTCATGTCTCCTCCATGTATTCCCATTAAATTGAGCTTGCGGTTGAGGTTGATAGCTTCCTTGTGGCCTATTTTTATAAGGCATTTGGTAAGGCCTTCCTCCTTAATAATTCCCTTGAAAGTTTCCTCCTTGATAGCCTCCTTGGAATGGAGGCCTACCCATATAACTCACTTCTTCAACCGGCAATGGACTTGGACAAACATCAACATGAGGAACGGATGGACTCACACTTGCTTGGCCTTGGGAAGTAGTAAGAGCTCCCAATCGGTCCATCATAGTCATCATCATACTCTTCATACTCTCGATTTCATCAACTTGTGATACCCTATGGTGTGCTCCCCGATTAACCGACACTTGGAATGAATCTTGAGCTATGTTCTCCATTATTTCATTCATTTGCCCCACGGTTTTAGACCAAATCGATCCATTAGCACAAGCATTCAAAAACGACCTATCCCCATCCGTCAAACCATTGCAAAAGTACATAATGGTTTGCTCCTCCGGAAAACCGTGTTGAGGACAATTGATAAGTAACATGCCATACTTCTCCCACGCCTCCGGTATCGTCTCCCCATTCTTTTGTCGGAAGTGAGAAATAGCCTCCTTAGCTTGCACGGTCTTTGACGGTGGGTAAAACTTCATCAAAAACTTCTTCGACAACTCTTCCCATGTACGTACGGTCCCGGGCGGTAATGAATTAAGCCATGCTTTTGCTCTTCCTTTCAATGTAAAGGCAAAGAGCCTCAACTTCTTCGCATCTTCGGGTACTCCATGGTATTTGTAGTGTCGACAATCTCAAGAAATTGTGCCATATGTTGATGTGGGCACTCATTTTCATCTCTTCCTTCAAATTGCTTCTCCCTAAGCATTCTCACAAAAGCGGGACTTATCTCAAAGTTATTCACATCTATCCTCGGCCTTGCTATCCCATCATAGTGCTCTCTAAGTTGTGGTTCAAAGAATTCTCTCAACGGCCTTCCTTGCGGTGGTGGCTCATTTACGGGTTGTGGTTGGGCATTTGGTATGTGAGGTGGCTCATGATATCGTAGCTCTTAATTATACGGCATATGGGGATAGTATGGTGGAAATTGTTGTGGATGAGGTGAATAGTAGGGATATTGATGAGCTTGTGGAAAATAAGGATATGGATTTTGGTAGGGGTAATTTTGTGGTGGCATCCCTTGAGGGAAAGGGCCAACTTGAGCATGGAAATGATTCCCATTACCTCCATGTTCTACTCCTCCTTCTCCTTGTCCATGTACCTCCTCAACTTGAGGATCACCCACTAGTCTCTCCTCATGCCTTTGATCTTCACCTTCCATAGCTTCCCTTCTTCTTCTCACACGATTTCTTCTCAACATAGCCTCAATTTCCGAATTTAGTGGCAAGGGTGGAACACCATTCGATCTTGTTAGGATACACCTACAATGCCAGAAATCCAAGTATCAACTTCTAACCAACAAAATCAACAAAAACAAACACAAAAACAACAAATAGCCACTTCAAACAATCCTCAAATCCCACTTATAGGCGCAAAAACTAACTCCCCAGCAACGACGCCATTTGATTGGAGTGTATAGGGTAAGAGTTATTAAGACCAATCAACAAAATATCGAACCCAAGGGAGAATGTATGCAAACAAAATTCAAGGATAAGAGTTCTAGATGGCTAAAGTTGCAACAAGTTTTAGGACTAAAATCTCTACAAAATGCAAGAAATTAAATGACAAGATTATGCAAACAATATATCAAACACCTAGAATGCAAAATCAAATATACTAAAATCAATGGGGGAATTAGGTGCAAGGGATAATCTCCATCAAGGAATCCATGATTAACAAGCTATGATTGTATCCAAATGCAAATCAATCAAATTAGAAAGCATAAACCATCATTAAATTAATCACTCCATTAATATCACAATGCCTAATGTGAGTATCCTTAGTTCTTCCCATCTCTCAATGTAGAAGTCCCCAATTCATACAATCATGCAAAATTGAAACCCGATTAACACCTAATCACGTTAGCTCAACTCTCGCCTATTGCTAGGGTGATCAACCATTAATCAAAAGAGACAATTTTTCATGAAGCACAATTAAGAATCACAATTAGGGAGCAAGCTAATTCAATTGATCACAATTATCAACAATCATAGCATGAGGCAATCACTTCATCCCTAATTTCAATTATCCCAAGCACAAAGCTATTAGCCCATGGTGCTACAAGCAAAAGCCATGGGTAGAAAATTTAAGAAAGCAATTAACAATCTAATCAATACAAGCAATGAATTAAAGAGAAAAAAGGGTAAGAACATCACCAATTTAGCTTCTATAGACAAAAATAGGAATGATTAATCTTCTACAATGCTTCAATTCCACTTCAATACTCCCAAATCACAGCTGAAATCTTCAAGTACAATCAATCAAACTACTAATCTAGTGGACTAAATGTAGAATCTAATCTAATTCTAACAATCTATGGCAATTACAATGGAAATCAAGCTACAAAATGCAAAATTCGCCTAAGGAACCTCCTAGAAACTGCTCTAAACTGCTAGAATCAAGTTATGCTCTGTTTTGGCTTCAAATGGCTTTAAAACTGAATTTTTCGGTTTTGGGCACTCCTTAAGTCGAGCTTCAGGCCCTCAAGTCGAGGCCTGAGAGTCGCTAACACGCTTCTTCAAAATATCACCTGCCTCGAGTCGAGGCTCAGCCCTTGAGTCGAGGATCTTGTCAATTTCCCATCCCTCAACTCGAGGCTCCTCACTCGAGTCGAGATTCCTGCAATTTTGAAAATATTTCCCTCCAGCCTGACCCTCGAGTCGAGGTCTGAGCTCCCTCGACCTGTGCTCGAGACCAGGGAATTTTTATCAACAAGGGCTTCGGGCCCGACCCCCGTTTTTTGTCCCGTATGTTCGTCTTTTCATTCTAAGAATAACGGTACTCTTGGTTTGGCAAATTTCCACCGATTTACCTGCAAAACGGACGAAAAACATCAAAAACTCACAAAGTAATACTTTTTAGGCAAAAGAGTGATACTTTTCACATTTAGGCACAAAAATCACACTTTAGCTCACTTTTTGCACTAAAATAGGCCCTAAAAACATGTATCAATTCACTCCAATCACCCATACTCCTTGAGCCCTTTCTTCTTCAACAATCTGCTACTTGACCTTCGCCATGTGCTCTTCATGTCTGATTTCGGAAAAATAGAGGTCTATTTAACTTTTCGTGTACTGCAGCCTCTATGTTTTCCTTGATTGATGATGAAATGACGCCTGGAACCAGCTGAAAAGCACGTAGACATGCATTCTTTAGATTCGCTACCTCCTCCTTCAAAGCTTCCACCTCGGATACAGACGCAGAGGTTGAGGGCAGTGCTATCTCTTCAGATGGAGAAGATAGAGTTAAATCTATCTCCTCAATTGGCACTTCAGCTACAACAGCAGCTGGAGGAGAATCTGCCCAATGTACCTTCGTTGTTGGCACACTTGATTCTTCCTCCACTGGCATCTATCCTTCCATCTGCTCTGTTTGTGCCTCCCCAGCTGTATCCATCTCAGCTGGCTCATCGGCAGCTCCACCAATAAGCTCCTCTGCTTTTTCCACCTCCATTTCTTTCCCAGACTCCTCTTCATCCTTTTCCTCCTTTGCCTTATCCTTCTCCTCGTCTTCCTTTTCCTTCACCTCTTCTGGTTGCATATCTCCTAGGTACACCCGTTGCAGAATGTAATCATAGAACTTATCATCTGATAGGATTTCCAGAAATGATTTCAGACCAACTTTCTTAAGGACTTCTTTCTCCCAGATGGATAGATAGTTCCCACCTGCTTCTGCTATCAGAATAGTTGTCTCTTCGAATGCTCCTGTCTTTATTCTTCGTAGCAACCAGACATCAACGAGTTCTCCTAGTAGATCAGGTTCCTCTACTAGGGCTGATTCTTTCTTCAGCAAGAATTTCTTTCCAACAATTCTGAGTGAGAGCTCAGTTGCTCCCATCTCTCTAGAAGGATTAGGAAGATGAAGATATAGATTTGGCTCTGTTTGGGATGAGGATAGGAAAGAGAATGGATCATTTATAGGTTGGGGTTGGGTTGAATTTTGGGAGTAGACCGTTTTAGAGGCTCTGAGGCAGCGGTCTTGTCTGCCTCTTCATCGCCAGGTTGAGATGTGGAGGGTTGGGGCTCAGCATCCTCAGATGAGGAAGATGATGATGAAGATGATTGGGCTGCCTCCTCCTCTTCAGGTTTATCTCCAGACGAGATAACCACTCTTTCTTCCTGTCCTGATACTCCAGCCACCTCAGTTGAGACACTTTCCCCTTGGGAAGTTGTCTTCTCCACCTCCTCCTCTGCTTCTTCCTCTGTCTCAGCAGACGAGGACTCATCCTCCAGCACAGTCTCTACTTTCTTGACCTTGGCTTTTCCAGCCCTTCTCCTTGGTGCTGGTGGTGGAGCTGGGGCATCCTCGCCTCCTTAAGAGTCTGAGGGTCCAAAGATCTTCTCATCTTTTACCAGCAACCCCTTTTGTTTGGTCAATTTCTTTACACCCTCCTCCCAGTTGAGGTTGTCTGCACCCAGTTTATGCTCAAGTATGATGGTGATTCTGGCCATCATACTTGTCACATTTTTCAGAGACCACCTCATCAGTTCTTTTGAAATTGGGGTCTTAACGAACCTCTTCTTCTCCTCCATCAACCTTGAATATACTACCCTGGCCCAATTGATTTCTGCTCCATCATAAATAGCCCTCAGGCAGCATAGCCTTGGCTTCGTCAAGCCATCATGGCTTTGTTGCTCACCCAGTATACATTTTGTCAGAATCAACATCAACAGTCTATATCGCCGTTTCAGCATCGGCCTTTTCAAGTTCACCGTTGTGTTCTAGTGTGTCCTCCTTGCCATCAACTGAAAACTTTCCAAATATTCACTCGCCTTGTACGTGAACGGATTCTCACCTTCCGTACTTAGGCCAAATATCTCACCCAAATCCTCAATCGACACTACTACCTTCTTCTTCTTCCCATTTGTTCGAACCCTAGTTTCTAACCCTGTTTCTGTAGTCTTTGCTCTGGTCAGGAATTTAGCAGCAAGGTCGTTGAGGGTTTTGTTCCGAGATGGCTTCATCGTACAGTACTGTTTCAATCCCCTTGACTCCAGTAACTGTAAAATTTCTGGGTCGGTGGATACTTCCCATTCTACAAATATCTCTGATTTTGTCTTTTCTCTAATTGAAGTGAGATCATATTCATATTTAATCTTTTGTTTCTTTGTATCCACCATTGTTGAGAATGTAAGGTTTTTTGAGAGGGAAAGAAAATTCGAGAGATGTAAAAAGGTTTTGTATGTGCGCAAATGAAATTATGCACACGTTCTCTTATTTATATGGAAAGATATATAATAAACAATTATAAAACTCATAATTGACTGAAAAAGTGTAAATTTAGACTTTCGTGTCACCATTAATGCAATTATGATAATTAATTTTGAAAAGCGGAGAGAATAATATTAAATATATCGCATGTGAACTGTTAACGGTTCATATTTCAGAAACCGCCTACATTTCAGGCATGTGAATGTTACTCAGTGCATTTTAAAATTTAATTTGATAAAATTTCGGATGTAGATTTCCTATCTATCTTGCACCGACCAAAGTCTGAATCTGAGTATCCAGACAGCTTGAAATTGTCATCAGCTGGATATCACAGTCCAACATTTACTGTACCTTTTAAGAATTTAAGAATCTTCTTTGCTGCTTCAAGATGACTCCTTTTTAGTTTAGCTTGAAAACGTGCGCAGATTCCAACTGCAAATGAAATATCAGGTCTACTAGCAGTTAAATATAATAAAGAACCTATTAGACCTCGATACTCTGTTTGATCTGTGTCTTCCCCTTTCTCATCTGGATCCATTCAAAAAATTTTCATCATAGGTATCTTAGCTTCTCGGCTGGTACCTATTCCAAATTTTTCAATAAGATCTTTTGTGTATTTGGCTTGATTTATGAATATCCCCTTCTTAGTCTGCTTGACTTGAAGTCCAAGGAAGTAGGCCATCTCTCCCATCATGGACATTTCAAACTTGCTCTTCATAAGATGACTAAATTCTTCACACAAAGATGTGTTAGTTGATCCAAAAATGATATCATCAATATAAATCTGGACTAATAAAAGATCATTACCAAATTCTTTTCTAAATAAAGTTCTATCAATTTTACCTTTTACAAAACCATTTTGAATTAAATAATCAGAAAAAGTATCACACCATGCTCTAGGTGCCTGCTTAAGTCCATATAGAGCTTTCCTTAACCTATAGACCTTGTCTCCTTTGACAAAGCCTGGAGGCTGCACTACATAAACTTCTTCAGCTAAGATTCCATTAAGAAATGCTGACTTAACATCCATTTGAAAAACTATGAATCTTTTAAAAGCAGCATAAGCTAAAAACAATCTTATGGCTTCCAGACGAGCTACTAGTGCAAAGGTTTCATCATAATCAATCCCCTCTGATTGTGAATAATCTTGAGCAACTAGTCTAACTTTATTTCTTACCACAATATTGTTTTCATCTCTTTTGTTTTTAAAGACCCATTTAGTTCCAATGACTTTTTGATGATGAGGCCTTTCAAGAAGCTCCCACACATCTTGTCTTTGAAACTGATTTAGTTCTTCTTGCATGACGTTAATCCAGTTAGAATCAGTTAGAGCCTCAGTAATAGACTTGGGTTCAAGTAATGATACATAACAACTGAACATACAATCTTGATTTAGTTGTGTCCTTGTCTGGACACCAGAGTCTAAATCTCCAATTATCTGTTCAGCTGGGTGGTATGACATTACTCTCTTACCCTTATCTTTTACTATGGATGAAGTTTTGTCTAAAGTTTCTATTTCAAATGATTCAGTATTACCTTCAGATGTTTCTACCTGATCATCTGTTGCATTGGTTGTCTGATCAGCTGGTGAGGAAGAGCTTCAGGTTCTTTTTCTTTGTTTGAATCTGGTTCTTTCTCTTCGTCTGAGTCTGATTCCAGATCATAGAACTTTACTATTGATCTCTTGATAGGCATCTTGTTCAGATCATCTGATATCTTTGTGATGTCATTTGTTTTACTAGGCTCAAAAGTGGATTCATCAAATACAACATGAGGTGTTTCTTCCACACACAAGGTTGTCTTATTAAAAACTCTGTATGCTTTGGATACAGATGAGTATCCCAAGAATATCCCATCTGCTATTTTGGCATCAAAAGTTTTTAATTGAGATTTACCATTGTTGTGAATGAAACATTTGCAACCAAATATATGAAAATATAAAATTTTGGGAGTTCTTCCCTTCCAAATTTCATAGGGGGTTTTACATTTAATCTTAACAATCAAACTTCTATTTTGAACAAAACAAGTTGTATTAACAACCTCTGCCCAAAACCTGTGAGGAGTGTTGTACTCAGATAACATTGTCCTAGCAGCTTCTTTTAGAGTTCTGTTTCTCCTTTCAACAACTCCATTTTGTTGTGGTGTCCGTGCAGCCGATGTCTCATGAGCTATGCCATTCTCAGTATAATAGTTAGTAATAAGCTTATTAAGGAATTCAATACCTTTATCACTTCTAATTTTTAAAATACTTAGTCCTTTCTCATTTTGAACTCTTTTAAGAAATTCTAGAATCTTAATCATAGTCTCATTCTTCTTGTATAAGAAAATAACCCAGGTAAATCTTGAAAAATCATCAACAATTACCAAAGTGTATTTTCTTCCACTGAAGCTTAGAGGAGTAACTAGACCAAAAAGATCCATATGAAGAAGTTCCAGAATTCTTTCTGAAGATGGACTACTTATTGTTTTAAAAGAAGCTTTGGTCTGTTTTCCTTTTTGACAAGAATCACAAACATGGTTCTTTGAGAATATTCTATTAGGGAGTATTTTTACTAAAGATTTCCTTGCAATTTTGTTAAGAGTTTTGAAGTTTAAGTGGCCAAGACGTTTATGCCATAGCCAGCTTAAGTCATCTGAACTCTTAGCAACAAGACAAGTATCTTTAGGACAACTTTTAAAGTTAGCAACATAAATGTTATCTTGTCTGACTCCAGCTAATAGTATATTTTTATTGATACCATCTAGCACATAGCATGCATTATGAGTGAATTTAACACTTAACCCCTTATCACAAAATTGTGAAACAGATAACAAGTTGTGCTTCAATCCTTCCACAAAGTAGACTTCATTGACTTGTATATCTCCAATCATCAATGTTCCAACTCCTTTGGTAAGCCCAAAATTATTGTCTCCGAACATGACTCTTGTACCATCTATAGATTGATAGTTAGAAAGAAGACGTCTCTCATAGGTCATATGCTTCGAACAACCACTGTCAATGTACCAGATGACCTCAAGAATATCTTCTCTTTCTACTATCTTCCTATCTCCATGCAATCACAAATTTAAATCTTAGGCACCCTTTGTAATTTGGGTCCTTTCTTGTTAAGTTGACACTTAGGTATCCAGACAAAGATATCTATATTCCTTAAAACCATAGACTGAAGTTCACAACCATATCTATCTACCAATATAAGACTTTCAAGATCAATCTTATTTAGCTGATCTTTTGTGATTGTCTTATATCGTGGTAAAAATGGATATGACTTACTTCTTCCATCAAAACTATTATACCTAGGATAAGACTTTGTCTTAGTCTTTGGTTTTGCCTTTGGAGCAACTTTCCTCGTCTGTGTTTTCTTTACAGAAATGTCAGATGAGGTAATTAGTTCCATAGGTTTCCAAGGACCAAATCTAGTCTCTTCCTTTGGTTTAGTAGCTTTGACAAAAACTCTTGGTTTTATGGGATCATCCTTTTTATTCCTATCAAAACCTAAACCTGTCTTGTCATTAGACTTCTATGAAGTATTGAAGATCTTATCTATTGTGGACTGAGTGTTATTGTTGGTCCCTGAATGTTGAGTTGATTAAAACCTTGAGATAACCTTCTAGAACAAAATCTAGAAAGGGGGGGGGGGGGTTTGAATAGATTTTGTAGATTTTTTTAAAAATCTTTTCAAGATCAATTCAAAACACTAGATTAAACACAGCGGAATATAATTGAGAATTCAACTTTTAACAAGATCAAAAGCAAGGCTGATATTCAGATTTTAGTTAAGATTCTGAACTTTAATCTTGAATTAATAAAATTGTAAATTGAACAGAAATTAAAGAAGGCAAGAAATAACACCAGGATTTATAGTGGTTCGGATTTTAATAATCCTACATCCACTCTCCTTCTTCAATCTGAAGAAGGGACTCTGCTTACTACTTACTTTCTTACTTTCAACTTACAGCTTACAACTTGTACAAATCTTCAAATCTTCAATCTCCTAAATTCTTCTCTAAAATCTAACTATTACAGTGAATATCGAATTTTGAAGATTACAAGAAAAGTGTTCTAAAAACACAAAAAACTTTTTGAGAACTCTCTTGAAATACTTGTGAAAAGATTGTGATTGAAATCTGAGTAGTGAATAGTGTGAAAAATCAAATATGCATAAGTATCTAGAAAAATAAAATCTAATCCTATTTATAAAGTCGATAAGGCAGGTTAGTTTGTTAGTTAATTCTAACAAACTGAAAACCGCTTAACAAACCTATTCTTGATAATCTGTTCTCGACCTCGGTGATTGATTCTTCCTACTTGTCTGCGGTGACTTGGTGAAGACTTGCCTTTCTTATTCTACTCGGCTTGTCTTTACCTCGCCTCGAGCTCTTCATGATCGTCTCTGCAGATGACTAGTTTTGAGCTTGTCTTGGATGACTTGTAGACTTTGATCTCCAGCTAATCTTAATCGGCTCTTGACCCGGTCTGATCGGCTTAGAATTGAAATCGATCGAATTTTGTTTATCAATGTTGTATGCTCATCTGGATTTCTCCTTTTAACTCATCAAAACTCTTCTTGGTCTAACAATTTCCCCCTTTTTGATGAAGTTAAAACCTACAAGAAAGAGACTCACTCACAGCTGAAGTTAGTTTATAGTTAATCAAGATTATCAAATAGGTATTTCAGAGCACATATTTCACAACTCAAAGGATTCATTTCACAATTAGAGAAAAAAAATAAAAAAAATAAAGTCTTTTAGGCTCTTTTATAAGTACTTAGAAACAAAAACTGAGTTTTAAGACTAAAATAAATCCTTTTCAAAATTTCATGTTTGAGAGATAAAATTCTCAGATGACTTTTACTAAAATAAAATTTAAGTTTTTCTTTAAAGCAAAAAAAAACTTCTTTTTTTTAAAAAAAAAAAACTAAGACAAATAAATCACAAACGATCAAATATATTCATTCAAATATTTACACATTTACAATGATCAAAAGATAAAAAGATAAGGAAAAGAGAAAAGATCCTTTATCAGACTCCCCACTGATTGGATTCAGGAATATCCAACCAGGTAAAGACTCTCTTCCTTAGCTTTTTCAGCTCCTCCTCGTCTTTTAACCCGGACTCAACCTCGGCTTTGGCAATGATGCCTTTGATCCAGTTCATGTCGACTGAGCCGTCTGGATTGGTCTTGGGCCTTCCTTTTTCATAGGCTGGAGCACACAAGATCGGCATTGAAGAATTTATCGGCTTCTACCGGCGGCCTCGATAGAAATCCTTGTCCTCCTTTTCTATCCACTCATGCCACTTTAGATCTTCGTCTAGCTCAGCTGAATCAGATCCCTTCAGGATGTACCAATGATACATCCATCTGGCTTCCAAATTTGTTTCTTTATACTCTTTTGGAGTCGCGGCTACGACCTTAGGTGGATTGAGTGTCTGTGATATGGCCTAAATTCGAGACTCATCCGCCTCCTTCATCTCCCATTTTTCGACATCTCTGCTCCACCTCATCTCCAGTCCTTTGCTCTTCTTCTTGACTTCTTCCTTTCTCTTTCTCCATAGAAAGCCTGTTCCCTCATGATCCTGCTGATCTGTTCCTCGGGCGAGTTAGAGTAATCAGGAGCTCCTCTTCCTTTTCTCGAGAGATAGTGAGCTTAGGACTCAAGACTTTGACAGAGCGGATTCTGCAATCATCTTTCCTTTCCCCTTCCCTTTCACCTCATTTGCTTTTGTCTCGATTCTTTTAGCTTTGTCGGTGGTGGCTTTTTCCTTTCTTCTTCTTCTTTCTTCCTCCTCTCCTCATCTTCCTTCAATGCCTCCTCGAGTTGGCTGACCCTCAGCTGAAGTGCAGCCAACTCATCTGATTTGATGCGAGCTTCCTCTCTGGCTGTCTCCAACTCAGCTGTGCTAGCCTTTGTCTCAACTTTGCTTTTCGTCTCATCTAACACAGCTGTGAGTGCCAACTCTCTTTCGTTTACCTCCTTTACCTCCTTTTCCCCCTTTTTTACTTCATCAGCCAAGGTAGTCAGCTTCGTCTCCAGTTCAGTGCATTTAACCCTGAAGTCTGACTTGTCCAAGGCCAACGAATCTACCACAATTGAGTTGTACTCAGAGACTTGTGATTTCAATCCTTTGACCTCCTCCTCCATAGCTGTCACCTTTTCAGCAAGAACAGATTGAGTTATAGATTTAATCTTTTCAGTAAGATTTACCTCTACTTCTCGCATATTTGAGATCATTGCTTCTGTGACAGCTTTCACCATCTTCTTCGTCCTCCTCTGGAGCTTTTTCTCGAACGCCTGCTTCATCTTCCTCTCCATTTGAGTAATTATGGAAGTGATAGCTGATGTGGGACTTAGGGCACTTTCCTCCTCCTCAGATGAGGATTCGGAAGAAGAAGAGGTAGAGGGGGGAAGTTCGAGAAATTTGAGGTTGAGGGGTGGGAGCTCATCTGAATGTCTTCAAGAAAAGAGTAAGAGGTGACGTCTATTTCGGGGAGTAAAGTGTTGGGTTTCGAGATGGGGTGGGGGTGGATGTAGTGATTGGTTCTATTTGTGGAGAGATGGTTGGGGGAATAGTAAATTCAGGTTGGGTTGTAGTGGGGGTTTCAGTTTGGGTGGTGGTGGGAGTGGTTTCAGATGATGTTTGGACTGTTTGGAGCAACTGTGGCTGTTTCAGAGGCTCGGAGGTGCCAGCCGGGCACACCTCTTCATTGCCAGGTGGGGATTTTGAGGGAGAGAGAGATGAAGTAGTACCTTCCTCCTGGATGGGTGAAAGCACAACTTCCTTGACTGGAGAAGCTGGGACATCCAGCTGTTCCACCTCAGCCTGCGATTTCCACCACCGGTATCTCTTACGGTAGGAGAGTGGAGACTTACGTCGCGACCCGAGAGCTGCCGAGAAGATTCGGACGCGTCTGGAGGACCTCCTCTGAAGAATAAATTGATTATCTTCATCGGAATCCTCATCTGTCTGCTGACTTGTAGATGGCTCAGCTACTGGTGCCCTGTCTGCAGCCCTGACCAGCCTCCTCCTAGACCTCCTTCTTGTTGGAGACCTTATAGAAGTTCTTTGCTTCCTCATTTATTTCTTCTACAACACTGGATCCTCGGCTGGTTGAGCTTCTGCAGCTGGTTCGGCCACCCCATTCTTTGCTGGAGGTTGGGGTACTACTGCTGGCCTTTGTACTCCTGTGGCTGCCAGCTGCTCCCTTTGCCTCTGAGCATCATCAGACTCATCATCAGAGTCAGGCAACCCTCCAATCCATTCATCTTTTGTCGGTGAGCCCTTTCGCTTTGAATATTTCTAAAAACCCTCCCTCGTTTCAAATCTCTTATTCAGCCCTTCCATCAACACTTGTGATCTTATTAAAAAGACTCACGGTTGAGGTGTGTATCCGATCTCCATTGGTTGGGTTAAACAATAACCTCAGCTTTTCCTCCTTCAATCTCCTAAACAATACATCTACCCAATCCACCTGTACTCCATCAACAATGGCTCTCATACAGCACAATCGTGACTTTGTCACTCCATCATGGGAGCTTTGATCTCCTAGGATTGACTTGGTGACGATTGTCATGAGCAGCCTGAACCTTCTCCTCAACATGTGTTTCTTTAATTCTCTCCTAACACCCCTGTATGTAACCCTCGCAAACATATCAAACGATTCTTCCCAATCGTTCTCCTTATACACCAAGGGATTGACCCCTTCCATCGAAGTATCCAGAATCCTTGCAACATTTTCTTTTGAGTATTCTAGCTGGGTACCTTCAACCGTCGTTTTGAAACCATCCTCTGTGAATTCACTCCTTGCCAGAAATTCTGCTCCAATGAAATCAGCAGTCTTGTTCAATGGGGATTTAAGCGAGCAAAATCCTCGTAGTCTTGACACTTCCAGTAGTCTAATGATTTCTCTGGATTCTCTGTCATTTGTAGTCTCGAAATCTACAAACATCTCAGCCTTTAATTTGTTTTTGACAGAATCAGTAAGCATTTTGAAATCAGATCCTGAAGCGGATATATAAGAAGGTGGTTTTGGGGTTTGGGAAGAAGAAGATGCCATTGATAAATTTTTGAGAGTAAGAAATTTTCAGAAAACTTTGATAGCAGGTAATTGTGAAAGTAAAAAAAAAAATTAAAACTGTTGAAGGTAAGTTTTTAAACGAAGGGGGAGAGAGAGGGAAAGTTTAGGAAATCGAAACGTGGCACGATCTCAGGGTTCTGATTTTTAAACCGTCGATTAAAAAGGCGCGTGTAAAACATCAACGGTTTTGCAAGAAAATCGATTTGAATTCAGGCGCGTGATCTACACGCATCTTGAATTGCGTAAAAAGTAACCGTTTATCCTACGGATTAGACGGCTAATAGACTTACTTTATCAGAAGTAATTAGTATACCTGACATAAGCAATGAGATGTCTTGCTTAGTATTCAGGTATTCTATTTCAGACTTGGTAAAAGGTCAGACTAGGTCAAGAAAATCTTATCTGATATTTTTCCGAAAACTCTTTCCTAGTCTGATTTTTGAAAAGACCAAAAAAAAATTTAACAACAAAGTATTTTCAGCTTTGTTACAAAACAGATTACTTGAAATACACGCTTAAGAACTTTATTAAAAAACAAGAATTTTGAGAAGAACAAAGATGAAGGTTTTCTGAATGAAGAGATTTATGAATCTACTCTGATATCCTTATTCCTGCAAACAAGCTCATCAAAACTTATTAGTAGCTAAGGTAGATCAGATAGGGTGTAGATAGTCATCTGTTTTTCAGCAAATCAGCTAACTATTGTGCCCTAGTCTGATTTACCATATGTCAGATAAGCAATTATCATGTCAGAATAAGGTCAATATGACTAATCCTTGATTCTTGATTCCTCAATAGGAGATCAATGATATCAGCTACCTGATTGTCCTTTGACACATATCTAGTCTGATAATTCTTTCTAGACATAATAAACTAAATTGAGAGAGACAAGAATTAAAAAAACAGAATTAGAGATTTACTAAGGAAACATCTAATAAACCTAATTCTACAGATAATTCTTTAAACCTCGTCTCTGCCAGTGGTTTTGTTAAAATGTCTGCTCTTTGAAAGTCGGTCAAGATCTTCTCAAGTCTGATGTCTCCTTTTTCTACGTGATCTCGGATGAAGTGGTGTCTGATATCTACATGTTTGCATCTTGTATGAAGAACTGGGTTCTGGGTAATAGCTATGGCACTATTACTATCACAAAAGATAGGTACATCTTTAGTGATAATATTATAATCCCTTAGCTGCTGACTTATCCAGATCAGCTGTGAACAACAACTTCCAGCTGCCATATACTCAGCTTCAGTTGTGGAAGTAGCTACAGAGGTTTGTTTCTTAGACAACCATGAAATCAGCTTACTTCCAAGAAATTGACAAGTACCAGATGTAGATTTTCTATCTATCTTACACCCACCAAAATCTGAATCTGAGTATCCAGACAGCTCAAAGTTGTCATCAGCTGGATACCACAGTCCAACATTTACTGTTCCTTTCAAATACTTGAGGATTTTCTTTGCTGCTTCAAGATGGCTTTTCTTAGGATTAGCTTGAAATCTAGCACAAACTCCAACTGCAAAAGAAATATCAGGTCTACTAGCAGTTAAATATAATAAGGAACCAATAAGACCTCGATACTCAGTCTGATCAGTATCTTCCCCCTTTTCGTCTGGATCCATTGAAAAATTTGTCATCATAGATATTATAGCTTCTCGGCTGGTACCTATTCCATATTTTTCAATGAGATCTTTTGTATATTTGGCTTGATTGATGAATATTCCTTTCTTTGTCTGCTTGACTTGAAGTCCAAGAAAATATGTCATTTCTCCCATCATGGACATTTCAAATCTGCTTTTCATAAGACTACTAAACTCTTCACATAAAGATATGTTAGTTGATCCAAAAATTATATCATCAACATAAATTTGAACTAACAAAAGATCACAACCAAATTCTTTTCTAAATAGAGTTCTATCAATTCTACCTTTAACAAAACCATTTTGAATTAAATAATCAGACAAGGTGTCATACCAAGCTCTTGGTGCTTGTTTAAGTCCATATAGAGCTTTCCTTAGTTTATAAACCTTGTCTCCTTTAACAAAACCAGGTGGTTGCTCTACATAAACTTCTTCAGCTAAGATTCCATTTAAGAAGGCTGATTTAACATCCATCTGAAAAACTATGAATCTTTTAAAAGCTGCATAGGCTAAAAACAATCTTATGGCTTCCAGACGAGCTACTGGTGCAAAGGTTTCATCATAATCAATACCCTCTGATTGTGAATAACCTTGAGCAACTAGTCTGGCTTTATTTCTAACCACAATATTATTTTCATCCCTTTTGTTTTTAAAGACCCACTTAGTTCCAATGACTTTTTGATGATAAGGCCTTTCAACAAGCTCCCATACATCTTGTCTTTGAAACTGATTTAGTTCTTCTTGCAATCACAAATTTATTTCTTAGGTACCCTTTGTTCTTTGGGTCCTTTCAAGTTAAGTTGACTCTTAGGAATCCAGATAAAAATATTAATGTTCCTTAAAACCATAGATTGAAGCTTGTACCCATATCTATCTACTAAGATAAGACTTTCAAGATCAATCTGATTTAGTTGATCTTTTGAAATTGTCTTGAATCTTGGTAAGAATGGATAAGATCTGCTTCTTCCATCAAAACTATTATACCTAGGATAGATCTTTGATTTAGTCTTAGGTTTAACCTTAGGATTTACTTTCCCCGTCTGATTTTTCTTTTCAGAAGTATCAGATGAGGTAATTAATTCCTTTGGTTTCCAGGGACTGAATAAGGTTTCTACCTTAGGTTTAGTTGCTTTGACAAAAACTCTAGGTTTTATAGGATCATTCTTCTTATTCCTATCAAAACCTAATCCAGTTTTATCACTAGACTTTTGAGATGAATTGAAGATTTTATCTATTATAGTTTGAGAATTATTCATAAGTCCTAACTTGAGATTTAATTCTCTGTTAGTCCTTTTATAATTTTCATTCTCAGAATAGATATTTGAAAATTTTATTTTTAAAGAACTCAGTTCCTGTTCTAACTTGTCTGTCTTATCAGATGAGGTACTGGTGATCATCTTAGTCTGACATTCCCCCTTGAATGTACAGTCTGATTTCTCACTTTCCTTAGTCTGATTGACCTTAGTTAGATCAAAAATTTGATTCTTTAAATTAAAATTTTCAGTCTCTATTTGTTTATAAGCAGATAGAGCAGTCTCCAAGTCTTTCAAAAGTTTATCAATAAGACTGGGATCAGTTTCAGATAAGGTGTCACAGTCATTATCTGATGATGAATAATAATGTACCTCTTTAGCCATTAGACATATGTCATCATCTGACCCAAAATCAGATGAAGATGAGGATGATGATGTCTCTCGAGCTTCTTCCTTCTCAGCTAGGAGAGCTCTCTGGTCAGCATATCTTCTATCTCTTTTCTTCCTCTTTTCTTCTCTTTCTCTAGGAGTGAGTTGAGGACAATCATAGCTGTAGTGACCAGGTTTGCTGCAAGTATAGCATATATCTCCTCTGTCTGTTTTTGGACTATTATCTCCTCGTCTGATAGGTGACCTATGACTCCTTGACTGATCCTTCTTTTTATCATTATCTGAACTCTTTTCATCTCTATCTGATCTATAGTTCCTTCTACCTAATCTGTCTCTTTTATTTCTTCTGTACTTCATCTTCAGTCTTTCATACCTCTTCAACAAAAGAGTCATTTCTTCTTTTACAGACAAATCAGATGCTTTAGCAATCTTTTCAGATTCATCTTGATGGACAAATGCTACTGTTTTTCCAGATGTAGATGACTCTGCCTCATCTTCTTCATCTTCAATGTGAATGTCATATTCCAGTGCTTTAAGATGAGAAAAGAGAGTGTGATGTGATATTGATGACAAGTTTTGTGTTGCCTTGAGAATATTGGCTTTCTCTCTCCATCTTTTGCTCAAAGATCTGAGTATCTTGTTGTTAATTTATTTCTCAGTGTAGGTCTTACCCAAATCAGCTGCTTTGTTTACAAGATTAGTCAATCTCACATCCAGTTGATCTACAGTCTCACCATCCTTCATTTTGAATGTGTCAAAAACATGTAGAACAGACTGAAGCTTGTTTTCCTTGACCTGTTCAGATCCTTCACAAATTCCAGCAAGAGTCTCCCACATTTCTTTGGCAGTCTTGCATCTTTTAACCTTTTCAATCCAATCCTTACTTAGAGTCTCAATGATCTCAGTTCGAGCTACTTGATCAAGATTATGAACCTTCCTTTCATCATTTGTTAACTCAGAGCTCTTCTTTTCTTGTTTGATCCTGGATTCAGCTGACTCAGCTCCAGTGCTGGTACCTCCATGATTGAATTTTATAGGTCCTTCTTCTAGAACCTCTTCCATCCTATCATGAATGGCTTTTAGGTGATTCTCCATCCTAAATTTCCAGTAATCATAATCTTCAATGGAAAACTCAGGAAGATTCCTAGACTTTTTGTTTTTCCCTGATGACATGATGAAACAAAGAACAAAATACTCCATAAAAACTTATTAGTAGCACTGTTAGTTTAAAAGAAGAAAATGAAGAAAATCAAGATATTTTCAGAATCTTGTTCAAGACCTAAAATCAATATCAGAACAGCTTAACACTGCTCTGATACCACTTGTTGGTCCCTGAATGTTGAGTTGATTAAAACCTTGAGATAACCTTCTAGAACAAAATCTAGAAAGGGGGGGTTTGAATAGATTTTGTAGATTTTTTAAAAATCTTTTCAAGATCAATTCAAAGCACCAGATTAAACACAGCGGAATATAATTGAGAACTCAACTTTTAACAAGATCAAAAGCAAGGCTGATATTCAGATTTTAGTTAAGATTCTGAACTTTAATCTTGAATTAATAAAATTGTAAATTGAACAGAAATTAGAGAAGGCAAGAAATAACACCAGGATTTATAGTGGTTCGGATTTTAATAATCCTACATCCACTCTCCTTCTTCAATCTGAAGAAGGGACTCTGCTTACTACTTACTTTCTTACTTTCAACTTACAGCTTACAACTTGTACAAATCTTCAAATCTTCAATCTCCTAAATTCTTCTCTAAAATCTAACTATTACAGTGAATATCGAATTTTGAAGATTACAAGAAAAGTGTTCTAAAAACACAAAAAACTTTTTGAGAACTCTCTTGAAATACTTGTGAAAAGATTGTGATTGAAATCTGAGTAGTGAATAGTGTGAAAAATCAAATATGCATAAGTATCTAGAAAAATAAAATCTAATCCTATTTATAAGTCTGATAAGACAGTTAGTTTGTTAGTTAATTCTAACAAACTGAAAACTGCTTAACAAACCTATTCTTGATAACTGTTCTCGACCTCAGCTGATTCTTCCTACTCGTCTGCAGCTGACTTGGTGAAGACTTGCCTTTCTTATTCTACTCAGCTTGTCTTTACCTCGTCTGAGCTCTTCATGATTGTCTCCTGCAGATGACTAGTTTTGAGCTTGTCTTCAGATGACTTGTAGACTTTGATCTCCAGCTAATCTTAATCAGCTCTTGACCCAGTCTGATCAGCTTAGAATTGAATCCTGATCTGAGCTGTTTATCAATGTTGTATGCTCATCTGGATTTCTCCTTTTAACTCATCAAAACTCTTCTTGGTCTAACAGTTATTTAGAAGTCCTAACTTGAGATTTAACTCTCTGTTAGTTCTTTTATAACTCTCATTCTCAGAACAGATACTTGATAATTTTATTTTTAAAGAATTCAATTCTTTTTCCAACTCATTTGTCTTCTCAGACGAGGTCCTAGTGATAGTCTTAGGCTGACATTCCCCCTTGAATGAGCAATCTAGTATTTCACTATCCCTTGTCTGATTGACTTTTGTTAGATTAAGAATTTGACTCTTTAAACTAAAATTTTCAGTCTCTATCTGTTTATATGCAGATAGAGCAGTCTCCAAATCTTTTAGAAGTTTATTTATAAGACTAGGATCAGATTCAGATAAGTTTTCACAATCATTATCTGAAGAAGAATAATAGTTTACCTCCTTTGCCATCAGACAGATGTCATCATCTAATCCAAAATCAGATGAAGATGAGGATGATGATGTTTCTTGAGCTTCTTCATTTTCAGCTAGAAGTGCTCTCTGGTCTGCATACCTTTTGTCTCGTTTCTTCCTCTTTTCTTCTCTCTCTCTCTCTATGAGTGAGTTGAGGACAATCATAGCTGTAATGACTAGGTTTGTTGCAAGTGTAACATATATCTCCTCTATCTATTTTTGGACTATTATCTCCTCTTCTGATTGGTGACATGTGCCTTCTAGGCTGATCCTTCTTTCTATCATTGTCTGAATTCTTTTCTTCTTTATCTGACTTGTAACTCCTTTCACTTGATCTATCCCTTTTGTTCCTCTTGTACTTCATCTTTAGCCTCTCATACCGTTTCATTAAGAGTGTCATTTCTTCTTTGATTGATAGATCAGATGCCTTAGAAATTCTCTCAGATTCCTCTTGATGAAGAAATGCAACTGTCTTTCCAGATGTTGAAGACTCAGCTTCATCTTCTTCATCTTCAATTTGGAAATCATACCCCAGTGCTTTGAGATGAGAAAATAAGGTATGGTATGTGATTTAGGACAAATTCTGTGTCGCTTTGAGAATGTTGGCCTTTTCTCTCCATCTTTTGCTCAATGACCTGAGTATCTTGTTATTGATCTCTTTCTCAGTATATTTTTTTTTTCTCAGTATAAGTTTTACCCAAATCAACTACTTTGTTAAGAAGATTTGTTAGTCTAACATCCAATTGATCACGGTTTCGCCTTCTTTCATTTTGAATGTGTCAAACACACGTAACACTGATTACAGTTTATTTTCCTTGACTTGGTCTGATCCCTCACATATACTAGCAAGAGTCTCCCACATCTCCTTAGCTGTCTTGCACCTCTTGACTTTCTCTATCCAGTCTTTGCTCAGAGTTTCAATAATCTCTGTTCTAGCTACTTGGTCCAAATTATGAATTTTTCTTTCATCATTGGTCAGCTCTGCACTTTTCTTCTCTTGTTTGACCCTGGTTTCAGCTGCTCTAGTCCCATCACTGGTTCCTCCATGATAGAATTTAATCGGGCCTTCTTCAAGAACCTCTTCCATCCTATCATGTATTTCCTTTAGATGGTTCTCCATCCTGAACTTCCAATAATCATACTCCTCGATTGAAAACTCAGGCAAACTTCTGGACTTCTTGCTTTTCACTGAAGACATGATGAAACAAAGAATCTCAACAAGAACTTATTAGTAGCAAGGTTAGTGGTTTGAAAATAAAGAAGATAATCAAGAAACAATTTCAGAAACTTAACAAGACCACAAACCAATATCAGAACAACT
Source organism: Paraleonurus japonicus (assembly GCA_030762865.1). Lineage (NCBI taxonomy): Eukaryota > Viridiplantae > Streptophyta > Magnoliopsida > Lamiales > Lamiaceae > Paraleonurus > Paraleonurus japonicus. The sequence continues at coordinate 31,664,565 of CM061057.1, forward strand.
TAGCATCGCTCTGATACCACTTGTTGGTCCCAAGGATTGAGTTGTATTAAAAGATCAAAAGTCCCTCTAGTGATAATATAGAAGGGGGGATGAATAGATTATCGAAACTTTTTCGAGTTAAGACTATCTATCAACTTCTAAATCAAAGTTTTTTACAGCGGAAACAATTTTTATACTCAATCTATATGGATCTTAAGCTTTCTGAAATTTGTTTGTGATCGAAATGTGAATAACAGTAAGAAATAAAGAACTTAAAAGAAATAACACCGAATTTATAGTGGTTCGGATCAAACGATCCTACATCCACTCTCCTCCTTCAACTTGAAGAAGGGTCTCGACTTACTTTCTTCTTCCTTCTTACTTACTTACTTACTTACAGTGCAGATCTTCAGCCTTACAATCTTCCTTTCTAAATTCTGAATTCTAATGGCTTGAATATATTCGTGAGAAGTGTTCTATAAACACTAAGAACTGAGAACGTAAAGAACATTCGTGAGTGATTACAAATTTGTGAATGCTAACTGAATATTGAGAACACTAGTGAATTTGTGTGATTGCAAAAGTTAATCTATTCTAATTTCTAGATCTATTTATAGAGATATTTGTTGGTAGTTATAACTTCCTTGCTGATTCTTCTCTACTTAGTTATAACAAACTAACTGAATCTTGTAACTTCTTCTTGATTAGTTGTAACTGCTTCTTGAAATTTCTTGAATTTTCTAACACTTCATTGTCTTATCTTCAATCTTGGTTCACCTTGTCTGCGTCTTAGTCTTTAGTCTTGGTGACTGTCTGTTTGTTGTCTTTGACCTCATCTGACTTCCCAATCCTGTCTTCATCTGATTTCTTGTCATCATCTGGGTTTTTGTACCCATCTGACTCCTTGTCTTCATCTGATTACTTGTGTATCCTTATCTACCTTTTGTACTTAGTCTTATTTACACATCTTTATTACATCAGCTGTCTATACAAGATTCTCAGCTGGTCATCCTACTTTACGTTTTAACTCATCAAAACTAAATACAACTTTCTTCCTAACAACATATTTTTAAGAGCACTCACTAGCATTCAAAAGTTTCTCGATAATATTTTCTAAGTGCTTATAGAACACTACCTGTAGATTTTTTCAACACTATTGCACTGTAATTCCTAGAATTAGAGGACAGTTTGATAGTTAGAAGAAGATTTGAAGACGAAGATCTTCACCAATTGTATCTTGTAATTGGAAGAAAGATGGTAAGTCAGTGAGAAAGAAGAGACCCTTCTTCAAGGTTGGAGAAGGAGTGTGGATGTAGGATCTTCAAATTTGAACCACTATAAATCCGGTGTTCTTTCCTTTCTGTCTTTAAATTTCAGTCGATTATAATTTATTCATCGAATTTTGATCAGATTGCTTTTAGATCCAAGTTAAAAGATTGAGTATAAAATTGTTTCCGCTAAGTACTTTGATTGAGCTTTGAAAGTTGATTTTGAATTGTTAATCTGAATTTTCAAAAGAAATTTAGATAATCTATTCAACCCCTCCTTCTAGATTATCTCTAGGAGATTCGCTTAATCTCTCTTTGATGCGGATAAAAATGCTAGGCCCAACTGCACGTAGGGCCCAATGACGTAACCGAATACCCTCGATAGAGGGAGAAAAACCCGAGATGGGCTCGAGCGCAGATCAGCTGCAATAAGGCTATGAAGCCCTAAACCTACCTACAGGTGGGCCGCGAGGATCAAGCTTGTATGGAGATGGGCCACGAGGCCCAACCCTAACTATAGATAGGCCATGAGGCCTAAACCTAACTGCAGGCCGCGACGCCCAAACCCGACTATAGGTGGGCCGCAATTCCCAAACCTAGCTGCAGGTGGGCCACGAGGCCCAGGCGAGATTTGAAGAGCACGCAGGTATTTGACCAAGCCCATAGCGGTTACTTATCTGATAAGACCGAGAAACGTGAGAAGTAACGAGTATTTGAGATAATTAAGGCCCAAGTCAAGGAATATCCCCTATATTCCTTCATTGACTGGGTCCAACCTCCGTCCAGGGGGGGAGAACGTAGGCACAATCAGATTTCTTGAGAGAAAAGATATCCACACACGACATCATGAGGAAACGTGCGGGATAATGCCCTAAAACCGTGATGACGGTTATCACTCATAATGTACGTATAAATAAGAGTCTCAGAAGGGAGGTAACGATATCGATTAACTATCACTCTTACTTAGCTACGTACTTTCTTGAGTGTTTTTCAGTGACGTGACTTGAGCGTCGGATTGCCTACGCCGGAGAACCCTCCGGCGTGTTTTATGGAGGTACGTTTCGAGAAGAGCTAGGGATCTTAGTGCGAAAAGGCTTTACCCACGTGGAACCTAGGTGGGGAAACGGGCCCAGGTCAGTTTTTACACATCAATTAGCGCCGTCTGTGGGAAAGAAGAGCTGAGACGTGAGTTTCAACTTCTTTTCTTTTCTGATTATCTTAAAGAAGGACATCATGACTGGTGAACGCACACCTATGAGACCGATCGCACTATTACCGGCTCGAGGAAGGACAACCCCCGTGAACCCAATGCAGGGCGAAGTTGCGTCCAACCTCGTGCCTCCTATGGCTGTGCCCAATACTGAAGGAGCACCACTTGTTACGGTGGTACGAGACGAAAGCTCGACTCCTGGCCAACGCCATCCAGGAGGGGGAGCTACTGCTAGAGAGGGAGGGGTTAACCCACCTGCCTCTTCCTCTGCGATTCCAGAAGGAATCCCTATAGCGGGGGTCCCTGGAGCTGCCAATGCTTCAGCCTGGGGGATACCTCAGAGGATGCCAGAACCAGCTGCCCCCATCGCCCTCACTCAGGAACAGCTGGATGATGTGATAGCTCGACCTGTAGTAAGAGCAATAGCGGAGGGGGGAGGACCCCCACCTGCAGGAAGGACTGGAGAACCAGGACCAGGGAACCTGCCTGCTCGATCCCAACTTGGGGGGAGTAGGCAGGACGAGCATCAAGAAGAACGAAGGAGAGAGGTGGAGTCCAGGAACCAGGAGGAAACCCTGGGAGCTGAAGGAGTCCAAGAAAGGAGGTCAGCAGTTCCTAGACCGAGGGAGGCTGGTCCGGAGGAAGCTGCACGGGGGAAGGAGACAGCCCCTCAGCAGCAGGGAAGCAAGATCGAGGACCAAGAAGAGGGTACAGGAGACACCCAATCTGAGGCCATGAAAGACCAGATCAGGTCCTTGAGGAAACAAATGGACAACATGAAGCATCAAATGGAAAATCGGGTTAGTATGCCTCAACCCGTTACAGGTTGCCAATTTACTGAGAATATCTTACAAGATGAGTTGCCTAGCAATTTTAAACCTCTTAATTATGAATATGATTGTACGACTGACCCCTATGACCATTTGGTGAGATTTGAAAATTCGGCCCTCCTCCATCGATAATGGGAGGGTGTGAACTGCAGGGTCTTTCTTACTACTCTATCCAAGGCAGCCCAGCAGTGGTTTAGCCAGTTGGAGCCCAATTCCATCAACTCCTTTGAGCAGTTTGGAGAACTCTTCTTGCATCAGTTCGCTAGTGCAAGGAGGCAACCTAGAGCTAAGCTAACATTGTTCAACATGAAGCAAGGTGAAAATGAAAGCCTACGGGCCTTCATGAAGAGGTTCAATCAGGCGGCACTGGAAGTTCTAACCGCCACCCAGAGGTAAAAATTAATGCTTTTACTAGCAATCTCTGAGATGGAGACCTATTTTTCTCCCTGGCCAAGAAGCCAGTCCAGATGTTCGATAAACTACTAAGGAGAGCAGAGAAGTACGTCACACTGGAAGAAGTGAGGAAGGCGAAGAGAGCCGAGGTCAAACCTAGTGGACCTGAGAAGAAGAATGAATCATCAAAGAAAAGCTCAACGGCGGAGCCGGAGAAAGCTGTAAAATCTGGACCCCGCTCCAGGATTGACAAGTACACCCCCCTGAAGCTCGAGCCGGCAAAGCTACTGGAGGTAGCATCTGACCACCCTGAAATTAAGTTTCCATGGACACGATCCAGAGGGCCTCAGAAGCCCAAGTCAGATAAGTTTTGTCGTTTCCATAATGAATATGGGCATGACACTAACAACTATTTTCACTTACGTGATGAAATTGAGAGGATGATCCAAGCAGGACATCTTAAAGAATTTGTTTACAGAGATCGAGTTAGCTCCAGGGGGCAAAAAAGAAAGGAAGCTGATGACAAAGCTGAGGAAAAAGGGAGGATGATCGAAGGGAGGCAGGAGGAGAGACCCTCCCAGAAGAGAGGACTTATCCAGATGATAGTCAGAGGTCCAGCAGAGGGAGACTTCTTCCGCGCTAGAAAAGCTGGAGAGAGGACCCTTAGGAGAGAGGCAAGAGAGATGTCCAGAAACGTGGATCAGAAGGAGGTCATCCATACACCTTGGATTCATTTTGGTCCAGAAGATGGAGGCCTGAGAAAGGAGGACCACAGTGATGCACTAGTCATCACAACAGATGTGGTCGGATATACGGTAGCAAGGATCTTCGTAGATACGGGGAGCTCGACAGACGTCATATTCTTGGAATGCTTCAAGATGATGAATTTAAACATAGAAATGCAACCAGTGGATACAGCGTTGTATGGATTCATAGGAGGGGCAGTCCACCCTCTTGGTCAGGTAACCCTCCAGGTGGGGCTAGGCGAAGCTCCACGAAGGAGGGTAGTTATGGCAAATTTTTTGATTGTTGATGTACCCTCATCCTACAACAAAATCTTCGGTAGGCCAGTATTGAATTTATTTCAGGTGGGCATATCAGCTTATCACATGAAACTCAAGTTTCCAGTGAACGATGAGGTGGGTGAAGTAGCTGGTGATCAGCTGCAATCCAGAAAATGCTACGTGGAGGCAGTAAAGATGGCCGACAAAGAGCTGCATCGCAGCCTGAAAAGAGACAAGGAGGTGGACCGAGAATCAAAGAGATGTAAGATTACGGAGGAAATTGATCCTCCAAAAATGAAAGCTGACGAAGAGCTGATGATGGTCGAGTTGTATCCAGAGAAGAAAGGAAACACAACAAGGATCGGAGCCCAGCTGGAGCCAGAACTAGAGAGAGACTTGGTAACAGCTTTACGAAGAAATGCAGATGTTTTTGCTTTTTCTTCCTCTGACATGACAGGTATTCCCGAGGAGGTGGCGATGCACCACCTGAACGTGGACCCTAAGGTGTGCGAAGGTAGGCTCAAGCTAAGATTCTGAGCTAAACCAGTGAAGCGGAAACTAAGGGTCTTTGGACCAGAAAAAGATGCCATTACGAAGGCTGAAGCAGAGAAACTGCTGGAGGCAGGACATGTCAAACGAATCCAGTTTCCTACCTGGCTGTCCAATGCAGTGTTAGTGGCAAAACCAGGGGAAAATGGAGAATGTGTATAGATTTTCGAGATCTTAACAAGGCTTGCCCTAAGGATCATTATCCCTTGCCTAGGATTGATCAGATGGTTGATTCTACATCTGGGTTTGAGCTGCTAAGTATGATGGATGCCTATCAAGGCTACCATCAAATACAAATTTTCCCTCCAGATATTCCAAAGGTAAGTTTCATTATTGCTAGTGGAACTTTTTACTATATTAGAATGCCCTTTGGGTTGAAGAATGCAGGAGCAACCTATCAGAAAATGGTTGACAAGATGTTCCGAGACCAGCTAGCGAGGAACATGAAAGTCTATGTTGATGATATGCTTGTGAAAAGCGTGAAAGCTGGAGAGCACGTGGCCAATCTGGAGGAAGCTTTTTTAGTGCTCAGGAGGAATGGCATGAAGCTGAACCCAACAAAGTGCTCTTTTGGAGTGAAATCCAGGAAATTCCTCGGATATATGGTGACCCAGCGGGGAATCGAAGTTAACCCTGCTAAGGTGAAAGTCGTGCTCGATATGCAGCCTCCCACTAATATCAAGGAGCTACAGAGGTTGAACGGAAGAATTACGGCATTGAGCAGATTCATAACCAGATCTGCAGAGAGGAGCCACCCCTTCTTCAAAATATTGAGGAAGGGATCCAGGTTCGAGTGGGACGAACAATGCCAGCAGGCGTTCGAGGAGCTTAAACAGCACCTAGCCCAGTTACCTACGTTAACGAAGCCAATTCCAGGGGAGACACTCTACCTTTACCTCTCTGTAGGGGGGGTCTCACTCAGCTCCGTGCTGTTGAGGGTGGAGGGGTCGACCCAAAAACCTGTTTACTACATTAGTAAGCTCATCCAAGGAGCTGAAGAGAGATACTCGGAGATAGAGAAGGCAGCCTTGACTATAATGGTCACGGCACGGAGGTTACGACCTTATTTTTTGTCGCATAAGGTCATTGTTCGGACTAATTACCTTCTGAAATAGGTGATAGAGAGAGCTGAGCTTTCAGGGAGGATGGTCAAGTGGGTCGACGAACTGGGAGAATATGACGTGGATTTCGAGCCACGGAGGAACATTAAAGCACAAGCCCTCTCTGACTTCATCCAGGAGGGTACACGTGCGATGGAGGAAGGAGAATGGAAGGTATATATTGACAGCTCTGTGTCTATGCAGGGTTGTGGAGCGGGGATCGTGATTATTGATCCAGAGGGCCAGAAAACGCAAGTTGTAGTAAGGTTCGAGTTCATTACCTCCATCAATGGAGCTGAGTACAAGGCTCTGATTCGAGGAATAGAGATGGCCACCGAACTGGGAGCAGGTCGGGTGGTCATATTTTCGGATTCCCAACTCGTAACCCAGCAAGTTACATGTGGGTACGAGGCCAAAGATGAGAAAATGGTAGCCTACCTTCGGCGAGTGGCGGAGCTGCAGGGAAGGTTTAGTTCCTTCGAGGTCAGACAGATACCTCGAGAGGAAAATTCCCGAGCAGATAGCCTGCCAAAGCTGGCGAGTTCCGCAACACTGCAGGGAGGGGGGAAGATCACCTTGGTGACTGCAGAAAGGGAAGCTACGATCCCCTCAGTAGGGGTCATCGGAGCTGAAGATGATGGGAGAACCAGCATATACCGAGTGTTGCAGAACCCGGAGAGCTGCCCAGATAAAAGGAAAGCTCAGAATTGGAGAATCTGATACACGATGATCGGGGACAAGATGTACCGGCGGTCCTTCACGCAGCCTTACTTGAGGTGTTTATCCCCTCAAGAAGAGAGGTACGTAATCAAAGATATACATGAAGGTTGTTGTGCTGACCATGCAGGGGCTCGGGCAATAGTCCGGAAAGCCTTGAGGGCTGGATACTTCTGGCCTACCATGACCCAGGATGCCAAAGACTGGGTGAAGAAATGTGAGAAATGCCAAAAGCACGGCTGCCTCATCCACCTCCCTGCAGAGGAGATGGGGACCATACACTCTCCATGTCCCTTCACGAAGTGGGGGATAGACCTGGTGGGCCCATTCCCGATTGCAGTGGGCCAGCGGAAGTTTCTATTGGTGGCAGTGGACTACTTTAGCAAGTGGGTCGAAGCTGTACCTCTAGCAAGGATAGAAGAAGGTAACATAATCAAATTTTTATGGAGATATATTTGTTGCAGGTTTGGCATACCTAGAATCCTGGTATCAGATAATGGGACCCAGTTTATGGGAAATATGGTATGGGAATGGTGTGATAACCAAAAGATTGTCCAGAGATTCACATCGGTGGCACACCCCCAGGCAAATGGCCAGGTGGAGGTCACCAACAGAACTATTTTGTACGGAATATGTGCCCGGCTGGACAAAGTTGGAGGGAGGTGGGTCGATGAGTTAGAGTCAGTTTTGTGGGCTTATCGGACCACCCCTAGGGAGCCAACAGAGAAGTCCCCCTTTCACCTAGTGTATGGGGCAGCTGCGGTCATACCTTCAGAAGTGGGGATGGAGACACATCGTTTAGCCCATTTCCAGGAGGGGAGAAATGAAGAGCTGGTGAGGGAAAACCTAGACATGCTAGAGGAGGACGCGAGATTGCCCACCTGAAAACTAAGAAGTACAAAAGCCGCATAAAGACTGCTTATGATCAGAAAGTCATAAGTCGGAGGTTTGAAGAGGGAGATCTGGTCTTGAGACAAGCAGATGCGCTGAATGTTGGAACCACCGATCGCCGACTCTATGAAATTATCAGATTCGGGATCGCAGTCACATATACGCAGCGGATAGAATTGTACCTTTATTCACCGTAATAGGTGAAGACAAACCAGTTCTAAGGTCAGAACTGCGATCGAAGGATGAGCCTCGAACCTCACGGTCGTCTGCCGTATTCCTATCCCTTTCCCTTGGACGTTGAGTGGTCGACGATCCTCCAAGGAATCAGAATCCGCCTCTCTCTGATCTCACATTTTTTTCACACGTCTGGAGGCTGTAATGTTAGGGTTTATTTATAGGTTACAACAGGGACCTTAAGGAGGAATTAGGGTTGGGCCTCCTGATGGGCCTAAATATCCTGTGTTCAGTCTGAACACTTTACTTAAGCCCATCAATTATAACTCAGTCCACTAAAGAGTTATAATTGAATTACCGTCCTAGTCCCATAATATAATATGGGCTCCTTTATTATGTGTGCGTTTATTTCCCCGTGTTTAAGATATCGAATGTCCATAAATTAATTAAATTACTGACAACTTAATTAATTTATATCTAATTCCAAGAGTAGTACCACTCATCTTTATTATTATATCGGATTAAATCTACCTGCAGGGTTTACATAATAATCTTTATGAGCTCCTCAAGGGGACATCATCATCCTAAATAATTAGGACACGGATTCCTTCTATAATCAACATCACACCATATAAACAATGCTATCTCCCAATTCACCGAGCCTATTGATTTAATAAATCTCACCCATTGGCAAATCAAAGAAACATACACTGAGTACACGTGCCCATTATTATATAGTGATTAAGAAGATGTACATCCATAACAACAGATGTCCTGTTCTCTTATATAGTCAGTACAAATTGAACAACCTCATATGGTTCTGCTCAATACATACAAAATGTACTAGTGTAACTTTATAGTCAAGATAGACTAATACCAAATTACACTACAACCGTTCCAATGGTTTGTCCAAATCTATCTTGGTTGTGAGCTGTTATTTATAATCTATAAGGAACTGATAGCATGATCTTCCGTGTGACACCACACGCCATGTTATCTACAGTATAGATTAATCTGGACAAAATAATGATATATATAACAATCATAAACAATAAGTATTTTGATCATAATGAATCTCATATTAAAAGGATGTTCATACTAAAAAAAATGTTCATACAAAAGCTAGGCTTATAGTATACATCCTAACACTGAAAAACATTGGAAAGCTCGATCCCAACTGGGAAGGGCCGTACAAGGTGACCAAGGTCCTCCGAGGGGGAGCTTATGAGTTACAAGACATGGAAGGAAATCAACTGGCCAGACCCTGGAATGTCTGCCGATTGAAGAGGTTTTACACCTGAAGAAAGTACCCGCCTCGCTGCAAGTAGGTGGTTCTTTTTATGCAAGAGTTGTTTTATTCATGATTTTTGAATTCTGAATAAATTGTAATTTCGTTCTAGCGGTACTCTTTTTTCCCCTGCCTGCGGGTTTCCCACTGGGTTTTACCGTAGGGAGGTTTTTTAAAGAGACCGGCCGAGTTAGTTCTTGACTTGTGTTGATCGATTATGGTTAAAGGAACACCCTTGTTTGCTAATTAATGAAAGCGATTTTTCATTTTATACGAGTTTATCAGTTTATTCTTTCGTTGATTACGATTGAAACAATATGATTGCATGCTATTCGACACGATTGCATCACAACACACGATTGATTCTTGCTGGAAGCTCTCAATCTACCTTGGAAAATGCTATCGTCCGGAGGCTATTTTGGCCAAACGACACCAGATGAGGGGCTTTATGTTCTATCCTTCGGGGACTACTTTTTCGGAGCAAACTTATGTTGGATATGTACGGCTGTCTCGGCGAGCAGGATATGACCTCTCTGGGAACCCATTAACAAGAGTAGCGGCGTCCGTTGGTACCAACCCGAAAAGTGAATGTGACTAAGGAAAAATCAAATTCAGACTCTAGTTAAAGGCAAACAAGTTGTAAACTATTCTGAGTCTGAGGAAACATTCAAGGGGGAATGTTTACCCCAGGCTGAGGCTAGTACATCAGCTAGTCTGCCAGAAAGACTAAAGAATGAATTAAGATCTTTGAAAGATAAATTTGAAGTGGTCTGTAATGAAAATGAGTCAATTAAGAAGGCAAATGAGAAGCTTGTCTTCAAATTGAGCCAGCTTAATAACTCACAATCAGTCATAGACCACATCTTTAGTACTTCTAAAAAATCCCATGATTAAACTGGACTTGGCTATGATAAAAATAATAAATCAGAAGTTCAAAAACCAAGGAAATTTGTGAAGGCTGCTGAAACATCAAAAGAAGTTAAAATTGGGCCTTGGAAACCACAGAGTCAGATGATGACTGCATCTCCTAATCTGAAAAATAAAATTCAGACAAGGAATCCAGATCTGACCAAGAGGGGTCCAAGAACTAAGATTAGAAGAAATTCTTATTATAGTTCTTTTGATGGGAGAAGCAGATGCTATCCTACTTTTCCAAAGTTTAAGAAAGTTACTAAATCTGACTACAATAAACTCTCATTCAAATGTGATGTATTTGTAGATAGATTTGGTAGACAGATTCAATCTAATTTATTATTAAAGAATGAGATGTTTGTCTGGATACCCAAAGTGATTATTGACCTTAAAGGACCCAAGATCACTAGGGTAACTAATAGAAATTTCCTAAGGCCAACTCGACTCTATAATGAGAGCCTAATTGGCTAAGTGAGAAATATAGGATGTAGCTTCAAGTCTAAAAAGAGGGGGCTTGGCTAGATAAGCACCTGAGGAAGGTGACAAGGATCGAAACTGCGAAAATTCTCGAAAATGCTGAGGTTAAACATGCAAAGTTTGACTAAACCTATATCCAGGAAGGATTATGTAAGTTAGGAATACAAGAGTCTAGCTAATCTAGACCCAGGAGGCAATATACGAAGTAAAGCTAAGAGATAGCTTGAGGGAAGTTAGGCCAAACCAGCAGAAAATGGGTTTGGTCAACCTAAACCTAGAGGAAGGCTTCAAAAGCAAGAAGCTAAGAAAGCTTTTTGAAATACTAAGTTAAACCCACTAAGCGAGATTTTAACTTACGTAAACATGAGAAAAGTTCTTGGGAAAAGGAGTTAACCGATTCTGGAGAATATGACAAATCAAGGGCAAAAGTTGCTTAAGAAAAGCTAAACTTCAAGCCTAGAAAAACTATTTGAGGAAACTCACGAAGTCAAGGGAAAACCTAAAGCATAAACCCCTAGAGATGAAAAAAGGGGTTTCAAGCAGATAAGTTATCAATCTATAAGAAAAAGGATACATGCACGCTACCAGCTAGTGTTATGTTCTTAGCGATTAAGGCACGCATGCAAGCTAATAGCTTAGAAGCTAGACAGTTTGTAAACATGCAGCGAAAATCGAATCCGAGAAGTGCAGATAAAAGGCATGCAACTCCCAGCAAGGGAGGACATGGACATACATGCAATAAAAAGCTCCCGACAAGGGAGAATAAACAGCAACCATGAAAATAAAACTCCCAGCAAGGGAGGATACGAGACATGCAACAGAAATTAACTCCCAGCGAGGGAGGGCAAGTACTAATTACGAAAATAAACTCCCAACGAGGGAGGAGAGAGATCAATTCACCACAAAAGGCCCCCGGCGAGAGGGCAACAAGTTTAAAAACAAAACATAAACTCCCAACGGAGGGGAGAGCAGAATTCTAAGTGCCAAACCGGCATAGGAGAAAGAGAGAGAGAAGAGAATTCATTACAAAAAGAGAAATTATTTCAGAAGTTAACTGGGGATCGGGGAGGTTCTTCCGTTTCACCAATAGCGGCAACCATCTTCGCTTCTTCCTCCAGTGCTCGAGCTATACATGCCTCCTCCTAGGAGGCAGGAACTTCCAGGGCCAGGGGGCATAGAGGGGGAACCAGCGGCGGCATCTCTGCTGTAACAACCTCAGTCCGCACCAGGTCAGCAATCATCTTGTTGAGGATGGGGGACCACCAGTCCTCCTCAATCGATCGAGAGGAGTCGCCCTTGAAAGAGGGGGGAGTAGGCATGGCTAGGAGAGGGCCAATCTTATCAAACTCCCCCGAGAAGCTGGGATCGGCCTGCTGCTGCACGGCTGCGTTAAACCCATACTCATAAAAGAACCGAATATAGGGACTCATATCCCCAAGGAAGCTGGGATGATTGAGATAGTCCTTCCTTAGATTGGGCCACAAAGCATGTAAGAAGTGCTGACCAGGTTCAAAATAGAAGAGAGTCTTTAAACATGACCTCGCTCCCTCCACCAGGGCTTTTTGATGCACCTGGGACTCTTGCAGAGCGTGATGTACAGCCAGATCATTAGTCTCTTTCTCTGCAGCCTCCCGTGCTGCCTCGGCTTTTGCCAGCTCGGCCTCAACCTTCTTGACGCGAGGGGAAGCGAAAGTGGCCTTCTTCTTCTCCGCGAGGAGGGAATCCTCCAATTCTTTAAGCTGCGGCGAGGGGAGAAGGTTAGAAGGGCTCCACAAGCTGGACAACAGGATACCTAACTGAGACACAAATACACAAACTATGTTAATAACTAACTAGAGAATTGGATATTGATGATCCACATGAAACGTGGATTACCTGGGCAAAGTGGTCTGCAGCCTGGTGTTGTTGCTGGTCAGGAGGGAGGCTGACGAGCCTCTCACAATCTTGGGCTGAGATTAATTCGCTGAAGAATTTGCTGGCAGAAGTACCTGAGGAGTATGAGTCGACATCAATTGGGGTAGAGGAGATACCCTGACTGCGTCTAGTGGTATACTTGCGTCTGAAAGTATCCTTTGAATGTAATGAGCCTTGGCTAGCCGTAGCTTTGCCTATGGCAGCCTTTAACTTTTTTGGAGGAGGGTCATCAGCCTCGGGATCTTCTGGGGGAGCGCGAAGAGGAGATGATGAGAGTGCATCAGGAGCATCAATCTGGGGGGCAGGAGGAGGTAACGCTGAATCAGAGGAATTAGCGGGATCCTCCAGTACCTTGGAAAGCCACAACATATCTGGAAAAAAGAAATTAAAATTAGAGGTAACCTTACTGTATTCAAGATATAATAATACATTCGAAGGAAAGCTGTTACCATCACTTGGCTCGAGAGGAATTCTCACTAAGCTAAATTTGAAATGAGAGAGGGGGCGAGGGTTGGAGCATAATTCGGGTAAGTTAAAATACCCGTGGGCGTTTACATGGGCGTTTAACACCCGAATTATCCGACGATTAGTAGCAGAAAAAATCTGATTAGAAGGAGCAGGAGGGGAGAGGTTCTTGTAAATCCACTTGTGATTTTTGAAAGGCCAAGGACGATTGGAGGTGATAAAAAGATAGTGATCACTCCATTCCTTGTTGATATTTGGGACTTTACCAAGGAACAAGCATTTTCCCTTCACCCTACTACTCACATAGTAGAAGGGACCGAAAGTTTTGCAGTTATATTGGGAGAAAAACAACTCCGCTAATGGTTTCCCCCCATTCCCTTTAAGGAGAACGTAGAAGGATATCATCATCCGAAGTGCATTTGGGGTAAATTGATTGAGCGGAACCCCGTAGAGGTCTCAGATTAGGCAAAGAAACTTAGGAGGAGGAAGTCTCAACCCCGCTTCGAACTGGGCATGCCAGAAAGCGAGGATCAGGGGAGTGGTCAGGTTAGGTCGCTCACATGGATCAGGCATTGATAAATGAAAACCTGAAGAAATAATGTTATCTGAGAAATAACTACCTAGGACTTTTTCTTTGAGTTTGGAAGAGCCCGTAAAAGAATCCCAAAAATGACTCCTATCTACCTTTGGGGAAGAGGAGGATACCGGAGAGGCATCCCCCCGGGCTGAGGGAATCGGAGAATTGTGGGAACTCTGCGAGGAGTTCCGAGTGGGGGACGGAGTTCTTGACGAAACCCTATTCTATACGAAATAAACTAGAAAAAGAAAGAAAGAGTTTACCTAGAGACGAAGAGGAGGACGGAATGTAGAAGGAAGGGTTTTGACGAAAAATTTGTAGTAAGGCAGAATAGTGTGAACAGAATTATGAGGAGGAAGAGGAATAGTGATGTGAGTGATTCGAAATAAGAAGAGTCGCAAAACGCCAACAGACTAGCGAGAGGGGATGTATCTGGGAAGTCGAAGCTGCAGGGAGGATGTCCCCGAGAGCAAAACTGCAGGCAGGATATCCCAAAGATAAAGCTATAGGGAGGATTGCCTAATCTTCCTTACTCCAGGGAGCTCCGAGATCGCTCACCGGAGTAGGGGGAGTGGTTGATGCGGATAAAAATGTTAGGCCCAACTGCACATAGGGCCCAAGTATGCCCAGCCCAATAGGGCCCAATGACGTAACTAAATACCCTCGGTAGAGGGAGGAAAACCCGAGATGGGCTCGAGCCCAGATCAGCTGCAATAAGGCTATGAAGCCCTAAACCTACCTACAGGTGGGCCGCGAGGCTCAGGCCTGTATGGAGATGGGCCACGAGGCCCAGCCCTAACTATAGATAGGCCACGAGGCCTAAACCTAACTACAGGCCACGAGGCCCAAACCCGACTATAGGTGGGCCGCGAGGCCCAAACCTAGCTGCAGGTGGGCCGCAAGGCCTAGGCGAGATTTGAAGAGCACGCAGGTATTTGACCAAGCCCATAGCGATTACTTATTTGTAAGACCGAGAAATGTGAGAAGTAACGAGTAGTTGAGATAATTAAGGCCCAAGTCAAGGAATATCCCCTATATTCCTTCATTGACTGGGTCCAACCTCCGTCCAAGGGGGGGAGAACGTAGGAACAATCAGATTTCTTGAGAGAAAATATATCCACACACGACATCATGAGGAAACGTGCGGGATAATGCCCTGAAACCGTGATGACGGTTATCACTCTTAACGTACGTATAAATAAGACTCTCAGAAGGGAGGTAACGGTATCGATTAACTATCACTCTTACTTAGCTACTCCCTACGTACTTTCTTGAGTGTTTTCCGGTGACCTGACTTGAGCATCGGAGTGCCTACGCCGGAGAACCCTCCGGTGTGTTTTTCGCAAGTACGTTTTGAGAAGAGCTAGGGATCTTATTGCGAAAAGGCTTTACCCACGTGGAACCCAGGTGGGGAAACGGGCCCAGGTCAGTTTTTTAGCATCACTCTTAATCACTCAATCTGGGGACCAACAAGTGGTATCAGAGCAGTATTAAAGCTGTTCTGAATATTTCTTTTGGTCAAAATAAATTTCCTACTCAATTCTTGATTTAGATCTATTTTCGAGTATTTCCTGCTTGATATTGTTGATATCTACTAACCATGTCTCTAAGCGATAGGAAAGTTAAGAATCTTCCAGATTTTGAGATTGAAGATTATGACTACTGAAAGTTTCGAATGGAGAATCATTTGAAGTCCATTCATCCTCGGATGGAAGACGTTCTTTCTGAAGGACCTATTAAGTTCTTTCATGGTGGCGTCAACGATGGAGCGAGTAGCTCAAAGACTCGAGTTCAGTTAGAAAAGAAGGCATCTGAACTAACTAATGATGAAGGGAAAGTGTATAATCTTGATCAGGTGGCTAGAAACGAGATCAGCGTTACCCTTAGCAGAGATTGGTATGAAAAAATCAAGAAGTGTAAAACTGCAAAACAGATGTGGGACACCTCAGCTAATATGTGCGAGGGCACAGATCAGGTAAACGAGAACAAGCTCCAGGCTGTTCTCCATTCCTTTGATATTTTTAAAATGAAAGAAGGTGAATCTATTGATCAGCTGGACATGAGAATGACCATTCTGATTAATAGAGCCACTAATTTAGGCAAAATTTACACTGAGAAAGAAATTAATAATAAAATTCTTAGATCTCTGACAAAACGTTGTAGAGAAAAAGGGAATTTGATAAAAGCCACGAAGGATCTATCCACTATGAATCATTATACCTTGTTTTCTCACTTGAAAGGTTATGAGTTTGACATTCAGGTCGAGGATGATGAGGCAGAATCAAGTGCCTCATCTAAGACAGTTGCATTTGTTAACAGAGAAGACAAGCCAGTAGTTGAGTCAAAGGGAGCGGATCTTTCTTTGAAAGAGCAGATGTCCTTGTTGGCGAAAAGGTATGATCATCTAAAGATAAAGTACAAAAGTAACAAGTTAAGATGTCCAGGGAAGGACAGGTCTAGATCAAGATCTAGAAGAAAAGATGAAGTGAAATCCACAGATGATGACAAAAGAAAGAGTCAGATAAGAAGGTATAAGTCTCCTGCAAAGAAGAGTCTTAGCAGCCCGAGATCAGAACGTGGAGATACTTGTTACACTTATAACAAGCTAGGGCACTACAACTACGACTGTCCTCAGCTGACTCCCAAGGAAAGAGAGGAAAAAAGGAAGAAAAAGGACAGACACTTTGCAGATCAGAGAGCCCTTCTTGCTGAATAAAGAGAAGCTAGAAAGTCATCTTCGTCATCCTCATCGTCTGACTTCGGATCAGATGATGAGATCTGTTTAATGGTAAAAGAGGTAGATTACTACTCTTCGTCTGATAATGAGTCTTACGAATCTGTTTCAGATAATGACAAGACTGTTATCAAAAGTCTTTTGAAAGATCTGAAAATATCTCTAAGTGCTTACAAGCAGTTAGAAGCTGAAAATTTAACTTTGAAAGATTAAGTTCAGACTCTAATCAAAGGAAAGCGAGTTGTGAACTATCCTGAGTCTGTGGATACATTCAAGGGGGAATGTATACCCCAGGCTGAGGCTAGTACATCAACCAGTCTTTCTGAAAGATTAGAGAATGAATTAAAATCTTTAAAAGATAAATTTACAGAGGTTTGTAATGAGAATGAATCTATTAAGAGGACTAATGAGAAACTTGTTTTCAAGTTAAGTCAGCCTAATAATTCACAATCAGTTATAGACCACATTTTCAGAACTTCACAAAAGGCTCATGAAAAAACAGGTCTTGGTTATGATAGAAATAATAAATCAGATATTTTGAAACCATGGAAATTTGTGAAAGCTTGTGAAACCTCAAAAGGAATTAAAATTGGACATTGGAAACCTCAAAGTCAGATTAGGACTACCTCCTGATCTAATAAAAAAGAATCAGACGAGGAACCCTAATCTGAAGAAAAGGATTCCAAGAACCAAGTTTAAAAAGATTTCCTCTTATAGTCCTTTTGGTGGAAGAAGCAGAAGTTATCCTCTGTTTCAAAAGATCAAGAAGATAACCAAATCTGATTTCAACAAAATTGCTTACAAGACTAAGATATATGTTGACAGATTTGGTAGACAACTTGAGTCTGACTTATTATTGAATAATGATATGTTTGTATGGTTACCTAAAGTGATTGTTGACCAAAAAGGACCCAAGATCACTAGGGTACCTCTTAAATTTATTTTGTAGGAACCTCAAGGACCATCTTATAAGGAAGAAATTTTAGCTACAATTTGGTACATTGACAGTAGCTGTTCTCAACACATGACTTGTGAAAAGAGGCTGCTCTCAAACTTTCAAAGTATTGATGGTCCAAGGGTGCTCTTTGGTGACAACAACTATGGTCAGACCAGAGGTGTTGGAACTTTAATTATAGGTGATGTTCAGGTAACAGAAGTGTATTTTGTTGAAGGTTTAAAGCATAACTTGTTATCTGTTTCTCAACTTTGTGATAAATGTTTTAGTGTTAGATTTTCTAGGGATAAATGTGATATTTTAGACAGTCCTTCAGATAAGATTCTCTTAACTATCTTCAGACGTGGTAATGTTTATGTGGCTAACTTTAGCAGCTGTCCTAAAGATATCTGTCTGGTTTCTAAGGGTGGAGATGATCTCAGTTAGCTATGGAACAAAAGACTTAGTCATCTGAACTTCAAGACCCTTAACAAGTTAGCTAAGAAAAATCTTGTCAAAGGTCTGCCTGAAAAATTATGTTCTAATGATCTTATATGTGATGCTTGTCCGAAAGGTAAACAACCAAGGAACTCCTTTAAAAGTATTAACACAATTTCATCTGACAGAGTGTTACAACTCCTTCATTTGGATTTGTTTGGACCAGTTTCACCTCTCAGCTTTAGTGGTAGGAAATACACCCTGGTAGTCATGGATGACTATTCAAAATATACTTGGGTGCTATTTATTTTCAAGAAAAATAAGACGATGAACAAGATCCCAGATCTGTTCAAACAAATACAAAATTGAAAAGGTGTTAATATTGTCAAAATAAGGAGTGACAAGGGCACTGAATATTTAAATTCTTGTTTATCTAACTATTTTGCTGAGAAAGGAATAACACATGTGTTGGTCCTGAGATTGAGTGAATTAAGAGTGATTAGGCAAACCTCCTAGAGATAATCTAGAAGGGGGGTTGAATAGATTATCTAAATTTCTTTACAAAAATTCAGATTAACAATTCAAACTCAACTTTCAAAATGAAATCAAAGTACTTAGCAGAAACAAGTTTATACTCAATCTGTCAATTTGGACCTAAAAGCAATCTGATCAAAAATTCAAAGAGCAAGTTATAATCGACTGAAATGTAAAGACAGAAAGTAAAGAACACCGAATTTATAGTGGTTCAGATCTAAAAATCCTACATCCACTCTCCTTCTTCAACCTTGAAGAAGGGTCTATTCTTTCTTACTGACTTACGATCTTTCTTTCGATTACAAATTACAATTTGAGAAGATCTTCGTCTTCGAATCACCTTCTAACTAACAATCTATCTATAAATTCTATGATTACAGTGCAGATTGTGTCTTGAAGTATTTACAAGAAAGTGTTCTTCAAACACTTAGAAAATATTAATGAAAAGCTTTTGAATGCTAGTGAGTGCTCTAGAAATTGTGAGTTTCAGATATGTGCAAAAGTCCTTCTAAGGACTGTGCTTAGGCCTATTTATAGAGCTTAAAACGGTTAGTTTGTTGTAACAAACTTGTAACTGCTTAACAAACTCTTCTTTAAAACTACCTTGACTTTAGCTGATCTTGAGTTCGTCGTCTTACTTGACTTGGTGAAAGCCCGCCTTTCTTATTCTACTCAGCTGACTTTGACCTTGTCTTGAGCTCTTCATTAATCTCTCAATCAGATGACTTCTTCAAGACCGTTTAGATGACCTCCAAGCTTCTTGATCTCAGCTGTCCTAGTATGATCAACTAACTAGTGAAATGAAATACTTCAGCTGATCTATACAATTTCAGCTGGTCATCCTATCCCCTTTTTGATGATGTTAAAACTACAAGAAAGAAATGAACTTACAGCTGGTATTAGTTAAGGTTATTCACGATAAACTAGTTAATCACATTAGGCACATAAGCAACTTTTTAATCAGATAAGTTCACATATGAGCAACTACTCACACTTAAGTAAATTTATACTTAGAAAAATTTTAAGAAAATATTCTAAGGTGTGTATAAAATATTTCAGATGATCAACACTTAAAAAAATTTCTTGATATATTTTTTGTGGCGCCCCGGAGGCGCCCCCCAGAAGAAAGTGCATTTTAGACACGAAGAATCAAAATATGAAGAGTTAAAAAGATAAAGCGGAAGATGACATCATAAAAACACGAGTATTTTTTTTCTTCTTTTTTTTTTAAAAAAAAAACAAATCAAATTATTTAAATGCCTAACCGTGCTTGTGCCTAACTCGTGTCTTACCCACATTTCTAAGTCAAACACTTACTTAATTAGACATTTCCAAAAATAGATCAGCAAGCGTGTAATAAAAGTCATAACTAGCTTAACATAACAAAATATAATAGACATACGCTAGTCATGCATGCATAACATTTTGAAATACAAACATAACTTCCTAGTAGTTTGAAAGGGACTCGACCACGGGACCAAGTAATCTATACGTAAATTTGAAAGCTTAAAACATAACATAAGTCCTACTGGTACTAGCTTCATTTCTTACAGGAACTTAGTTTGTAGTAAATTTATTTAGAGGAGTCTACACAGCCGATCACACGTAAGCCTCGTCGTCAACAGGACCTGAAAATTTAAGAGTAGCATCATGAGTCTTCCCCCGAAGGAGAAGCCCAGTGGGATAACATTTAATATACAATTGCATTAAAAAGACTAATAAGAATGTCAACCGAGTACACACCAGGTCCGTAGATCCAACTAATTTCACACAGATTTAGTCTGTAGACCTGTCTTGATTCACACAGAGCATAGTCCGTCGACTAGCTTTATCACACAGAGCATAATCCGAAGATCTGCCTGCTCGTACACACACAAATTACTCTAAATAATGAAAAAGGTATTTAAAGGTTACCCACTTTCTTGGTATTTGAATGTTTCAAAATAGCTTCCCGGAAATCCAGCTGTCTTAAACTGCACTCGACACATTCAATCGTCTTTTAGTCTTATAAGCATTAAGTTATAACCAAGAAAGAAATTATAAAATATCTTCATATATGTAAAAAAAATTATAAAAGCATTATAACATGCTCACAACAAAACCAATTTATTTATTATGGAATACCTCTACTTTCAATTACTTAGGTGACTAAAAAAAATAATTTACAAACTCACCTTTTATGTAAAACTTCTTAAAAGACAACTCGTAGAAGATAGTTTATAATCAAATATAAACATGTCATAAAATTACTAAATTTATACAGTAGTTTCACAACTCATATAGCTACATACCATAAAAATTTCACATGAAAATAATCTCAATTTTGTTACTTATGAATTTTTCAATTTAGATAAAAACAATCTCCTAAATGAGGTTATGTTCCATCTTTTTATAAAATTTTGTAACACATGAATATGAATTAAATAAAATCAAGTAAAAATTTATATAATATCCTAAGTACCATTAGTATCACTAGTAAAAATATCACATTTTAAATCTTCACATTTCCTACTTGATCATGCATCGTTCTAGAGCTCTAAAATTGTCTGTTTTTATTAGAAAGACACTATTTGTTAGAAAATTTATTAAAAATTGAATATAACTCCAAATGTATCAAGGTAAAATTCTTATGAAAGCTAAAATATAGTAGAATAACATAGTCGAAAATCACTTTCAAAAATTAATTTTTCTGTTCACAATAAATTCTGCAATAATCGCCAAAAACAGGGGCGTTTTTCTTCTATACAACACTTTTGTAGAAAAATCATATTAAATCGAAAATAGCTTCAAAAAATCTGAAATTTTTACCTCATATTCTAGACTTCCAGAATCACATTGTGGCAAAAGGGTTTTATGAAAATTCATTCAAGAGAAGGTCAGATCACTACTAGAAATTAACATGCAATTACATAGCAATTTCCAACAACAAATTTTATACATTTTGAAGCATAGTTGGGGCACCCAACTCATTTTAAATGTCAAAAGACCATCAACAACCCTTATGGAAAATCCTAATAATTTATCTTTAGTTAAAGATGCATCAAAACCCACATGCAACCATATAATCAACATGCAATCCACTAAATAACATCAAATAATCACGTAGTTTACATATTCATAAGATAAACATATATAATCAAATATATCATTCAACCAAATGCCAAAGAACATCTTTGGGCTTCTAACATATGTATCTAATCACATATACTCACTAAATCATTGTAGGAAATAAGGGAGAAGAAGATAAAAATTATTTCAAAAACATGACCAATATATATACATATATTTGAAAATCCATTTAAGCAAAAGAGTGGGAAAAGGTTGCATTTCTCTTACCTTAGAAGACTCTTGAATCTTCAATCTTGTATTGAAATGAAAAGTTATTTGTGGGAGAAGGGGAAGAGAGAAAACTAGAGAGAGAGTAGAGAAATGTACGCAGAGTATTTCTGGAGAGAGAAATGTAGAGTCTGTTGATATTCTTCACTCATATATATAATAATCTCGAAAATCAAAATAAAATCTAATAACTTGCCACACCTAGGAATTGAACCTTGGACCTCATAAACTTAATAAAACTTATACATTTATATATTACCACTTGATCTATATAATATGATTGTTAGTAAAGTATTTTATAAACTATTTCATATCTAACTTATCCTTTATTTAATTTTTTTTTTTTGCTTACTTGTGTCGAGTGAGTCACGATTGAGCTCGATTTCCTCAATAATCTACCCTGCAAAACTCTTTAAAACTTCATTGAAAATATTAGTTCTTAAATTTTATAAATCATAAATTTTCAGGAGCTAGAATTAAATTTACAAATTTAATAATAAATAAAGTAATTAAATCGCTTAAAATATGAAATGCAAGTTTTCTAAAAATGGGGTGTTACATTTTTTGTAAAATTTATAAAAAAAAAAAACATAAGGCAAGTAATTCAAATAGGTTCAAACATCTCATTCATATAGACATCAAAAGTTACATTTACAAGTTGGGTAGATAAGATATATAAAGATGAAGAAAAGTAAATCTTATCTAGTCTGTCCAACGATCTTTCTTCGGAAGCTGTATCCAATCAAAGACTCAGTTTCTTAGCTCATTTATGTCCTTTAGATCAGATAACATCATTATGTTTTGACCCATGATGATAGTTGTCTTATCCAGTCTTTATCAATCGATCCATCTTCAGTGACTTTGATTGGAATGGTTGAGTATGCTGGAGCAACTAGATCTACATTGTACCATTCATCTCCTTCTTCAATCAGCTTTTGATATAGTGCTGGATTCTCCTTCTCCATCCAGTCATGCCAAGCGATGGTTTCATCTGCAGACGAGGCTCCAACACCCTTGCATATATACCAAAAGAAGGTTCATTTTGTCTCATACTTCATGTATTCATTTGCCCAAGATGGATGAACAATCATATTTGGGGGAGCATCTATTCTGTGTGGTGGCCTGACTGATGCCTTATCAGCTTCCCCAAGAGGTCCAGCAACAAATATAAGCAGGATCCATCTCTTGGATGCTCGATCAAAAATCCTCCCAGCTTCCTTCGCCGCTTTGATCTTTCTCCTTGCCTCCCTTCGGCCATAGAAGACCTTCTCCGCCTTAATCCGCTTATCCCTGGCCTCCTCAATCTTGATCTGCTCAGCTGATTTCTCCAGTGGACATTTACCAGCAGCTTTTGAAGAAATGCTTTGTAAGGATTGTCTAACTAGGGACAAGGCCGGTTCAAGCTCTTTCCCTTTCTCGACTTCAGATGCCTTTGCCCTCGCTCTCTCAGCTCCTTCTTTCCTTTCTCTTATCTTGGCCATATATTTCTCAGACTTTATCTCAGCTTCTTTTCTCCTGGCCTTCTAATCTGCCTTGATTGCTTCTTCTATTTGTTCAATTCGGATCTTCAAGGCAGTAAGCTCGTCTGTCTGGCTGCTCGTTGAGCTCTTTATCTGGTCTAGTTCAGCTCTGATTCTAACCATATCTTCCCCCTTTTAACATCATCAAGAAGCATCTGAAGTTGCTCCTTGACAACATTAAACTAGGTGGAAGACGTAGTCTGATCTCTCAAGATCTCGTCAGCCAAAATCTGATTGTTTGCTGCGACTTGTGCTCGAAGTCCTTCTAACTCCACTTTCACTTCACCAACCCTCTCATTCACAGATAAGTTAATAAAGTTTGATAAATTATTCATTATGTTTACCTCAAATGCTTTTAGCATATCCTCCATCGTGATGCTCACTGAATCCACGATGTCGGCTGTATTTGTTTGAAGCATCTGGGCAAACTTCTCTTCCATCTTCACCTCCCATTGATTTAAATATTGCTGAGAAGGCGGAGCCTGGACTGCTGGGTCGAACATCAGCTGGTGCTGGGGGAAAACCAAGGCGGCTTTAAACGTGATCAAAGAGTTGCTTTTCTGATAGGATAGTGGACACTGATGTCGGAACTGCAGACTCTAAGACATCTTTCTCCCAGCGAACAAATTTCTCCCAGCCAATTTTGTCAGAAAGCAAGCTGAGCTCCTCCAGATCTCCAGCTCTCAGATGGTGACTAACCGCAACTCGACTGATTCCTTCATTACTTCATGATTCAACTGAAGTTCAGGAATCATTTCACTTAACTTCCTCCTCCCGTCTACCCTAAGCGATAGCTCAAATAGGCCTACAAAGCCATCAGGCATAGTGGTATGGATTGGACTGATTTGTGGAGAGGGGGTTTGATATTCGGTGGAAAGGAAATCATACGACTGTGGTGTGGGTTGAGGTATGGGTTCAGAGGGTGTAGGATCTTGTGTAGGTTAGATGGTAGGTTGGATTTCCTCAGAGGGTGTTTGGACCGTTTGGAGAGGTGGCTGAATTGGAGACTCCGAGGTATCAGCCGTGGCTACCTCTCGGTGGGGAAATTTTTCTTGGGAAGAAGACAAAGATAGGGAAGATGATGTACCTTCTTCCTTTTCAGAAATTGTCCACTCAGCTGAGGTTTCCCCTGCCTCTGAGCTGGGATCCTCCAACACCTCAGCTTCCTCCCTCGCTGCAGCTGTGATTTCTAATGCTGAAGACTCTTCTGGCAAAAGAACAAGAGCAGCAGATGACTCTCCAGCTGTTTTCTTAGTCGCAGCTTTCACCAGACGACATCTTTTTGGAGCTTTAGCTTTCGACCTCTTCCTTCTTTGAGAAGACCCAGAGGGTGAGGAGACCTGCTCCTCAGGTACCTCCTCAGCTGAAGCTGCCTCGACTGCAATCACTTCCTCAGCAGCCAAAACAACTTCTGGTTGAGCTGGTGTGACCACAGCTGGTCTTCTTGCAGCTGCTTCCTCAAATTGTCTCCTTTGCTCCCTTGCACTGGCAGACTCATCGTCTGTATCTAGCATTCCTCCAATGCGTTCATTCTTTATAAGCAATCCTTTTTTCTTTGTATATTTCCTCACTCCAGATTCCCAATCAGCAACTACCTTAAAATCCTCCATGATAACTATAATCTCGTTGAACATGGAAGCTATTGAGTTAGATGTCCATTCATCCCCTGTCAATGAGAATCTTTTCTTCTCCTTCTTCAGCCTGTCCAAAAACAGCCCAATCCAGTCACACTTCACACCATCCAGTATTGGCCGCATACAACAGAGTCTTGGCTTCGTGATGCCATTATTTGAACTCTATTCACCCAGAATGCACTTGGTCAATATTGTCATCAAGAGTCAATATTTCCTTTTGAGCATAAACTTTTTCAACTCCTTCCTGGCTCCCTTGCAAGAATTCTTTGACAGCATCTCAAACAATTCTACCCAGTCATCCTCCTTATACACCAACGGATCGATCCCTTCATCGTGTGTTTCAAATAACTTGGCCAAATTTGATTTTATGATTGACAACTGATGAGTTGTATCTACTCTGGTTTCAATTCCAGTTTTAGCAAATTGTCCATTGACATAGAATTCGGCACCCAGCATATCCAGTGTCTTATTTTTTGGAGATTGCTTCGAGCAAAAACCTCTCAAACCAGAATTTTCCAACAAATACAGGAATTCCCTTGATTCATTATCTTGGGTGGTGGTGAAATCAACGTACATCTCACTGCGATTCTTGCTTTTGAACGCATCACTGTTGAATTTCAAAGGAGTTTGTGTAGAAGATGAAGCCATTTTTGAGATCTTGGAAAGGAAATTTTGTAGAAAGGTTTTTGCAGTAAAAACTTAGGGCTTTGAGTAAAAGTGAATTTGAAAACGATGAAGGTAAGTATTTAAATGGGGGAGAGAGAGAGAGGGAAAAAAATGGGGATGCGCTGAAAGTGGGGCATGTGGCATGACAAGATAAATCGTGGCCTTTAATTGTATGTCGCACGTGGAGTATATCAACGGCTAAATAAATTAGATGTTTCAACTCCAGCGCGTGGCATTAACTCAGTTTTGAAAATATAAAAAGTAACCGCCCAGTCAACTGATTAGACGGTTTTAGGGATACTTTATGCAGAGATAGTAAGTATACCTGACGTAAGTCGAAATATACCTTACATTGCATAAAGGTTTCCCAAATTCAAACTGGGTTTTATCAGACCTAGTCAAAAATGACCTTGTCTTAAGACTTTTGAAAAGACCTCCTAGTCTGATTAGGTTTTGAAAACAAAACATTTTAAGTCCGAGTTAATTTTAAGTCATTAATTCAAATAAGCTGAATCTCATATCTTCATATAACTCGTATATAAAGACATTTAACTCAGTTGAGGTTTTTCAAAAAGCAACTAATCTGAAAATTTTGAAATTGATGAGTTGTGAAAGTATTTT
Source organism: Paraleonurus japonicus (assembly GCA_030762865.1). Lineage (NCBI taxonomy): Eukaryota > Viridiplantae > Streptophyta > Magnoliopsida > Lamiales > Lamiaceae > Paraleonurus > Paraleonurus japonicus. Next base: position 31,690,730 of record CM061057.1, read on the forward strand.
TGAAAACATTTTTTAAAATCAAGAATTTGGTTTTGTTCAGATAAAGAAGGTTTTTCAGATGAAGGTTTAAACTTATCTAACAATGTTAACTGAATCTGTTCCTGCAGATACACAAACTTGGGAAACCATTAGTATCTAGAGAAAGTCAGACAAGATGCACTTACTCATCTGATTTTATGAAATCAGACGACTATCGTGTCCTTGTCTGATTTACTTGATGTCAGATAAGAAAATACCAAGTTAGATAAGGCCAATATGACTAATCCTTGATTCTTGATTCCTTAACAAGGAGATCAATGATATCAGCTCTGTGATTGCCTTTTGAAACTTTTCAAGTCTGATTTTTCTTTCTAGACATAATAAAGAAAGCGAGATAGAGAGATAATACAAGATACAAACAATAGAAAATTATAGATCAACTAAAGATGCATCAAGTAAACCTAATTTTAAACACAATTCTTTAAACCTAGACTCAGTTAATGGTTTAGTAAGTATATCAGCTCTTTGTAATTCAGTTGCTATCTTTTCTAGTATGATGTCATTCTTCTCAACATGATCTCTAATAAAATGATGCCTAATATTTACATGCTTACACCTAAAATGCAACACAGGATTGTAAGTCATTGCTATAGCACTATTACTGTCATAGAAAATAGACACAGTTGATGTGAGAATATTATAATCCCTGAGCTACTGACTAATCCAGAGGAGCTGAGAGCAACAACTTTCAGCTGCCATGTATTCAGCTTCGGTGGTGGATGTGGCAACATAAGTCTGTTTCTTGGATAACCAGGAGATCAGCTTATTACCCAAAAATTGACAAGTTCCAGAAGTAGACTTTCTATCAATTTTACATCCACCAAAGTCCGAGTCTGAATAACCAGATTACTCGAAGTTGTCATCAGATGGGTACCATAATCCAACCTGCAGAGTCCCTTTTAGATATTTTAGGATTTTCCTAGCTGTCTCCAGATGAGACTTCTTAGGATTTGATTGAAACCTTGCACATACCTCAACCGCAAAGGCTATATCAGGCTTACTTGCAGTGGGATATAACAAAGACCCAATCAGTCCACGATACTCCGTTGCATCCGTGGGTATCCCGTTCTCATCTGAATCCATAGAGAAGTTAGTTGCCATAGGTATTTTAACTTCTCTACTAGTAATCATCCCAAACCTATCTATTAAGTTCTTTGCATACTTTGTCTGATGTATGAATGTCCCTCTGCTCGTCTGTTTCATCTGCAAGCCTAGAAAGTAGGTCAATTCACCCATCATAGACATTTCAAACCTGTTTTTTATAAGAACACCAAACTCTTCAAACAACGTCTGATTAGGTGAACCAAAAATAATGTCGTCTACATAGATTTGAACTAACAAAATATTACCATCAACTTCTTTTCTAAACAGAGTTCTGTCTATCTTTCCTTTAGAAAATCCTTTTGATATCAAGAATTCAGATAGACTATCATACCAAGCACGAGGTGCTTATTTAAGTCCATATAGTAGCTTATTAAGTCTATAGACTTTATTATTTGTCCTAAACCCAGGAGGCTATTCTACATAGACTTCCTCAAGCAACACACCATTCAAGAAAGCATATTTAATATCCATTTGAAAGACTTTGAAACCCTTATAGGCTGCAAAGGCTAGAAACAATCTTATTATTTCTAATCTAGCGACCGGAGCATAGGTCTCATCATAGTCTATCCCCTCAGACTGTGAGTAACTTTGTGCTACTAGTCTAGCCTTATTACGAACACTAATATTGTTTTCATCAGTTTTACTTTTGAAAACCCATTTGGTGCCTATAATTTTTCTATGAATGGATCTATCCACTAGCTCCCAAACATTCTGCCTTTCAAATTGATGCAATTCTTCTTGCATGGCGATTACCTAGCTTGGGTCAGATAAAGCCTCCTCAATAGAATTAGGCTTAAGAAGTGATACATAACAACTGAACATAGTTTGAGAATCCAATATAGTCCTCGTCTGGACACTACTTGAAGGATCCCCAATGATCTGCTCAGTTGGATGATAACTTCTCATCCTTTTGCCTATTTGAGTAGAAGTACCCACATCAGCTGACTCAGAGAGTAATTCATCTTGTTCAACCTGAGTAAACATTCCCCCTTTATCTACTGATCTTGTCTGATCAGATGATGTCAAAGGTCTCTCCTCAGATAGAATAGATAGAGGAGTTCCTTTCTGATTCACAGATGGGGGTTCTTCTTCATTTGAATCTGAATCAAAACTAGGAAGATAGGTGATTGGAGTGTATAGGGTAAGAGTTATTAAGACCAATCAACAAAATATCGAACCCAAGGGAGAAAGTATGCAAACGAAATTCAAAGGATAAGAGTTATAAATGGCTAAAGTTGCAACAAGTTTTATGACTAAAATCTCTACGAAATGCAAAAAATTAAATGGCAAGATTATGCAAACAATCTATCAAACACCTAATATGCAAGATCAAATATACTAAAATCAATGGGGAAAATTGGGTGCAAGGGATAATCTCCATCAAGGAATCCATGATTAACAAGCTATGATTGTATCCAAATGCAAATCAATCAAATTAGAAAGCATAAACCATAATGAAATTAATTACTCCATTAATATCACAATGCCTAATGTGAGTATCCTTAGTTCTTCCCATCTCTCAATGTAGAAGTCCCCAATTCATACAATCATGCAAAATTGAAACCCGATTAACACCTAATCACGTTAGCTTAACTCTCGCCTATTGCTAGGGTGATCAACCATTAATCAAAAGAGACAATTTTTCATGAAGCACAATTAAGAATCACAATTAGGGAGCAAGCTAATTCAATTGATCACAATTATCAACAATCATAGCATGAGGCAATCACTTCATCCCTAATTTCAATTATCCCAAGCACAAAGCTATTAGCCCATGGTGCTACAAGCAAAAGCCATGGGTAGAAAATCTAAGAAAGAAATTAACAATCTAATCAATACAAGCAATGAATTAAACAGAACAAAGGGTAAGAACATCACCAATTGAACTTCAATAGACAAAAATAGGAATGATTAATCTTCTACAATGCTTGAATTCAACTTCAATACTCCCAAATCACTGCTGAAATCTTCAATTACTATCAATCAAAATACTAATCTAGTGGACTAAATGTAGAATCTAATCTAATTCTAACAATCTATGGCAATTACAATGGAAATCAAGCTACAAAATGCAAAATTCGCCTAAGGAACCTCCTGGAAACTGCTCTAAACTGCTAGAATCAAGTTATGCTCTGTTTTGGCTTCAAATGGCTTAAAAACTGAATTTTTCGGTTTTGGGCACTCCTCGAGTCGAGCTTTAAGCCCTCGAGTCGAGGCCTGAGAGTCGCTAACACGTTTCTTCAAAATATCGTCTGCCTCGAGTCGAGGCTCAGCCCTCGACTCGAGGACTCTGCCAATTTCCCATCCCTCAACTCGAGGCTCCTCCCTCGAGTCGAGCTTCCTGCTTTTTTGAAAATATTTCCCTCTAGTCTGAACCTCGAGTCGAGGCTTGAGCTCCCTCGACCTGTGCTCGAGACCAGGGAATTTTTATCGAGAAGGGCTTTGGGCCCGACCCCCGTTTTCGTCCCGTATGTTCATCTCTTCATTCTAAGAATAACGGTACTCTCGGTTTGGCAAAATTCCACCGATTTACCTGCAAAATGGACAAAAACATCAAAATCTCACAAAGTAATACTTTTTAGGCAAAAGAGTGATACTTTTCACATTTAGGCACAAAAATCACACTTTAGCTCACTTTTTGCACTAAAATTGGCCTTAAAAACGTGTATCAATTCACTCCAATCATAACCCCAAACTTGAATTGTTGCTCGTCCTCGAGCAACGTAGAAACTAAGAACAAAGGAGTAAATTGATTGCAATTATGTCACATGACACCATAGATGAAATAAAAGACAATCGAACTCATCAATGAACACTTGTATCAATGCAACTATCCACTAGCCATCAAGATAGATCATGCTCAAATAAATGCTCAATCAAATACTCAACACATTGCTCCTTCCATGGAGTGTTTCACTCTTCACTCAAGTGTATCAAGGTATAAAGCACTCAATCATCAAATTCATAAATAAGTACACCATATGCTTGCCAAAAGACTTAATCTCAATCCGAATCACTTGTGATCAATCAAGAATCAAAGAGGTCTTTCTTCTAGGTTGTAATGTAGGGTCTTTGGAAAGGTGGGATATATATGGATAAGAGTGACTAAGTAGTAGAGACTTGAATGTAAGCTAATCAATACAAATGCACATCTCTTCACTTTTCATCAAGCACGCTCTTCCTTTTGAACTTCAATGATCAATCCACCATTCTCTTGAGCTTTCTCTTTTTAAGCTCACAAATTGAATTTTTCTTTCATTCACTTCACACATTTTTTTACAATTCAATCTTTCTTCTTTTCACAACCTTTCTTCTTTTATCACTATTCATCACTTAGCTCATCATCTTCCCACACTTAGCAATCAAATCACCATCATTAGCCAACATTCAAGCTCAACTAAATATAGGACAAAAAAGGCTCATAAAAATAGGCTAATGGTTTCAATTTCACTTGGCTTGCCAAAGAATAAGGATCATAAGGCTCAACATGGCTCACTAAGGAAATCAAATGTATTTGGTAGGAAAAATTTGGCAAAGTGACTAATCATATCAAACATGGCCTCTTATCACTTTCAAGACATCACACAAAGATCAATATCAACAAGTCTAGTGGCAAGTTCTAGCATACAAATCATGAATGATGCACTCACAAAGGAATATCAAATCAACCGTATAAGATGTACGATTATTAAGGCACAAAAGCTCACGGGCTTAAATTGAGCAATGAATTAAGCGTCATTAATCACATTCATCCTTACACAACTAATCAAGAATACTAGCATCAAGCTACAAATCAACTCATGATCATATCAAATCCAATTAGTCTAGCAAATTAAACTCAAGTGCTCATGTACATAAGTCCAAGCATACTCACTACCACATGAATGATACTAAAAAATATATCAATGAATCCACAATTAAGCTCAAGTTAAAGAATGTAGAATCATAGGGATAAAGCATCCAAAGGATCATCAAATCACAATCATCAATAGACACTAAGCTCAAAAAGATAAAGAGAATCATAGCATCCATAAAATCATCAATCAATCCAAAACATCAAAATCATCACATCACACCAACAAATCAATCAAGAGTACAATCACACAAACACCTCCCCCAAACTTAGACAAGTCTAAGTTTGAAAGGAAGTGTTTTACCCATAAGCCTTCAATCTTCATCTTCCTTTAAGCCTCCTAGAGCTCCTCAATTCCTAGCAATTTATCACACCTACAAGGATCACAAAAACCACATTAATCAAAGCAACACACAAAACAACAAAAACAACAAAGACAACAAAGAACAAAAAATAGGTTGTCTCCCATCTAGTGCTAGGTTTAACGTCCTTTGCCGGACGGAACTCAAAGAGTTCACACTTCCCTTTCTTTATCAATGTAGAGATCGGCCTTGTGCTCCACTAAATGTTCCTTTGCAAAAAGGCAACACCCCCACTTATCCTCTAGGAGTAGCTTTCCTCCTTCTTTGATTTCTTTAACCGTAAGCACCTCCTTTGGTCTTTCAAATCCAAGTAGCCGACTCCAATTTGATTCACACCACACCACTTGATCTCCTACTTCGAACTTTTCCTCCCTTTTCTCAAGTGGTGCCTTTTTCTCAATCAATACCCCTAAACTTGAGCCTTGCTCAAGTTTGGTCATCTCTTTCTCACCTTCTTCCTTCTCTTGTTCACCGGGGTCAAGCAAAGGGTCCTTTATCGCTTTCTCCTTCCTACAATCATCAAGGGAAACACAAGACTTGTTAGAAATGATTTTACAAGAGGGAAGGAAATGCTCATTAACTAAAGGATGAGTAGAAGTAATAGGTGTAGAAACTTCCCTTTTAATGGAAGGGCATTCATCAACAATCTCTATGTATCCACACGCTTTCTGTTGGAACCACCGATCGCCGACTCTACGAAATTATCAGATTCGGGATCGTAATCACATAAACGCAGCGGATAGAATTGTACCTTTATTCACCGTAATAGGTGAAGACAAACCAGTTCTAAGGTCAGAACTACGATCGAAGGATGAGCCTCGAACCTCACGGTCTTCTGCCGTATTCCTATCCCTTTCCCTTGGACGTCGAGTGGTCGACGATCCTCCAAGGAATCAGAATCCGCCTCTCTCTGATCTCACGTTTTTTCACACGCTGGAGACTCTGATGTTAGGGTTTATTTATAGGCTACAACAGGGACCCTAAGGAGGAATTAGGGTTGGGCCTCCTGATGGGCCTAAATATCCTGTGTTCAGTCCGAACACTTTACTTAAGCCCATCAATTATAACTCAGTCCACTAAAGAGTTATAATTGAATTACAAATCTAATCCCATATTATAATATGGGCTCCTTTATTATGTGTACGTTTATTTCCCGTGTTTAAGATATATCGAATGTCCATAAATTAATTAAATTATCGACAACTTAATTAATTTATATCTAATTCCAAGAGTAGTACCACTCATCTTTATTATTATGTCGGATTAAATCCACTGCGCAGGGTTTACATAATAATCTTTATGAGCTCCTCAAGGGGACATCATCATCCTAAATAATTAGGACACGGATTCCTTCTATAATCAACAAAGACACCATATAAACAATCTTTGTCTCCCAATTCACCGAGCCTATTGATTTAATAAATCTCACCCATTGACAAATCAAAGAAAAATACATTGAGTACACGTGCCCATTATTATATAGGGATTAAGATGACGTACATCCATAACAACAGAGGTCTTGTTCTTTTATATAGGCAGTACAAATTTAACAACCTCATATGGTCCTGCTCAATACATACAAAATGTACTAGTGTAACTTTATAGTCAAGATAGACTAATACCAAATTACACTACAACCGTTCCAATGGTTTGTCCAAATCCATCTTGGTTGTGAGCTATCATTTATAATCTATAAGGAACTGATAGCATAATCTTCTGTGTGACACCACACACCATGTTATCTACAGTATAGATTAACCCGGACAAAATAATGATATATATAACAATCATAAACAATAAGTATTTTGATCATAATGAATCTTATATTAAAAAGATGTTCATACTCAAAAAGATATTCATACAAAAGCTAGGCTTATAGTATACATCCTAACAATCTCCCACTTATACTAAAAGACTATGCTTCCATAATTGCTGTCATACATCTGATTCCCATCCCTTCAACATGCCCATCAAAAGCTTTCGCTGGAAGAGCCTTTGTGAAAGGATCTGCTAGGTTATCCGCTGATGCAATCTTGGCGACAACAACTTCTCCTCATTTTACGATGTCTCGTATCAGGTGGTACTTGCGCTCAATGTGTTTGCTTGTTTTGTGGGCTCGTGGTTCCTTCGAGTTTGCCACTGCACCACTGTTATCACAATAAATTGTGATAGCTTTAGGCAAACTAGGAATCACTTCTAAGTCCATCAAGAAGTTTCTGAGCCATACAGCTTCTTTGGCTGCCTCAGAGGCTGCTACATACTCAGCTTCCATGGTGGAGTTCGAAACGCATTTCTGCTTTACACTCCTCCATACTATGCCTCCACCTCCCAAGGTAAACACATAAGCCGAGGTAGATTTACTGTTGTCCCTATCCGACTTGAAATCAGAGTCTGTGTAACCCTCAGGAAGTAAAGTATCTGCTTGGTAAACCAGCATATAATTTCTAGTCCTTTTCAGGTACTTTAAAATATGCTTTACCGCAGTCCAATGTCCTTGTCCTGGGTTACTTTGATATCTGCTAACCATGCCCACGGCAAAACAGATATCTGGGCTCGTACATAGCATTGCATACATTAGGCTTCCTACAGCCGAAGCATAAGTAACTGCCTTCATGTCCTCTATCTCCTTTGGTGTCTTAGGACACATCTCTTTAGATAAAGGTACTCCATGTCGAAAAGGTAGAAAACCTTTCTTGGAGTTTTGCATGCTAAAACGAGCCAAGATAGTATCAATGTATGAAGCTTGAGATAAGCATAACATTTTTTTCTTGCGATCCCTTATAACTTTGATCCCAAGAATATGTCCAACTTCTCCCAAGTCATCCATATCAAACTGCTTGGACAACCATACCTTTACGTCTGACAACACCTTGACATTGTTGCCAATGAACAAGATGTCATCTACGTATAGTACAAGAAATACAACCACATTTCCGTCACTCTTCTTGTATACACATGACTCATCCAGACATTGAATAAATCCATAAGACTAGATTACCTCATCAAAACGGATGTTCCAAGATCTCGAAGCTTTTTTCAACCCATAAATGGACCGATTAAGCTTACACACAAGATGCTCTTTGCCCTTTGCAATGAATCCTTCTGGTTGCTTCATATAGATGTTTCCTTCAAGACTTCCATTAAGGAAAGCTGTCTTGGCATCCATTTGCCAAACCTCATAATTCATATGATCAGCAATAGACAAAAGAATCCGGATAGACTTAAGCATGGCTACCGGGGAAAAGGTTTCCTCATAATTGATTCCTTCTTTTTGAGTGTACCCCTTCGCTACAAGCCTTGCTTTGAAAGTTTCTACTTTCCCGTCTGATCCTCTTTTTCTTTTGTAGACCCACCTACAGCCAATGGCTTTTACACCATTTGGTGGTTCTACTAGCTCCCAGACTTGATTAGAATCCATAGATTCTAATTCAAATTTCATTGCTTTTTCCCAAGATTCTGCATCTTTATCTTGGAGTGCTTCGTCGTAGCTCCAGGGATCCAATTCGTGTTCACTAGGTACTAAGTCCGAAGACTCTCCCAAAAACATGAATCTATCAGGTTGTCTAACAACCCTCCCACTACGACGAGGCACTTGTGGTAATAGTGTATCATTAGTAGCAGATGGTGCTGACCCATGTGGTATCTCATCTTGTACTCTTGGTACTAAGGTAGAAGTTTCTCCCCTTATTTCTTCTAAAATAATTTTACTCATGGGCTTGTGGTCCATTACATAGTCCTCTTCAAAAAATCGGGCATTTGTGCTAACAATTACCCTCTGATCTTTAGGACTATAAAACAAACCACCTTTCGTTCCTCTAGGATAGCCTACAAATAGCCGAACTTCTGTACGAGATTCCAACTTATCAGCATCTCCTTTCAGCACATGTGCTGGACTACCCCAAATCCGAATATGTTTCAGACTAGGCTTACGCCCATTCCACAATTCTGTGGGGTAGAAGATATTGTCTTAGAAGGAACCAAGTTCAAAATGTACGCTGCTGTTTCCAGGGCATACCCCCAAAACGAACTCGGCAATTCCGAATAGCTCATCATCGATCTAACCATTTCCAAGAGTGTCCTATTCCTTCGTTCCGCCACACCATTCTGTTGGGGTGTACCAGGTGCAGACAATTGGGATTGAATCCCAGCTTCTGATAAGTAATTCCTAAACTCTCCTAAGAGGTACTCGCCACCACAATCAGATCGTAGTGTTTTGATATATTTACCATGACGCTTCTCCACATCATCCTTGTACTCTTTGAATTTATCAAAGCACTCAGATTTGCGGCGCATCAAATAAATATATCCATATCTCGAATAATCATCTATAAAAGAGACAAAATATTCGAAACCACCCCTTGCTTGAGTAGACATAGGACCATATAAATCATAATGAACCAATTTCAACACTTCTTTGGCTCTATACCCCTTGGCTTTAAAAGGCCTTTTGGTCATTTTTCCTTCCAAGCAGGACTCGCAGGTCGAATAGTTTTCCACTTCCAATGAACTCAAAGGTCCATCGGCTATCAACCTTTGAATCCTACTCAAGTTAATGTGACCTAATCTTAGATGTCAAAGATATGTTTGGTTCATTTTTTAAGGTTCTTTTCGCTTATTTGAGTTAGAAGATGTACTATTAATTTCCATTTGTTGCTTTGTGGGAGTTATTGGATTAAGAGTATATAAATTGCCAATTAACGTACCAGAACAGATAATAGCACTATTTTTCTTGACAACCACTTTGCTATCAAAAGAAACAGAATATCCATCCAAAAATAACTTAGAAACTGAAATCAAGTTCTTTCTAAAATAAGGTACGTAAAGAAAATTTCTCAAAACCAAAGTGTTATTCTTATCAAAAAATAAATAAACATCTCCCACTGCAACAGCTGCTACTTTCGTAGCGTCGCCCATGTAGATGGTAATCTCACCCTCACTAAGCTGCCTAGTTTCCTGGAACCCCTACAAAGAATTGCAGACATGATCAGTAGCTCCCGTATCTACACACCAGGTGCCGGTAGATAACACCGCTAAACATGTTTCAATAGTTAGCGAATAAGATATACCTTCTTTTTTCTTTTTACAGGGGCAATCTACCTTCCAATGTCCTGGCTGCTTGCACAAAAAGCATTTGCCCTTAAGCTTCTTCATGCCATTTGGTGGACCAATCTTCTTTGGTTCACCCGCTTTCTTTGCCAAACCAGCTTGTTTCTTTTTCTTCATCACTTTGCCTTTTGGCTTAGATGTAGAAACATTTTCAGCAATATAAGCTTGAGAAGCTTGACGAAATAACCCTTCTGCCGCTTGAAGTTCTGTCAGAAGTTCCGCCATCGAATACAACCTTTAGTTCATATTGTAGTTCAGGCGAAACTGCTCAAAACTCTTAGGCAGCGTCTGGAGAACGATATCGACCTAGGTTTCCCCATCGATTTCAGCTCCAAGGACTTCCATCTCATTCAAATGAGCCATCATCTTGAGGATATGATCCCTTACGGGTGTCCCCTCATTAAGTTTCTCATGGCCTCTTGCCTGGCAGCCCGACTCTGGTGTCCGAAGAGTTCTTTGAGATTGAGCATCATCTCATAAGCAGAGGTCATGGCCTGATGCTGATGTTGCAGCACATTTTACATAGAAGCCAAAATGTAACACCGCGCCATCTCATCTGCCTTGACCCACTTCTTATAAGCCTCTTTCTCCTCTTCACTAGAGTTTTCATCGGGTTTTTCAGGACAAACCTCAGTGAGTACAAACTTGTACTCTTCAGCAGTCAAGACAATGTCCAAGTTTCTTTTCCAATCAATATAATTAGGACCAGTAAGTTTGTTTTCTTTAAGAATAACAGCAAGTGGATTGAAAGCCATGATAAATCTTGAGAAACACGTAAATGCATTATGATCAAAATTTAGAATTTAAATCAATATTGTTTCCCTCAAACAATACGATTAAATTCACCAACACCTCAAAACACCGTGAAGTTTGTATGCCACGATAGTGTGGACGTATACTAATTCAATCATTTGCAAGAGGAGGTTTTACCCATTAATTTCATCATTTTGTCAAACAAAATAAAAATTAATAGTTGGTTTGTCTTTAGCCATACAAATAACAACACTTACTCTGATGGGGAGGATACTGTTATATGCATCTAAGTGTATACCATTTCTTAATACCAAGTCAATTACCTAGGTTTGTGCCTCTTCAAATGGAGAAGATAACACGATCCTAAATAACTTACTTATAATTATCCATAAGGAAGTTTGATCTAGTGATCCGCAAACAAACACATCCGATATGGAAGAAGGCACTTAAAACCAACGTTCATGTTTTAATGCATCACTTACAAACCAGAAATGGAGGCTATGGGATTTGTTGAAAAATAACCCCTCTCCCACTTAGTTATTTAACATGAGGGATATTAACATGCACAACATATGAAACACATAAAGCATGCTAAACACAATAACATATATGAGAAAGAATAAATATGGAAAACAAAATTCCAACTATTATGGCCTCTTTCATGCTCCCATGTTATTGAATGTTCGCCGTCAAACGGGGTGCGGGGCAGCGCCCTGCCAAACGGGGATCGACCTGCCCAGTCAGGTCGCGGGGTGCGGGGCAGCGCCCTGTCAAACGGGGTGCGGGGCAGCGCCATGCAATACGGGGTTTGACCATCCTAATCTATTCCTATTACAGTTTTATCCAACGATCCTATACATCATCTAGATCGAAATAAAACCTACACGACAGACCATCGTGGTTATAACTATTACAATCATTCACCAACCCAAAACAAAAACCTCGACAGATCCGAGGGTTTAATACATACATAAACATACATGCTGACCATAATAGTTGGATTTAGGGTTCCTGCAAAAAATATCAGAATATTCGCATACCCAAAAAAAATCTACGTTTAACATCGAATCCCTAATATAACAGATTTATGATAATCATGCAAACCCTAATATGACAGATTTACAAATATCATGTAATCCTATTCAATATCAGATCATGAACCTCTATAATAACAGATCAAGAAAACCCTATTATAACTGATCAAGAAACCCTATTATAACAGATCAAGAAACCCTATTATAATAGATTTACAATAATCATGCAATCCTAATAAATCAGATCTATGAATAACCGAATCAATTGCAGAGAGTCAGAAAACACGGCTCTGATACCAATTGTTGGAACCACCGATCGCCGACTCTACGAAATTATCAGATTCGGGATCGTAATCACATAAACGCAGCGGATAGAATTGTACCTTTATTCACCGTAATAGGTGAAGACAAACCAGTTCTAAGGTTAGAACTGCGATCGAAGGATGAGCCTCTAACCTCACGGTCTTCTGCTGTATTCCTATCCCTTTCCCTTGGACGTCTAGTGGTCGACGATCCTCCAAGGAATCAGAATCCGCCTCTCTCTGATCTCACATTTTTTCACATGCTGGAGGCTCTGATGTTAGGGTTTATTTATAGGCTACAACAGGGACCCTAAGGAGGAATTAGGGTTGGGCCTCCTGATGGGCCTAAATATCCTGTGTTCAGTCCGAACACTTTACTTAAGCCCATCAATTATAACTCAGTCCACTAAAGAGTTATAATTGAATTACCGTCCTAATCCCATATTATAATATGGGCTCCTTTATTATGTATACGTTTATTTCCCCGTGTTTAAGATATCGAATGTCAATAAATTAATTAAATTACTGACAACTTAATTAATTTATATCTAATTCCAAGAGTAGTACCGCTCATCTTTATTATTATGTCGGATTAAATCCACCTGCAGGGTTTACATAATAATCTTTATGAGCTCCTCAAGGGGACATCATCATCCTAAATAATTAGAACACGGATTCCTTCTATAATCAACAGCACACCATATAAACAATGCTGTCTCCCAATTCAATGAGCCTATTGATTTAATAAATCTCACCTATTGGTAAATCAAAGAAACATACATTGAGTACAAGTGCCCATTATTATATAGGGATTAAGAAGACGTACATCCATAACAACAGAGGTCTTGTTCTTTTATATAGTCAGTACAAATTGAACAACCTCATATGGTCCTGCTCAATACATACAAAATGTACTAGTGTAACTTTATAGTCAAGATAGACTAATACCAAATTACACTACAACCGTTCCAATGGTTTGTCCAAATCCATCTTGGTTGTGAGCTATTATTTATAATCTATAAGGAACTGATAGCATAATCTTCTGTGTGACACCACACACCATGTTATCTAGAGTATAGATTAACCCGGACAAAATAATGATATATATAACAATCATAAACAATAAGTATTTTGATCATAATGAATCTTATATTAAAAAGATGTTCATACTCAAAAAGATGTTCATACAAAAGCTAGGCTTATAGTATACATCCTAACACTTTCTTCTCTACCTTGCTTTGAGCAACCTCTTCCTCATGAACTCTTGTAAATGTAACTTCATCACCATTTGAACTCAACTTAAGCTCTCCTTTCTCCACATTAATCATAGCCTTGCCTGTTGCAAGGAAAGGTCGACCAAGGATGATCGGTGCCTCAAGTTCCTCCTTCATGTCTAATACAATGAAATCCACCGGGAATATGAGTTTACCAACCCCTACTAACTCATCTTCAATAATCCCAAATGGTTGAGCATATGATTGATCCGCTAATTGAAGATTGATGTTCGTAGGAATCACCTCCCCTAAATCCAATTGCTTGAACATGGACAATGGCATCACATTAATACTTGCTCCTAGATCACACAAGCCTTGAATGTTTACCTTCTCTCCAATCTCACATGGGATAATGAAGCTTCCGGGATCCTTTTTCTTTTGTGGCAAGTGTCTCTCCAAGATTTCTTTGCATTCTTCCACTAGCTTGAGCATCCCCTTCTCATCCCAACTCCTTTTCTTGGACATAATTTCTCTCAAGAACTTCTTATAGTGTGGAACTTGTTCAAGGGTCTCCAAAAGTGGGATATTGACATGCAAATTCTTGAAAATCTCTAAAAACTTACCAAACTCTTCATCAAGCTTCTTTCTCTCTAGTCTTTTTGGAAACGGAACCGGATTAGCCTTCATTGGAACTCCCCATTCATTCTTCGATTTTTCTTCCTTCTTTGCATTTTCCCTCACTTTCACCTCTTCTTCACTTTTCTTCTCTTCCACAACCACTCTTTCTTCTTCATTCACCACCTCTTCTTCAAACTCCCCTTCTTTGGACATTTTTGGACCATCATAGCTAGTGCCACTCCTTAACTTGATTGCACTACAAAACGCTTTAGGATTCGGCTCGGTAGTGGATGGATACTTTCCTTTGTTTTGTAGATGGTCCACCGTAGATGAGAGCTTCCCAACCGTAGTAGCAAGTTGCCCTACTTGATGCTCGATCGTCTTGAAACGAGTGTCCATTTGCTTCCCTATATCATCAAGCCTTGAGTCATTAGCTTCCAATTTCTTCACAATCAACCCCAAAATCTCCTTCGTGGTAGCCTTTCCTTCATTATTAGGAGCCTTTGCACCCGGATCAAATCCGGGAGGAAATTGAACGGTGGCTCTCAGATTGGCATATGAAAAATTTTCATGTCTCCTCCATGTATTTCCATTAAATTGAGCTTGCGGTTGAGGTTGATAGCTTCCTTGTGGCCTATTTTGGTAAGGCATTTGGTAAGGCCTCCCACCTTGATAATTCCCTTGAAAGCTTCCTCCTTGATAGCCTCCTTGGAATGGAGGCCTACCCATATAACTCACTTCTTCAACCGGCAATGGACTTGGACAAACATCAACATGAGGAACGGATGGACTCACACTTGCTTGGCCTTGTGAAGTAGTAAGAGCTCCCAATCGGTCCATCATAGTCATCATCATACTCTTCACACTCTCGATCTCATCAACTTGTGACACCCTATGGTGTGCTCCCCGATTAACCGACACTTGGAATGAATCTTGAGCTATGTTCTCCATTATTTCATTCATTTGCCCCACGGTTTTAGACCAAATCGATCCATTAGTGTAATAACCCAAAACCCAATTATAGGATTTTATATTTAATTTTCTAAGTTTGGGGGATCAATTTATTTATTCCAATTTCATATGTGGTTTTCTTAATTTTTCTCCAACCGATGAACGGTTTTTCGACCCGAAAATCTACCGATACTTTTTGAACCCACATCCGTAATCCGGATTTGTTTAATAATGATTAATTACCAATAGTCCTTTAAAGGTGAGAAACACTCAAGAAAACCCTAAGAAAAATATTTGTTCTCCCGTCGCGCGTTTTAATAAATTTTCGGAGCCGAAACTCGAACCGAAAAATACCGAAAATTCAACGTTGAAATCACAATACTGTATTGAAGAGTGGGCTGCCAAAAGGACAGCCCAAAACCCCCTAAAACAGCCGGCCATGTGAGGCAAGTAGGAGTAGTGAGTCTAGCATGTGCCTATTAACCCAAAATCTTCCAAAAATCCTAGGATAGGAGTACCCCCCTAAGCCTATTTTTTCCTTATTTTCCTCCCCACCACCCAAATCAGCCGTCCCTCTCCCCCTTCCCTTCTATAAATAGGTTGCTGCCCTTTCATTTTCTTCCACACAACAAAAAAAGCTTGGGGCTCTCAAGAGAAAGAAGAAAATCTCCAAGGGTAAGTCCCAAACCCCTCTTAAGTCTTACTCTTCTTCTTAAGCTTAGAAATTCAGGAAAAATATGAAACTGCCAAAACCAAGCCCTACCCACTGACCCGTTTTTGTAAAATTCATTCGGACCCTTTCCACCCGTTTAAAAATCATGAAAAACTTCCTACATGTAGTATTTGAAGTGTAGAATAACATACTAAAATTTCGTGGCCACTGAATTTTTGTAGACTGAGAATAAAATCATGAAAGATTATGTGTCGGAAGTGATCCGAAACTGGGAGCAGTGACTCATTTCTTTTATTTCTTCCCTTTCTGATGGTTATAAAATTCTAGGAAAAATCTGGGATGTTCCCCTTGATGTGTTGTAAATCATAGTCAAAAATCATAATATTTCGTTTAGTACTTTATGAGATAAAATTCGTTTTCTGAGTACCTGGTCGATGTTTGACGCATAGGGTTATTCTATGTTGCACGAATTTATTTTTCAGTTAGACTATTGTATAAATAATGGAAAAATTCATAAATGACCTACAACCTGTTTATAACAAGTGTCTTAAATTTGGTGATTTCTAAACGAGTATCCAATAAGTTATGAATTTTCTCGTAAGACATGCCCAGTAACCGAGCCAAACGATGAATTGAATGTTCACGATTTTTCTGGACAGAATCCGTAAATCAAATGGCTTGGGTCCCTGAATGAACGTTTTTTATACTTGAGTGCTGCATCACATGTTTATTTTCATAATTTTTGGATATTTCTGCAGAGAGTTATGGATTTTATAAGTTAAGGTCACTGTTTTTACCGAAATAGAAATTTAGAGTCTTTGTTACAAAATCTGCTATAATTTCGTAACTCAAATGAACTCGGACCCTTAATAAACTTTGTTCTACACTGAAAGATGTACAACATATTAAAATTTCATAATTTTCCAACGAGTCTAAGTATTTTATTTCATTTATGCATGTATAGGTATCGTTTCTTCTTTTGACTAGTACTTGATAAATTAAATGGCCAAAACTTTTAATGAAATGCATGTTTGAATATCAAATGTTATATGTGATACTTTATGAATGCATATACTTGAGTGTCTTACGTGTTTTCTTGAAAATGAACGGAACCGAACGTCCCAAATTCGGATTCCACAAACTGTAGTACGCTAACAAAGCCGTTAGACATAGGATTTAACCCATAGAAGCTTTTGATAAAATAAAGTACCCCTTCTTCGTTCAAAGCCTTGCGCAATAAGATCAAGAACCTAAGTTTCTAATGGACAAAAGAGTTGTCGAACTAAACATACGAATTGTGGTAGGTAGAGTACGGTCGGAACCAGAGACCGAGACTTGCGTACGAGAGGCCTAAACAATCAAAAGTTAGACTTTCTCTAAAAAGTTCTCCAGGTGGGTGACACTATCTGTATAGCTAGTTAATGTTATATAGACTGTTGTCAATTTCCCTGAATCAAACATAAACAGTTTTACCGAAAGACGCAAACAACTCAAAAGCATGTAAATGCACAACTCCTAACTATAAGAATATACAAGAACGAATTTCTTTCACTTTGATTATTTGTTTTTATATGTTACATACGAGAGTTATTATCTCTATTAATCAATAGATCTGCAGAGGGCGAATCCCTATATAAACGGGAGCAATAAGGTTGGAAGAGGGTTTGGATTGTGTGCAGAAATGCCACTAGTGCCACCTCACGGGAGCAATAAGGATGGTAGAGGGTTTGGATTGTGTGCAGAAATGCCACTAGTGCCACCTCATTTGGGACGGAGAATTACGGGTCTCGGACGTTTTAAACGTGCCATTCCACAATGTGATTACGGGGATCGGACGCACTAGCGTGCCATCTCAAATGTGCTATATATATATACTAACTGTCGCAAAGAAAGATGAATCTCTTAATCGAATAAAGTTGAAGGATGAAAATCTTATAACTGAAGATTACCTTGTACAAATGGGCTAAATGCCGCAACGCATAACTAAAGATAAGAGAAGAATAAAAGATTCAATTATATTCGGGTTTTCCTGTCAATCTGTGTAACAGCATACAGGTTACCTACTGAGATTCCTATCTCACTCTCCCAAACTTAATATTTTCAGGTTGCGAGAATGAGGTCCGGGAGCTGCAGTAGACGACCGCTTCCCACTCTCTCTTAATTAATAAATAAATCGTCTTCGTAACTTTCAACCTTTTGTAATGAATACTTTACAAATTTTATGTCATTATCTCCCCCTGGGAGTTGTACTCGCCGGATGGTTTGATCAAAGTAGATATTGATCTTTTATTTTAAAAGAGTTCCTCTTCACTAAGTAAAATGTTTCTGAAATTTTTCCGCTGCAACTTAATCGGTTGTTATTCAAAAGAAATTTTCTGGCTCAGTTTTTATATTTCACTAAGTGACGACTCAGGTTTAGGACGTCAGACCCCGAGGGTCAACTTTCTGAATTCCGGGGCGTAACAATTAGCACAAGCATTCAAAAATGACCTATCCCCATCCGTCAAACCATTGCAAAATTACATAATGTTGCTTCTCCGGAAAACCGTGTTGAGGACAATTGATAAGTAACATGCCATATCACTCCCACGCCTCCGTTATCGTCTCCCTATTCTTTTGTCGGAAGTGGGAAATAGCCTCCTTAGCTTGCACGGTCTTTGACGGCGAGTAAAACTTCATCAAAAATTTCTTCGACAACTCTTCCCATGTACGTACGGTCTCGGGCGGTAATGAATTAAGCCATACTTTTGCTCTTCCTTTCAATGTAAAGGCAAAGAGCCTCAACTTCTTCGCATCTTCGGGTACTCCATGGTATTTTGTAGTGTCGGCAATCTCAAGAAATTGTGCCATATGTTGATGTGGGCACTCATTTTCATCTCTTCCTTCAAATTGCTTCTCCCTAAGCATTCTCACTAAAGCGGGACTTATCTCAAAGTTATTAGCATCTATCCTCGGCCTTGCTATCCCATCATAGTGCTCTCTAAGTTGTGGTTCAAAGAATTCTCTCAACGGCCTTCCTTGAGGTGGTGGCTCATTTACGGGTTGTGGTTGGGCATTTGGTATGTGAGGTGGCTCATGATATCGTGGCTCTTGATTATACGGCATATGGGGATAGTATGGTGGAAATTGTTGTGGATGAGGTGGATAGTAGGGATATTGATGAGCTTGTGGAGGTATCAAATTCAAACCAACAAAAACAACAAAAACAAAAACAAAAGCAACAAATAACCACTTCAAACAATCCTCAAATCTCACTTATAGGCGAAAAAACTAACTCCCCGGCAACGGCGCCATTTGATTGGAGTGTATAGGGTAAGAGTTATTAAGACCAATCAACAAAATATCGAACCCAAGGGAGAAAGTATGCAAATAAAATTCAAGGATAAGAGTTCTAAATGGCTAACGTTGCAACAAGTTTTATGACTAAAATCTCTACTAAATGCAAGAAATTAAATGGCAAGATTATGCAAACAATCTATCAAACACCTAATATGCAAGATCAAATATACTAAAATCAATGGGGGAAATTGGGTGCAAGGGATAATCTCCATCAAGGAATCCATGATTAACAAGCTATGATTGTATCCAAATGCAAATCAATCAAATTAGAAAGCATAAACCATCATGAAATTAATCACTCCATTAATATCACAATGCCTAATGTGAGTATCCTTAGTTCTTCCCATCTCTCAATGTAGAAGTCCCCAATTCATACAATCATGCAAAATTGAAACCCGATTAACACCTAATCACGTTAGCTCAACTCTCGCCTATTGCTAGGGTGATCAACCATTAATCAAAAGAGACAATTTTTCATGAAGCACAATTAAGAATCACAATTAGGGAGCAAGCTAATTCAATTGATCACAATTATCAACAATCATAGCATGAGGCAATCACTTCATCCCTAATTTCAATTATCCCAAGCACAAAGCTATTAGCCCATGGTGCTACAAGTAAAAGCCATGGGTAGAAAATATAAGAAAGCAATTAACTATCTAATCAATACAAGGAATGAATTAAAGAGAACAAAGAGTAAGAACATCACCAATCGAACTTCAATAGACAAAAATAGGAATGATTAATCTTCTACAATGCTTGAATTCAACTTCAATACTCCCAAATCACAGCTGAAATCTTCAATTACAATCAATCAAAATACTAATCTAGTGGACTAAATGTAGAATCTAATCTAATTCTAACAATCTATGGTAATTACAATGGAAATCAAGCTACAAAATGCAAAATTCGCCTAAGGAACCTCCTGGAAACTGCTCTAAACTGCTAGAATCAAGTTATGCTCTGTTTTGGCTTCAAATGGCTTAAAAACTGAATTTTTCGGTTTTGGGCACTCCTCGAGTCGAGCTTCAGGCCCTCGAGT
The DNA here is from genome assembly GCA_030762865.1 of Paraleonurus japonicus. Lineage (NCBI taxonomy): Eukaryota > Viridiplantae > Streptophyta > Magnoliopsida > Lamiales > Lamiaceae > Paraleonurus > Paraleonurus japonicus. Next base: position 31,711,120 of record CM061057.1, read on the forward strand.
CGAGGCCTGAGAGTCGCTAACACGTTTCTTCAAAATATCGCCTGCCTCGAGTCGAGGCTCAGCCCTCGACTCGAGCACTCTGCCAATTTCCCATCCCTCGACTCGAGGCTCCTCCCTCGAGTCGAGCTTCCTGCTTTTTTAAAAATATTTCCCTCCAGCCTGAACCTCGAGTCGAGGCTTGAGCTCCCTCGACCTGTGCTCGAGACCAGGGAATTTTTATCGAGAAGGGCTTCGGGCCCAACCCCCGTTTTCGTCCCGTATGTTCATCTCTTCATTCTAAGAATAATGGTACTCTCGGTTTGGCAAAATTCCACCGATTTACCTGCAAAACGGACGAAAACATCAAAATCTCACAAAGTAATACTTTTTAGGCAAAAGAGTGATACTTTTCACATTTAGGCACAAAAATCACACTTTAGCTCACTTTTTGCACTAAAATAGGCCTTAAAAACATGTATCAATTCACTCCAATCAATAGGTTTTCGTTTGTTTAGCTTTGTTAAGTTCAAGTCTATTTAGATCATTAGAAATATGGTCAACCTTATTTGAGAAAGTATGAGTTTCATCAAACACCGCATGAGGAGTTTCTTCCACACAAAGAGTTGTCATATCAAAGACTCTAAATGCCTTGGAGGTGCTGGAATATCCTAAGAATATTTCTGTTGGTCCCACTTAGTTGAGTATATTAAAGAAAACTTGAGTCAGTCTTCTAGGGAAAATCTAGAAGGGGAGGTTGAATAGATTTTCCAAGTTTTTACAAATCTTAGAAAATTAATTCAAGATACAAAAGTTAACACAGCGGAACTTATTTTTAAACTCAACTTTAATCGGATCAAGAGCAAACTGATAATTTGTTTAACTTTAATTCTGAAATTGAACTTTGATTATAAACTGAAATTTACAAGAACAGATAAGTAAATGAAAGCAATAAAGAACACAATGATTTATAGTGGTTCAGATCTAACTAATCCTACATCCACTCTCCTTCTTCAACTTGAAGAAGGGTCTCTTCTTACCACTTACTTACTCACTATCCAACTTACAGTTTACAACATACAAAGATCTACAAATCTTCAAACTCCTAGACTCTTCTCTAAAATCTAACTTTTACAGTGATTAATGAGCTTTGAAGATGTACAGTAAAGTGTTCTATAAACACTTAGAACTTTGAAAACTTTCTTTGTAAAACTTTGTGAATTGATGTGAGAGTGTAAATCTGAGTATTGTGAACAATGTGTTGTGTTAATGTGATGTGTATAATAAAGTGAAAACCTAGACCTATTTATAAGCCTGAAAAGACAGTTTAGTTTGTTAGTCAGTTCTAACAAACTAAAACTGCTTAACATACTTAATCTTGATAACTGCTCTTATCTTCAGCTGATCTTTCTCTAGTCGTCTGCAGCTGACTTGGTGAAGACTTGTTTTTCTTATTCTACTCAGCTTATCTTGACCTTGTCTGAGCTCTTCATAATCGTCTCCTGCAGATGACTTGTTTTGAGCTTATCTCCAGATGACTTCCAACTTTCCAGACTTCAGCTGACTTGTCCAGTTCTTCCTAGTCTGATCAGCTTAGTATTGGAACTTGACCTCAGCTGTTCTTCGAAGTCATCTGATCATCTGTATTGATCTTTTTAACTAATCAAAACTTCTTCTGATCTAACAATTTCCCCCTTTTTGATGATGTTAAAACTACAAGAAAGAGACACACTCACAGCTGATGTTAGTCAAAGTTAATCAAGATAGTCAGATAAGCATATCAGAACACATTCACACTTTAATTCAGATTTATTCAAGTTAGAGCACGTAATTCACACTTAAAAAAAATTTTAAGAAAGAATTCTTAAGTCTTAAGATTTTTTCAAAAGATTTAGACTTAGTAAAAAGTTTTAAGTCTTAGGACTTAGAAAATTTTTAAGACTTGGAAAATTTTCTAAAATTTTAAGTCTGAGATGAGAATTTTCTCAGATGATTAACACTTAGAAAATTTTTAATTTTTCTTAAAAAACAGAATAAAAAACTTAAAAAAATAAGACAACTAAATCAGATAAGATTGAGTATATTTATTCACATATATAGAAATTACAAATATAGAGAACTGATAGAAAGATAAGATAAGGAAAAAAAAATCCTGATCTATCAGATTCCCCATCTGCTTGATTCGGGGACTTCCAACCAGGTGAAGACCCTAGCTCTAAGCTTCTTGAGTTCTTCATCTGTGAGCTTGGACTCCACCTCGGCTTTGGCAATGATTGTCCTGACCCAAGCTAAGTCAGGAGTCCCATCCTCGTTCATTTTTGGCTTGGCAGGTTCAAAGGCTGGAGCAATGAGATCGCAGTTGAATACTTGGCTTGCTTCGTCCAGCAGCCTTCCATACAGATCAACGTCTTCATTCTCCATCCAAGCATGCCACTGGAGGTCTTCATCAGCTGCCCCGGTAGGAGAGTTCTTCAGAATATACCAGTGATACATCCACCTGGCATCCATTGCTTTCTTTTTGTACTCCTCCGTGTACTTGCCAGCTACCATCTTTGGAGGAGCTGAGGTGCGGTGGACAGGTCGGAAGTCAGCTTCGTCTGCGGCCTTGGATACCCATTTCCGAGATTCCCTGTCCCACTTCAACTCAGCTCCCTTTCCCAGCTTCTTTAGCCTCTTCTTCTCCTTCCTCTCATACAGCTCCTTCTCAGCATATATGCTCTTTATCTGCTCAGCTGAGAGGTTGGAGAAGTCGGGCTCTTTCCTTTTGCGCTCAGCTGGTTTGGTGATGGTCAGCTGCTCAGCGGATGCCTCCTTCTCTGCTGCCACTACTTTCCCTTTACCCTTACCCTTGGCCTCGGGTTTTTCAGTTTCTTTCAATCGGGCTAGCAGCTTCTCTGTTTTCTCCTCATCCTCCTTCCTCCTCTTCTCCTCATCCTCTCGGATGGCCTCCTCGATCTGGGTCACCCTTAGTTGCAAAGCAGCCAGTTCGTCTGATTTTACTTTGATTTCTGTCTTGGCTGCTTCCAACTCAGTTGTGTCTTCTTTTGTATCAATCTTGTCTGTGATAGCCAAAACCCCAGCTGTGAGGGTGTCCACCTTTCCTTCAACTCCTTCCCCCTTTTTAACTTCAGCCTTAAGGGTTTAGAGCTAATCTTCCAGAGCAGCACAATGAATCCTGAAGTCCGATTTATCCGCAGTCAACTCCTAGACAAGGATATCATTGTCTGCTGCCATCTTCTGCTTGAGCAGCCTTACCTCCTCCTCCAGGCTGCCCAGCCGACTACCAATAGCAGTGCCGAGATTGCCAGATAGGTTACGGGTGATGTTCATCTCGGTAATCCACATATTGGCGAGCATTGTCTCCGTGACTGCTTGAATCACCTTCCTCGTCGTCCTCTCCATCAACCTCTCTACCTTCTGATGATTTTTTGGTGCATGTCTTCAAAGGCAGACGAGATGGCAGAGATCGGACTAGGTTCCTCCTCAGAAGATTCAGATGAGGAGGATGGGGAGGGGGTAGTTGGACTTGGGGAGCCAATATGGATATCTCCAAATATGTTTGAGATATCCGGGGCTTGGGCTGGAGGGGAGGGTTGGGAAGATGTGTGTACATCTGATGTGGGGGGAGGGGGATTTCAGGTGGTGGGGAAGCTGGAAGGGGTGGTAGTTCGGATGAGGTGGGTGGTGGAGATAATGTAGGCTGAGAAGTGGTAGGTTGAGGTGAAGATGGTGTGGTTTCGGTTGTGGGTTGAGGTGGGGTTGGGGTTGATGGTAGTAAAGCTGGGGGGGAAATGGTAGATATTGGGGTTGGTGAGTAGATGGGTCCAGCTAGGAATGAAAGGAAGTCAGATGGGGAGTGAGGTGGAGAAGTGATTTTAGTTTGGGGGATAGAGGATGATGAGGTTCCGGCTTGGACTATTGTGGGAGTAGGCTGTTTAGGAGGCTCCGAGGTGCCAGCCTGGGTCACCTCTTCATCGCCTGAGTGGGTTGGAGAGGGGGAGGGGGAGAGACTGGCTGAGGTTCCAAAAAGTTGTACCTTTTTGGGAGAGGGGGAGGGAGTCCTCTCTGAGCTGATCTCCTGCACCTCTTCTATCTGGACAACATCTGCTGCTATCTTCAGTGTTAGTGCCTCTTCAGCCAGCAGGCTAGGCTGATCAGCAGACGATGCTCCTTTCTCCGAGGTTTTCACCAACCTCCTCCTCTTTCTGGCCTTCTCCTTCAGCTTCATTGGCCGTGAAGCCTCGGCTGAGCTCATGGTCGGCTCCTCTGCTCGCTCTTCCTCCTCTTCCTCCTCAGCTGAGGGATCTTGTACCCTCACCTCAGCTACCTCAACATCTAAATCAGCTGGCCTGCTGATCACCTCATCTTTAGTGAGGAGCCCCTTCTATTTTGTATAGGCTCGCACACCATCTTTCCAATTTATCTGGGTGGTCAACAGGGTCTCCAGGATGACTGTGATTTTGTTGAAGAGGTTGGTGATGGACTTAGCTGTCCATTTTCCATCTTTCATCTCCAGCCGCTTCCTCTCTGTCTCGAATCTGCTCAGCAGCAGTTCGGCCCAGTTGACTTGGACCCCATCCAAAATAGCTCTCATACAACACAGCCGGGGTCGAGTCAGGCCATCATGGGAGTTCTGCTCCCCAAGAATTGCCTTCGTCAATATCGTCATCAGAAGACGATATTTCCATCGGAGCATATTCTTTTTCAACTCCGATCGCCGGTCTTTCATCGAAGTTCGGGCAATCATCTCGAATGATTCTACCCAGTCCTCTATTTTGTATGTGAGGGGATTGACACCCTCATCACTAACTTCGAAAATCCGGGCCACCTCCGCCGTCATCACCACCAGTTCTTCCCCGTATACTCTGGTTCTAAAAACTCCATTTTCATATGTCCCATTGACATAGAACTCCATACCTCTCATGTCCAGTGTTTTGTTCGATTCAGACTTCCTTGAACAGAAGGTTTTCAAACCTGACCTCTCTAATAATCGAAGGACTTGCCTTGATTCTTCATCATTGGTGGTTTCAAAATCAACGTACATTTCTGACTTGATTTTCTTATTGAAAGTTTCTGTGTTGATATCCACCATAGTTGAAGTCATGTTGATGAGTTTCTGAGAATGGCTCATAAAAAAATTTACTAAGGGTTTTGGGAAGTAAGAAATTTTGCAGAGTTTTAGTAGGTTTTTTGAAAGTGAAAACGTTTAAACGATGAAGAAGATATATTTATAGGAGGGAAAATTGGAAAGAGAAACTGTTTAGGAAAGCGGGTTTTAATCTAAGCCGTTTATTTGAAATGATTTATTGTGCTAAATCAACGGTTAAAACTTGGATAAGATTCAGCGCGTGTAGATAACTCGACTTTGAAATGCGTAAAAATTAACTTTGTAGACTGTTGATTTGACCGAAGTAGGGTTACTTTATGCAGAGAAGTAAATACACCTGACGTCAGCCTAGGGTTACCTTTCTTTGTGTAAAGGTTTTCTAGAACAGACAAGGTTATGAAATCGTCTGATAAAAGACCTTTTCTGAGTTTTAAAAACAGCCTAGTTTTATCTTTCTTTAGCAAGTTATAAGACAAGGTAAATATCAGTTTTTATTTTAAACAAAACAGACTTAGATTAGCTTTTCCAAGATCAGTTTTTCTAAACAATTTTAATGAAAATGATTTGAGAGTCTATCTTTGAAAACAAATTTTATGGAGACACAAGGAAGCAGAGGTGTTCAGATGAGGAGGTTTAAAACAGATGAATTGATTCTATCTGATCTAACAATCTGATCTGTGATCTATTCCTGCAAAGACACAACCTTAAAGAAACCATTAGTAACCAGGGTAAGTAAGATAGAATGCAAGAGTCATCTGATTTTATGGAAATCAGCTGACTATTGTTTCCTTGTCTAATTTACCTAATATCAGACAAGCAATCATCAAGTCAGATAAGGTCAATATGACTAATTCTTGATTCTTTATTCCTAAAAGGAAATCAATGATATCAGCTACCTGATTGCCCTTTGACTCATATCTAGTCTGATAATTCTTTCTAGACATTTATTTAAAGAAATGAAAGAAAGAAATAAGAAAAACAAAGAGCAGATGCAAGCAATGGTAATTAAAAATCAGCCAATGATGCATCAAGTAATCCTAGTTCTAAACACAATTCTTTAAATCTAGATTCAGCTAATGGTTTTGTAAGAATATCTGCTCTCTGTGATTCTGTGGCTATCTTTTCTATTCTAATGTCATTCTTTTCTACATGATCTCTAATGACATGATGTCTCATGTCTATATGCTTACACCTAGAATGCAGAACAGGATTGTATGTCATAGCTATTGCACTATTACTATCACAGTAAATAGGAACAGATGATGTTTGAATGTTATAATCCCTAAGCTGCTGACTAATCCAGAGGAGTTGAGAGCAACAACTTCCAGCTGCCATGTATTCAGCCTCTGTTGTGGAGGTGGCAACAGATGTCTGTTTCTTAGATAACCAAGAAATTAATTTATTGCCTAAGAATTGACAAGTTCCTGAAGTGGATTTCCTATCAATCTTACTTCCTCCAAAATCAGAGTCTGAATATCCAGCCAGCTCAAAGTTGTCACCAGCTGGGTTCCATAACCCAACTTGCAAAGTCCCTTTGAGATATTTGAGGATTTTCTTAGCAGTCTCCAGATGAGTTTTCTTGGGATTAGATTGGAATCTTGCACATACCCTAACTGCAAAGGCTATGTCTGGCCTACTTGCAGTGAGATAGAGAAGGGATCCAATCAGTCCACGATACTCCGTTGCATCTGTGGATATCCCCTGCTCATCTGAATCAATAGAGAAGTTAGTTGACATAGGTATTTTAACTTCCCTACTAGTAGTCATCCCAAATTTCTCAATAAGGTCCTTTGCATATTTAGTCTAATGTATGAAAATACCCTTACTCATCTGCTTAATCTGCAAGCCTAGAAAATATGTTAATTCACCCATCATTGACATTTCAAACCTATTTTTCATGAGAACACTGAATTCTTCACACAAAGACAGATTAAGTGAATCAAATATAATGTCATCTACATAAATTTGAACCAACAAGATGTTACCATCTATTTCCTTTCTAAACAAAGTTCGATCTATCTTACCTTTTGAAAAACCATTTGAAATCAGAAATTCAGATAAGGTATCATACCAAGCCCTGGGAGCTTGTTTCAGTCCATATAGGGCCTTATTGAGTTTATAGACCTTGTTGTTGATCTTAAACCCAGGAGGCTGCTCCACATAGACTTCCTCAAGTAACACACCATTTAGGAATGCAGACTTGACATCCATCTGAAAGACTTTGAAAGATTTATAAGCGGCAAATGCCAAGAACAACCTTATTGCTTCTAATCTGGCAACTGGAGCATAGGTTTCATCATAGTCTATCCCTTCAGACTGTGAGTAACCTTGAGCTACCAATCTTACCTTATTATGAACAATAACGTTGTTCTCATCTGTTTTATTCTTAAACACCCATTTGGTGCCTATAATCTTTCTATGTAAGGGTCTTTCCACTAATTCCCAAACATTTTGCCTTTCAAACTGATGCACTTCTTCTTGCATGGCAGTTATCCAGTTCGGATCTGATAGAGCCTCCTCAACAGACTTAGGTTCGAGAAGTGATACATAGCAGCTGAACAGACTTTGAGAATCAACCATAGTTCGTGTCTGCACACTACTGGATAGGTCCCCAATGATCTGGTCAGTTGGATGATAACTTCTCATCCTCTTGCCTATTTGAGTAGAAGGACCCTCATCTTGAGACTCAGCTGGCAACTCATCTGACTCTACCTGAGCTGACGTTCCCCCTTCATCTGTTGACCCTGGCTGATCAGCTGATGTCAAGGGTGTCTCCTCAGATGGAGTCTGGAGAGGGGTTATCTGCTGATTTTCAGATGGGGATTCTTCTTCATCTGAATCTGAATCAAGACTAGGCAGATAGACAGTTCTACGTTTAGTTTTAGTTAGTTCAATTTTATCTAGATCATTTGTAATCTGAGTCACTTTATCTGAGAAAGAATGCATTTCATCAAAAACCACATGAGGAGTTTCCTCCACACAAAGAGTTGCCTTGTTGAAGACTCTAAATGCCTTGGAAGTGTTAGAATATCCCAAGAATATTCCATCAGCTGCCTTAGCATCAAAGGTCCTCAGCTTAGACTTCCCATTGTTATGGATGAAGCATTTACAACCAAAAGCCCGAAAATATGAGATTCTTGGAATCTTAGCCTTCCAGATCTCATATGGAGTCTTACCCTTGTCTTTAACGGACAAGCACCTATTCTGGGTATAGCAGGCAGTATTGATGGCTTCAGCCCAGAACCTGTGAGGGGTTCCATACACGGTTAACATGCTCCTGGTTGCTTCTTTCAAAGTTCTATTCCTTCTTTCAACTACTTCATTTTGTTGTGGAGTTCTTGCTGATGATGTCTCATGAATAATTCCACACTCATTAAAGAAATTAGATAAACAAGAATTTAAAAATTCAGTGCGCTTATCACTTCTTATTTTAACAATATTAACACCTTTCTCATTTTGAATCTGTCTGAACAGATCAGGGATCTTGTTCACAGTCTCATTTTTCTTGTAAAGAAATATCACCCAAGTGTATCTAGAAAAATCATCAACTACAACAAGAGTATATTTCCTTCCACTAAAGCTGAGAGGTGAAACAGGTCCAAACAGATCAAGATGAAGAAGTTGTAAAACTCTTTCAGATGAGGATGTGTTAATACTTTTAAATGAGTGTCTGGGCTGTTTACCTTTTTGACATGCATCACATTTCAGATCAGTAGAACATAATTTCTCAGGTAGTCCTTTAACAAAATTTTTTCTAGCTAGCTTACTAAGGGTCTTGAAATTCAGATGACTAAGCCTCTTGTGCCATAGCCAGCTGAGGTCATCTCCACACTTAGCTACCAGACAGGTATCTTTGGGGCAATGATTGGAGTGTATAGGGTAAGAGTTATTAAGACCAATCAACAAAATATCGAACCCAAGGGAAAAAGTATGCACATGAGGTCCTAGGAATACAAGTTATTAGTGACTAGAGTTGCAACAATGGTTTGGTACAAAAACAACAAAACACAAGCAAGAATACAATAAAACAAAGAGCAAGCAATAGATCGAACACTTAGAATGCAAATACAACAACAATAAATGGTGGGATAGAGGTGCTAGGATTAACATCCATCAATGAATAATCAATCAACAAGCTACAATTGAATCAAATTGCAAATCAACTAAGAGAGAAAGCATAAACCATCACGAAATTAATCACTCCATTAAAATCACAATGCCTAATGTGAGTATCCTTAGTCTTTCCCATCTCTCAATGTAGAAATCCCCAATTCATACAATTATGCAAAATTGAAACTCGATTAACACCTAATCACGTTAGCTCAACTCTCGCCTATTGCTAGGGTGATCAACCATTAATCTAAAGAGACAATCTTACACAAAGCACAATTAAGAATCACAATTAGGAAACAAACTAACGTGAGTATCCTTAGTGCAACTAATCTCTCGATTCCGAAGCACCCAATCCACACATTCATACACAATTATCACCCGATTAATCTAGGATCACGTTAGCGCAACTCTCGTCTATAGCTAGGGTGATCGAACACTAATCTAAAGAGATAATTATGCATGAAGCACAAATGAGAATCACAATTAGTAAGCAATCTACTCAATTGATCTCCAATCATCAACAATTATAGCATCATCAATCAATTCATCATAAATTTCAATTAACCCAAGCACAAGAGAGATTTAGCCCATGGTACCACAAACAATACCAATGGGAAGAAGATAGAATTGAACAAACACAAAGCAAATCACAACACTTAAGAAATTAAAGAGACAAAAGAGGAAAAACATCACCAAATGATCTTCAATCAACAAAAATAGGAATGCTTGAGTCTTCAACACCAATCTCCAAAGGAATTACAAGCTTGAATTGAATGAATTACAAGGATCAAATGCTAATCTATGGCTAATCTACCAACAATCAATTGAAATCTACTCCTAAATCTAACTTCTACTCTAATCTAAGATGGAAATTGGCTTGGGGCATGAGAAATCGCCCCAAAACCGCTACTAACTGCTACTATGAACTCCTCTCAGTTGTGCTCTGCTTCAGCCCTTAAAAAGACGAATTTTTTGAAAAATCAAATCCCTTGAGTCGAGGGTCAGCCCTCTAGTCGAGGGTGATGCATTTTTCAAATCCCTCGAGTCGAGGCTGGTGCCTTTTTCCAATTTTTGCCTTTCTCTGCACAGCCCTCGACTCGAGGCTCTTGCTCCTCGACCAGAGCTCGAGTCCAGGGCATTTTTCTCGCACGGGGCTTCGGCCCCGACCCCTGTTTTCATCCCGGATGTCCGTCTCTTCATTCTAAGCCTAATGGTACTCTCGGTTTGGCAAAATTCCACCGAATTACCTGCAAAATGGACGGAAAACATCAAAATCTCACAAATAATACTTTTTAGGCAAAAGAGTGATACTTTTCACATTTAGGCACAAAAACTAACACTTTAGCTCACTTTTTGCACTAAAATAAGCCCTAAAAACATGCATCAATTCACTCCAATCAGGCAACTATTAAAGTTGGCCACATAGACATTACCATGTCTGAAGCCAGTTAGAAGTACCTTGTCTGAGGAGCTATCTAAGATATCACATTTATCTTTAGAGAATTTTACAAGAAAACATTTATCACAAAGTTGGGAAACAGATAACAGATTATGTTTTAAACCTTCTACAAAATATACCTCAGATACCTGAACATCTCTGATAATCAAGGTACCTACTCCCTTAGTCTGTCCACAATTGTTGTCTCCAAATAGTACTCTAGGACCATCAATAATTTGAAAATTTGATAGTAGCTTCTTGTTACAAGTCATATGCTTTGAACAACCACTGTCTATGTACCATATTGGAGCTAGAATCTCTTCCTTTAGTGATAGTTCCTGTGAATCCTGTAAAACAAATCAGGTATGAGGTACCCTAGTGATCTTGGGTCCTTGAAGGTCAAAAATCACTTTGGGTAACCAAACAAACATCTCATTATCAAATAATAAATCAGACATGGTATGTCTACCAAATCTATCTACAATCATATCACTTTTAAATGATAATTTGTTGTATTCAAATTTAGTGATTTTCTTGAACTTAGGAAAAGTGGGATAGCATCTACTTCTCTCATCAAAAGGACTATAATAAGAATTTCTTCTTATCTTAGCTCTTGGAACACTCTTAGTCTGATATGGAGTCCTCAGCTGAATTTTAGTTTTCAGACTGGGAGATGCAGTCCTTATTTAACTAAGTGGTTTCCAAGGACCTATTTTAATCTCTTTCGAGGATTCAGATGCCTTCACAAATTTCCTAGGTTTTTGAACATCTGATTTTTTATTTTTATCATAACCAAGACCTATCTTATCATGGAATTTTTGTGAAGTACTAAAGATGTGATCTATTACTGATTATGAGTTATTGAGTTGACTTATTTTGAAGACAAGCTTCTCATTGTCTTTCTTAATTAACTCATTCTCAGTATAGATCATCTCAAATTTGTCTTTTAAAGATTTTAATTCATTTTCTAATCTTTCAGACAAGCTGGTTGATGTACTAGCCTCAACCTGGGGTAAACATTCCCCTTTCCTCAGACTCAGAGTAGTTCATCACCTGCTTGCCTTTGGCTAGAATCTGAATCTGATCTTTTAAAGTCAAATTTTCTGTCTCTAACTGTTTATAAGCAGTCAAAGACATCTTTAAGTCTTTCAATAATCCTTCAATGACAGTTTGATCATTATCTGAAACAGATTTATAAGAATCATTATCAGAGGAAGAATAATAGACTACCTCTTTGGCCATAAGACAAATTTCATCGTCTGATCCAAAATTAGATGAGGATGATGAAGATGATGATGACTTTCTTGATTCCTTTTCTTCAGCCAGAAGAGCTCTTTGATCTGCAAATCTCCTATCTCTCTTCTTTCTTTTCTCTTCTCGTTCCTTAGGAGTCAGCTGAGGACAATCATAGCTGAAATGTCCTGGCTTGTTACAGGTGTAACAAGTATCACTCCTATCTGATTTAGGGCTAGTAGGATTTCTTTTTGCAGGTGATCTGAAGCTTCTTGTCTGGCTCCTACTCTTATCATCATCTGTAGAATCATCTTCCTTTCTTCTTGACTTTGATCTGGATTTATCCTTTCCTGCAAACCTCAGCTTATTACGCTTATATTTTATTCTTAATTTGTCATACCTTTTGGTGAGCAAAGACATCTCCTCTTTAAGAGATAAGTCAGCTCCTACTGATTCAGCTGCTGTCTTGTCTTCCTTGTTGACAAAAGCCACAGACTTGGAAGAGGTGCTTGACTACATCTCGTCTTCCTCATCTTCTATCTGAATATCATACTTCAAAGCCTTAAGATGAGAAAAGAAAGTATGATGAGAAAATAAAAGCCACAGACTTGGGTTGCTTTAAGGATATTAGACTTTTCTCTCCATCTCATGGTCAAAGATCTCAGTATCTTATTATTGATCTCCTTCTCTGAATAATTATTTCCTAAATCAGCTGCTTTGTTAAGAAGATTTGTTAATCTCACATCCAGCTGATCTACTGTTTCGTTATCCTTCATCTTAAAAGTATCAAAGGCATACAATACTGATTGCAGCTTGTTTTCTTTCACTTGGTCAGTTGTTTCACACACATTTGCAAGTGTCTGCCACATCTCCTTAGCTGATTTACACCTTTTGACTTTTTCAATCCAATCCTTGCTAAGAGTTTCTATGATTTCAGTCCTGGCTACCTGATCTAAGTTGTGGATTTTCCTCTCATTACTTGTCAGTTCAGAACTTTTCTTCTCCTGTCTGACTCTGGTTTCGGCAGCCCCAGTGCCATCATTGGTTCCTCCATGATAAAATTTAATGGGTCCCTCTTTAAGAACCTCCTCCATTTTATCATGGATTGCTTTGAGATGGTTTTCCATCCTGAATTTCCAATAGTCATATTCTTCAATTGAAAATTCAGGCAGACTCCTTGACTTCTTGCTCTTACTAGATGACATGATGAGATAAGACAACAACAACTTATACAATAGTTAGTAGCACAGTTAGTGAAATAAAGAAGATGAAGATAATCAAGAAACAATTTCAGAATCTTGTTTAAGACCTTAAAATCAATATCAGAATAGCTCAACACTGCTCTGATACCACTTGTTGGTCCCACTTAGTTGAGTATATTAAAGAAAACTTGAGTCAGCCTTCTAGGGAAAATCTAGAAGGGGAGGTTGAATAGATTTCCCACGTTTTTACTAATCTTAGAAAATTAATTCAAGATACCAAAGTTAACACAGCGGAATTTCTTTTTAAACTCAACTTTAATCGGATCAAAAGCAAACTGATAATTTGTCTAACTTTAATTCTGAAATTGAACTTTGATTATAAACTGAAATTTACAAGAACATATAAGTAAATGAAAGCAATAAAGAACACGATGATTTATAATGGTTCGGATCTAACTGATCCTACATCCACTCTCCTTCTTCAACTTGAAGAAGGGTCTCTTCTTACCACTTACTTACTCACTATCCAACTTACAGTTTACAACTTACAAAGATCTTCAAATCTTCAAACTCTTATACTCTTCTCTAAAATCTAACTTTTACAGTGATTAATGAGCTTTGAAGATGTACAGTAAAGTGTTCTATAAACACTTAGAACTTTGAAAACTTTCTTTGTAAAACTTTGTGAATTGATGTGAGAGTGTAAATCTGAGTATTGTGAACAATGTGTTGTGTTAATGTGATGTGTATAATAAAGTGAAAACCTAGACCTATTTATAAGCCTGAAAAGACAGTTTAGTTTGTTAGTCAGTTCAAACAAACTAAAACTGCTTAACATACTTAATCTTGATAACTGCTCTTATCTTCAGCTGATCTTTCTCTAGTCGTCTGCAGCTGACTTGGTGAAGACTTGCTTTTCTTATTCTACTCAGCTTATCTTGACCTTGTCTGAGCTCTTCATAATCGTCTCCTGCAGATGACTTGTTTTGAGCTTGTCTCCAGATGACTTCCAACTTTCCAGACTTCAGCTGACTTGTCCAGTTCTTCCTAGTCTGATCAGCTTAGTATTGGAACTTGACCTCAGCTGTTCTTCGAAGTCGTCTGATCATCTGTATTGATCTTTTTAACTCATCAGAACTTTTTCTGATCTAACAATTCCATCAGCCACTTTGGCATCAAATGTCTTTAACATAGACTTCCCATTGTTATAGATGAAACTTTTCAACTAAAAGCTTGAAAATAAGAGATTCTTGGAACTTTACCTTTCCACAACTCATATAGATTCTTACCCTTATCTTTCACAGGCAGACACCTATTCTGGGTTTAGCAAGCTGTGTTGATTGCTTCAGCCCAGAACCTCTGTGGGGTTCTATATTCAGCTAACATGCTCCTAGCTGCCTCTTTAAGTTTTTCGTTCCTTCTTTCAACAACACCATTTTATTGTGGTGTTCGAGCTGATGATGTCTCATGTGCTATTCTATTCTCAGCAAGATAAGTTAGATAAACAAGAATTTAAAAATTCAGTGCCCTTGTCACTCCTAATCTTAACAATATTAACACCTTTTTCATTTTTTATTTGTTTGAACAGATCTGGGATCTTGTTCATCGTCTCATTTTTCTTGAAAAGAAATAATACCCAAGTATATCTTGAATAGTCATCCACGACTACTAGGGTGTATTTTCTTCCACTAAAGCTGAGAGGTGAAACTGGTCCAAACAAATCCAAATGAAGGAGTTGTAACACTCTTTCATATGAAATTGTGTTAATACTCTTAAAGGAGTTCCTGGGTTGTTTACCTTTTTGACATGCATCTCACTTAAGATCATTAGAGCATAATTTTTCAGGCAGTCCTTTAACAAGATTTTTCTTAGCTATCTAGTTAAGGGTCTTGAAGTTCAGATGATTAAGCCTCTTGTGCCATAGCCAGCTGAGATCATCTCCACCCTTAGCAACCAGACAGGTATCTTTAGGACAACTATTAAAGTTAGCCACATAGACATTACCGTTTCTGTAGCCAGTTAAGAGAACCTTGTCTGAAGGACTGTCTAAAATATCATATTTATCCCTAGAAAATCTAACACTAAAGCCATTATCACAAAGTTGAGAAACAGATAACAAGTTATGCTTTAAACCTTCAACAAAATACACTTCTAATACCTGAACATCACCTATAATTATGGTTCCAACACCTTTGGTCTGACCACAGTTGTTGTCACCAAATAGTAATCTTGGACCATCAATACATTGAAAGTTTGAGAGCAACCTCTTTTCACAAGTCATGTGTTGAGAACAACCACTATCAATGTACCAAATTGTAGTTTGGATTTCTTCCTTAGAAGATGGCCCTTGAGGTTCCTACAAAATAAATTTAAGTAAGAGGTACCCTAGTGATCTTGGGTCCTTTAGGGTCAACAATCACTTTGGGTAACCACACAAACATATCATTATTCAATAATAGGTCAGACTCAAGTTGTCTGTCAAATCTGTCAACATATATATTAGTCTTGAATACAATTTTGTTGAAATCAGATTTGGTTATCTTCTTAATCTTTTGAAGCAGAGGATAACATCTGCTTCTTCCATCAAAAGGACTATAAGAATAAATCCTTTTAAACTTGGTTCTTGTAACCTTTTTCTTCAGATTAGGATTCCTCATCTAATTCTTATTAATCAGATCAGTAGAGGTAGTCCTATTCTGACTTTATGGTTTCCAAGGTCCAACTTTAATTCCTTTTGAGGTTTCACCAGCCTTGACAAACTTCCTTGTTTTCAAAATATCTAACTTATTATTCCTATTGTAACCCAGACCTGTTTTGTCATGAGTCTTTTGTGAACTTCTATTAGTTTTTTTAATTGATTATTTCTCATTACATACCGCAGTGAATTTGTGTTTTTAAGATTTCAATTCATCTTCTAATCTTTCAGAAAGACTAGCTGATGTACTAGCCTTAGTCTGGGGTATACATTCCCCCTTGAATGTATCCACAGACTCAGGATAGTTCACAACTTGCTTTCCTTTGATTAGAGTATGAAGTTGATCTTTCAAAGTCAAATTTTCAGCTTCTAACTGCTTATAAGCACTTAGAGACATTTTTAAATCTTTCAAAAGGCTTTTGATAACAGTCTGGTCATTATTTGAAACTAATTTGTAAGACTCATTATCAGACGAAGAGTAGTAATCTACCTATTTTACCATCAGACAGATCTAGTCATCTGATCCGAAGTCAGATGATGAGGATGATGAAGATGACTTGCTGGCTTCTCTTTCTTTAGCAAGAAGGGTTCTCTGATCTGCAAAGCATTTGTCCCTTTTCTTCCTCTTTTCTTCCCTTCCCTTGGGAGTCAGCTGAGGACAGTCGTAGCTGTAGTGCTAGGCTTGTTACAGGTGTAGCAAGTATCACAACGATCTGATCTGGGACTGCTAAGGCTCTTCTTTGCAGGAGACTTAGCAGGAGACTTATACCTTCTTGTCTGATTCTTTCTTCTGTCATCATCTGTAGACTCCACATCATCTTTCCTTCTAGATCTTGATCTAGACCTGTCCTTCCCTGCAAATCTTGACTTGTGAAGTTTGTACTTCATCTTAAGACGATCATACCTTTTTGTCAACAAGGCCATCTGCTCTTTCAATGAGAGATCAGCTCCATTTGATTCAGCTACTAGCTTGTCTTCTTTATTGACAAATGCAACTGTCTTAGATGAGATACTGGATTCAGCCTCATCCTCTTCGTCCTCGACCTGAATGTCAAACTCATAACCTTTCAAGTGAGAAAACAAGGTATAATGACTCATGGTGGATAGATCCTTTGTGGCTTTTATCAAATTCCCTTTTTCTCTCCAACGTTTTGTCAGAGATCTAAGAATTTTATTATTAATTTCCTTTTCAGTGTAAATTTTGCCTAAATCAGTGGCTCTATTAATCAGATTGGTCATTCTCATGTCCAGCTGATCAATAGATTCACCTTCCTTCATTTTAAAAACATCAAAGGAATGGAGAAGAGCCTGGAGCTTATTCTCCTTTACCTGGTCTATGCCCTCGCACATGTTGGCTAAGGTGTCCCACATCTGTTTTGCAGTTTTACACTTCTTGATCTTTTCGTACCAATCTCTGCCGAGGGTAACGATGATCTTGTTTCTAGCCACCTGATCAAGATTATACACTTTTCTTTCATCATTAGTCAGTTCAGATACCTTTTTTCTACCTGAACTAGAGTCTCTGAGTTACTTGCTCCATTGCTGACGCCACCATGAA
The DNA here is from genome assembly GCA_030762865.1 of Paraleonurus japonicus. NCBI lineage: Eukaryota > Viridiplantae > Streptophyta > Magnoliopsida > Lamiales > Lamiaceae > Paraleonurus > Paraleonurus japonicus. The sequence goes on from CM061057.1 coordinate 31,728,442, forward strand.
AGAACTTTATAGGTCCTTCAGAAAAAAATGTCTTCCATTTGTGGATGAATGGATGTCAGATAATTCTCCATTCGAAACTTCCAGTAGTCATAATCTTCAATCTCAAAATCTGGAAGATTCTTGACTTTTCTATCACTTGGAGACATGGTTAGTATATATCAAAATAACAAGCAGGGAATATTCAAAAGAAGATCTAAACTAAGAATTGAGTAGAAAAATTGTTTTGACCAAGAGAAATATTCCGAACAGCTTTAACACTGCTCTGATACCACTTGTTGGTCCTGAGATTGAGTGAATTAAGAGTGATTAGGCAAACCTCCTAGAGATAATCTAGAAGGGGGAGGGGGGTTGAATAGATTATCTAAATTTCTTTATAAAAATTCAGATTAACAATTCAAACTCAACTTTCAAAATTAAATCAAAGTACATAGCGTAAACAAGTTTATACTCAATCTGTCAATTTGGATCTAAAAGCAATCTGATCAAAAATTCAAAGAACAAGTTATAATCGACTGAAATTTAAAGACAGAAAGTAAAGAACACCGGATTTATAATGGTACAGATCTAAAGATCCTACATCCACTCTCCTTCTTCAACCTTGAAGAAGGGTCTCTTCTTTCTTACTGACTTACGATCTTTCTTCCGATTACAAATTACAATTTGAGAAGATCTTCGTCTTTGAACCACCTTCTAAATAACAATATATCTATCAATTCTATGAGTACAGTGCAGATTGTGTTTTGAAGGATTTAAAAGAAAGTGTTTTTCAAACACTTAGAAAATATTAATGAAAAGCTTTAGAATGCTAGTGAGTGCTCTAGAAATTGTGAGTTTCAGATATGTGTAAAAGTCCTTCTAAGGACTATGCTTAGGCCTATTTATAGAGCTTAAGACGGTTAGTTTGTTGTATCAAACTTGTAACTGCTTAACAAACTCTTCTTTAAAACTACATTGACTTCAGTTGATCTTGAGTTTGTCGTCTAACTTGACTTAGTGAAAGACTGTCTTTCTTATTCTACTCAGCTGATTTTGACCTTGTCTTAAGCTCTTCATTAATCTTTCAATCAGATGACTTCTTCAAGACCGTCTTCAGATGACCTCCAAGCTTCTTGACCTCAGCTGTCCTAGTCCGTCTCACGTAATCTGAGCTAACTAGTAAAATGAACTACTTCAGCTGATCTATACAATTTCAGCTGATCTTCATACTTTATATAAGCTCATCTGACCTATACATTTTAACTAATCAAAACTAATCCTGATCTAACAAATGAGACATCATTTGCTTGAACACCACAACAAAATGGTGTTGTTGAAAGAAGGAATAGAACACTTAAAGAGGCAGCTAGGAGCATGATAGTTGAGTATGGAACCCCACAGAGGTTCGGGGCTGAAGCAATCAACACAGCTTGCTATACCCAGAATAGGTGTCTGCCTCTGAAAGACAAGGGTAAGACTCCATATGAGAAAGGTAAAGTTCCAAGAATCTCTTACTTTCGTACTTTTGGTTGTAAATGTTTCATTCATAACAACGGGAAGTCTAAATTAAAGACATTTGATGCCGAAGTAGCTGATGGAATTTTCCTAGGACATTCTAGCAATTCTAAGGCATTTAGAGTCTTTAATAAGACAATTCATTGTGTGGAGGAAACACCTCATGTGGTGTTTGATGAAATTCATACTTTTTCAGATAAGGTCCAAATCTCAAATGATCTAAATAGACTTGAAGTTAACAAAGATAAACAAAGGAAAACCTACCTTCATAGTTTTGATTCAGATTCAGATGAAGAAGAACTCCCATCTGAGAATCAGAAAGGAGCTCCTCTATCTATTCCATCTGAGGAGACACCTTTAACACCATCTGATCAGACAAGGTCAGTAGATGAAGGGGAAATGTCTACTCAGGTTGAACAAGATGAATTACTCTCTCAGTCAACTGATGTGGGTACTTCTACTCAAATAGACAAAAGAATGAGAAGCTATCATCCAGCTGAGCAAATCATTGGGGATCCATCAAGTAGTGTCCAGATGAGGACTATGTTAGATTCTCAAAGTATGTTCAGTTGTTATGTATCACTTCTTGAGCCTAAGTCTATTGAGGAGGCTTTATCTGACCCAAGCTGGGTAATCGCCATGCAAGAAGAACTACATCAATTTGAAAGGCAGAATGTTTAGGAGCTAGTGGACAGACCCATTCATAGAAAATTTATAGGCACCAAATGGGTTTTAAAAAAAAACTGATGAAAATAATGTTATTCTTCGTAATAAGGCTAGACTAGTAGCACAAGGTTACTCACAGTCTGAGGGGATAGACTATGATGAGAAGCATACTCCAGTCGCCAAATTAGAAGCAATAAGACTATTTTTAGCCTTTGCTGCCTATAAGGGTTTCAAAGTCTTTCAAATGGATGTTAAATCTACTTTCTTGAATGGTGTCTTGCTTGAGGAAGTCTATGTAGAACAGTCTCCTGGGTTTAGGATAAATAATAAAGTCCATAGACTCAATAAGGCACTATATGGACTTAAACAAGTACCTCATGCTTGGTATGATACTATATCTGAATTCTTAGTATCAAGTGGATTTTCTAAAGGAAAGATAGATAGAACTTTGTTTAGAAAATAAGTTGATGGTAATATATTGTTAGTTCAAATCTATGTAGACGATATTATTTTTGGTTCACCTAATCTGACTTTGTGTGAAGAGTTTGGTGATCTTATGAAAAACAGGTTTGAAATGTCAATGATGGGAGAATTGACCTACTTTCTAGGCTTGCAGATAAAACAGACGAGCAGAGGGATATTCATACATCAGACTAAGTATGCAAAGGACCTAATAGATAGGTTTGGGATGAATACTAGTAGAGAGGTTAAGATACCTATTGCAACTAACTTCTCTATGGATTTAAATGAGAACGGGATACCCACGGATGCAATGGAGTATCGTGGACTGATTAGGTCTTTGTTATATCTCACTGCAAGTAGGCCTGATATAGCCTTTGCAGTTGGGGTATGTGCAAGGTTTCAATCAAATCCTAAGAAGTCTCATCTGGAGACAGCTAAGAAAATCCTGAAATATCTAAAGGGAACTTTATAGGTTGGGTTGTGGTACCCATCTGATGACAACTTCGAGCTATCTGGTTATTCAGACTCGGACTTTGGTTGATGTAAAATTGATAGGAAGTCCACTTCTAGAATTTGTCAATTTTTGGGTAATAAGCTGATTTCCTGGTTATCCAAGAAACAGACTTCTGTTGCCACATCCACCACCGAAGCTGAATACATGACAGTTGGAAGTTATTGTTCTTAGCTCCTTTAGATTAGTCAGCAACTTAGAGACTACAATATTTTCACATCATTTGTGCCTATTTTCAGTGACTGTAATAGTGCTATTGCAATGACTTATAATCCTGTGTTGCATTCTAGATGTAAGCATGTAGATATAAGGCATCATTTCATTAGAGATCATGTTGAGAAGAATGACATCAGACTAGAAAAGATAGCAACTGAATTACAAAGAGCTAATATACTGACTAAATCATTTGCTGAGTCTAGGTTTAAAGAATTGTGTTTAGAGTTAGGTTTGCTTGATGCATATTTAGTTCATCTGTGAATACTATTGTTTGTATCTTGTATTATTTCTCTATCTCGCTTTCTTTATCATGTGTAGAAAGAAATATCAGACTTGAAAAGTGTCAAAGGGCAATCACAGAGCTGATATCATTGATCTCCTTTCCAAGGAATCAAGAATCAAGGATTAGTCATATTGGCCTTATCTATCTTGGTATTTTCTTATCTGACATCAAGTAAATTAGACAAGGACACTATAGTCATCTGATCTTCATAAAATCAGATGAGTATGTACGTCTTGTTTGACTTACTCTAGATACTAATGGTTTCCCAAGTTTGTGTATCTGCAGAAATAAGTTCAGTCAACATTGTTAGATCAGATTAATAATTCTCTTTAAAACCTTCGCATCTGAAAACTTACTTGTCTAAACAAAACCAAATTCTTTTTTTTCAAAAATATTTTAAAAAATACTCTTCTTTGAAAAACCCTAGCTGAGTTAAGTGTCTTTATATACACGTTATACGAAGATATGAGATTCAGTTTATTTATAAATGGCTTAAAGTTAACTCAGACTTAAAATATTTTATTTTCAAAATAATCAGACTAGGAGATATTTTTCAAGATTACTAAGACAAGGTCATTTTTTACTACGTCTGATAAAACCCAGTCTGATAAGGGAAACCTTTATGCAAAATAAGGTATATTTTGGCTTACGTCAGGTATATTTACTACCTCTGCATAAAGTGCCCCCTAAAACCATCTAATTAGTAGCTTGGGCGGTCACTTTTTATGTTTTCAAAACTGAGTTAATGCCACGCGCCGGAGTTGAAACGTCTAAATTATTTAGCCGTTGATATACTCCACGCGCGACATAAAATTAATGGCCAGGATTTATCTGGTTATGCCACGTGCCCCCACTACCCGGTTTTCATTTTTACTTTAACTTTTGAACCCGAAGTTTTATTGCGAATTCTTTTCTACAAATTTTCTTATCAAATTTCAGAAAATGGCTTCTTCATCCACCCAAACTCCTTTCAAATTCAACAAAGAGGATTTTAAAAGCAAGATTCGATCGGAGATGTATGTTGATTTCACAACACAAGATGTTGAATCGCTAGAGATCCTTCAACTTCTGGAGAGTTCTAGTCTTCGAGTATACTGCTCGAAGAAGTCATCCAAGAATAAGACTCTAGACTTGTTGGGCATCGAATTTCTGGCAAATGGAGAGTTTACAGAAACAGGGATAGAGACAAAGGTAAATGAGACTCATCATATATCAGTTCCAAAGGCTACTCTGGCCAGAATATTCAACACTCGTGATGAAGGAATCAGCCCGTTAAATTACAAGGAAGACCAGTGGGTAGAATCCTTTGAGATGTTGGCAAGTAATACCTGTAGAGGTGTTAGGAAAGAATTAAAAAAGTATATGTTGAGGAGGAAATTTAGGTTACTGATGGCGATTTTGACAAAGAGCATTCTGGGTGAACAAAGTTCTCACGATGGACTTTCGAAACCTAGAATTTATTGTATGCGAGCCATTCTTGATGGTGTAAAGGTGGATTGGGCAGGGATGTTGTTGACCAGGTAAAAAGAAGAAAAATAAAGATTAGCTTTGGTAGGAGATGAATGGACAATCAACTCTGTGGTTTCTCTATTGAACAAGATTACTGTAATCCTTGAGGATTACAGTATAGTTGTAGACTGGTGTGTTGGTGTTCATAAATACACCAAGCAGAAAGGTTTTCTTACTGGGAATGAGAAGATTAGTGGTCTCCCAGATTCAGATGATGAGTCATTTGAAGCAAGGGAACAGAGAAGGCAGATTAAGGAAGATGTTGCCCAAAGACCAGCTGCGGTCGCACCAGCTCAACTGGAAGTCGCTCCGGTAGCTGAGGAAGGAGTTGCAGCTGAGGAAGAACAGATCTCCTCACCATCCGGTTCCTTCCAGAGGAGGAAGAAGATTAAGTCAAAGGCCCCCAAGAGGCGGAGAACCAAATCATCTGGGTCATCCGATGAGGGGTCCTTCAAAGCCGAGAAGACAGAATCCCTGATAGATTCGGCTAATCTCATGCCTGAGGAAGCTGTTGTTCTTCTGATTGCAGCTGAGGTCAGACAGGCAGATGAGCATACCTTATTTGGAGAAGTAGCTGCCCTAACTCTTATTCAGGAGGAAGGTACAAACTCTTCCCTCTCTCTCTCCACCTCACCCTAATCTGGCAATGATGAGGTAATTTCGACTGATACCTCGGAGCCTCTAAATCAGCCACAATTGCCCCAAATAGAGTCCACTCCCCCTCAAGTCCAAACAACTAAACTTACTCCCACTCCCACCCCATCTGAACAAACTCCACCTACCACCCAACCCACAAAAACACTCCCCCCCTCTGCACCATCCTCACCTATATCTCAATCCATCCCCATCTCCATCCTACAAACATAAGCCTTCCCAGAAGTCCAAACTTCCCCACTCCCAACTCCATCTTTTTCTTTTCTCCATAAAATCCAAATTCTACCTTCATCTCCTCAAGCTCTCCCAAAAGAAACTCCACCTTCCACCTCATCTGATTCCTCATCTGAGGATGATGATAGTGACCTGAGCCCAGCCTCTGCATTTTCGTCAATTTTCACCAAACTAGAGAGCAAGCTGAAGGCAAAATTTGCCAAGACGTTGAAGAAGAAGACGACAAAGATAGTGGAAGCAGTGACCGAGACAATGATCACTAATATGAAGGAAGCCGAGGTAAATATTATAAATAGTATTTCTACGTTGACTAACACCGTATTAGCTGATAGAGTTAAGGCACTGGAGGAGGAGGTAAAAGCACTGAAAGAGCAGGTGAAGAGTGATTGGAGTAGTTTTTCGGGTAAGTGTTATTAAGACCAATCAACAAAATATCGAAACCAAGGGAAAAAGTATGCACATGAGGCCCTAGAAATTCAAGTTCTTAGTGACTATTGATGCAACAAGGGATGGCTCAAACACAACAAACACTTGCGAACATACAAACTAAAACAAGCAAACAATTGATCGAACACTTAAGATGCGATAACAAAAACAACAATAAATGGTGGGATAGAGGTGCTAGGATTAACATCCATCAATGAATCATCAATCAACAAGCTACAATTGAATCAAATTGCAAATCAACTAAGATAGAAAGCATAAACCATCATGAAATTATTCACTCCATTAAAATCACAATGCCTAATGTGAGTATCCTTAGTCTTTCCCATCTCTCAATGTAGAAATCCCCAATTCATACAATCATGCAAAATTGAAACTCGATCAACACCTAATCACGTTAGCTCAACTCTCACCTATTGCTAGGGTGATCAACCATTAATCAAAAGAGACAATTTTACACAAAGCACAATTAAGAATCACAATTAGGTAGAAAACTAATGTGAGTATCCTTAGTGCAACTAATCTCTCGATTCCGAAGCACCCAATCCACACATTCATACACAATTATCACCCGATTAATTCTGAATCACGTTAGCGCAACTCTCGTCTATAGCTAGGGTGATCAAACACTAATCTAAAGGGATAATTATGCATGAAGCACAAATGAGAATCACAATTAGTAAGCAATCTACTCAATTGATCTTCAATCATCAACAATCATAGCATCATCAATCAAATCATCATCAATTTCAATTAACCCAAGCACAAGAGAGTTAGCCCATGGTACCACAAACAATACCCATGGGAAGAAGATAGAATTGATCAATCACAAAGCTAATCACAACAGTTAAGAAATTAAAGAGACAAAAGAGGAAAACCATCACCAAATGATCTTCAATCAACAAAAAGAGGAATGCTTGAGTCTTCAACAACAATCTCCAAATGAAATACAAGTTTGAATTGAAAGAATTACAAGGATCAAATGCTAATCTAATGTTAATCTACCAACAATCAATTGAAATCTACTCTAAATCTAACTTCTACTCTAATCTAATGAAGGAATTGGCTTGAGGCCTGAGAAATCGCCCCAAAACCGCTACTAACTGCTATTATGAACTCCTCCCCTGAATTGCTCTGCTTCTCCACTTAAATACCGAATTTTTGGAAAAACCTCCCCCTCGAGTCGAGGGTCAGGCCTCGACTCGAGGCCTCTGCTTTTGTCCCATCCCTCGACTCGAGGGTCATGCCTCGAGTCGAGGTGCCTGCTTTTCTTCTGATTTTGGTCCTTTCTGCATATCCCTCGACTCGAGGCTCTTGCTCCTCGACCAGAGCTCGAGTCCAGGGCACTTTTCTCGCGCGGGGCTTCGGCCCCGATGATTGGAGTGAATTGATACATGTTTTTAGGGCCAATTTTAGTGCAAAAAGTGAGCTAAAGTGAGATTTTTGTGCCTAAATGTGAAAAGTATCACTATTTTGCCTAAAAAGTATTACTTTGTGACCTTTTGATGTTTTTCGCCCGTTTTGCAGGTAAATCGGTGGAATTTTGCCAATCCGAGAGTACCGGTATTCTTAGAATAAAAAGACGAACATACGGGATGAAAACGGGGGTCGGGCCCGGAGCCCTTCTCGATAAAAATTCCCTAGTCTCGGGCTAGAGTCGAGGGTGCACAGACCTTGACTCGAGGTTCATGCTGGAGGAAAACAACTTCAAAATGACAGCGAGCTCGACTCGAGGGAGGAGCCTCGAGTCGAGGCATGGGAAAAATGAAGGATCCTCGACTCGAGTGTTAAGCCTCGACTCGAGGCGGGAGAGATTTTAAAGAAACGTGTTAGCGACTCTTAGGCCTCGACTCGAGGGCCTGAAGCTCGACTCGAGGAGTGCCCAAAACCGAAAAATTTAGTTTTTAAGTCATTGGAAGCCAAAACAGAGGGGAGGATTCATTCTAGCAGTTTCTAGGAGTTTCTTTGAGCGAATTTTACATTTTGTAGCTTGAATTTCTTTGTAATTGCAATAGATTGTTAGAATTGAGATATATTCCACATTTAGTTCATTAGATTAGTAGATTGATTGATTGTAATTGAAGTTTGCAGCTGAGAATTGGGAAGAATTGAAGTTGTATTGAAGCATTGTAGAAGATTAATCATTCTTACTTTTGCCTATTGAAGCTTAATTGGTGATATTCTTACCCTTTGCTTTCTTTAATTCATTGCTTGTAGTGATTAGATTGTTAATTACTTTCTTAGATTTTCTAGCCATGGCTTTTGCTTGTAGCACCATGGGCTAATAGCTTTGTGCTTGGGATAATTGAAATTAGGGATGAAGTGATTGCCTCATGCTATGACTGTTGATAATTGTGATCAATTGAATTAGATTGCTTCCTAATTGTGATTCTTAATTGTTCTTCATGAAAAATTGTCTCTTTTGATTAATGGTTGATCACCCTAGCAATAGGCGAGAGTTGAGCTAACGTGATTAGGTGTTAATCGGGTTTCAATTTTGCATGATTGTATGAATTGGGGACTTCTACATTGAGAGATGGGAAGAACTAAGGATACTTATATTAGGCATTGTGATATTAATGGAGTGATTAATTTTATGATGGTTTATGCTTTCTAATTTGATTGATTTGCATTTGAATACAATCATAGCTTGTTAATCATGGATTCCTTGATGGAGGTTATCCCTTGCACCCAATTCCCCCATTGATTTTAGTCTATTTGATCTTGCATTCTAAGTGTTTGATAAATTGTTTGCATAATCTTGCCATTTAATTTCTTGCAATTTGTAGTGATTTAGTTCAAGAGCTTGTTGCAACTTTAGCCATTTAGAACTCTTATCCTTGTATCTCGTTTGCATACTTTCTCCCTTGGGTTCGATATTTTGTTGATTGGTCTTAATAACTCTTACCCTATACACTCCAATCAAATGGCGTCGTTGCTAAGGAGTTAGTTTTTGCGCCTATAAGTGAGATTTGAGGATTGTTTGAAGTGGCTATTTGTTGTTTTTATTTTTGTTTTTGTTGATTTTATTGGTGAGAAGTTGATACTTGGATTTGTGGCATTGTAGGTGTATGCTAACAAGATCAAGTGGTGTTCCACCCTTGCCACTAAATCCGGAAATTGAGGCTACGTTGAGAAGAAATCGTGTGAGAAGAAGAAGGGAAGCTATGGAAGGAGAAGATCAAAGGCATGAGGAGAGACTAGTGGGTGATCCTCAAGAAGAGGAGGTACATGGACAAGGAGTAGGAGGAGGAGAGAATGGAGGTAATGGGAATCATTTCCATGCTCAAGTTGGTCCTTTCCCTCAAGGGATGCCACCACAAAATTACCCCTACCAAAATCCATACCCTTATCCACCTCAAGCTCATCAATATCCCTGCTATCCACCTCATCCACAACAATTTCCACCATACTATTCCCATATGCCGTATAATCAAGAGCTACAATATCATGAGCCACCTCAAGTACCAAATGCCCAACCACAAACCGTAAATGAGCCACCACCTCAAGGAAGGCCTTTGAGAGAGTTCTTTGAACCACAACTTAGAGAGCATTATGATGGGATAGCAAGGCCGAGGATAGATGCGAATAACTTTGAGATAAGTCCCGCTTTGGTGAGAATTCTTAGGGAGAAGCAATTTGAAGGTAGAGATGAAAATGAGTGCCCACATCAACATATGACACAATTTCTTGAGATTGCCGACACTATAAAATACCATGGGGTACCTGAAGATGCGAAGAAGTTGAGGCTCTTTGCCTTTACATTGAAAGGAAGAGCAAAAGCATGGCTTAATTCACTACCGCCCGGGACCGTACGTACATGGGAGGAATTATCAAATAAATTCTTGATGAAGTTTTACCCACCATCAAAGACCGTGCAAGCGAAGGAGGCTATTTCCCATTTCCGACAAAACAATGGGGAGACAATACCGGAGGCATGGGAGAGGTATGGCATGTTACTTATCAATTGTCCTCAACACGGTTTTCCGGAGGAGCAAACCATTATGTACTTTTGCAATGGTTTGACGGATGGGGATAGGTCATTTTTGAATGCTTGTGCTAATGGATCGATTTGGTCTAAAACCGTGGGGAAAATGAATGAAATAATGGAGAACATAGCTCAAGACTCATTCCAAGTGTCGGTTAATCGGGGAGCACACCATAGAGTGTCACAAGTTGATGAGATAGAGAGTATGAAGAGTATGATGATGACTATGATGGACCGATTGGGAGCTCTTACTACTTCACAAAGCCAAGCAAGTGTGAGTCCATCCGTTCCTCATGTTGATGTTGGGCCAAGTTCGTTGCCGGTTGAAGAAGTGAGTTATATGGGTAGGCCTCCATTCCAAGGAGGCTATCAAGGAAATTATCAAGGAGGAAGGCCTTACCAAATGCCTTACCAAAATAGGCCACAAGGAAGCTATCAACCTCAACCGCAAGCTCCATTTAATGGGAATACATGGAGGAGACATGAAAATTTTTCATATGCCAATTCTAGAGCCGCCGTTCAATTTCCTCCCGGATTTGATCCGGGTGCAAAGGCTCCAAATAATGAAGGAAAGGCTACCATGGAGGAGATCTTGGGGTTGATTGTGAAGAAGTTGGAAGCTAATGATTCAAGGCTTGATGATATAGGGAAGCAAATGGACACTCGTTTAAAGACGATCGAGCATCAAGTACGGCAACTTGCTACTACGGTTGGGAAGCTCTCGTCTACGGTGGATGACTTGCAAAAGAAAGAATCAAAGGAGTATTGTCAAGCCATCGAGCTTAGGAGTGGTGCACGGTATGAAGGACCAAAATTGCCTTCAAGGATGATGGAGAGGAGAAGCTTTATGAAAGTTGTGATGAAGAAAAGCAAGAGGTGATGGAGGAGGAAGAAAAGAAGAAGCCAAAGTGGTTGATGGCAAGGGAAGAGAGAGCAAAGCAAAAGATTATTGAGAAGGATGAAAAGGAGATTCCAAAGACAGTTGTTCCCGTGCCTTATCCTCAAAGGTACATGAAGAAAGAATTAGATGAGAAGTTTGCTCGTTTCCTTGAGGTTTTCAAAACCTTGTATATCAACATTCCCTTTTCGGAGGCCCTTGAACAAATGCCCCACTATGCGAAGTTTCTTAAGGATTTGCTAGCAAAAAGGAGGAGGATGGAAGAACCGGAGTTAGTTAAATTGACCAAGGAGTGTAGTGTCGTGCTTCAACAAGAGCTTCCACCAAAGTTGAAGGATCCGGGTAGCTTTACTCTTTTATGTGATCTTGGTAATGGGTTGGAGAAGCATGCCTTGTGTGACTTGGGGGCAAGTATTAACTTGATGCCATTTTCCATGTTTAAGAGGCTCAACCAAGGAAAGTTAGGAGCCACTCCCGTAATTCTTCAACTTGCCGATGGGTCAACTACTATTCCAAAAGGTATTGTGGAGGATGTCTTGGTCAAGGTAGAAGACTTTGTGTTTCCGGCGGACTTTGTAGTACTTGAGATGGAGGAAGATAAAGATGTACCATTGATACTAGGGAGGCCGTTTCTAGCTACCGCAAGAGCGGTGTTTCATGTAAATGAAGGAAGGCTTACTTTGAAGCTTGATGATGAAGAGCTTCATTTTTCAATGAAGGAGGTGATGAAGCACCCCATGGAGAAGGAGGAATGCCATGTTGTGGATGTGATTGATTCATGCCTTCAAGAGGCTTGGGAGGACTCTTCTTATACTCTTTTCTCTAAAGATTATGTTATTCCATCATATAATCATGTGCTTAATGAATCTTGTGTTTCTTATGATTGTGATAGGGATGCATTGGAAGTGGAGGAGGTGAAAGAGATAAAGTTTGAAGGCTTTCCTAATCAACCTTGGGAGAATAATGAAGAGGGGAAGCCAATTGAAGAGAAAGTGAAAGGAGCCCTTAAGCCACTACCCGAGCACTTGAAGTATGCTTATTTGGAGGAAAATGAAGGTTGCCCGGTAATTGTATCGTCATATCTGACGTCCAATGAGGTAACTAAATTACTTGATGTTCTTCGTAAGCACAAATCCGCCATAGGTTGGTCCATTGATGACTTAAGAGGTATAAATCCTTCAATTTGTATGCATAGGATTAGGCTTGAAAAGGACCATAAACCCGTAGTTCAACCCCAAAGGAGAGTGAACCCTAATATTCAAGAGGTAATTAGGAAAGAAGTTGTGAAATTGCTAGATGCTAATATGATTTTTCCTATTTCCGATAGTCCTTGGGTCTCTCCCTTGCATATTGTAGCTAAGAAAGGGGGGATTACGGTAATAAAGGGAGAAAATGATGAATCAATTGCGACAAGGGCAGCTACGGGGTGGCGAGTGTGTGTTGACTATAGAGAACTTAATAAGGCCACGTGCAAGGACCACTTTCCCTTACCTTTTCTAGATCAAATGCTTGATAGGTTAAGTGGATTTGAGTATTATTGTTTCTTAGATGGTTATTCCGGATACAATCAAATTATGATTGCACTGGAAGACCAAGAAAAGACTACTTTTACTTGCATGTATGGGCCGTTTTCTTGGAAAAGAATGTCATTTGGTCTTTGCAATGCTCCCGCCACTTTCCAAAGATGCATGATGTCAATTTTTCATGGCTTAATTGAGAAAATCACGGAGGTATTTATGGATGATTTTTCCGTATTTGGTGAGTCATTTGATAATTGCCTTACTAATCTTGACATTATTTTGCAAAGGTGTGACGATACAAACTTGGTGCTAAATTGGGAGAGATGCAATTTCATGGTTAAGGAAGACATTGTGTTGGGACGTCATGTATCATCAAAGGGATTGCAAGTGGATAAGGCAAAAATTGTGGCTATTGAGAAGTTGCTTCCACCTAAGGATGAGAAAGGAATTCGATCGTTCCTTGGACATGCCGGGTTCTATCGGCGATTCATAAAGAATTTCTCTCAAATTTCTAAACCCTTGTCTCATCTCTTAGAAAAAGATGTGCCATTTGAGTTTAATGATGATTGTTTGATTGCTTTAAGGTCTTTGAAGGAAGTTTTGACGAGTGCACCCATTCTAATTACTCCGGATTGGACAAAGCCCTTCATCATCATGTGTGATGCAAGTGATTTCGCTATGGGGGTCGTTTTAGGACAATTGAGAGAGAAGAGGTTTCATGCTATCTATTATGCCTCCAAGACTTTCAATCCGGCCCAAGCCAATTACACCACTACCGAGAAAGAAATGCTTGTGGTGGTGTACGCTCTTGATAAGTTTCGACCTTATCTTGTAGGGTCGAAAACTATTGTGTACACCGACCATGCCGCAATTCGGTATCTCATGTCGAAAAAGGATGCTAAGCCTAGGTTGATTCGTTGGATATTATTGTTGCAAGAATTTGACATGGAGATCGTGGATAAGAAAGGTAGTGAAAATGTCATAGCGGATCACCTTTCTAGACTTGAAGGAGTAGAAGAGATGGAAAGGGATGTCAAGGAAGTTGAAGAGACCTTTCCCGATGAGGGATTGCTAAGTATTGAAGAAGTCATGAGGGTGGTAAAGGAAGGGGATGTTCCATGGTTTGCCGATTATGCTAATTTCTTAGCAAGTGGAGAATTGCCACCGGAGATGAATCCCTATGAAAGGAAGGTTTTTTACAACCGGGTCAAACATTTCGTATGGGACGATCCATACCTCTTCAAGGTGGGGGTGGATGGAGTGCTTCGTAGGTGTGTGACAAGAAAGGAAGGGGAGAAAATCATGAAACATTACCACTCTTTACCGTGTGGAGGCCATTATAGCACTTCCAAGACCGTGAGGAAGATTTTATTGGCGGGATTCTATTGGCCAACCATCTTCAAGGATTGCGAGAGATTTATCAAGGAATGTGACAAGTGCCAACGGATAGGGAACCTTAACAAGAGGGATGAGATGCCATTGAGCAACATCATAGAAGTGGAAATTTTTGATGTATGGGGAGTTGACTTTATTGGACCATTTCCACCATCGGAGGGGTATCAATATATCCTCATAGGGGTTGACTATGTTTCTAAATGGATAGAAGCCATTCCAACCAAAAGCAATGATTCTAAAGTGGTGATAGCCTTCTTGAAGAGGATCTTTACACGGTTTGGGGTTCCAAGGATTTTGATAAGTGACGGTGGTAGCCATTTTGTTAACAAGGCCATGGAGAAGCTTTTGTTAAGATATGATGTTAAACACAAGGTTGCTACTCCTTACCACCCGCAAACGAATGGCTTAGCCGAGATGTCTAACCGCTTGATTAAAGTTATCTTGGAGAAGACGGTGAGGACAAGTAGAAAGGATTGGGCAACAAAGCTTGATGACCAATTATGGGCGTATCGAACCGCCTTTAAGATGCCTCTTGACATGTCTCCCTATCAATTAGTGTATGGAAAGGCTTGTCATCTTCCGGTGGAGTTGGAGTATAAAGCATTTTGGGCTATAAAAAAGTTGAATTTTGATGAAGAACTTGTGGGAGAGAAGAGGGCTCTACAATTACATGAGTTGGATGAGTTTAGGATGAGAGCTTATGAGAGTTCAAAGATTTTTAAGGAAAAGACCAAGAAGTGGCATGATGCAAGGCTTAGAAGGAAGGAGTTTAAAGAAGGAGATCAAGTGTCACTATTCAACTCAAGGTTGAAGCTTTTCCCCGGTAAACTCAAATCAAGATGGAGTGGACCTTTTCGAGTGGTGAAGGTTTTTCCGAATGGATACTTTGAGGTTATGAACGACAAGGATGAAAGGTTTATAGTGAATGGGCACCGGTTGAAGCTCTATCATGTTCACTCACAAAAAGAGGTTTTGGATGCTCTTGATCTCAAGGATGTGCCCTACTTAGGTAGTGAAAGGGAAGTGTGAACTCTGAGAGTTCCGTCCGGCAAAGGACGTTAAACCTAGCGCTAGATGGGAGGCAACCCATTCTTTATTCTTTGTGTTTTTGTTGTTTTGTGTGTGCTTTGTTTGATATGTTTTTTTTGTGATCTTTGTAGGTGTGATGAATTGCTAGGAATCGAGGAGCTTTCGGAGGCTTATAGGAAGAGGAAGAAGGATTATGGGTAAAACACTTCCTTTCAAACTTAGACTTGTCTTAGTTTGGGGGAGGTGTTTGTTGATTGACTCTTGATGATTGTGATGATTGGTTTTGGATGGATGATTTGATTGATGCTATGATTTTCTTGATATATTTGAGCTTATTGTCTATTGATGATTGTGACTTGATGATCCTTTGGATTCTTTATTCCATGATTCCATATTCTTTATCTTGAGCTTAATTGTGGATTCATTGGCATATTTTTTAGTATAATGCATGTAGTAGTGAGTATGCTTGGACTTATGTACATGAGCACTTGAGTTTGATTTGCAAGACTAGTGGGATTTTGATATGATCATGAGTAGATTTGTAGCTTGAAGCTAGTTTCTTGATTAATTGTGTAAGGATGAATGTGATTGATGATACTTGATTCATTGCTCAAGTTAAGCCCGTGAGCTTTTGTGCCTAATAATCGTACATCTTATACGGTTGATATAATCTCTTGTGAGTGCATCATTCATAATTTGTATGCTAGAACTTGCCACTAGACTTGTTGATATTGATCTTTGTGTGATGTCTTGAAAGTGATAAGAGGTCATGTTTGGAATTATGAGTTACTTTGCCAAATATTTTCCTACCAAATACATTTGATTTCCTTAGTAAGCCATGTTGAGCCTTATGATCCTTATTCTTTGGCAAGCCAAGTGAAATTGAAACCATTTAGCCTATTTTGATGAGCCTTTCTTGTCCTATATTTAGTTGAGCTTGAATGTTGGCTAATGATGGTGATTTGATTGCTAAGTGTGGGAAGATGATGAGCTAAGTGATGATTGAAGCATAAAAGAAAAGAAAGGTTGTGAAAAGAAAAATTGAATTGTGAAGAAAAAATGGAACATGAAGTGAAAGAAAAATTCAATTTGTGAGCTTAAGAGAAAAAGAAAGCTCAAGTGAATGATGGATTGATCATTGAAGTAAAAAGAAAGAGTGTTACTTGATGAAAAGTGAAGAGAAGTGTTTTGTATTGATTAGCTTACATTCAAGTCTCTACTACTTAGTCACTCTTATCCATAAACATCCCACCTTTCCAAAGAGCCTACATTACAACCTAGAAGAAAGACCTCTTTGATTCTTGATTGATCATAATTGATTTTGATTGAGATTAAGTCTTTTGGCAAGCATATGGTGTGCAAGTTCATGAATTTGATGATTGAGTGCTTTATACCTTGATACACTTGAGTGAAGAGTGAAACACTCCATGGAAAGAGCAATGTGTTAAGTGTTTGATTGAGCATTTATTTGAGCATGATACATCTTGATGGCTAGTGGATAGTTGCATTGATACAAGTTTTCATTGATGAGTTCGATTTTCTTATTTTTCGTCTATGGTGCCATGTGACATACTTGCAATCAATTCACTCCTTTGTTCTTAGTTTCTACGTTGCTCGAGGACGAGCAACAATTCAAGTTTGGTGGTGTGATTGGAGTGAATTGATACATGTTTTTAGGGCCAATTTTAGTGCAAAAAGTGAGCTAAAGTGAGATTTTTGTGCCTAAATGTGAAAAGTATCACTATTTTGCCTACAAAGTATTACTTTGTGAGCTTTTGATATTTTTCGCCCGTTTTGCAGGTAAATCGGTGGAATTTTACCAATCCGAGAGTAACGGTATTCTTAGAATGAAAAGACGAACATACGGGATGAAAATGGGGATCGGGCCCGGAGCCCTTCTCGATAAAAATTCCCTGGTCTCGGGCTGGAGTCGACGGTGCACAAACCTCGACTTGAGGTTCACGCTGGAGGGAAACAATTTTAAAATGACAGTGAGCTCGACTCGAGGGAGGAGTCTCGAGTCGAGGGATGGGAAAAATGAAGGATCCTCGACTCGAGGGTTAAGCCTCGACTCGAGGCGGGAGAGATTTTTAAAGAAACGTTTTAGCGACTCTTAGGCCTCGACTCGAGGGCCTAAAGCTCGACTCGAGGAGTGCCCAAAACTGAAAAATTCAGTTTTTAAGTCATTGGAAGCCAAAACAGAGGGGAGGATTCATTCTAGCAGTTTAGAGCAGTTTCTAGGAGTTTCTTTGAACGAATTTTACATTTTGTAGCTTAAATTTACTTGTAATTGCAATAGATTGTTAGAATTGAGATAGATTCCACATTTAGTTCATTAGATTAGTAGATTGATTGATTGTAATTGAAGTTTGCAGCTGAGAATTGGGAAGAATTGAAGTTGTATTGAAGCATTGTAGAAGATTAATCATTCTTACTTTTCCCTATTGAAGCTTAATTGGTGATGTTCTTACCCTTTGCTTTCTTTAATTCATTGCTTGTAGTGATTAGATTGTTAATTGCTTTCTTAGATTTTCTAGCCATGGCTTTTGCTTGTAGCACCATGGGCTAATAGCTTTGTGCTTGGGATAATTGAAATTAGGGATGAAGTGATTGCCTCATGCTATGACTGTTGATAATTGTGATCAATTGAATTAGATTGCTTCCTAATTGTGATTCTTAATTGTGCTTCATGAAAAATTGTCTCTTTTGATTAATGGTTGATCACCCTAGCAATAGGCAAGAGTTGAGCTAACGTGATTAGGTGTTAATCGGGTTTTAATTTTGAATGATTGTATGAATTGGGGACTTCTACATTGAGAGATGGGAAGAACTAAGGATACTCATATTAGGCATTGTGATATTAATGGAGTGATTAATTTCATGATGGTTTATGCTTTCTAATTTGATTGATTTGCATTTGGATACAATCATAGCTTGTTAATCATGGATTCCTTGATGGAGATTATCCCTTGCACCCAATTCCCCCATTGATTTTAGTCTATTTGATCTTGCATTCTAAGTGTTTGATAAATTGTTTGCATAATCTTGCCATTTAATTTCTTGCAATTTGTAGTGATTTAGTTCAAGAGCTTGTTGCAACTTTAGCCATTTAGAACTCTTATCCTTGTATCACGTTTGCATACTTTCTCCCTTGGGTTTGATATTTTGTTGATTGGTCTTAATAACTCTTACCCTATACACTCCAATCACCCGACCCCCGTTTTCGTCCCGTATGATCGTCTCTTCATTCTAAGCCTAATGGTACTCTCGGTTTGGCAAAATTCCACCGAATTACCTGCAAAATGGACGAAAAATATCAAAATCTCACAAATAGTACTTTTTAAGCAAAAGAGTGATACTTTTCACATTTAGGCACAAAAACTAACACTTTAGGTCACTTTTTGCACTAAAATAAGCCCTAAAAACATGCATCAATTCACTCCAATCATACCCCCAAACTTGAATTGTTGCTCGTCCTCGAGCAACGTAGAAACTAAGAACAAAGGAGTGAATTGATTGCAATTATGTCACATGGCACCATAGACGAAAAATAAGACAATCGAACTCATCAATGAACATAAGTATCAATGCAACTATCCACTAGCAAACAAGATGAATCATGCTAAAACAAATGCTCAATCAAATACTCAACACATTGCTCCTTCCATGGAGTGTTTCACTCTTCACTAAAGTGTATAAAGGTTTAAAGCACTCAATCATCAAATTCATGAATAAGTACACCATATGCTTGCCAAAAGACTTAATTTCAATCCAAATCACTTGTGATCAATCAAGAATCAAAGAGGTCTTTCTCTAGGTTGTAATGTAGGCTCTTTGGAAATGTGGGATGTTTTGGATAAGAGTGACTAAGTAGTAGAGACTTGAATGTAAGCTAATCAATATAAATGCACAATCTCTTCACTTTCATCAAACACACTCTTTCTTTTGAACTTCAATGATCAATCCACCATTCACTTGAGCTTTCTCTTTTTAAGCTCACAAATTGAATTCTTCTTTTCACTTCATGTTCACTTTTTCACAATTCAATCTTTTTCACAACCTTTCTTCTTTTATCACTATTCATCACTTAGCTCATCATCTTTCCACTCTTAGCAATCAATTCACCATCATTAGCCAACATTCAAGCTCAACTAAATATAGGACAAGAAAGGCTCATCAAAATAGGCTAAATGGTTTCAATTTCACTTGGTTTGCCAAAGAATAAGGATCATAAGGCTCAACATGGCTTACTAAGGAAATCAAATGTATTTGGTGGGAAAAATTTGGCAAAGTGACTAATAATTCCAAACATGGCCTCTTATCACTTTCAAGACATCACACAAAGATCAATATCCACAAGTCGATTGGCAAGTTCTAGCATACAAATCATGAATGATGCACTCATAAAGGATTAATATCAACCGTATAAGATGTACGATTATTAAGGCACAAAAGCTCACGGGCTTCAATTGAGCAATGAATCAAGCATCATCAATCACATCCATCTTCACACAATAAATCAAGAATGCTAGCTTCAAGCTACAAATCTACTCATGATCATATCAAAATCCAATATATCTCGCAAATCAAGCACAAGTGCACATGTACATATATCCAAGCATACTCACTACCACAAGTATGATACTCAAAGATATGACACTAAATCCACAATGAAACTCAAAATCATAAAATAAGGAATCATAGGAAATAGGAATACAAAGGATCATCAAAAGACAATTAAGCTCATGACAAATTAAGCTAAAAAATATATGCAAGAAATTCACGACACAATATAGCATAATCATCAATAAGCCATAAGCTCAACAAACCCCATAATCATAGAATAGCACAAAAGATAGGCAAAGTAAGAAAAACACCTCCCCCAAACTTAGACAAGTCTAAGTTTGAAAGGACGTGTTGTACCAATAAGCCCTTAAACTCCATCTTTCTTCAAACATGTAGGGATCATCAAGCTTTTTATGCACTTTCCACTTGATCTTGCATTTCCTTGCAATTTCAATCACTTCCCAAGCAAATATAGTGAGTGTACCTACAATTGGGCATAAGACACGTCAATTAATTACCACTAAGAGATGCAAGAAACAAATAATGACAACACGCCCAAACTTAAATGATAGCATGAATTCAAAGTTTAGAATGAGAGTGATAAAAATATATGCAACCCAAAATGATATCAACCATAAGCTCAACCTATATGAATCCCAAAGCATAGAGCACACTTTCCTAAGCATGAGCAAATAAGTAGCAAGCCAAATCTCCCAAAAACAAAACAAAAATTCTAATCTACCAAAAAAACACACGAAAAGAAATAAAAAGGATGGGTTGCCTCCCATCAAGCGCTATTTTTATTGTCCTTTGCCGGACTTATTTGTTCACGTCCAACATCCTTCATCGGAATGGCCAAGGGTAGCGATCCTCCTTCCCATTATATTTCAATCTTTGTGCTTCAAGATCTAGGAGGTCCACATAATAGATAGGCTAACCACCCATATATATCTTGAACATTATTCTTGGTGGATTCGCCTCTTGCTCTCTCACCATCCTCCTTCTCCATTCCTTTTTCCCAAGGATGCCCAAGCAATTCCTTAATGCTTTCCTATAGTCAAAGTGCACAAGAGGTAAAATAAAATCATTAGAAGCATCATTTTCAATAAAAGTATGAATTGAAGAGTTTGAGGGTATAGAAATGCTCATTTCAATCTTCAAAGCTTCATTGGTTGCTTCTAGATTTCCCTTCTCATTATAGCTCATGTCCATCAATGGACATTCTTCTTTCTCACTTTTGACAAGGAAACCTTCTACTTTTACCTCTTCGCTTGGACCCTC
This sequence comes from Paraleonurus japonicus, assembly GCA_030762865.1. Taxonomy (NCBI): domain Eukaryota; kingdom Viridiplantae; phylum Streptophyta; class Magnoliopsida; order Lamiales; family Lamiaceae; genus Paraleonurus; species Paraleonurus japonicus. The sequence continues at coordinate 31,749,589 of CM061057.1, forward strand.
TACTATATCTCTTCTTTCACTTTCTTCCTCCCCTTCTTCTTCTTGACTTTCCATGATATTCATGTTTTTTACTTGGCGTAGAAAATCTTTGAGTTGACTCTTAATAAACATGAAATGCACTCCGGTGATCTCCATGTTCCCCTCTATCCATGAATTGTCCTTTTCTTTGGTCTCATACATTTCTTCATACAAGGGAAGCATTTGATCACACCTAGGGTCATTTTCCTCAAACTTTTCCAACAAAGCTCCAAGCATCTCTAGCAATATATCTCTTACATCATGGAGTCCCCATTCTTCAATTTGAGGAGAAGATTGTGGCATTGGATAATCAAACTCATGGCTTCTCCTATCATCATAGCAATCACCTCCTTCCAATGCTCCTTGACACTCAAATCCAAGACATGGATCAAATGTTTGATCATAAGGCCCATAATATGGAAACATCTCTTGAGGTTGGGGAGGAATTTCTTCATATCTCCAATCTTCATAATTGGATGGAACTTGTTGCCATTGAGAATTATGTTCATAGTTCCTCCAATCATTGTATCCAAAATCTTCATAGTGTGGAGAATACACTCTACCATCTTGATAATACTCTTGATTCCACATGTATGAGTTGTATCCTTCCATCTAGACAAGATAAGCAAGTATCAAATTCAAATAAAAATAACAAAACAAACAAAAACACAAAGGCAACAAGTAGTCACTACAAACAATCCCTAGGTCTCACTTAAGGCACAAAAACTAATTCCCCGGCAACTGCGCCATTTGGTTGGAGTAGTTTTTCGGGTAAGTGTTATTAAGACCAATCAACAAAATATCGAACCCAAGGGAAAAAGTATGCACATGAGGCCCTAGAAATACAAGTTCTTAGTGACTATTGATGCAACAAGGGATGACTCAAACACAACTAACACTTGCAAACATACAAACTAAAACAAGCAAACAATTGATCGAACACTTAAGATGCGATAACAAAAACAACAATAAATGGTGGGATAGAGGTGCTAGGATTAACATCCATCAATGAATCATCAATCAACAAGCTACAATTGAATAAAATTGCAAATCAACTAAGATAGAAAGCATAAACCATCATGAAATTAATCACTCCATTAAAATCACAATGCCTAACGTGAGTATCCTTAGTGTTTCCCATCTCTCAATGTAGAAATCCCCAATTCATACAATCATGCAAAATTGAAACTCGATCAACACCTAATCACGTTAGCTCAACTCTCGCCTATTGCTAGGGTGATCAACCATTAATCAAAAGAGACAATTTTATACAAAGCACAATTAAGAATCACAATTAGGTAGAAAACTAATGTGAGTATCCTTAGTGCAACTAATCTCTCGATTCCGAAGCACCCAATCCACACATTCATACACAATTATCACCCGATTAATCCTGGATCACGTTAGCGCAACTCTCGTCTATAGCTAGGGTGATCAAACACTAATCTAAAGGGATAATTATGCATGAAGCACAAATGAGAATCACAATTAGTAAGCAATCTACTCAATTGATCTCCAATCATCAACAATCATAGCATCATCAATCAAATCATCATCAATTTCAATTAACCCAAGCACAAGAGAGTTAGCCCATGGTACCACAAACAATACCCATGGGAAGAAGATAGAATTGATCAAACACAAAGCAAATCACAACAATTAAGAAATTAAAGAGACAAAAGAGGAAAAACATCACCAAATGATCTTCAATAAACAAAAAGAGGAATGCTTGAGTCTTCAACAACAATCTCCAAATGAAATACAAGCTTGAATTGAAAGAATTACAAGGATCAAATGCTAATCTAATGCTAATCTACCAACAATCAATTGAAATCTACTCTAAATCTAACTTCTACTCTAATCTAATGAAGGAATTGGCTTGGGGCCTGAGAAATCGCCCCAAAACCGCTACTAACTGCTATTATGAACTCCTCCCCTGAATTGCTCTGCTTCTCCACTTAAATACCGAATTTTTGGAAAAACCTCCCCCTCGAGTCGAGGGTCAGGCCTCGACTCGAGGCCTCTACTTTTGTCCCAACCCTTGACTCGAGGTGCCAGCCTTTCTTCTGATTTTGGTCCTTTCTGCATATCCCTCGACTCGAGGCTCTTGCTCCTCGACCAGAGCTCGAGTCCAGGGCACTTTTCTCGTACGGGGCTTCGGCCCCAACCCCCGTTTTCGTCCCGTATGATCATCTCTTCATTCTAAGCCTAATGGTACTCTCGGTTTGGCAAAATTCCACTGAATTACCTGCAAAATGGACGAAAAACATCAAAATCTCACAAATAGTACTTTTTAAGCAAAAGAGTGATACTTTTCACATTTTGGCACAAAAACTAACACTTTAGCTCACTTTTTGCACTAAAATAAGCCCTAAAAACATGCATCAATTCACTCCAATCAAATAGGGACAATGAAATTATCGTGCAGGAGATTGCTATAGATAAGACTGACTTTCGAGTCCACTGCTCTGAGTTGGAAGCCAAGCTGAGGGAGCTCTCAGATGAAGTCAAAAAAGGGAAAGAATCTGAGAAAGAAATGAGAGCTTCCCTCACAGCCGGTCTGGAAGTTGCACAGAAGGAGATTATGATCAAAGCTAATGCAGCTGACCTGGAGGTAGCAAGAAAAAAGTGAGCATTAAAGCAGATGAGCTTGCTACACTCTAGCTGAGTGTCAACCAAATCGAGGAGGCACTGAAAGAAGAAGAAGAAGAAGAAGAAGAAGAAGAAGAAGAAGAAGAAGAAGAAGAAGAAGAAGAAGAAGAAGAAGAAGAAGAAGAAGAAGAAGAAGAAGAAGAAGAAGAAGAAGAAGAAGAAGAAGAAGAAGAAGAGGAGGAGGAGGAGGGAGGAGGAGGAGGAGGAGGAGGAGGAGGAGGAGGGGAGGAGGAGGAGGAGGAGGAGGAGGAGGAGGAGGAGGAGGAGGAGGAGGAGGAGGAGGAGGAGGAGGAGGAGGAGGAGGAGGAGGAGGAGGAGGAGGAGGAGGAGGAGGAGGAGAAGAAGAAGAAGAAGACGAAGAAGAAGAAGAAGAAGAAGAAGAAGATGAGGAGGAGGAGGAGGAGGAGGAGGAAACGGAAAAGCTCTTGGATAAGTATAAAGAGGCTGAGAAGGAGAAAGAAGCAGCCAAGAGCAAGGGTAAGAAAGTGAAGACAGCTGAGGAACCTCCTCAATCTCAAGAGGTTGTTCCAAAAGCTGCCTTCAAAGGCAAAGGAAAAAGGGAGTCTGATTTCTACAATCTATCTGAAGATCAGATCAAGAGGATCAAAAGGGAGAAGCAAATGTATGGTGAAAGAGAGAGAAAAAGGATGAGGCAGCAGAACAAGAGTCTAGATTTCAAATGGAGCAGATCTGAAAGAAAATGGGTGATGAAGGCCCAAGGAGATGAAACGTTCAGACCATACCACAAGACCTCAGCTCTGCCCAAGATGGTCGCAGGCAAATACACTCAGGAATATAAGGAGAAGAACCTAGACTAGGTCAGAGGAGTCCTTCAAAAGGCTGAGGCAGAGTCAGGTATCAAAGATCCGGAGCAGCTGAAGGAGCTCAGAGAGAGAGTGTTTGACTGGTTATCTGTCCCAAAGAAGTTAAGATGGGCTGATTAGATAAGATCTTTTTCACTTCTTTATCTTTTTATATCTTATATGCCTAATCTGTAAATGTAATCTTTGTTGTATATGAACTAAGAAATTCTCTTAGTGTTAATCGTCTGATAAAATTTCATGCCTTAGAATATTTTCTTAAAACTTTTCTAAGTATAAAATTTACTTAAGTGTGAGTAGTTGCTCTTGTGTGAACTTATCTGATTAAGAAGTTGCTTATGTGCCTTATGTGATTAACTGATTATCTTGAATAACTTTGACTAACACCAGCTGTGAATTCATTTTTTCTTGTAGTTTTAACTTCATCAAAAAGGGGGAAATTGTTATATCAGGATTAGTTTTGATTAAGTTAAAATGTATAGAATAGATGAGCTCATGTAAAGTAGGATGACCAACTGAAATTGTATAGATCAGATGAAGTAGTTCATCTCTCTAGTTAGCTGATCAAACTAAGTGAAATAGGCTAGTCAGCTGAGATCAACAAGTCTAAAGGTTATCTAAAGACAGTCTTAGTGAAGTCATCTGATTGAGAGGTTAATGAAGAGCTCAAGACGAGGTCGAAGTCAGCTGAGTAGAATAAGAAAGGCAGGCTTACACCAAATCAAGTCAGACGACTAACTCGAAGACCAGCTGAAGTCAAGGTAGTTCTAAAGAAAAGTTTGTTAAGCGATTACAAGTTTGTTACAACAAACTAACCGTCTTAAGCTCTATAAATAGGCCTAAGCACAGTCCTTAGATGGACTTTTGCACGTATCTGAAACACACATATTTTTAAGAGCACTCACTAGCATTCAAAAGTTTCTCGATAATATTTTCTAAGTGTTTATTGAACACTAACTGTAGATTTTCTTCAACACTATTGCACTGTAATTCCTAGAATTAGAGAATAGTTTGATAGTTAGAAGAAGATTTGAAGATGAAGATCTTTACCAATTGTATCTTGTAATCGGAAGAAAGATAGTAAAATTGTTTTAGATCCAAATTAAAAGATTGAGTATAAAATTGTTTCCTCTGAGTGCTTTGATTGAGCTTTGAAAGTTGAGTTTGAATTGTTAATCTGAATTTTCAAGAGAAAGTTATATAATTTATTCACCCCCCTTCTAGATTATCTCTAGGAGGTTCGCTTAATCTCTCTTAATCACTCAATCTCGGGACCAACAGCAACCCTTCTAAGCAAGGTTTAAAACCTTTCTAAGTTGAGTTCATCTTTTCTAGGATGACTTGAACCTTTTTTATATGCTTTCTAATTCTGCAGAGAAGATTAAAACAAGGAATATATGCATATAGAAGACTTAAAATAAGAAAACAAGAGTAAGATATAGTCTTCTAGATGCCTTCAACGTTTCCTTTCTGATAGATTTTCTCCAGGGTCCAATAAACCGAGTTCAACTAACAATTCTCTGAACCTTGCTTCTATTAAAGGTTTAGTGAGGATGTTTGCTCTTTGAGATCAGTATGAATCTTCTCCATTCGAATATTTTTTCTTTCAATGTGATCTCGAATAAAATGGTGAATCCATATGCTTGCATATGATATGAAGTACAGGATTTTATGTCATCGCGATTGCACTGTTACTATCACAAAAGAGTGGAATCTCTTTAGCATCTTTGTGATAATCTCTCAATTGTTGACTTATCCAAAGTAATTGTGAATAGCAGCTTCCAACAGTCATGTACTCTGCTTCTGTGGTTGAGGTAGCAACTGAAGTTTGTTTCTTTGAAAACCACGAGATCAACTTACTTCCTATAAACTGACATGTAACAGTAGTTGATTTCCTATTAATTCTTCATCCTCCATAATCAGAATCTGAGTAAACACTTAATTCTAGATTGTCATCAGCAGGGTACTAGAGACCTAAGTTTGTTGTTCCTTTTAGATACTTTAAGATCTTCTTTGCTGCTTCCATATGGCTTTTCTTTGGATTGCCTTGGAACCTTGCACATACTCCTACTACGAAGGATATATCTAGTCTGCTAGCTGTTAGGTATAGCAAGGAACCTATTAAGCCTCTATAAGTAATCTGATCAAAACTTTCACCATTTTCATCCGGATCCATCTTGTAATTAGTCATCATTGGAACTTTTGCATCCTTGCCAGATTGCATTCCAAACTTCTCTAACATATTCTTGGTATACTTTGCTTGATTGATGAAGATACCTTTAGAAGTTTGCTTCACTTGTAAACTAAGAAAATAATTCATCTCTCCCATCATCGACATTTCAAACTTGCTTTGCATTAGCTTACTGAATTTCTCACAATGCTTTTTGTTAGGAGATCCAAAAATTATGTCGTCCACATAAATTTGAACTAGCAAGATATCTTGATCTTCTTCAATTCTGAATAACGTTCTGCCTATTCTGCCTTTATTGAATCCGTGATTAAGAAAAAATTGTGATAACGTATCATACCATGCTCGTGGAGCTTGCTTCAGTCCATATAATGCTTTCTTTAGACGATATACCTTGTTTCCTTGAACAAATCCTGGAGGTTGTTCAATGTAGACTTCTTCTGCTAGAACTCCATTTAGGAGCTCTGATTTGACATCCATTTGATAGACTTTAAACATCATGTGAGCTGCATATGCTAGAAACAATCAAATAGCTTCTAGTCTTGCTACAGGGGCAAAGGTTTCATTGTAGTTAATACCTTCTGACTGCGAATAACCTTGCGCGACTAGCCTTGCTTTGTTTCTAGTTACTTTGTCTTTCTCATTTTTCTTGTTTCTGAATACCCACTTGGTTCCAATAACCTTCTGATGTCTTGGTCTATCTACTAATACCCAAACATCTTGTCGAGCAAACTGATTCAACTCTTCTTCCATAGCTTCTATCCAATTTGTATCCGAGATGGCTTCTTCTACAGTTTTTTGCTCTAAAAGTGAAACATAACAACTAAATAATCCATTCAAATCCATCTTTCTTCTTGTCCTTACTCCATCTAGAGGATTTCCTATGATTAGATCACTAGAGTGATCGATCATCTAGTTTCTTCTTTGAGTTTCTTTTAATTTACTCAACCCTTCTAGGTTAGCATTAAATGAATTATCTTCTAAAGTTCCCCCTAGATTTCTTGAATCAACAACAGGAGTTTTAGGAGATGTTTCGCCAGGCATCGAAGTTTCTTCAGCAGGCTCAACTTGAGGTGATTCTTCTACAGTAGCAGAAATGACTTTATCTTTCTCAGCAGTCTTTAAACTCTGCTGATCATCTTCTGAATCAGAGTCCAGAATGGGTAGGTGAACCTTGACATATTTTGTTTTGTCTTTAACTTCTAGGTTCTTCAGACCTTCTGCTAGAGGTTCTCCATGTCCTTCTGCCTTAGACTAAATAGAAGATTCGTTAAATACCATGTGAGATGTTTCTTCTACCACAAGAGTCTTCCTATTAAAAATACGATAAGTCTTGCTTGTGCTGGAATATCCTAAGAATATTCCATTAGCAACCTTGGCATCAAAGGTTTTTAATTTAGATTTTCCATAGTCATGCATGAAACACCTACACCTAAAAACCAAAAAGAAAGAAACATGAGGGAGTCTACCTTTCCATAATTCATAGGGTGTCTTTCCATGTTCTTTATTTAGCAAGCTTCGATTTTGAGTATACCTGGCTGTATTGATGGCTTCTTCCCAGAATCTCTGAGGAACATTAAACTCTGCTAGCATTGTTCTGGCAGCTTCTTTAAGTGTTCTATTTCTTCTTTCTGCCACTCCATTTTGTTGTGGAGTACAAGTTGCAGATATTTCATGCTAGATTCCAAGTTCCTTACAATAGTTCGCTATATGCGTGTTTAGAAACTCTGTTCCTTTGTCGCTTCTGATTCTCACAACACTTTCTCCCTTCTCATTTTGTAATCTTTTCAGCAACTCAGGTAGCTTTGAAATGGTTTCATTCTTTTTGAATAAGAATATTACCCATGTAAATCTTGAGTAGTCATCTACTACCACCAGTATTTATTTTTTTCCACTGAAACTCAACGGAGTAACTGGTCCGAATAGATCCATATGTAATAGTTGAAGTACTCTGGTTGAAGTTGTAGATGTCACTTCCTTGAACGATGCTCTAGTTTGCTTTCTTTTTGGCATGAGTCACAGGTTTGATCTTTAGAGAAAACTTCATTTGGCAAACCTTCTACAAGGGACTTTCTTGCTATCTTGTTTAGTGTCTTGAAATTTAGATGACTTAATCTCTTGTGCCATAACCAGCTAGCTTCTTGAGTGCACTTTGCTACAAGGCATGTGTTGCTAGGACAATCCTGAAATTCTGCAACATAGACATTGCCCTTTCTACATAGAGATACGGATAATAGGTTATGCTTTAAACCTTCTACATAGAGAACTTCCTCAACTTGTACATCACCAATGTGTAAAGTTCCAACTCCTCTGGTAATACCAAAGTTATTGTCACCAAACACTACCTGTGGGCCAGCTTCCATTCGCATCGAGCTCAAAAGTTGCTTATCTCTAGTCATATGCTTCGAACACCCGCTGTCGATGTATCAGACAGCTTTTCCAGCAACTTTTCTTCTTTGACCCACGACAACCTGCATGTTTAGTTAAGTTTTAAGTACCATTTAGAATTGGGTCCTTGAGGGTTAGAGCAATCTTTAGGCATCCATACGAATAGATCCTTCTTATCAAGTTCAAAAGATCTTATCCTTCTTCCATATTTATCAACATAGACAATTTCATCTTTTGTTGCCTTCTTGGATGTATGTCTGTGGGTGTCAGCTGTGTTCCTTGTAGAAGACTTATGACCCTTTTGAGGTCCTCTGGATGGAGTGATCAGCAGTTGTGCAATGGTTCTGGGGTTCTATTAATAAGGGTACGTTCTACTTGAGCCATCAAAAGAATCGTATCTTACAGGCATAGAAGGCTTGAACGTTTAGCAAACTTAGAAGTTTGCTTAGGCTGTGTAGTCTTCGGCTGAGATTTTCTCCATAGAGACGGTTTTGGCTGATGTCTACTTTTCTGAACTTGCTGAGGTTTCTTAAGCTGGGGTTCCCCCTGCTTTCGATAACTCATCAGTTGTTTAGGTTGTTGAATATGACTACTCTTCTTCCCATTCAACCGATTTGTTGGATCAGTAACCTTTTTACCCTTATCAGTTTGTTTAGGTCTAAAACCTTCTCCTACCGAGTCATTACCCTTAACATGTGTACTTTTCCCAGGTACACTTGTTTGAACCTATGAGGATTGGGTAAAAGTAAAACCAATTCCCTTTTTTACGTTAGGTGTTTGAGATGAATCAACTATAGTTTGAACAGCATGTGATGCCTTGTTCAGTTGATCCTGTCTAAAACTTAAACGTTCCTCACTTAATTTTATCCGCTCATGTTGATGGAAAAGTGCATCAAACTTTGCTTGTAGGATTTTCAATTGATCAGTCTTCTCAAGATTCTCAGCAAGCAAACTTTCTACCACCTTTCTATCAGTCTTCTCAAGATTTTCAGCACACTTCATTCGAAGAGTATTTAACTCTTCTGAAGTCATCTGTTCAAGGTTTGCTGGTATCTCAGATGACTTGCCAGCAGTCTCTTGAGTAAGTACATCAATTTCAGCCCTTAAGCTTGTGTTTTCTTTTTCCACACAGTTATAAGCATTGATAGCAGTTTTGAGATCTCTCATTAACTTATCAACAAAGTTATGGTCAAACTCTTCTGCTAGAGAGGTGCGAGAAGTATACGAAGAACAAGAGACAGAAAGTACCTCATCATTAATAGTCATAAGACATAGATCATTGTCTGAAGAGAAATCTGATGAAGATGTTGAATCACATGATGTAGAGTCTTCTTCTCTGGCTAGTAAGGCTTTCTTGTCAGCAAACTTTCTGTTTCTTTTAAATCTCTTCTCCTCTCTTTCTCTAGGATTTAACTTTGGACAATCATAGTTGAAATGTCCAGGTTTGTGACAAGTATAGCATCCATCATCTCTAGAGGTCTTCTGGGAATAGAATCTCTTCTTAGAGAGAAGTCTCTTCTTTTAGGACTTCCTTCTCTTCTTCTCTCAGGAGTTTTGAATCTTCTTTCATCCTTTGTATCATCTGATCTCCTGTCTGAGCTAGTAGAGGACTTTGTATCAGGTTTGAAACCTGTCTTTTTAGTATTCTTCCAATGTCTTCTATATTTCCCAAACTTCGAATTCATTTTGTCAAACTTTCTGGTCAAGAGTGTCATTTGTTCTTTCATATGTACTTAAGTCTTCTCCTACTAGTTCCTTTGCAGAAGTAACAAGAGCAACCTTGAAAGCAACTTCTTTTCCTACGGAATTTGAATTTCCTTCATCCTCATCTTCTTCTTGTTTTAGATTGTACTTGTTTGCTTTTAGATGAGAGAATAAGACATGATGACTTATTCTATTGAGATCTTTGGTATCCTTAATCACAGTGATCTTCACTCTCCATTTGCTAGTCAATGATCTGAGTATTTTGTTATTTATTTCTTTCTCAGTGTATGATTTGCCAAGAGAACTTGCTTTATTGATTATTTTTTTTCAACCTTAAATCCAACTGATCTATAGTCTCATCTGGCTTCATCTTGAGAGTATCGAATGAATGAAGAATTGACTGCAGTTTGTTCTCTTTGATTTGTTTTGATCCTTCACACATAAGTGCTAGTGTTTCCCACATTTCCTTAGTAGATTTGCAGGTTTTGACCTTTTCTGTAAGCTCTCTAGTCAAGGTTTCTATGATCTCTATACGAGCAACTTGATCTAGATTGAATAACTTCCTTTCTTCATTCGATAGCTCGCTTATTTTCTTTTCAGTTTCCTGACGAGTAGATGTTTCAGTTTCACTACTTCCAGAACTTACTGGATCCCAGTAGAATTTAATAGGACCATCTTCAAGAATTTTAAGCATCCTATCATGTATCGCACCAAGATGATTTTCCATGTAGAATTTCCAGTAGTCATAGTCTTCTATAGAGAACTCTGGTAGCTTTCTGGCTTTGCTGCTCTTATGAGAACTCATATTAACAATAAAATAGTTATGCAATGAATGCAATGAGTTTCATGAAAATGGTTTTTCAAAAAGATCTGTTCAGGTGACCACAACCGTCTTTCCTCAAAGACTATTGGTAACCAAAGCCAGTGGTCGGTTGAACAACTGCACTGATACCACTTGTTGGTTCCGGACGAGATGTGCAAGGAGGTGTAAAGTCTAGAAAGGGGGGTTGAATAGACTTTACCACACTCAAGACTTTTTACAACTTTTCGTGAGCTGAGTGTGAGGTTAGAAGACTTTGCAAGTCTTCTTCAGATAAGTACTCAAAGTGTGTTAATTGTGATCAGCAAACTTCGTGAAGTAGAAGTCTTCTGATAGTGTGGAAGCTAATCTCGTGAGTGTTTTGAAAAACCCTTTTTAATGAAAACCTTCTTGATAAATACTTAGCAAGTTTAGTGCAGGTTTATTAAATCGATGATGAATGAGCAGTTAATAGTATGAATGCAAAAAACTTGTAAAAAGACAGAGATTTTTATAGTGGTTCGGATATAACAATCCTATGTCCACTCTCCCTGATCCATAGGGGCCTTACTATCCACCAAATCTTCTGGTCTTGTCTCCTCTATCATCTCGAGGATTTGATCATAGGAAGTTTTACAAGTTCCTGCCCTTGGTACAGCGGGTGATCCTTGAGTTTATTCTAACTCTAAAATCGATGATTCTATCAGCCTTCTCTCGTACTTGAGATAATGGAAGGTGATTTACAATTCTTTAACCAGAATCAGAAGCTTTAGAAAATAACATTTTGTTCGATTCTTGGTTTGAATGAACATGCGTGTACTTGCAGTTAATGATAGAATTTCTTGTAATGAAGTTTCTTGCGCGTAGATTCGTATTGATTCTGAAATCCTTCATTCCGATTTATAGATTTCTGAAATTGACTAGCCGTTAGGCTAATTGTCAATCAGGTCTTCTAAAGATGGTAAATAACCGTTGAGAAGATTTGTTTGGCTTAGATAATTGATTGTTTGATCCCAATCAATTATCTCTTAATAGATTGACTTATGCAGATTTGATCTTCTCATCAAGGATCTAATTGATACTTGACTTCTTAGATGATATATTGATTAACCTCGAACTGGGTAAGTCTTCTATGTCAACTCTAGCAAGGTTCCCAACCTTGCTATCTTCTCATCAAAGTCTTCTTGACTACTTGTAATTCTAAAGATTACATCTATCTCTTCTTCTGAGCATGTTTCAAGTCTTCTAGCCTTTCTGTGACAACTTCTTTAAACACAAGAAACCTTCTAGGTCTTCTTGATAGCAACCTTTATAATTTTTTAGTTGTATGTTCTCTGGACCTTCTGATTTTAAGTCATTTGTCTTTAAGTCTTCTGTCTTCGGCTTACAGTTCTCAGACTTCTTCAAGTCTTCTAGGTAGATCCTAACAAGGTTACCTTAACAAAGAATCTAACCTATCTAGATCATCAGCTGAGTAACAGGTTCAACTGGTCCTATTACACTTAGGTTTTAGAAACATCATCAAAACATCATCGTCGTGCTCTCCTTGGGAGTTATCGTCATCTAATTTGGTATCTGATTTGGTAATTTGGGGATCTTTATTTGAAGAAGGGCTTGGCTCCACTTCAGGTATGTGTAACAGTGAATTTAATTTTCCTTCGAAGCATTGTGGATTTTTTCCTTTCATAGATGGGCCACCAACTTCCCCCTAAAATTCTTGGGTTGACGAATTTAATTCGCCATTGTTTACCAAATTCTCATATTGGGCCTCTTTATTGGACCGGGCCAAAAAATTAAAAAGATACTATTTTCTTGGCCTTACTTGGGCATCCAATTCCTTCACAACTATCCCCAGCCTCTAAAGATAATATTCTTACTGCTTTGAACCAGATAATTTTTTTCACTTTCTGCAGTGGGCCCCTCTAACTGCCGATGTATCTCTATGTACGAGAAAGCTGCTGGACATGCAGAAGTTTCTTGCCTCCCTGAGGCACTATGATCATCATTGCATGGCGGTGGCACCGATTCCTTGATCAATCCATTTGAATTTTCTGATGTTTCACCTTTTGTTAATTTTGAATTACCATCTTTCTCAAGCTCCTCTTTTTTCGATCGACCAAGCTCGCAGTCAACATTTTTTGATCCACCAGAATCCACTTTGTCAGATATAATCGGAGATATTGTCACTCTATGGCGTTCTGTGCTTTCCAGACCCCCTCTTTGATTTACCTCATCCTCCTTGATTCTAATTAATATTATGAATTTTACAATTAATCAACACTTGAAGTGGTTCTTTAGGAATCTCCCCATATGACATTTTGATGAGTATTCTCGCATATTGCAGGTTTTGGTGGTAGAGAGTTTCCTCATCTATTTTAATTAAAGATCCCATATTAATGGAGACTAAATGAAAATATCTTGGCACCCAAGCCTCCAATGGAATCCCAAACCAGTTTGTCCAGACCACTCTGTTATTATCCAACTGATTATTGTTCCATTAAACGATATCGGAGAACCACCTGCTCAATTTTTTGTTTTGTTCTTCCATAAAGAATCGAATGTCTTCCACATTGTTAGGTTTAAATAAGACACGATCCCCACCATACTATGTACTTTTTCAAACACCCGATCATGCAGTTACTAAGCCATTCCTTCTCTTTCTCCATTATGTTGAATGATATGCCTTTCCAAGTTGCTCTCTCTGCCTTCCGGGATTTCCCGATATTTGTTTGCTCCCCTTTAGTTTTTGTCGTTGCTTCTGCGTACGAGACCTTGGGCTCTAAGAGCGCAGGGAACGATATAACATTTTTTCTCCGATGGTTATCTCTCTGTAAAGCAGGGGCCTTATCTCCACGATCAAAACTCGCCTTTTTTGCTCTTAATTTAAATGATCCGATCCATACACTATTGATTTTTTCCTCCACGAGTCCTGTGTCAATCTCCTCATTAAATCTCACAAAACCAAATCTATCGCCCTTTTTATTCCTCTTCGATAGGATGAACAAATCTACCACCTTTGCAATCTCATTAAACTTGTTTATCATATTCTCCCTCCACCATCCTTTAGGAAAGTTCCAAAAGAAGAATGTCACCACAGGTTTTTCGGCAACTTTAGTGCGGTCACATGATTCTATCCACTTTGCCAATCCGATGTTTGTCTCCGGTATATACTCTGAGGTTCCATTTGGATGGAGTAATTTGAAATCAATGGATTTGAGAATAATATAACATATATTTACACAAACTAAAATGGAGTAAAACTAAATGAATGGATTTGATTCACTCAAATATTAAGCACAAGTGGGAGAAGTGGGAGGATTTCAAATGACTAGGTTTTGTTGGGTATTTGAAATCCTCCCACTTATAAGTAATATTTGTGTGAACCACTCCATTTTGATTTATAAATGTATGGTATATTATCTTCAAATCTCTTGATTTCAAATCACTCCATCCAAATGGAGCCTAAAGGTTTACGGTTCTGAGGTAACGGTTTATGCCTCACCGAAATCCACTCGGAAAGGTTTTTCTCACCCCCCCCACGCTCGTTTTTTTTTCTCTCGCTAGCTCTCATCACTCACAAAAGTGAACAACACTATTGAAGAAATAGGTGATTCATGGAGATGGGCAATAACTTCAAGCAAAATTGTACACAACGATGGAGGTGTACAATATCTTGTTAGCAGCGCATAGAATAAGGTCGTTGTCAAGAGAGAAGAAGAGGGTCTTCATGATGATTTGGAACAAACTAGCTCCACTGAAAGTAGCAACCCAACGCATGACAACTATCATGGACAAAATTCCAACTAATTAGAGCAATCTTCATAGGTGATGAGTCATCTTACTAGGCAACGATCAGAAGTGTGTTCTACGTTGAGGCAAGATTTAGCCGCACAAGAGAGTGTGTTGGCCCACAGATTGAGTGATTAAGAAGAGCTTAGATCGCCTCCTAGTGATAATCTAGAAGGGGGGGTGAATAGATTATTAAATCTTTTCGGAAGATCAAATTATCTATTCAAGATATCAAAGCTAAAGCAGTGGAAACAAGTTTTAACTCAATATTTTAAGGATCAAAAAGCAATCTGAATTTAATTCTGAAATGAATTTGATTGAATATTCGATGAATAACAAGTAAGTAAAACAAGAAGTAAAGAACACCAGGAATTATAGTGGTTCGGATCAAACTGACCCTACATCTACTCTCCTTCTTCAACTTGAAGAAGGGCCTCAACTAACTTACTACCTTATTTACTTACAGAGTTACAAATACAAAACTGTGAAGATTCTTCTCTTCAACTCTATCTTCAATCTGCCTAACTATCTAGAAACTTGAAGATTACAGTGCAGAAACTTTGAAGATGTACAATTAAGTGTTCTACAAATACTTAGAAACTTATGAAGAATTACTTTTAAAACATTGTGAGTGCTTTTTGAAAATTCGTGAGTATTGAGAATGAGAGTGTTGATTATTCTAATCCGAATCGTGCCTAAACTTATTTATAAGCCTGTGAAATGGTTAGTTTGTTGTAACAAACTAAAAATCATTTAACAAACTTATTCTTGAAAACTGCCTTGAGTTCAGCTGATCTTGAACTAGTTATCTGCAGCTAACTTGGTGAAGACTTGTCTTTCTTATTCTACTTAGCTGGTCTTGACCTTGTCTTGAGCTCTTCATTACTGTCTCCAAAAGGTGACTTCATTAAGATCGGCTTCAGATGACCTCTTCTTTCATAATATCAGCTGACTATTCTAGCTCTACCTAGTCTGATCAGCCTAGCACTAGAATACATTACATCAGCTGCTCTATACATGTTCAGCTGGTCATCTTACTTACATGAGCTGACTCTAATCTATACAATTTAACTCATCGAAATTGCTTCTGATCTAACAATTTCCCCCTTTTTGATGAAGTTAAAACTGCAAGAAAGAAATAAGCTCACAGCTGGTGTTAGTCATAATTATTCAAGCTAATTAGATGAGCACATTAGAACACATAAGCATTTAGTTCAGATCCGTTCACATAAGAGCACTTAATTCATACTTAGAAAATTTAAGATTTTTAGAAAAGTTTAAGTCTTAAAGACTTTATCAGATTATTAGCACTTAAAAATATTTTAAGTGTTAGGACTTAGAAAATTTTTAGGAAAATTTTTAATCTGAGATGGAAGTTTCCTCAGATGATTTACACTTAGAAAAAATTTTAAGTTTTCTTAGAAAGCAGTAAAGAAAACTTAAAACATAAGACAAGATAATTCAGATAATGTTCAAGTATATTCACAGATGATTTACAAATTTACAAGTTGGTGCAGATAAGAAAGAAAATAAGGAAAGAAAGCTCTATCTTATCAGACACCCCATTGATCTGCTTCTGGGACCTCCATCGAAGTAAAGACTCTTTTTCTAATTAGCTTCAGCTCTTCTTCATCTTTGAGTCCAGACTCGACTTCAGCTTTGGTGATGACAGTCTTCACCCAATTGAGATCAATGGTCCCATCTGCATTCAGCTTTGGCTTAGCATGCTCGTAGGCGGGAGCTATCAGATCACAGTTGAAAACATCTTTTGCCTCATCGAGCAGCCTTCTATAGAGATCCGAGTCTTCCTTCTCCGTCCACTCATGCCAACGGAGATCTTCATCTTCTGCTCCAGACGCAGATGCCTTCAAGATGTACCAATGGTACATCCATCTGGCATCCATATTTTTATCCCGATACTCCTTGGTGAGTTGACCCGAGACCATCTTTGGTGGGGCAGATGAGCGGTGGAAGGGGCGGAAGTCTGCTTCATCTACTGCTTTGGACACCCACTTCCTGATGCCCCTATCCCACTTCATCTCAACCCCTTTGCCAAGCTTCTTCTGCTTCTTCTTTTCTCTTTCTCCGAACCACTCATTTTCTTGCTTTATTCTTCTTATCTGTTCCTCAGACAGATTGGAGTAGTCCGGCTCTCTCTTCTTCTTCTCAGCCTTAAATGATCTTGAATGTATGGCTTCAGCTGACTCCTTCTCAGACACCTTCCCCTTTCCTTTGCCTCTGGCCTCGGATGATTTTTCAGCTTCTTTAAATCTGGCCATCAGTTTTTCCGTCTTCTCCTCCTCCTCCTTCTTCCTTCTTTCTTCATCCTCCCTGATGGCATCTTCAATCTGGGTTACCCTCAGCTGAAGGGCAACAAGTTCGTCTGCTTTTACCTTCATCTCTGCCTTCGCCGCCTCCAGCTCAGCTGTGTCTGCCTTGATTTCGAGCTTGTCGGCATTAGCCTTGACACCAGCTGTGAGGGCCTCTAGTCTTTCTTGCCCAGCTACTTCCCCCTTTTTTACTTCATCTGACAGGGTTCGTAGCTGAGTTTCCAGGGAGGAACAACGCACTCTAAAATTGGATTTGTGGTTGGTCAGAGCATCTACCACGACTGCTTTGTCCTCAGCCATCTTTGCTTTCATCTGCTTCACCTCCTCCTCCAGTCTGCTTAAACAATCAGCCAACACCGAGCCGAATTTGTCAGATAGATTCCTGGTGATGTTCACCTCGGCTATGTGCATGTTGGCCAACATCATCTCAGTCACTGCCTTGACGATGTGCTTTGTCCTTCTAGCCACTATTCTCTCTACCTTGTGATTGATTTTTTGTTGAAGGTTTGTGAAGGCAGATGAGATGGCTGACAGGGGGCTGTCTGAGTCTTCATCTTTGGAGGAGTCAGATTAAGAGGAAGATAAGGGGGTTTTGGGAGATGGGGAGCTCATCCGAATATATATTGTGAGAGATATCCGGAATTTGGACTTGGGGAGTAGATTGGGTTGGTGGTTGTGGAATTTCAGAGGGTGGTGGTGGTGAAGATGGTGGCTGGGATGAGGAAGTTGCAGCCTCGGCTGTTTGTGGGGGAGGAGATGAGGTGGTAGGTAAGGTGGTGGGAGAGGTGATTGTGGTTAGAGGTGTAGGCGTGTAGATGGGGACGATGGGTAAGAGGGAGGACTCAGCTGGGGTTGTGGGTGGTGTGGGCATGGTTGGGGTTTCAGTTTGGACTAATTGGGCGGTAGGCTGTTGTAGAGGCTCCGAGGTGCCAGCCTTGGACACCTCATCATCGCCTGGGTGAGCAGATGAGGGGGAGGGGGAGGATTGAGAAGATGATAAGCTAGAAGAAGTTCCGAAGGATATTACCTTTTCAGCCTTTTCTTTCTTCTTTGGAGAGGGAGTCCTCTCAGAGCTAATCTTCTCTATCTCCTGGGCTTCTGCCACAGCTGCTGCAGCCACCTCCAGCGTTTAGACTTCTTCGGATAGCAGACTGGGTGGTGCAGCAGATGATCTTCCCTCCTTTTTCGAGGCTTTCACCAGCCTCCTCCACTTTGGTGTCTTCTCCTTCAGCTTCATTGGCCTTGAGGCCTCAGCTGAACTCACGGTTGGCTCGGCTGGCTGATCCTCCTCAGCTGAGGGTTAGGCTGCCCTCTCCTCAGCTGCTTCCCCATCAGAATCTGCTGGCCCTCCGATCAGCTCGTTCTTGGTGAGGAGCCCTTTTTGCTTAGTGTAGCTCCTGACACCGTCTGTCCAGTTGAGGTCATCACCCAGCAGATCCTCCAGTAGGACAGTTAACTTATTGAAAAGACTTGTAATGGACTTGGCAGTCCATTCTCCATCAACGCAAATCAGCCTATCCTTTTCTGTCTTCATCCTCGCCAGCAATAGATCAGCCCAATTTACTTGTACACCATCCAAAATGGCCCTTAAACAGTTTAATCGGGGCCTGGTCAAACCATCATGGGAGTTCTGCTCCCCTAAAATGGACTTAGTCAGTATCGTCATCAGTAGACGATACTTCCTCCTAAACATATTTTTCTTCAATTCTTTTCTTCGATCTTTGCACGAAAATTAGGTAATTATCTCGAATGATTCCACCCAATCTTCTTTTTTGTATGTCAGAGGATTCACACCTTCAGCATTGGTGTCAAAAATCCTTGCAATTTCTTCCCTTGTGACAACCACCTCCTCATCATCAACCTTTGATTTAAAAACTCCATTTTCGTATTTTTCATTTATGTAGAACTCAATATCTCTCATGTCGAGGGTTTTGTTCTTTTCAGACTTCTTCGAACAGAAACTCCTCAGACTCAATCTTTCTAGCAATCCCAGAATCTCAAGAGACTCTACATCGGAAGTCGTATCGAAATCTACGTACATTTCTAACTTTATCTTCTTGTTGTAGGCCTCCTTGTTGAAATTCACCATCGTGGATGTGAGTCTGATAAATTTACGGTTGATAAAAGGATTTATCAGAGGTTTTGTAAGTTGGGAATTTTTACAGAGAGTAAATCGGATTTCTGAAAGTGAAAAGGGGTAAATGAAGAAGAAGAAAGATTTATAGGAGGGAAAGTTGGAGAGAGAGTCCACGTGTAAAGTGGATTTTAATATGGATCGTTAATTAAAAATGATTTACTGTTCCAGATCAACGGTTAAAAAGAAGATAAACATTTGGGGTCCGGCGCATGGAATAACTCGACTTTGAGATGCGTAAAAAGTAACTGTTTAGGCTACGGATTTGACGGCTAGTAGGGTTACTTTATGCAGAGAAGTAAGTATACCTGACGTAAGCCTAGGTATACCTTTCTTTGCACAAAGGTTTTCTAAAACAGACAAGGGTTTGGTTGACTTTGTCTGAGAAAAGACCTTGTCTGGGTTTTTCAAGAACACAACCTAGCCTGATCATTTTAAAACAACATTTTAAGACGAGTTAACCAGTGCCTTTATCTATAAATAAACTGATTTTCATAAACAAATATAACTAGTATAAAAGAGTATTGTACTCAGCTGGGTTTTCAAAGACACAACTCATCTGAAAAATTTGAAATATATGAGCTGTGAGAATAATTTTGAAAACAAATTTTGAGAAAAACAAAGAAGGGTTTTGAACGGATGAGAAGGTTTATCAGATTAGAAGATTTATGCTGATCTAACAATGTTAATATATTACCTTTTCCTGCAGATACACAAACTCAAGAAACCATTAGTAGCCAGAGTAAGTCAGATAGGATGCAATTACTCATCTGTTTTGAAGGAATCAGCTGACTATTGTGTCCTTGTCTGCTTTACTTGATGTTAGATAAGTAATTGTCAAGTCAGATGAGGTCAATATGATTAATCCTTGATTCTTGATTCCTAAGAAGGAGATCAATGATATCAACTCTGTGATTGTCTTTTGACACATATCCAGTCTGACAATTCTTTCTAGACAAGATTCAAAGAAAGGAAAGAAGAGAAAGGAAATACAAGATACAAACAATAGAAATTATAAATCAGCTAAGAATGCATCAAGTAATCCTAACTCTAAACACAATTCCTTAAATCTAGATTCAGCTAAGGGTTTTGTAAGTATATCTGCTCTCTGAGAATCAGATGCTATCTTTTCTATCCTGTTAGATCAAGAATGTTTTGATGAGTTAAAAGTCGATTCAGATGATCAGACGATCCTGAAGAACAACTGAGATCAAGTTCTTATACTAAGCTGATCAGACGAGGTCGAGGACCGAACTAGTCAGCTGAAGACTAGGAGTTACAAGTCATCTGAAGACCAGCTCAAGTCTAGTCATCTGCAGGAGACGATTATGTAGAGCTCAGACGAGGTCAAGACAAGCTGAGTAGAATAAGAAAGGCGAGTCTTCACCAAGTTTGCTGCAGACGAGTAGGATAAATCAGCTGAGGAGCAAAGAAGTTTTCAAGATTAAGTTTGCTGAGCAGTTTTCAGTTTGTTAGAACTGACTAACAAACTAACTGTCTTTTCAGACTTATAAATAGGTCTAGTTTTTATTTTTCAAGAGACTTATGCAAATTTGATTTACACATTATTCACTACTCAGATTTCTATCACAATCAATTCACAAGTTTTTCAAAAGAGTTTTCAAAAGATCTAAGTGTTTATAGAATACTTTACCCGCAATCTTCAAAGTTCAATATCCACTGTAATAGTTAGACTTTAGAGAAGGATTTAGGAGATTGAAGATTTGAAGATCTCTACGAATTGTAAGTTGTAAGTTGAAAGTAAGCAAGAAAGTGGTAAGCAGAGTCCCTTCTTCAAATTGGAGAAGGAGAGTGGATGTAGGATTATTCATAATCCGAACAACTATAAATCTGGTGTTCTTTATTGCTTTTGTTTACTTACCTGTTTCTTTCAAATTCTAGTTAACAAATCAAAGATTGAGTTCAGAATCAAAGTTAAAACTAAAATATCAGTTTGTTTTTTATCTTATTAAAGTTGAGATTAAAATTGTTTTCCGCTGTGTTACTTTGAAGTTTTGAATAAGTTTTAAAAGATTTGTTAAAAATCTATAAAATCTATTCAACCCCCCCCCCCCCTTCTAGATTTTATCCTAGAAGGCTAACTCAAGTTTTCTTAAATCAACTTAACTAATCGGGACCAACAAGTGGTATCAGAGCAGTGTTAAGCTGTTCTGATATTAATATTAGGTCTTAACCAAGATTCTGAAATTTGTTCTTGATTATCTTCATCTTCTTTGTTTCACTAACAGTTCTACTAACAAGATCTTGTAAGTGTTTTGGTTTTTCTATCTCATGTCTTCTGTTAAGAGTAAGAAATCAAGGAGTCTACCTGAATTTTCAATTGAAGAATATGACTTTTGGAAATTTAGAATGGAAAATCATCTCAAGGCTATCCATGATAGGATGGAGGAGGTTCTTGAAGAAGGACCTATTAAATTTTATCATAGAGGCACCAACAATGGCACTGAATCAGCTGAAACAAGAGTGAGGCAAGAAAAGAAAAGCTCAGAACTCACAAGTGATGAAAGAAAGATTCATAATCTGGATCAAGTTGCTAGAACAGATATCATTGAAACATTGAGTAAGGATTGGATTGAAAAGGTGAAAAGATGCAAAACTGTCAAGGAAATATGGAAAACTCTTGCTGGAATCTGTGAAGGATCAGATCAGGTCAAAGAAAACAAATTGCAATTTGTTTTACATGTTTTTTGACACTTTCAAGATGACAGAAGGAGAGTCCGTTGATCAACTGGATGTTAGGCTGACTAATCTACTGAACAAGGCAGCTGATTTGGGTAAAACCTATACAGAGAAAGAAATCAACAATAAAGTGTTGAGGTCATTAAGCAAAAGATGGAGAGAGAAAGCTAATATTCTGAAAGCTACTCAGAATTTATCTTCAATTTCACATCACACTTTATTTTCTCATCTGAAGGCATTAGAATATGACATCCAAATCGAAGATGAAGAAGATAAAGCAGAATCTTCAACATCTGGAAAGACTATAGCATTTGTTCATCAAGATGAATCTGAAAAGATCTCCAAGGCATCTGATTTGTCTATTAAGGAGGAAATGGCTCTTCTGTTAAAAAGATATGAAAGGTTGAGAATGAAGTACAAAAGAAACAAGAGAAACAGATCAGGTCGAAGGAACTATAGATCAGATAGAGAAGAAAAGAGTTCAGACAATGATAAGAAAAAAGGATCAGACGAGGAATCATAAATCACCAATCAGACGAGGAGATAGTAGTCCTAAAACAGACAGAGGAGATATTTGTTATACATGCAACAAATCTGGTCACTATAGCTATGATTGTCCTCAACTCACTCCAAGAGAGAGAGAAGAAAAGAGGAAAAAGAGAGATAGAAGGTATGCTGATAAGAGAGCTCTTCTGGCTGAGAAAGAAGAAGTTCATGAAACATCATCATCCTCATCTGATTTTGGATCAGATGACGATATTTGTTTAATGGCAAAAGAGGTACATTACTATTCTTCAGATAATGATTGTGATACCTTATCTGAAACTGATCCAAGTCTTATTGATAAACTTTTGAAAGATTTGGAGAATGCTCTATCTGCTTATAAACAGATAGAGACTGAAAATTTTAATTTAAAGAATCAAATTACTGATCTAACTAAGGTCAATCAAACTAAGGAAAGTGAGAAACCAGAATGTACATTCAAGGGGGAATGTCAGACTGAGACAATCACTAATACCTTGTCTGATAAGACAAATAAGTTAGAACAGGAATTGAGTTCTTTGAAAATAAAATTTTCAAATATCTATTCTGAGAATGAGAGTTACAAGAAGACTAACAAAGAATTAAATCTGAAGTTAGGTCTTTTAAATAACACTCAGACCACAATAGGTAAAATCTTCAATACTTCACAAAAGTCTAGTGATAAAACTGGATTAGGTTTTGATAGGAGTAAGAAAAATGATCCAATAAAACCTAGAGTTTTTGTTAAAGCAACTAAACCAAAGATAGAAACTAGATTTAGTCCCTGGAAACCAAAGGAATTAATTACCTCATCTGATACTTCTGAAAAAGAAAAACAGGCGAGGAATGTAACTCCTAAGGTTAAACCTAAGACTAAGTCAAAGTCCTATCCTAGGTATAATGGCTTTGATGAAAGAAGCAAAACATATCCATTTTTACCAAGATTTAAGACAATCTCAAAAGATCAGTTAAATAAGATTGATCTAGAAAGTCTTATCTTAGTAGATAGATATGGATGTAAACTTCAATCTATGGTTTTAATGAACATTGATATCTTTGTCTGGATTCCTAAAAGTCAACTTAACATGAAAGGACCCAAAGTACAAAGGGTACCTAAGCAATAAATTTGTGATTGCAGGAAGATAAGAAGATAGTTGATAGAGGAGACATTCTTGAGGTCATCTGGGACATTGACAGTGGCTATTCCAAACATATGACCTATGAAAGACGACTTCTCTCTAACTATCAGACTATAGATGGATCAAGAGTAATGTTTGGAGATAACAACTATGGACTTACTAAAGGTGTAGGGACCCTGATGATAGGAGATATTCAAGTACATGAAGTCTACTACGTGGAAGGACTGAAGCACAATCTACTATCTGTTTCACAATTTTGTGATAAGGGGTTTTGTGTCAAATTTACTCATAATGCATGCTATGTATTAGATGGTATCAATGAAAATATTCTATTAGCTGGAGTCAGACAAGGTAACATTTATGTTGCAAATTTCAAAAGTTGTCCTAAAGATACTTGTCTTGTTGCTAAGAGTTCAAATGACTTAAGTTGGCTGTGGCACAGACGACTTGGTCACTTAAACTTCAAAACTCTTAACAAAATAGCAAAAAAATCTTTAGTTAAAGGACTCCCTGATAAAGTATTTTCAAAGAACCATGTGTGTGATTCTTATCAAAAAGAAAAACAGACTAAAGCTTCTTTTAAAACAATAAGTAGTCCTTCTTCAAAAAGAGTTCTGGAACTTCTTCACATGGATCTTTTTGGTCCAGTATCACCTCTCAGTTTTAGTGGAAGAAAATACACTTTGGTAATTGTTGATGATTTTCCAAGATTTACCTGGGTTATTTTCTTATACAAAAAGAATGAGATTGTGATTAAAATTCCAGAATTTCTTAAAAAGGTTCAAAATGAAAAAGGATTAAATATTGTTAAAATTAGAAGTGATAAAGGTACTGAATTCCTAAATAAGCTGATTACTAACTACTGCATTGAGAATGTCATAGCTCAGGAAACATCTGCAGCAAGGACCTCACAACAAAATGGAGTAGTTGAAAGGAGAAACAAAACCTTGAAAGAGGCAGCTAGAACAATGTTATCTGAGTACAATACTCCTCACAGGTTTTGGGCAGAAGTTGTTAATACAGCCTGCTATGTTCAAAATAGAAGTTTGATTGTTAAAGACAAATGTAAAACTCCCTATGAAATTTGGAAGGGAAGATTCCCAAAAATTTCATACTTTCATATATTTGGTTGTAAATATTTCATACACAACAATGGAAAATCTCAATTAAAAACTTTTGATGCCAAGATAGCAGATGGGATATTCTTGGGATACTCATCTGTATCAAAGACATATAGAGTTTTTAATAAGACAACCTTGTGTGTGGAATAAACACCCCATGTGGTATTTGATGAATCTTCTTTTGAGTATAATAAGACAGGTGACATCACAAAGATATCAGATGATCTGGATCAGATGACTATCAAGAGATCAACCATAAAATTCTGTAATCAAGAATCAGATTCAGATGAAGAGGAAAAATTAGACAGAGAGAAAGAACCTGAAAGATCTTCCTCACCAGTTGATCTACCAGATGATCAGACTACAAATCCATCAGATGATCAGGTAGAGTCATCAGAAGGTAACATAGAATCATCTGAAATAAATAATTCAGCCAAAACTTTATCCACTGTAAAAGATAAAGGTAAGAAAGTAATGTCATATCACCCAGCTGAACAAATAATTGGAGATTTAGACTCTGGTGTCTAGACGAGGACCCCACTAAATCAAGATTGTATATTCAGTTGCTATGTGTCGTTACTTGAACCTAAATCTATTACAGAAGCTCTAACTGATTCCAACTGGATTAATGTCATGCAAGAAGAACTAAATCAGTTTCAAAGACAAGATGTGTGGGATCTTGTTGAAAGGCCTCATCATCAAAAAGTCATTGGAACTAAATGGGTCTTTAAAAACAAAAGGGATGAAAATAATATTGTGGTAAGAAATAAGGCCAGACTAGTTGCTCAAGGTTATTCACAATCAGAGGGGATTGATTATGATGAAACCTTTGCACCAGTAGTTCGTCTGGAAGCCATAAGATTGTTTTTAGCCTATGCTGCTTTTAAAAGATTCATAGTTTTTCAAATGGATGTTAAGTCATCATTTCTCAATTTAATCCTAGCTGGGGAAGTTTATGTAGAGCAACCTCCTGGTTTTGTCAAAGGAGACAAGGTTTATAAACTAAGGAAAGCTCTATATGGACTTAAACAAGCACCAAGAGCTTGGTATGACACCTTGTCTGATTATTTAATTCAGAATGGATTTGTTAAAGGTAGAATTGATAGAACTCTCTTTAGAAAAGAATTTGGTTGTAATCTTTTATTAGTTCAGATTTATGTTGATGATATTATTTTTGGATCAACTAACATATCTTTGTGTGAAGAATTTAGTCATCTTATGAAAAGCAGATTTGAAATGTCCATGATGGGAGAGATGACTTATTTTCTTAGACTCCAAGTCAAACAGACAAAGAAAGGAATATTCATAAATCAAGCCAAATATACAAAAGATCTCATTGAAAAATTTGGAATAGGTACCAGCCGAGAAGCTAAGATACCTATGATGACAAACTTTTCAATGGATCCAGATGAGAAGGGAGAAGACACTGATCAAACTGAGTATAGAGGTCTAATTGGTTCTTTATTATATTTAACTGCTAGTAGACCTAATATTTCATTTGCAATTGGAGTCTGTGCTCGATTTCAAGCTAATCCTAAGAAAAGTCATCTTGAAGCAGCAAAGAAAATTCTTAAGTATCTGAAAGGAACAGTAAATGTTGGATTGTGGTATCAGACACCCAGTCCTACATACGAGATGAAAGCATGTAGATATCAGACACCACTTCATCCGAGATCATGTAGAGAAAGGTGACATCAGACTAGAGAAGATCTTGACTGATTTCCAAAGAACAGACATCTTGACAAAGCCACTGGTAGAAACAAGGTTTAAAGAACTATCTGTAGAATTAGGATTATTAGATACTTCTTTAGTGAATCTATAATTCTATGTTTTTCATTCTTTGCTTCTCTTAATATAGTTTACTATGTCTAGAAAGAATTATCAGACTAGATATGAGTCAAAGGACAATCAGATAGCTGATATCATTGATTTTTTTTTAAATCAAGAATCAAGGTGTTGGTCCCGGAATGTTGAGTTGAATAAAACCTCAAGTTAGCCTTCTAGAACAAAATCTAGAAAGGGGGGTTTGAATAGATTTTGTAGATTTTTCGAATCTCCCAAAATCAATTCAAAGAATCAGATTATCACAGTGGAATATAATTGTGAACTCAACTTTTAACAAGATCAAAAGCAATGCTGATATTCAGATTTTAGATAAGATTCTGAAATTTAATTCTTGAATTAACAAATTGTAACTTGAACAGAAATTAGAAGAAAGCAGTAAATAACAACAGATTTATAGTGGTTCGGATTATAACAATCCTACATCCACTCTCCTTCTCCAAACCTTGAAGAAGGGTCTTCACTAGCTGCTTACTTACTTACTGTACACACTTTACAAATTACAACTTGAACTTCAACTCTTCAAAAATCTAATCAACTTTCTGAAATCTAACTCTAAGAATAAGATGTGTTTTTGAAGATGTGAAGTGAAGTGTTCTATAAACACTTAGAAAATCTTTGAAATCTCTCTTGACAATACTTTGTGAAATCAATAGTGAATAGTGTGAAAAATCAAATTTGCATAAGTGTCTAGAAAAATAAAATCTAGTCCTATTTATAAGTCTGAAAAGACAGTTAGTTTGTTAGTTAGTTCTAAAAAACTGAAAACTGCTTAACAAACCTATTCTTGAAAACTGCTCTTGACCTTAGCTGATTCTTCCTACTCATCTGCAGCTGACTTGGTGAAGACTCGCCTTTCTTATTCTACTCAGCTTGTCTTGACCTCGTCTGAGCGTTTCATGATTGTCTCCTGCAGATGACTAGTTTTGAGCTTGTCTTCAGATGACTTGTAAACTTTGATCTCCAGCTAACTTAATCAGCTCTCGACCTAGTCTGATCAGCTTAGCATCGAACTCTGATCTGAGCTGTTTATCAACGTTGTCTGCTCCTCTGGATTGTTCCTTTTAACTCATCAAAACTCTACTTGATCTAACAATTTCCCCCTTTTTGATGATGTTAAAACTATAAAAGAAACATGCTTACAGCTGATGTTAGTCAAAGTTATTCAAGTCAATCAGATAAGCAAGTTAGAATTCATTCACACTATCAATTCAGATTAAAGCATTTTAATTCACAGTTAGAAAGTTTTGAAATAAAAATTCTTTAGTCATAAGAATTTTCAAAAGAACATAAATTTAAGTCTTAAGAAAAACAAAAAAAATTTAGACTTTGAGAAAAAATTTTGCAAATATTGAGTCTGAGA
Source organism: Paraleonurus japonicus (assembly GCA_030762865.1). Taxonomy (NCBI): domain Eukaryota; kingdom Viridiplantae; phylum Streptophyta; class Magnoliopsida; order Lamiales; family Lamiaceae; genus Paraleonurus; species Paraleonurus japonicus. The sequence continues at coordinate 31,777,099 of CM061057.1, forward strand.
TGATAAATTTTCTCAGATGTTTCACACTTAGAAAAAAAATTTAAAGTTCCTTAAAATAGTAAAGAAAACTTTTAAAATACACAAGTAAAACAGATAAGAACCAGTCATCTCATTCATATTCAGCTCATTTACAAATTTACATATGGAACAGATAAGAAGATAAAAGATAAGAAAATTTAAGCTTATCTAATCTGTCCATCTGTCTTTTTCTGGAAGCTGCATCCAATCAAATATTCGAGTTCTCAGCTCAGCAATTTCCTTTGGATTAGTCAACTTCATCTGATTTATACCATAGTTGATAGTTGACCTGATCCATTCCTTGTCTATTGAGCCATCATCTTTTAGCTTTATCGGAATGGATGAGTAATCTGGAGCGACCAAATCCACGCTGTACCATTCATCTCCTTCATCAAGAAGTTTCTGGTATAAACTTGGATTTTCCTTCTCCATCCAATCATGCCAAGCGATCGTTTCATTGTCTGATGACGCTCCAACTCCTTTGCAAATGTACCAGAAGAAGGTCCACTTGGCTTCATACTTCATGTACTCAGTTGCCCACGACGGACGTGCAATCATTTTCGGGAGGGCATCAGTCCTTTCCTCAGGTCTGATCCAAGCTGCCTCTGCTCCTCCTCCAGCAGATGGGACTACCCACTTCTTCTGGAATTTATCAAAAATGCGGTCAGCCTCCTTTGCCGACTTAATCTTCCTCCTGGCTTCCCTCCGGCCATAGTACACCTTTTCAGCCTTGATCCGTCGGTCCCTTTCTGCCTCTATCCTAAGCTGCTCAGCTGATTTTTCCAGTGGCCTCTTTCCAGCAGCTTTGGACATCAGGCTCTGCCTGATAGGCGACACGACCTTCTCTGCCTCCTTTTCCTTCTCTTTCTCCACCAGCACCAGCTCCTTCCCCTTTCCCTTCTCAGCTTCAGCTCTGGCTCTAGCCTCCTCCTTCCTTTCTCTGATCTTAGCCATATATCTTTCAGATTTCAGCTCAGCTTCTTTCTTTCTGGCCAGCTCATCTGCCCTGATTGCTTCCTCAATCTGATCAATTCTAAGTTTTAAGGCAGTGAGCTCATCTGATTGGCTAGCTGCTGAAAGTTTGATCTGGTTAAGCTCGGCTTTCACAATCTCCACATCTTCCCCCTTTTTAACATCATTAAGTAGCATAGCAAGCTGCTCCTTGATCATAGTAAAATAGGTGGAAGCTGAGGATTGATTAAGGAGGATCTCATCGGCCAGCAGTTGATTGTCACCTTGGGTCTGGATTCTTAGCTCTCCAACCTCCTTCTTCACTCATTCCAGCTCTTCTTTAACAGCCAGTTTAACAGTATTTGAAACAGAAGATAGAAGATTTACCTCAGATGCTTTTAGCATGTCTTCCATAGTTACACTGACAGAATCCACGATGTCTGCAGTCTTCATTGTGAGCATCTGAGTGAACTTATCCTCTACCCTCTTCTCCAGCTGATTTAGAATTGAAGAAAAGGTGGATCCTGGGCTGCTAGGAGGGACGACTGGTAGGGTTTCAGATAAGCCAAGGCGGCTTCGTAGGAAATTCAGGAGCTGCTCTTCTGATAGGATGACTGATAAGGATGAGACTCCAGCAGACTCCAAAACAACCTTCTCCCAGGAGATGAAGTTGTCCCAGCCTACTTCATCAGTGAACAGGCTCATCTCCTCCAGATCACTAGTCCGCAGATGATGGACCAGCCAGATCTCAATGAATTCCTTCATTACTTCAGGGTTAAACTGAAGTTCAGGAATTAACTCAGCTAATCTCCTTTTGGCATCTGATCGTAGGGAGAGCTCGAAGCTTCCTACAGAGCCATCAGGTCTGGGAGTGTGTATTGGACTGATTTGGGGTGATGGAGTGGGATATTTAGTGGAGAGGAAGTCAAGAAAATCGAACGGTTGAGTAGAAGTGGGAGGGATATCAGGTGTGGGGGATGAGATGGGATGTATTTCGGGTAAAGGAAATGAGGTGAGAGGTGTTTGTATTTGGATAATATCGGGAGTAGGCTATTTTAGAGGCTCAGAAGTACCAGCCTTGGATACTTCTTCATCGCCTAGGTGGGTGGGGGATTTATCAAAAGATGAGATGTTGGACGATGTACCTGGAGAGGCTTGCCTCTCGGCAGATGCGGTTCGCTCAGAGCTGGGATCTTCCAGCACCTTCGTCTCAGCATGTACCGATGTTGCTATTTGCAGTGTTACAGCCTCCTCTGGTAACAAACTAGCAGGAGTTGAGGAAGACTCCCCAACTGTATCAGCAGCCTTGACCAGCCTCCTTCTGGTCCTCCTCCGAAGTGGTTGAGCCACTTCCGTTTCCACCCCAGCTGCTTCCTCAGTTGGCTGATGATTGGAGTGTATAGGGTAAGAGTTATTAAGACCAATCAACAAAATATCGAACCCAAGGGAAAAAGTATGCACATGAGGTCCTAGAAATACAAGTTATTAGTGACTAGAGTTGCAACAATGGTTTGGTACAAAAACAACAAAAACACAAGCAAGAATACAAAACAACAAGGAGCAAGCAAATGATCGAACACTAAGAATGCGATAACAAAAACAACACTAAATGGTGGGATAGAGGTGCTAGGATTAACATCCATCAATGAATCATCAATTAACAAGCTACAATTGAATCAAATTGCCAATCAATTAAGATAGAAAGCATAAACCATCATGAAATTAATCACTTCATTAAAATCACAATGCCTAATGTGAGTATCCTTAGTCTTTCCCATCTCTCAATGTAGAAATCCCCAATTCATACAATCATGCAAAATTGAAACTCGATTAACACCTAATCACGTTAGCTCAACTCTCGCCTATTGCTAGGGTGATCAACCATTAATCAAAAGCAACAATTTTACACAAAGCACAATTAAGAATCACAATTAGGAAACAAACTAATGTGAGTATCCTTAGTGCAACTAATCTCTCGATTCGAAGCACCCAATCCACACATTCATACACAATTATCACCCGATTAATCTAGGATCACGTTAGCGCAACTCTCGTCTATAGCTAGGGTGATCGAACACTAATCTAAAGAGATAATTATGCATGAAGCACAAATGAGAATCACAATTAGTAAGCAATCTACTCAATTAATCTCCAATCATCAACAATTATAGCATCATCAATCAATTCATCATAAATTTCAATTAACCCAAGCACAAGAGATTTAGCCCATGGTGAAATCCATGGGAAGAAGATAGAATTGATCAAACACAAAGCAAGTCACAACAAATAAGAAATTAAAGAGACAAAAGAGGAAAAACATCACCAAATGATCTTCAATTAACCAAAATAGGAATGCTTGAGTCTTCAACAACAATCTCCAAATGAATTACAAGCTTGAATTGAATGAATTACAAGGATCAAATGCTAATCTATGTCTAATCTACCAACAATCAATTGAAATCTACTCCTAATTCTAACTTCTACTCTAATCTAAGATAGAAATTGGCTTGGGGCCTGAGAAATCGCCCCAAAACCGCTCTCAACCTGCTATTATGAACTCCTCCTCCGGTTCTACGAACCGCCCTGCTTTAAATACGAATTTTTGCAAAAACCTCCCCCTCGAGTCGAGGGTCAGGCCTCGACTCGAGGTCCCTGCTTTTTCACCTCCCTCGACTCGAGGGTCATGCCTCAGTCGAGACTGCTGCCATTTTCCGTTTTTATCCTTTTCGCATAGCCCTCGACTCGAGGCTCTTGCTCCTCGATCGAGCTCGAGTCCAGGGCATTTTCTCACACGGGGCTCGGCCCCGACCCCTCGCATTTTCGTCCCGGATGTCCGTCTCTTCATTCTAAGCCTAATGGTACTCTCGATTTGGCAAAAATCCACCGAATTACCTGCAAAATGGACGAAAAACATCAAAACCTCACAAATAATACTTTTTAGGCAAAAGAGTGATACTTTTCACATTTAGGCACAAAAACTAACACTTTAGCTCACTTTTTGCACTAAAAATAGCCCTAAAAACATGTATCAATTCACTCCAATCATCCCCCCAAACTTGAATTGTTGCTCGTCCTCGAGCAATGTAGAAACTAAGAACAAAGGAGTGAATTGATTGCAATTATGTCACATGGCACCATAGACGAAAAATAAGACAATTGAACTCATCATGATCACTTGTGTCAATGCAGCTCTCTTCTAGCAATCAAGACAAATCATGCTCAAATAAATGCTCAATCAAATACTCAACACATTGCTCCTTCCATGGAGTGTTTCACTCTTCACTCAAGTGTATCAAGGTTTAAAGCACTCAATCATCAATTCACAAATAAGTACACCATATGCTTGCCACAAGACTTAATCTCAATCAAAATCATTTGTGATCAATCAAGAATCAAAGAGGTCTTTATTCTAGGTTGTAATGTAGGCTCTTTGGAAAGGTGAGATATTTATGGATAAGAGTGACTAAGTAGTAGAGACTTGAATGAAAGCTAATCAATACAATGCACATCTCTTCACTTTCATCTAGCACACTCTTACTATTGAACTTCAATAATCAATCCACCATTCACTTGAGCTTTCTCTTTTTAAGCTCACAAATTGAATCTTTCTTTTCATGCACTTTCTTTACAATTCAATCTTTCTTCACAACCTTTCTTTTCTTTTATCTCTTAACACATCATCACTTTGCTCATCATCTTCTCACACTTAGCAATCAAATCACCATCATTAGCCAACATTCAAGCTCAACTAAGCATAGGACAAGAAGGGCTCATCAAAATAGGCTAAATGGTTTCAATTTCACTTGGCTTGCCAAAGAATAAGAATAATAAGGCTCAACATGGCTCACTAAGGAAATCAAATGTATTTGGTAGGAAAGAATTTGGCAAAGTAACTCAACATATCAAACATGGCCTCTTATCATTTTCAAGACATCTTACAAAGATCAATATCAACAAGTCTAATGGCAAGTTCTAGCATACAACTCATGAATGATGCACTCACAAAGGATGATATCAACCGTATAAGATGTACGATTATTAAGGCACAAAAGCTCACGGGCTTAAATTGAGCAATGAATCAAGCATCTTCAATCACATTCATCTTCACATAATTAATCAAGCAAGCTAGCTTCAAGCAACATATCAACTCATGATCAAATCAAATTTCAATATATCTTGCAAATCAAACATAAGTGCTCATGTACATAAATCCAAGCATACTCACTATATCAAGAATGATTCTAAAAGATATGCAATAAGTTCACAATGAAGCTCATGATGAATTAATCAATGCAAGAATACATGCAAGAAATTCAAGATACCAATATAGCATAATCATCAATAAGCACTAAGCTCAACAAATCCCAAAATCATATAAGATCACAAAGATAGGCAAAAAGAGAAAAACACCTCCCCCAAACTTAGACAAGTCTAAGTTTGAAAGGAAGTGTTGTACCATAAAGCCTTTAAATTCCATTTTCCTTTAAGCATGTAGGGATCATCAAGCTTCCTAGCTCTTTCCTTCTTGACCTTGCATTTCCTTGCACTTCCAATCTTTTCCCATCCATGTAGTGAGTGTACCTACAATTGGGCAAAAATAATCATCAAATAATCATCACTAAGAGATGCATTTATCGCCAAAATGACACACACCCCCAAACTTGAATGAAGTCATGCATTCAAGTTTGGCTCCAAATATATGCAACTCATAATGATATCAACAATTAAGCACAACAATATACGAATTTCAAAGCATAGAGCATCATGTACCAAGAATAAGCAATTAAGTAGCAAGCCAAATCTCCTATAGAAACAAAAACACTAATCTACCAAAAGAACACAAAAAGAACAAATAAAAAGGATGGGTTGCCTCCCATCAAGCGCTATTTTTATTGTCCTATGCCGGACTTATTCTTTCACTTCCATCTTCCTTCATCGAAATGGCCAAGGATAGTGATCCTCCTTGCCATTGTATCTCAACCTCTGAGCTTGAAATTTTGGATGTTCATATGTAGGATAGACCCATCATCCACATCCTTGCACTTTGATGATGGTTGTCCTCCTTGCTTCCTCACCAACATCCTTCTCCCTTTCTTTTCTCCAAGGTTGCCCAAGCACTTCTTTAATTCTTTCCTATAATCAAAGTTCTCAAGAGGTAAAATCAAATCATTAGAAGCATCAATTTCAATTAAATCACAAATTGAAGAGTTAGAAGGTATAGAAATGCTCATTTCAATCTTCAATTCCTTATTTGGTGCTTCTAGATTTGTTTGTTCATTATTGCTCATGTCCATCAATGGACATTCCTCTTCATCACTCTTGATAAGGAAAACTTCCTTTTCATCCTCATAGCTTGGACCCTCTACCACATCTTCTTCAATTGTATTTTCTTCCTCCCCTTCTTCTTGATTCTCCATGATGGTCATGTTCTTTACTTGGCGTAGGAAATTTTTGACTTGACACTTTATAAACATGAAGTGGACTTCGGTGATCTCCATAGTCCCCTCGATCCATGAATTGACCATTGCTTTAGTCTCATAGATTTCCTCATACAAGGGAAGCATTTCATCACACCTAGTGTCATTTTCCTCAATTCTTTCCAACAATACTCCAAGCATCTCTTGCAAGTTAGCTCTCACACCATGGAGTCCCCATTCTTCAAATTTAGGAGAAGCTTGTGGCATTGGATAGTCATTCTCATAGCTCCTCCTATCATCATAATAATCTTCCTCTTCCAATGCCCCTTGAAATTCGACTCCACAATATTGATTGCATGCTTGATCATAAGGCTCATAGTATGGGAACATCTCTTGAGGTGGGGGAGAAATTTCTTCACTCATCCAATCTTTGGATGGAACTTGTTGCCATTGAGAATTATCTTCATAGTTCCTCCAATCATTGTAGCTCAATTCTTCAAAATGTGGAGAATACACCCTACTATCTTGATAATATTCTTGATTCCACAAGTATAAGTTGTATCCTTCCATCTAGACAAGATAGCAAAGTATCAAATTCCAACAAAAATAACAAAACAAACACAAAGGCAACAAGTAGTCACTTCAAACAATTCCTAAGTCTCACTTAAGGCGCAAAAACTAATTCCCCGGCAACGGCGCCATTTGATTGGAGTGTATAGGGTAAGAGTTATTAAGACCAATCAACAAAATATCGAACCCAAGGGAAAAAGTATGCACATGAGGTCCTAGAAATACAAGTTATTAGTGACTAGAGTTGCAACAATGGTTTGGTACAAAAACAACAAAAACACAAGCAAGAATACAAAACAACAAGGAGCAAGCAAATGATCGAACACTAAGAATGCGATAACAAAAACAACACTAAATGGTGGGATAGAGGTGCTAGGATTAACATCCATCAATGAATCATCAATTAACAAGCTACAATTGAATCAAATTGCCAATCAATTAAGATAGAAAGCATAAACCATCATGAAATTAATCACTTCATTAAAATCACAATGCCTAATGTGAGTATCCTTAGTCTTTCCCATCTCTCAATGTAGAAATCCCCAATTCATACAATCATGCAAAATTGAAACTCGATTAACACCTAATCACGTTAGCTCAACTCTCGCCTATTGCTAGGGTGATCAACCATTAATCAAAAGCAACAATTTTACACAAAGCACAATTAAGAATCACAATTAGGAAACAAACTAATGTGAGTATCCTTAGTGCAACTAATCTCTCGATTCCGAAGCACCCAATCCACACATTCATACACAATTATCACCCGATTAATCTAGGATCACGTTAGCGCAACTCTCGTCTATAGCTAGGGTGATCGAACACTAATCTAAAGAGATAATTATGCATGAAGCACAAATGAGAATCACAATTAGTAAGCAATCTACTCAATTAATCTCCAATCATCAACAATTATAGCATCATCAATCAATTCATCATAAATTTCAATTAACCCAAGCACAAGAGATTTAGCCCATGGTGAAATCCATGGGAAGAAGATAGAATTGATCAAACACAAAGCAAGTCACAACAAATAAGAAATTAAAGAGACAAAAGAGGAAAAACATCACCAAATGATCTTCAATTAACCAAAATAGGAATGCTTGAGTCTTCAACAACAATCTCCAAATGAATTACAAGCTTGAATTGAATGAATTACAAGGATCAAATGCTAATCTATGTCTAATCTACCAACAATCAATTGAAATCTACTCCTAATTCTAACTTCTACTCTAATCTAAGATAGAAATTGGCTTGGGGCCTGAGAAATCGCCCCAAAACCGCTCTCAACTGCTATTATGAACTCCTCCTCCAGTTCTCTGAACTGCCCTGCTTTAAATACGAATTTTTGCAAAAACCTCCCCCTCGAGTCGAGGGTCAGGCCTCGACTCGAGGTCCCTGCCTTTTTCACCTCCCTCGACTCGAGGGTCATGCCTCGAGTCGAGACTGCTGCCATTTTCCGTTTTTTATCCTTTTCTGCATAGCCCTCGACTCGAGGCTCTTGCTCCTCGGTCAGAGCTCGAGTCCAGGGCATTTTTCTCACACGGGGCTTCGGCCCCGACCCCTGTTTTCGTCCCGGATGTCCGTCTCTTCATTCTAAGCCTAATGGTACTCTCGATTTGGCAAAAATCCACCGAATTACCTGCAAAATGGACGAAAAACATCAAAACCTCACAAATAATACTTTTTAGGCAAAAGAGTGATACTTTTCACATTTAGGCACAAAAACTAACACTTTAGCTCACTTTTTGCACTAAAAATAGCCCTAAAAACATGTATCAATTCACTCCAATCAGCTGAGCAGCTGGTGCCTCTTCCCTGGCTGCTGGGATCTCAGCTTCTGGTACCTCTACTTCTCGTACCTCAGCTGGCTGTCTCTGTACCCCAGTTGCTGCCAATTCAAGTCTCTGGGCCTGTGCCTCATCTGATTCATCGTCTGAATCCGGCAGTCCACCCAATCTCTCATTTTTTGTAAGCAAACCCTTTTGCTTAGAAAATTTCTTCTTTTCTTCCCTCGTCTGGACCCTCTTATTCAGTCCATCCATCAGTACTGTGATCTTATTAAACAGACTCACAGTAGACTGAGGAACCCAATCTCCAATAGTAGGGTTAAAAACCAACCTTGCCTGCTCTTCCTTTAACCTCCTAAATAGCAATTCTACCCAATCAACCCTTACACCATCAACTATAGCTCTCATACAACACAGCCTAGACTTAGTAACCCCGTCATGTGAACTCTGATCACCCAGAATTGATTTAGTTACTATAGTCATCAACATCCTATATTTCCTTCTCAACATGTGCTTTTTCAAATCCCTCCTTGTTCCCCTATATGTAACCCTGGCGAACAAATCAAAAGATTGTTCCCATTCCTCTTCCTTATATACTAATGGATTCACACCCTCAGCCGATGTATCCAATGTCCTAGCCACATTTTCTTTAGTATACTCCAACCTAGTCCCCTCTACAGTAGTACTAAACCCGTCATCAGAAAACTCACAGTTTACCAGAAATTCTGCTCCTATGAAGTCCATTGTTTTGCTTTCTGCGGATTTGAGTGAACAGAACCCTCGTAGTCTTGATACTTCCAACAGCCTTAAAATTTCGCTGGATTCCCTGTCCTGAGTGGTTTCAAAGTCGACGTACATCTCGGCTTTGAGTTTATTTTTAACTGCTTCAGTATTCATTTTGAAATTTGAGACTGATGCAGTTATATAAGTGGGAGGTCTAGAAGGTTGGGATGAAGAAGAAGCCATTTGAATAATTTTTTGTAAGAAAGGGTTTTTACAGAGGTTTTTGATAAGTTGAAATGTGAAAGTGAAAAATTTTAATGAAGAAGGTAAGATTTTAAACTTAGAGGAGAGAGAGGGAAAGTTTGGGAATGCAAAACGTGGCACGATCTCAGAGTTTTTATTTTAAACCGTTGATTTTAGGAGCCGCGTGTAAAACATCGACGGTTTAGCGAGAAAAACGATTGAAATTCAGGCGCGTGGCCTTTACGTGTCTTGAATTGTGTAAAAAATAATCGTTTATCCTACGGATTAGACGGCTAATAGACTTACTTTATCAGAAGTAATTAGTATACCTGACGTAAGCAATGAGGTGCCTTACTTAATACTCAGGTATTCTATTTCAGACTTGGTAAAATCAGACTTGATCAAATTGATCCTATCTGATATTTTTCAAAAACTCTCTCCTAGTCTGATTTTTGAAAGCCACAAAAATTTAAAACTTACAAAGTATTTTCAGCTTGGTTACAAAGTTCAAATTACTTGAAATACATACACTTAAGGACTTTATTTGAAAACAAAGATTTTGAGAAGAACAAAGATGAAGGTTTTCTGAATGAAGAGATTTATGAGACTAATCTGATATACCTGTTCCTGCAAACAAACTCATCAAAACTTATTAGTAACTGAGGTAGATCAGATAGGGTGCAAATAGTCATTTGTTTTTCAGAAAATCAGCTGACTATTGTGCCCTAGTCTGATTTACCATATGTCAGATAAGGTCAATATGGCTAATCCTTGATTCTTGATTCCTAAACAGGAGATCAATGATATCAGCTACCTGATTGTCCTTTGACTCAGATCTAGTCTGATAATTTTTTCTAGACATAATAAACTAAATCGAGAGAGACAAGAATTAAAAAACAGAATTAGAGATTTACTAACGAAGCATCTAATAATCCTAATTCTACTGATAATTCTTTAAACCTCGTCTCTGCCAGTGGTTTTATCAAAATGTCTGCTCTTTGAAAGTCAGTCAAGATCTTCTCAAGTCTGATATCTCCTTTCTCTACATGGTCTCGGATGAAGTGGTGTCTGATATCTACATGCTTGCATCTTGTATGAAGAACTGGGTTCTGAGTAATAGCTATGGCACTATTACTATCACAAAAGATAGGTACATCTTTCGCGATAATATTATAGTCCCTTAACTGTTGACTTATCCAGATCAGCTGTGAACAACAACTTCCAGCTGCCATATACTCAGCTTCAGTTGTGGAAGTAGCTACAGAGGTTTGTTTCTTAAACAACCATGAAATCAGCTTACTTCCAAGAAATTGGCAAGTACCAGATGTAGATTTTCTATCTATCTTACACCCACCAAAATCTGAATCTGAGTATCCAGACAGCTCAAAGTTGTCATCAGCTGGATACCACAATCCAACATTTACTGTTCCTTTCAAATACTTGAGGATTTTCTTTGCTGCTTCAAGATGGCTTTTCTTAGGATTAGCTTGAAATCGAGCACAAACTCCAACTGCAAAAGAAATATCAGGTCTACTAGCAGTTAAATATAATAAGGAACCAATAAGACCTCGATACACAGTTTGATCAGTGTCTTCTCCCTTCTCATCTGGATCCATTGAAAAATTTGTCATCATAGGTATCTTAGCTTCTCGGCTGGTACCTATTCCATATTTTTCAATAAGATCTTTTGTATATTTGGCTTGGTTGATGAATATTCCCTTCTTTGTCTGCTTGACTTGAAGTCCAAGAAAATATGTCATTTCTCCCATCATGGACATTTCAAATCTGCTTTTCATAAGACTACTAAATTCTTCACATAAAGATATGTTAGTTGATCCAAAAATTATATCATCAACATAAATTTGAACTAACAAAAGATCACAACCAAACTCTTTTCTAAAGAGAGTTCTATCAATTCTACCTTTAACAAAACCATTTTGAATTAAATAATCAGACAAAGTGTCATACCAAGCTCTTGGTGCTTGGTTAAGTCCATATAGAGCTTTCCTTAGTTTATAAACTTTGTTTCCTTTGACAAAACCAGGAGGTTGCTCTACATAAACTTCCTCAGCTAAGATTCCATTTAAGAAAGTTGACTTAACATCCATTTGAAAAACTATGAATCTTTTAAAAGCAGCATAGACTAAAAACAATCTTATGGCTTCCAGACGAGCTACTGGTGCAAAGGTTTCATCATAATCAATACCCTCTGATTGTGAATAACCTTGAGCAACTAGTCTGGCCTTATTTCTAACCACAAAACTGTTTTCATCCCTCTTGTTTTTGAAGACCCATTTAGTTCCAATGACTTTTTGATGATGAGACCTTTCAACAAGCTCCCACACATCTTGTCTTTGAAACTGATTTAGTTCTTCTTGCATGGCATTAATCCAGTTGGAATCAGTTAAAGCTTCTGTAATTGATTTAGGTTCAAGTAATGACACATAGCAACTGAACATACAATCTTGATTTAGTTGGGTCCTCGTCTGGACACCAGAGTCTAAATCTCCAATTATCTGCTCAGCTGGGTGATATGACATTACTTTCTTACCTTTATCTTTTACAGTAGATGATATCTTGTCTGAATTATTTATTTCAGATGATTCTATGTTACCTTCTGATAATTCTACCTGATCAGCTGATGTGTTGTTGGTCGTCTGATCAGCTGATGTGTCATTGGTCGTCTGATCAGTTGGTGTGTCATTGGTCGTCTGATCAGTTGGTAGATCAGCTGTTGAGGAAGTTCTTTCAGGTTCTTTTCCTTTGTCTGATTCTTCCTCTTCATCTGAATCTGATTCTTGATTGTAGAATTTTATGGTTGATCCTTTGATAGTTATCTGATTCAGATTATCTGATATCTTTGTGATGTCCCTTGTCTTATCAAACTCAAAAGAAGATTCATCAAATACCACATGGGGTGTTTCTTCTACACACAAGGTTGTCTTATTAAAAACTCTATATGCCTTTGATATAGATGAGTATCCTAAGAATATCTCATCTGCTATCTTGGCATCAAAGGTTTTTAATTGAGATTTCCCATTATTGTGTATGAAACATTTACAACCAAATATATGAAAATATGAAATTTTGGGAGATCTTCCCTTCCAAATTTCATAGGGAGTTTTACACTTATCCTTGACAATCAGACTCCTATTTTGAACATAGCAGGCTGTATTCACTGCTTCTGCCCAAAACCTATGAGGAGTGTTGAATTCAGATAGCATTGTTCTAGCTGCCTCTTTCAAAGTCCTGTTTCTTCTCTCAACAACTCCATTTTGTTGTGGAGTCCTTGCTGCAGATGTTTCCTGAGCTATGCCATTCTCAATGCAGTAATTAGAAATCAATTTATTTAGAAATTCAGTACCTTTATCACTTCTAATTTTAACAATATTTAATCCATTTTCATTTTGAATCTTTTTAAGAAATTCTGGAATCTTAGTCATAGTCTCATTCTTTTTGTACAAGAAAATAACCCAAGTAAATCTTGAAAAATCATCAACAATTACTAAGGTGTATTTTCTTCCACTAAAGCTGAGAGGAGTTACTAGACCAAACAGATCCATAAAGAAGTTCCAGAATCCTTTCTGAAGAAGGATTACTTATTGTTTTAAAAGAAGCTTTGGTCTGTTTTCCTTTTTGACAAGAAACGCATACATGGTTCTTTGAAAATACTTTATCAGGAGTCCTTTAACTAAAGATTTCCTTGCTATTTTGTTAAGAGTTTTGAAGTTTAAGTGACCAAGTCGTCTGTGCCACAACCAACTTAAGTCATCTGAACTCTTAGCAACAAGACAAGTATCTTTAGGACAGCTTTTGAAGTTGGCAACATAGATGTTACCTTGTCTTACTCCGGCCAATAGAATATTTTCATTGATACCATCTAAAACATAGCATGCATTATGAGTAAATCTAACACAAAACCCTTTATCACAAAATTGTGAAACAGATAGTAGGTTGTGCTTCAATCCTTCCACGTAGTAAACTTCTTGAACATGAACATCTCTAATCATTAGTGTTCCTACACCTTTAGTAAGTCCATAGTTGTTGTCTCCAAACATCACTCTTGGTCCATCAATGGTTTGATAGTTAGAGAGAAGTCGTCTTTCATAGGTCATGTGCTTGGAACAGCCACTATCAATGTACCAGATGACCTCAAGAATGTCTCCTCTATCAACTATCTTTTTATCTTCCTGCAATCACAAATTTATTGCTTAGGTACCCTTTGTATTTTGGGTCCTTTCATGTTAAGTTGACTCTTAGGAATCCAGATAAAAATATCAATGTTCCTTAAAACCATAGATTGAAGCTAACATCCATATCTATCTACTAAGATAAGACTTTCAAGATCAATCTGATTCAGTTGATCTTTTGAAATTGTCTTGAATTTTGGTAAGAATGGATAAGATCTGCTTCTTCCATCAAAGCTATTATACCTAGGATAGATCTTTGATTTAGTCTTAGGTTTAGCCTTAGGAGTTATTTTTCTCGTCTGATTTTTCTTTTCAGAAGTATCAGATGAGGTAATTAATTCCTTTGGTTTCCAGGGACTGAATAAAGTTTCTACCTTAGGTTTAGTTGCTTTCACAAAGGCTCTAGGTTTTATAGGATCATTCTTCTTATTCCTATCAAAACCTAATCCAGTTTTATCACTAGACTTTTAAGATGAATTGAAGATTTTATCTATGGTGGTTTGAGAATTATTCATAAGTCCTAACTTGAGATTTAATTCTCTGTTAGTCCTTTTATAATTCTCATTCTCAGAATAGATGTTTGAAAATTTTATTTTTAAAGAACTCAATTCCTGTTCTAACTTATTTGTCTTATCAGACAAAGTACTGGTGATCATCTCAATCTGACATTCCCCCTTGAATGTACAGTCTGGTTTCTCACTTTTCTTAGTCTGATTGACCTTAGTTAGATCAGAAATTTGATCTTTTAAATTAAGATTTTCAGTCTCTATCTGTTTATAAGCAGATAGAGCAGTCTCCAAATCTTTCAAAAGTTTATCAATAAGACTGGGATCAGTTTCAGATAAGGTGTCACAGTCATTATCTGATGATGAATAGTAATGTACCTCTTTAGCCATTAGACATATGTCATCATCTGACCCAAAATCAGATGAAGATGAGGATGATGATGTTTCACGAGCTTCTTCTTTCTCAGTTAGTAGAGCTCTCTGGTCAACATATCTTCTATCTCTTTTCTTCCTCTTTTCTTCTCTCTCTCTGGGAGTGAGTTGAGGACAATCATAGCTGTAGTGACCAGGTTTGCTGCATGTATAGCATATATCTCCTCTGTCTGTTTTTGGACTACTATCTCCTCGTCTGATAGGTGACCTATGACTTCTTGACTGATCCTTCTTTTTATCATTATCTGAACTCTTTTCATCCCTGTCTGATCTATAGTTCCTTCGATCTAATCTGTCTCTTTTGTTTCTTCTGTATTTCATCTTCAGTCTTTCATACCTTTTCAACAAAAGAGCCATTTCTTCTTTTACAGACAAATCAGATGCTTTAGAGATCTTTTCATATTCATCCTGATAAACAAATGCTACAGTTTTTCCATATGTAGATGACTCTGCCTCATCTTCTTCATCTTCAATGTGAATGTCATATTCCAGTGCTTTAAGATAAGAAAAGAGAGTATGATGTGATATTGATGACAAATTATGTGTTGCCTTGAGAATATTAGCTTTCTCTCTCCATCTTTTGCTCAAAGATCTGAGTACTTTGTTGTTAATTTCTTTCTCAATGTAAGTCTTGCCCAAATCGGCTGCTTTGTTCACAAGATTAGTAAGTCTCACGTCTAGTTGATCTACAGTTTCACCATCCTTCATTTTGAATGTGTCAAATGCATGTGGAACAGACTGAAGCTTATTTTCTTTGACCTGTTCATATCCTTCACAAATTCCAGCAAGAGTCTCCCACATTTCTTTGGCAGTCTTGCATCTTTTAACCTTTTCAATCCAATCCTTACTTAGAGTCTCAATGATCTCAGTTCGAGCTACTTGATCAAGATTATGGACCTTTCTTTCATCATTTGTTAACTCAGAGCTCTTCTTTTCTTGTTTGGTCCTGGATTCAGCTGACTCAGCTCCAGTGCTGGTTCCTCCATGATAGAATTTTATAGGTCCCTCTTCAAGAACCTCTTCCATCCTATCATGAATGGCTTTTAGGTGATTCTCCACCCTAAATTTCCAGTAATCATAATCTTCAATAGAGAATTCAGGAAGATTTCTTGACTTCTTGTTTTTCCCTGATGACATGATGAAACAAAGGAACAAAATACTCCACAAACTAATTAGTAGCACTGTTAGTAAAAGAAGAAAATGAAGAAAATCAAGATAATTTCAGTATCTTATTCAAGACCTAAAATCAATATCAGAACAGCTTAACACTACTCTGATACCACTTGTTGGTCCCGGAATGTTGAGTTGAATAAAACCTCAAGTTAGCCTTCTAGAACAAAATCTAGAAAGGGGGGTTTGAATAGATTTTGTAGATTTTTCGAATCTCCCAAAATCAATTCAAAGAATCAGATTATCACAGCGGAATATAATTGTGAACTCAACTTTTAACAAGATCAAAAGCAATGCTGATATTCAGATTTTAGATATGATTCTGAAATTTAATTCTTGAATTAACAAATTGTAACTTGAACAGAAATTAGAAGAAAGCAGTAAATAACAACAGATTTATAGTGGTTCGGATTATAACAATCCTACATCCACTCTCCTTCTCCAAACCTTGAAGAAGGGTCTTCACTAGCTGCTTACTTACTTACTGTACACACTTTACAAATTACAACTTGATCTTCAACTCTTCAAAAATCTAATCAACTTTCTGAAATCTAACTCTAAGAATAAGATGTGTTTTTGAAGATGTGAAGTGAAGTGTTCTATAAACACTTAGAAAATCTTTGAAATCTCTCTTGACAATACTTTATGAAATCAATAGTGAATAGTGTGAAAAATCAAATTTGCATAAGTGTCTAGAAAAATAAAATCTAGTCCTATTTATAAGTCTGAAAAGACAGTTAGTTTGTTAGTTAGTTCTAACAAACTGAAAACTGCTTAACAAACCTATTCTTGAAAACGGCTCTTGACCTTAGCTGATTCTTCCTACTCATCTGCAACTGACTTGGTGAAGACTCGCCTTTCTTATTCTACTCAGCTTATCTTGACCTCGTCTGAGCTTTTCATGATTGTCTCCTGCAGATGACTAGTTTTGAGCTTGTCTTCAGATGACTTGTAAACTTTGATCTCCAGCTAACTTAATCAGCTCTCGACCTAGTCTGATCAGCTTAGCATCGAACTCTGATCTGAGCTGTTTATCAACGTTGTCTGCTCCTCTGGATTGTTCCTTTTAACTCATCAAAACTCTACTTGATCTAACAATTTCCCCCTTTTTGATGATGTTAAAACTATAAAAGAAACATGCTTACAGCTGATGTTAGTCAAAGTTATTCAAGTCAATCAGATAAGCAAGTTAGAATTCATTCACACTATCAATTCAGATTAAAGCATTTTAATTCACACTTAGAAAGTTTTGAAATAAAAATTCTTTAGTCATAAGAATTTTCAAAAGAACATAAATTTAAGTCTTAAGAAAAACAAAAAAAAATTAGACTTTGAGAAAAAATTTTGCAAATATTGAGTCTGAGATGATAAATTTTCTCAGATGTTTCACACTTAGAAATAAAATTTAAAGTTCCTTAAAATAGTAAAGAAAACTTTTAAAATACACAAGTAAAACAGATAAGAACCAGTCATCTCATTCATATTCAGCTCATTTACAAATTTACATATGGAACAGATAAGAAGATAAAAGATAAGAAAATTTAAGCTTATCTAATCTGTTCATCTGTCTTTTTATGGAAGCTGCATCCAATCAAATATTCGAGTTCTCAGCTCAGCAATTTCCTTTGGATCAGTCAACTTCATCTGATTTATACCATAGTTGATAGTTGACCTGATCCATTCCTTGTCTATTGAGCCATCATCTTTTAGCTTTATCGGAATGGATGAGTAATCTGGAGCGACCAAATCCACGTTGTACCATTCATCTCCTTCATCAAGAAGTTTCTGGTATAAACTTGGATTTTCCTTCTCCATCCAATCATGCCAAGCGATCGTTTCATTGTCTGATGACGCTCCAACTCCTTTGCAAATGTACCAGAAGAAGGTCCACTTGGCTTCATACTTCATGTACTCAGCTGCCCACGACGGATGTGCAATCATTTTCGGGAGGGCATCAGTCCTTTCCTCAGGTCTGATCCAAGCTGCCTCTGCTCCTCCTCCAGCAGATGGGACTACCCACTTCTTCTGGAATTTATCAAAAATGCGGCCAGCCTCCTTTGCCGACTTAATCTTCCTCCTGGCTTCCCTCCGGCCATAGTACACCTTTTCAGCCTTGATCCGTTCGGTCCCTTTCTGCCTCTATCCTAAGCTGCTCAGCTGATTTTTCCAGTGGCCTCTTTCCAGCAGCTTTGGACATCAGGCTCTGCTGAGGGCTGAGGGCTGGATACCTACCTCAATAGTCAGTCTATTCAACAAAATAAATGTTTTGATTGAAGGGTTGAATAGAGAGGCTGACTGGAGGGTGGGTACAAAGAAGTACTCCAAGCAGAAGGGAATCCTCACTAAGGATGATAGGCTTGGAGGAAACCCAAACTTAGACGATGAGTCTGATGTGGCCAAAATTCAGAGGCAGGAAGCAGCAGCTACAGAAGCTAGAAGACCAGCAGCTGAACCAGAGGCAGCTCCTCCAGCCGAGGTAGAAGCTGTGGAACCCGAGGAAGAAACAGCTGGGGCAGAAACTCAAGAGGAAGCAGTTGGGCTTCTAAATCAAGAAACAGCTGCTGCAGTTCCTAGGGTCTCTCAGAGGAGAAAGAAGAGACGGCTGGTGAAAGCCACAGAGAAGAGGAAAGGGTAGAGCTTGTCTACTGCATCTGCCAAAATAGCCTCAGAAGAAGAGGAGGAAGAGGAAGCTGATATTCCACTGGTAAGGAGGCCCAGACAAGCAACTCAAAGCTCTGAAGGCTCCACCAAATCTGGAGGGTCTGAGCAGCAGATGGAGCTGACAACTTTGCTACCAGAGGAGGTACCTGTACTTCTAATAGCAGCTGAGGTTGGTCAGCTGGCGGTTCCTCCCTCTCCAACCAAGGAAGTTGTTCTTCCCCCAATCCCTGAGTCAGGTACAAGTCTATCTTCATCTCCTTCTTTGTCACCTGCACCTGGTAATGAAGAAGTGCCTCAGGCTGGCACTTCTGAGCCTCAAATTCAGCCTGTGATCCCAGCTGTCCAAATAGGCAATGAAGAGGTATCCCAGGCTGGTACCTCAGAGCCTCTACAACAGCCTACTCCCCCAACAATCCAAACTCAAACCCCAAGAAACTGAACACATCTCATCTCAACCACCAACACCCCTCTTACAAACCTCATCTCCCATTCCCACCCCCACTATACAAACTCAACCATCACCTCCCCCTTCAACTGAACCAACTCCTCTCCCAACAGTCCAAGCCTCAACTGTTCCCATAATATCTTACTCCTCTCTCCCAGCCATCCAAACACATCCTATCCCTCTCCCACCTACTCAGAAAGAACCTACCCCTTCTTCGTCCGATTCCTCATCTGAGGAAGACGACAGTGACCTAAGCCCTGCCTCCGCCATCTCCTCAATCCTCAGCCTTGTAGAGAAAAAGATCAATGCAACTTTCAGAAGAAAAATGAAGAGGAGGACAAGGAGGATGGTAGAAGCAGTAACTGACACAATGCTAGCCAGCATGAGAGAAGTGGAGGTAACTCTGTCTGATAAAATCATATCTGTCACTAACTCTGTGCTGGCTGACAAAGTGAAAGCGATGGAGGAGGAGCTAAGGGGACTGAAGGAAGAAGTGAAAGGGTATAATCAGATGGTGGTGAACGAACTGTCTATAGATCAGTCAGACTTCAGAGTCAAGTACAATGATCTTGATGCAAAATTGACACACTTGGCTGCTGAAGTTAAAAAGGGGGAAAAAGATGAGTCTGAAAAGAGACAAGCCCTCACAGCTGTGGTCGAGGAGACCAGAAAAGAAGTGGGCACTAAGGCCAACATAGCTGATCTGGAGGCAGCTAAGGAAGACTTGAGACTCAAGTCTGATGAGCTAGCTGCTCTCCAGCTGAGGGTAAGTCAATTAGAGGAGGCGCTGAAGGAGGATGAGGAGAAGAGAAAGAAAGAGGAGGAGGAGAAGACTGAAAGTTTGTTTGCTAAGCTTAAAGAATCTGAATCTGAAGAAGCCAAGGGCAAGGGCAAGGGCAAGGAAGTAGCAGTTATGGAGCCCAGAGCTGCTGCTAAAGGAAAAGGAAAGAGGGAGGCGGATTATTCAAATCTTTCTGTAGAACAGATCAAGAGGATAAAGAGAGAGAAGGAGTTCTACGGGAAGAAGGAGAAGAGGAGAGTAAGGAAAGAAAAGGGAGCTGATGTCTTCTGGAGTAGCACTGAGCGAAAATGGATGGTCAAAGACTCAGGTGGTGCTAACTTCAGACCATTTCACCCAACAAATGCTCCGCCAAAGCTGGGTTGTGGCAAGTATGAAGAGGAGTACAGGAAAAAGAATCTGGAGGGAATGTGGATGTACTATTGGTACATTCTCAAAGCTCCAGGATCAACTCAGCAAGATCCAGACTTAGCCTGACATGAGTGGATAGAGAAGATTGACAAAGACTTCTATCATCGGCTGCTGGAAGAAGCAGATGTAGAATTCAATGTTAATCTGATCGCTCCAGCTTTTGAGTATGCCATCCCTGCCAAGGAACCAGATGGATCCCTGGACCTTGACTGGGTAAAGGGAATTGTTCAGAGGGCAGAGGCAGAATCTGGACTTGTTCAGGAGGACGAGCTCAAGCAGCTGAGGAGGCGAGTATTCAATTGGCTGATGATTCCAGATGAAACCAGTAGGGAGTCTAATAGAAACAGGACTTTACTTTTCCTTACCTTTCTTTTCTATTAGTCTTCCTTTGTAATTTTTGTAAATCCAATATGAATATATTTTGACTAATGTGTTTTACTTGTCTTAATTCTTAAAGTTTTTTACTGCTTTAAGGAATCTTAAAACTTTCTAAGTCTAAAATTTTCTAAGTCTTAAGACTTAAATTTTAAAAAAAAAAAATTTAAATATTTTGAAAGAATCTAAAAGATTTTTTTTCTTTGTGGATTAAGTGCTTTAATTTGGATGAATCTGTTTAAGGTGAAAATGTATTCTGATATACCTATCTAATAAATCTTGATTAACTCTAAACTAACTTCAGCTGTGAGTGTGTCTCTTTCTTGTAGGTTTTAACTTCATCAAAAAGGGGGAAATTGTTAGATCAAGAATGTTTTGATGAGTTAAAAGTCGATTCAGATGATCAGACGACCCTGAAGAACAACTGAGATCAAGTCCTTATACTAAGCTGATCAGACGAGGTCGAGGACCGAACTAGTCAGCTGAAGACTAGGAGTTACAAGTCATCTGAAGACCAGCTCAAGTCTAGTCATCTGCAGGAGACGATTACGTAGAGCTCAGACGAGGTTAAGACAAGCTGAGTAGAATAAGAAAGGCGAGTCTTCACCAAGTCAGCTGCAGACGAGTAGGATAAATCAGCTGAGGAGCAAAGAAGTTTTCAAGATTAAGTTTGTTGAGCAGTTTTCAGTTTGTTAGAACTGACTAACAAACTAACTGTCCTTTCAGACTTATAAATAGGTCTAGTTTTTATTTTTCAAGAGACTTATGCAAATTTGATTTACACATTGTTGGTCCCGATTGGTTGAGTTGATTAAGAAACTTTGAGTTAACCTTCTAGGACAAAATCTAGAAGGGGGGGGGGGGGTTGAATAGATTTTGTAGATTTTTCAAATCTTTCAAAATTGATTCAAAGTACCAGATGTACACAGCGGAAATTCAATATTAGACTCAACTTTATTAAGATCAAAAGCAAACTGATATTCAGATTTTAACTTTGATTCTGAAATTAATCTTTGAACAAATTGGAAATTGAACAGATAAGTAAATAAAAGCAATAAAG
Source organism: Paraleonurus japonicus (assembly GCA_030762865.1). Classification (NCBI taxonomy): domain Eukaryota; kingdom Viridiplantae; phylum Streptophyta; class Magnoliopsida; order Lamiales; family Lamiaceae; genus Paraleonurus; species Paraleonurus japonicus. Next base: position 31,798,860 of record CM061057.1, read on the forward strand.
AACACCAGATTTTATAGTGGTTCGGATTATAACAATCCTACATCCACTCTCCTTCTCTAACTTGAAGAAGGGTCTCCACTATCTGCTTACTTACTTACTTTACAATCGTACAACTTACAACTTACAATTTGATCTTCAACTCTTCAAACTCCTAACCAAATCTATGAAATCTAACTCTAAGATAAAGAAGTGTATTTGAAGATGTGCAAGGAAGTGTTCTACACACACTTAGAAAAATCTATGAAGAAATCTTGGAAAACTATTTTGTGCTTTTAGAAAACTTGTGATTTGGGAGAATATCTTGCAAAAAAAAACTTGTGATTTCTGTGTATTCTATATGTTCAGTATGAAGTGCCTAGACCTATTTATAAGTCTGAAAAGACAGTTAGTTTGTTAGTCAGTTCTAACAAACTGAGAACTGCTTTAACAAACTTAATCTTGAAAACTGCTCTAGACCTCAGCTGATTTTACTCTACTCGTCTGTAGCTGACTTGGTGAAGACTCGTCTTTCTTATTCTACTCAGCTTGTCTTGAACTCGTCTTCAGATGACTTGTAATCTTTCAGACCTCAGCTGACTAGATTAGTTCTCAACCCCGTCTGATCAGCTTAGCTCATGATCTTAATCTCAGTTGTTCTTCAGGTCGTCTGATCATCTGAGCTGCTTCTTTTAACTCATCAAAACTTCTTGATCCAACAATTTCCCCCTTTTTGATGAAGTTAAAACCTACAAGGAAGAAACACACTCACAGCTGAAGTTAGTACTACAATTAGTCAAGATAATCAGATAGGTATATCAGAGCACTTTTTCACATTACAACAGATTCATTCACATTAAAGCACTTAAGAAAAATTAAGTCCTTTAGATTCTTTTAGAAATACTTAAAAAAATTTGAGTCTTAAGACTTAGATAAATTTTTAGGAAAAAGTTTTTAAGTCTGAGAGATAAAATTCTCAGATGATTTATACTTAGAAAAATTTTTAATCTTTCTTAAAGCAGAAAAAAAAACTTTAAGAAACTTAAGACAAGTAATTCACATAAGTCCAAATATATTCATTCACAAATTTACAAATTTACAGATAGATGAACTGATAGAAAATAAAAGATAAGGAAAAGAAAATCCTGTCTATCAGATTCCCCATCTGCTCGCTTCTGGAATGTTCAGCCAGTTGAATATCCTCGCTCTAAGCTATTTGAGTTCATCCTCGTCTGTGAGCTCGGATTCCCTTTCTGCTTTGGCTATGACTGATCTGACCCATTCCAAGTCTGGAGAGCCATCTTCTTTCAGCTTAGGGGTAACTTGCTCATAGGCTGGTGCGACTAGATCGCAGTTGAACACATTGTGTGCCTCATCGAGCAGCTTCCCATATAGATCGGCGTCCTCCTTTTCCATCCATTCGTGCCACTTCATATCTTCATCAGCTGCTCCAGATGGAGATGCCTTCAAGATGTACCAGTAGTACATCCATCTGGCATCCAGGGCTTGCTTCTTGTACTCGCTGGTATACTTCCCTGAAACCATCTTGGGAGGAGCTGATGTTCGGTGGACAGGGCGGAAGTCCGCTTCATCGGCTGCCTTGGATACCCACTTCCGAGTATCCCTGTCCCACTTCAGCTCTGCTTTCCCCAGCTTCTTCAGCCTCTTCTTCTCCTGCTTCTCATACTTCTCTTTCTCAGCGTGGATTCTTCTAATCTGATCAGCTGAGAGGTTTGAGTAGTCAGGCTCCTTCCTTTTGCGCTCGGCTCTGGGGTTGATCAGCTACTCAACTGATGAAGACTTCTCTACTGCCTTGCCTTTACCCTTGCCCTTGGCCTCGAGTTTTTCAGATTCTTTCATTTTGGCAGCAGTGCCTCAGACTTCTCTTCCTCCTCCTTCCTCCTCTTCTCCTCATCCTCTCGGATGGCCTCCTCTATCTGGGTCACCCTCAGTTGCAAAGCAGCCAGCTCTTCTGATTTAATTTTGATGTCTGCTTTGGCTGCCTCCAACTCAGCTGAGTCTGCCTTTGAGTCTACCTTGTCTGTGAGTGACAAGACTCCAGCTGTGAGGGTGTCCATTCTTCCTTCAGCTCCTTCCCCCTTTTTGACTTCAACCTGGAGGGTCTAGAGCTGTCTTTCCAAAGCTGAACAACGAACCCTGAAGTCAGTCTGATCAGATGTAAGTGCATTGACCAGGACTTCGTTGTCAGCTGCCACCTTCTGCTTGAGTGCCTTGACCTCCTCCTCCAGGTCACTCAGCCTAGTACCAACAGCAGTGCCGAGGTTGGCTGATAGGTTTCGTGTGATATTGACCTCAGCTATCTGCATGTTGGCGAGCATTGTGTCGGTGACTGCTCGAATCACCTTCCTCATCTTCCTCTCCATCAGCCTCTGAACTTTGGATATGATCTTTTTGTGCAGGTCCTCAAAGGCTGAGGAGATGGCGAAGATTGGACTGATCTCTTCCTCTGAATCAGATGAGGAAGAGGTGGTGGGAGAAGTTGGACTGGGGGAGCTCATGTGGATATCCCCAAAAATGTTGGAGGTATCCACTGGTTGGGGTTCAGAAGGGTGGGAAGAAGTAGGGGCGTCTGATGGTGGAGGGGGGATTTCTGGTGGGGGTGAAGATGGAAGGGGTGGAATTTCAGAAGTAGTGGGTGGTGGAGAAGGGGTTGACTGAGGTATGGTGGGTTGGATTGGGCTGAGGGAAAGAGTTTGAGAAGATGTGGGTAAGGCCGGTGGGGAGATGATAGATATGGGGGTAGGGGCGTATACTGGTCCTGTAAGGAAGGACAGCATCTCAGATGGGGAGGGTGGAGGGGATGAAGTTTGGGTTTGGGGGAGGGAAGATGAGGTTGTGGCTTGGACTGTTTTGGGAGTAGGCTGTTTTAGAGGCTCGGAGGTGCCAGCCTGGGTCACCTCTTCATCGCCAGAGTGGGCTGGAGAGGGGGAGGGGGAGAATTGTACCTGCGTGTGAGTGGGGGAGGAGGTCCTCTCAGAGCTTATGTCTTGAACTTCCTCTGATTGGACCACCTGGGCTGCTATCTCCAGCGTTATTGCCTCTTCAGGCAGAAGACTCGGCTGATCAGCAGATGTTCCCCCCAGCTCTGAGGTTTTCACCAACCTCCTCCTTCTCTTGGCCTTCTCCTTCAGCTTCATTGGCTATGAAGCCTCAGCTGAGCTCACCGTCGGCTGCTCCTCCTCTCTTTCCTCTTCTTCCTCCTCCTCAGCCTCTTCAGCTGGTGGAACCTGAGCTCCGACCTCAGCTCCTCCTTCATCTGAGTCGGATGGAGCCCCGAGCGGCTCATCCTTAGTCATCAGCCCTTTCTGTTTGGTGTAGGCTCTGACTCCATCAGCCCAGTTTATCTCGGCTGTCAGCAGGTCCTCCAGAATCACCGTCACCTTGTTGAATAAGCTGGTGATTGACCTCGCCTGCCATTTTCCACCTACCACCTCCAGCCTCTTTCTCTCCGTCTCAAATTTCTCCAGTAACATCCCAGCCCAGTTGGCTTGAACCCTGTCAATTATCGCTCTTATGCAACACAGCCTGGGTCTGATCAGCCCATCATGGGAACTCTGCTCCCCAAGAATGACTTTAGTCACTATCGTCATCAGAAGATGATATCTCCGTCGGAGCATCTTCTTCTTCAACTCTGATCGACGGTCCTTCATCGAATTCTGGGCAATCATCTCAAATGATTCTACCCAGTCATCTGATTTGTATGTGAAGGGGTTAACTCCCTCACTGCTGGTGTCAAATATACGGGCCACCTCCGCCGGAGTAACAGTCAGAACCTCACCGTAGACTCGGGTTTTGAACACTCTGTTCTCAAACATCCCATTGACGTAGAAATCAATCCCCCTCATATCCAAAGTTTTATTGGAGGTGGATTTCTTGGAACAAAATGTCCTCAATCCCGACCTCTCCAATAAACCCAGTATCTCCCTCGATTCACCATCAGTAGTCGTATCAAAATCAACATACATCTCAGACTTAATCTTCATGTTATACGTTTCATTGTGTACCTCCACCATGGTTGATGTCACTCCAATTGGTTTTTGAGAAGTGCTCATGAAAATAATCGACTAAGAGTTTTGAAAATTTGCAGAGTGTATGTATAAATTTCTGAAAGTGAAAAGGTTTGATTGAGGAAGAAGACGTATTTATAGGAGGGAAAATTGGAAAGAGAAACCGCCTTTTAGAAAATTTGAATTGATCTAAGCCGTTTATTTAAAAAGTTTTACTGCGCATGAATCAACGGTTAAAAATCAGGATAAACGATTGGGATTCAGCGCGTGGATGCTACTCGCCTTTGGAATGTGTAAATAGTTACTTTATAGACTGTTGATTTGACAGATGTAGGTTACTTTATGCAGGGAAGTAAGTATACCTGACGACAGCCTAGGGTTACCTTACTTCGTATAAGGGTTTTTAAAACAGATGGGTTTGTAAAGTCATCTGATAAAGTAACCTGTCTGATTTTTAAAAACAGTTTAGTTTTAACTTTTTAGCAAACTTAAAAATATTTAAATAAATAGGCTCAGATTTAATTTTCTAAAGTTAGGTTTTCCAGTCAATCAATCCAAAAAGAATTTTATGAAGAAAAATATGGAATTTATTTAGGAACAAAGGTGTCTGAATAAAAGATTGAGGAAAGATGAGGTGAAACAGTCTGATCTGTGACCTATTCCTGCAAAGACATAGACTTAAGGAAAACCATTAGTAACTTGAGGTAGATCAGATAGGGTGCAGATAGTCATCTGTTTCTCAAGAAATCAGCTGACTATTGTGCCCTCGTCTGATTTACCGAATGTCAGATAAGTAATTATCATGTCAGATAAGGTCAATATGACTAATCCTTGATTCTTGATTCCTAAGAAGGAAATCAATGATATCAGCTACCTGATTGTCCTTTGACTCATATCTAGTCTGATAATTCTTTCCAGACATTGATTTAAAGAACAGATATAACCAGAAATAAGGAATACAATAACCAGATGCAAATAATTAGAAATCAGCTAAAGATGCATCAAGTAATCCTACTTCTAAGCACAACTCTTTAAATCTAGACTCAGCTAATGGTTTTGTAAGAATGTCTGCTCTTTGTGACTCAGTGGCAATCTTCTCAATTCTAATGTCATTCTTCTCAACATGATACCTAATGAAATGATGCCTAATGTCTATATGCTTACATCTAGAATGCAGAACAGGATTGTAAGTCATAGCTATTGCACTATTACTATCACAGTAAATAGGAACAAATGATGTTTGAATATTATAATCTCTAAGCTGTTGACTAATCCAAAGGAGTTGAGAGCAACAACTTCCAGCTGCCATGTATTCAGCTTCAGTTGTGGAGGTGGCAACAAATGTCTGTTTCTTAGATAACCAAGAAATTAATTTGTTGCCTAAGAATTGACAAGTTCCTGAAGTGGATTTCCTATCAATCTTACATCCTCCAAAGTCTGAATCTGAATAACCTGTCAGCTCAAAGTTGTCATCAGCTGGGTACCATAACCCTACTTGCAAGGTTCCTTTGAGATATTTAAGGATTTTCTTAGCCGTCTCCAGATGAGTTTTCTTGGGATTAGATTGAAATCTTGCACATACCCCAACTGCAAAGGCTATGTCTGGCCTACTTGCAGTGAGATAGAGAAGAGATCCAATCAGTTCACGATACTCCGTTGCATCTGTGGGTATCCCCTGCTCATCTGAATCCATAGAGAAGTTAGTTGCCATAGGTATTTTAACTTCTCTGCTAGTAGTCATCCCAAATTTCTCAATCAGATCCTTAGCATATTTAGACTGATGTATAAATATACCCTTACTCATCTGCTTAATCTGTAAGCCTAGAAAGTATGTTAATTCACCCATCATTGACATTTCAAACCTGTTTTTCAAGAGAATACTAAACTCTTCACATAATTTCAGATTAGGTGAACCAAAGATTATGTCATCTACATAAATTTGAACTAATAAGATGTTACCATCTACTTCCTTTCTAAACAAAGTTCTATCAATCTTACCTTTTGAAAAACCATTTGATGTCAAGAAATCAGATAAGGTATCATACCAAGCCCTGGGAGCTTGTTTCAGTCCATATAGAGCTTTGTTGAGTTTATAGACCTTTTTATTGATCTTAAACCCAGGAGGCTGCTCCACATAGACTTCCTCAAGCAACACACCATTAAGGAAGGCAGGCTTAACATCCATTTGAAAGACTTTGAAAGATTTATATGCAGCAAATGCCAAGAACAGCCTTATTGCTTCTAATCTGACAACTGGAGCATAGGTTTCATCATAGTCTATCCCCTCAGACTGTGAGTAACCTTGAGCTACCAATCTTGCCTTATTACGAACAATAATGTTGTTCTCATCTGTTTTGTTTTTAAACACCCATTTGGTGTCTATAATCTTTCTATGTAAGGGTCTTTCCACTAATTCCCAAACATTTTGCCTTTCAAACTGATGCAGTTTCTCCTGCATGGCTGTTATCCAGCTTGGATCAGATAGAGCTTCCTCAATAGACTTGGGTTCAAGAAGCGATACATAACAGCTGAACAGACTTTCAGAGTCCAGCATCATTCGTGTCTACACACTACTAGATGGGTCTCCTATAATCTGATCAGATGGATGGTAGCTTCTCATCCTTTTGCCTATATGAGGAGAAGGATCCTCATCTTGAGTCTCAGTAGGCAACTCCTCTGACTCTACCTCAGCTGACGTTCCCCCTTCATCAGCTGACCCCCGCTGATCAGCTGATGTCAAGGGTGTCTGTTCTGATGGAGTCTGATCAGATGTTGTCTTCTGATTATCTGATGGGGATTCTTCTTCATCTGATTCTGAATCAAGACTAGGTAGATAGACAGTTCTATGTTTAGTCTTGGTTAGTTCAATCTTATCTAGACTTTCAGAAATTTGATTCACTTTATCTGAGAAGGAATACAACTCATCAAAAACAACATGAGGGGTTTCCTCCACACAAAGGGTTGTCTTGTTAAAAACTCTAAATGCCTTGGAAGTGTTGGAATATCCCAAAAATATTCCATCAGCTGCCTTAGCATCAAAGGTTCTCAACTTAGATTTCCCATTGTTATGGATGAAACACTTACAACCAAAAACTCTGAAATATGAGATTCTTAGAATCTTACCCTTCCAAATCTCATATGGAGTCTTACCCTTGTCTTTAACAACCAAGCACCTGTTCTGGGTATAACAAGCTGTGTTGATAACTTCAACCCAGAACCTGTGAGGGGTTTCATACTCAGCTAACATGCTCCTGGCTGCTTCCTTCAAGGTTCTATTCCTTCTCTCAACCACTCCATTTTGTTGAGGATTTCTTGCTGATGATGTCTCATGAATAATTCTACACTCATTGGAAAAGTTAGATAAACAAGAATTCAAAAATTCTGTGCCCTTATCACTTCTTATTTTAATAATATTAACACCCTTTTCATTTTGAATCTGTCTGAACAAATCAGGGATCTTGTTTATAGTCTCATTTTTCTTGAAAAGAAATATAACCCAAGTGTATCTAGAAAAATTATCTACTACAACAAAAATATATTTCCTTCCGCTGAAACTGAGAGGAGAAACAGGTCCAAACAGATCCAGATGAAGTAGTTGTAAAACTCTTTCAGATGAAGAGGTGTTAATACTCTTAAATGAGTGTCTAGGCTGTTTACCTTTCTGACAAGCATCACATTTAAGATCAGTAGATAAAAGTTTCTCAGGTAATCCCTTAACAAGGTTCTTTTTAGCCAACTTACTAAGGGTCTTGAAATTCAGATGACTAAGCCTCTTGTGCCGTAGCCAGCTGAGATCATCTCCACCCTTAGCTATCAGACAAGTATCTTTAGGACAATTATTAAAGTTGGTCACATAGACATTACCATGTCTGAAGCCAGTTAAAAGTACCTTATCTGAGGAACTATCTAAGATATCACATTTATCCTTAGAAAATTTGACAAGAAAACCTTTATCACAAAGCTGGGAAACAGATAGCAGATTATGTTTCAAACCTTCAACAAAATATACCTCAGATACCTGAATATCCTTGATAATCAGAGTATCTACTCCTTTAGTCTGACCACAATTATTGTCTCCAAATAATACTCTTGGACCATCAATGCTCTGGAAATTTGATAGTAGCCTCTTGTTATAAGCCATGTGTTGTGAACAACCACTATCAATGTACCATATGGAAGCTAAAATCTCTTCCTTGAGTGATGATCCCTGTGAATCCTGAAAAACAGATTAGTTATAAGGTACCCTAGTGATCTTGGGTCCTTGAAGGTCAAGCATCACTTTAGGTAACCAAACAAAAATCTCATCTCCAAATAATAAATCAGACTTGGTCTCTCTACCAAATCTGTCTATAATTGTATCACTTTTAAATGATAACTTGTTGTATTCAGATTTAGTAATTTTCCTGAACTTAGGAAATGTGGGATAACATCTGCTTTTCCCATTAAAAGGATTATAATAAGAATTTCTTCTTATTATTTTGGTTCTTGGATTTCTCTTAGTCTTATAAGGATACCTCAGCTGAATTTTTGTTTTCTAGCTGGGAGATACAGTCCTTACTTGACTAATTGGTTTCCAAGGACCAATTCTAACCTCTTTTGATTGATCAGATGCTTTTACAAATTTCCTAGGTTTTTGTACGTCTGATTTACTATTTCTATCATAACCAAGACCTGTTTTGTCCTGGGATTTTTGAGATGTATTAAAGATGTGATCTATTGCTGATTGTGAATTATTAAGTTGACTAATTTTGAAGACTAGCTTCTCTTTTGTCTTTCTTAATTAATTCATTTTCAGCACAGATTATTTCAAATTTGTCTTTTAATGTTTTCAATTCACTTTCTAATCTTTCAGGTAAGCTGGCTGATGTACTAGCCTCAGCCTGGGGAAAACATTCCCCATTGAATGTTTCCTCAGTTTCTGGATAGTTCATCACCTGCTTTCCTTTAATTAGAATTTGAATTTGAGCCTTTAAAGCCAAATTCTCTATCTCTAGTTGTTTATAAGCAGCCAGAGATGTCTTTAAGTCTCTCAATAATTCATGAATAACAGTTTGATTATTATCAGATGCAGACTAACAAGAATCATTATCAGAAGATGAATAATAGACTACCTCTTTAGCCATGAGACAGACTTCATCATCTGATCCAAAATCAGATGAGGATGATGATGATGATGATGATTTTCTTGACTCATTTTCTTCAGCCAGTAAAGCCCTTTGATCTGCAAATCTTATGTCTCTCTTTTTCCTTTTCTCTTCCCTTTCTTTAGGAGTCAGTTGAGGACAATCATAGCTAAAGTGTCCTGGCTTGTTGCATGTATAGCAAGTGTCACTCCTATCTGATTTAGGGCTGGATGGATTTCTTTTGACAGGGGATCTGAATCTTCTCGTCTGGCTCCTATTCTTGTCATCATCTGTAGACTCATCTTCCTTTCTTCTTGATTTGGATCTTGATCTGTCCTTACCTGCAAATCTCAATTTATTTCGTTTATACTTCATTCTTAATTTGTCATACCTTTTGGTGAGCAGGGTCATCTGCTCCTTCAGAGATAGATCAGCTCCTACAGATTCAGTTGACATCTTGTCTTCTTTGCTGACAAAGGCAACAGACTTAGATGAGGTGCTCGACTCCATCTCATCCTCCTCATCTTCTATTTGAATGTCATACTCTAAAGCTTTAAGGTGAGAGAATAAGGTATGGTGAGTAATAGAAGATAAATTTTGAGTTGCTTTAAGGATATTGGATTTTTCTCTCCATCTCTTGGTTAAAGACCTCAGTATCTTGTTATTAATCTCCTTCTCTGTGTAGTTCTTTCCCAGATCAGCTGCTTTGTTGAGGAGATTCGTCAACCTTACATCTAGCTGATCTACAGTTTCATTTTCCTTCATCTTGAAGGTATCAAAGGCGTGTAAGACCGACTGCAGCTTATTCTCTTTTACTTGGTCTGATCCTTCACAGACATTTGCCAGAGTTTGCCACATCTCTTTGGCAGTTTTGCATCTCTTGACCTTCTCAATTCAGTCTTTACTCAGAGTCTCGATGATTTCAGTCCTGCCTACCTGGTCTAGATTGTGGATTTTTCTTTCATCATTTGTCAGTTCTGAGCTCTTTTTCTCTTGTCTGACTCTGGATTCAGCTGATTCAGTGCCATTGCTAGTGCCTCCATGATAAAATTTTATAGGTCCTTCTTCAAGAACCATCCTATCATGGATAGCCTTGAGATGATTTTCCATCCTAAATTTCCAATAATCATACTCTTCAATTGAGAATTCAGGTAGATTCCTGGATTTCTTGCTCTTGCCTGAAGACATGATAAGATAGAAAAACAAAATACTCCACAAACTTGTTAGTAGCACAGTTAGTAACAATAAAGAAGATGAAGAAAGTCAAGAAAATTTCAGAATCTTAGCTAAGACCTAAAATCAATACCAGAACAGCTTAACACTGCTCTGATACCACTTGTTGGTCCCGATTGGTTGAGTTGATTAAGAAACTTTGAGTTAACCTTCTAGGACAAAATCTAGAAGGGGGGGTTGAATAGATTTTGTAGATTTTTCAAATCTTTCAAAATTTATTCAAAGTACCAGATGTACACAGCGGAAATTCAATATTAAACTCAACCTTATTAAGATCAAAAGCAAACTGATATTCAGATTTTAACTTTGATTCTGAAATTAATCTTTGAACAATAAATTGGAAATTGAACAGATAAGTAAATAAAAGCAATAAAGAACACCAGATTTTATAGTGGTTCGGATTATAACAATCCTACATCCACTCTCCTTCTCCAACTTGAAGAAGGGTCTCCACTATCTGCTTACTTACTTACTTTACAATCGTACAACTTACAACTTACAACTTACAATTTGATCTTCAACTCTTCAAACTCCTAACCAAATCTGTGAAATCTAACTCTAAGATAAAGAAGTGTATTTGAAGATGTGCAAGGAAGTGTTCTACAAACACTTAGAAAAATCTATGAAGAAATCTTGGAAAACTATTTTGTGCTTTTAGAAAACTTGTGATTTGGGAGAATATCTAGCAAAAAAAAAACCTATGATTTCTGTGTATTCTATATGTTCTGTATGAAGTGCCTAGACCTATTTATAAGTCTGAAAAGACAGTTAGTTTGTTAGTCAGTTCTAACAAACTGAGAACTGCTTTAACAAACTTAATCTTGAAAACTGCTCTAGACCTCAGCTGATTTTACTCTACTCGTCTGCAGCTGACTTGGTGAAGACTCGTCTTTCTTATTCTACTCAGCTTGTCTTGACCTCGTCTGAGATCTTCATATTTGTCTCCTGCAGATGACTAGACTTGAACTCGTCTTCAGATGACTTGTAATCTTTCAGACCTCAGCTGACTAGATTAGTTCTCGACCCCGTCTGATCAGCTTAGCTCATGATCTTAATCTCAGTTGTTCTTCAGGTCGTCTGATCATCTGAGCTGCTTCTTTTAACTCATCAAAACTTCTTGATCCAACACACATTATTCACTACTCAGATTTCTATCACAATCAATTCACAAGTTTTTCAAAAGAGTTTTCAAAAGATCTAAGTGTTTATAGAATACTTTACCTGTAATCTTCAAAGTTCAATGTTCACTGTAATAGTTAGACTTTAGAGAAGGATTTAGGAGATTGAAGATTTGAAGATCTCTACGAATTGTAAGTTGTAAGTTGAAAGTAAGCAAGAAAGTGGTAAGCAGAGTCCCTTCTTCAAATTGGAGGAGAGTGGATGTAGGATTATTCATAATCCGAACCACTATAAATCTGGTGTTCTTTATTGCTTTTGTTTACTTACCTGTTTCTTTCAAATTCCAGTTAACAAATCAAAGATTGAGTTCAGAATCAAAGTTAAAACTAAAATATCAGTTTACTTTTGATCTTATTAAAGTTGAGATTAAAATTTTTTTCCGTTGTGTTACTTTGAAGTTTTGAATAAGTTTTAAAAGATTTGTTAAAAATCTATAATATCTATTCAACCCCCCCCCCCCTAGAAGGCTAACTCAAGTTTTCTTAAATCAACTTAACTAATCGGGACCAACATATCCTAATGTCATTCTTCTCAACATGATCTCTAATGAAATGATGCCTTATGTCTATATGCTTACACCTAGAATGCAAGATAGGGTTGCATGTCATGGCTATTGTACTGTTACTATCACATTAAATAGGCACAGATGATGTGAGAATGTTATAATCCCTAAGCTGCTGACTAATCCAGAGAATCTGAGAGCAACAACTACCAGCTGCCATGTGTTCAGCTTCAGTTGTGCAGGTTGCAACAGATGTCTGTTTCTTAGATAACCAAGAAATTAACTTGCTGCCTAAAAATTGACAAGTTCCAGATGTGGACCTCCTATCAATTTTGCAGCCTCCAAAATCTGAGTCTGAATAACCTGAAAGCTCGAAGTTGTCATCAGACGGGTACCACAACCCCACCAGTAAAGTTCCTTTAAGATATTTAAGAATTTTCTTAGCTGTCTCTAGATGAGTTTTCTTGGGATTTGATTGGAATCTTGAACAAACCCCAACTGCAAAGGCTATGTCTGGCCTACTTGCAGTGAGATATAACTGGGATCCAATCAATCCACGATACTCCGTTGCATCTGTGGGTATCCCCTTCTCATCTAAATCCATAGAGAAGTTAGTTGTCATAGGTATCTTAACTTCCCTACTAGTAGTCATCCCAAATTTATCTATAAGGTCCTTAGCATACTTAGTCTGATGTATAAAAATACCCCTACTTGTCTGTTTAATTTGTAAGCCTAGAAAGTATGTTAATTCTCCCATCATAGGCATCTTAAACCTATTTTTTATGAGAACACTGAACTCTTCACATAAAGTAAGATTAGGTGAACTAAATATGATATCATCTACATAAATTTGAACTAACAAGATGTCATCTACTTCTTTCCTAAACAAAGTTCTATCTATCTTACCTTTTGAAAATCCACTTGATACCAAGAATTCAGACAGGGTATCATACCAAGCCCTGGGTGCTTGCTTTAGTCCATATAGTGCCTTATGGAGTTTATAGACCTTATTATTGATCCTAAACTCTGGGGGCTGTTCTACATAGACCTCTTCAAGTAACACACCATTCAGAAAGGCAGACTTGACATCCATCTGAAAGACCTTGAAACATTTATAGGCAGCAAATGCTAAAAACAGCCTTATTGCTTCTAATCTGGCAACTGGAGCATAGGTTTCATCATAGTCTATCCCCTCAGACTGTGAGTATCCCTGTGCTACCAATCTGGTCTTATTACGAGCAATAATGTTATTTTCATTAGTTTTATTTTTAAACACCCATTTAGTGTCTATAATCTTTCTATGTAAGGGTCTGTCAACCAGTTCCCAAATATTTTGTCTTTCAAATTGATGCAGTTTTTCCTGCATGGCTGTTACCCAGCTTGGGTCAGATAGAGCCTCCTCAATAGACTTAGGCTCTAGGAGTGAGACATAGCAGCTGAACATACTTTGAGAATCTAACATCATTCGTGTCTGAACACTACTAGATGGATCCCCAATAATCTAATCAGCTGGATGATAACTCCTCATCCTTTTGCCTATTTGAGTTGAAGTACCCTCATCTGTAGACTCAGTAGGTAACTCAACTGATTCTTCCTGAGCAGACGTTCCCCCTTCATCTACTGACCATGGCTGATTAGATGATGTCAAAGGAGTCTCCTCAGATAAACCCTGAAGAGGAGTTGCCTTCTGATTCTCAGATGGAGATTCTTCATCATCTGAATCTGAATCAAAACTAGGCAGATAAGTTGTCCTCTGTTTAGTTTTATTTAGTTCAATTTTATCTAGATCATTGGTAATTTGATTCACTTTATCTGAAGAAGTATGCAATTCATCAAATACCACATGAGGAGTTTCTTCCACACAAAGAGTTGTCTTATTGAAGACTCTGAAAGCTTTAGAAGTGTTAGAATATCCCAAGAATATTCCATCAGCTGCCTTAGCATCAAATGTCATCAGCTTAGACTTCCCATTGTTATGGATGAAGCATTTACACCCAAAAACACGAAAGTATGAGATTTTTGGAACCTTACCTTTCCTAAGCTCATAAGGTTTCTTACCCTAGTTCTTGACTGGTAAGCATCTGTTTTGAGTGTAGCAGACTGTGTTGATAGCCTCAACCCAAAACCTATGAGGTGTTCCATACTCAGCTAGCATGCTTCTGGCTGCTTCTTTGAGAGTCCTATTTCTTCTCTCCACTACTCCATTCTATTGTGGTGTTCTAGCTGAAGAAGTCTCATGAACTATACCATTCTCATTCAAATAGTTAGATAAATAAGAATTCAAGAATTCGGTTCCCTTGTCACTCCTAATTTTAATAATATTAATACCCTTCTTATTTTGAATTTGTCTGAACAGATCAGGGATCTTGTTCATTGTCTCATTCTTTTTGAAAAGAAATATTACCCAAGTATATCTTGAGAAATCATCAACAACTACAAGGGTGTACTTCCTTCCACTAAAACTGAGTGGTGAAACAGGTCCAAACAAATCAAGATGAAGGAGTTGTAAAACTCTTTCAGATGAGGATGTGTTAATACTTTTAAAAGAGTTTCTGGGTTGTTTACCTTTTTGACAAGCATCACATTTCAGATTAGTTGAACAAAGCTTCTCAGGTAGTCCTTTGACAAGATTCTTCTTAGCTATTTTGCTAAGGGTTTTGAAATTCAGATGACTAAGTCTTTTATGCCATAGCCAGCTGAGATCATCTCCACCTTTAGCTACAAGACATGTATCTTTGGGGCAACTATTAAAATTAGCCACATAGACATTACCATGTCTGAAGCCAATTAAGAGTACCTTGTCTGAGGAACTATCTAAGATTTCACACTTATCTTTAGAAAATTTAACATGAAAACCTTTATCACAGAGTTGGGAAACAGATAACAAATTATGCTTTAAACCTTCTACAAAATAAACCTCAGATACCTGGACATCCCCTATAATTAATGTACCAACTCCCTTAGTCTGTCCACAGTTATTATCTCCAAACAAGACTCTAGGACCATCAATATTCTGAAAATTTGATAAAAGCTTCTTCTCACAAGTCATGTGCTGTGAACAGCCACTGTCTATGTACCAGATGGAAGCTAGAATCTCCTCTTTTAAGGATAGTCCCTGGGATTCCTGCAAGACAGATTAAGCATGAGGTACCCTAGTGATCTTGGGTCCTTTGAGGTCAACAATCACTTTGGGTATCCAACATCTCATTATTCAATAACAAATCAGATTGAAGTTGTCTACCAAATCTGTCCACAAATATATCACATTTAAATGAGAATTTATTGAAGCCAGATTTGGTGACTTTCTTGTACTTTGGAAATAAGGGATAGCACCTGCTCCTCCCATCAAAAGAGTTATAGTAAGAATTCCTCTTAGTCTTGGTTCTTAGAACCCTCTTTGTCAGATTTGGATTCCTCATCTGATTTTTTTTTTTCAAATTAGGAGATACAGTCCTTATCTGACTCTGTGGTTTCCAAGGTCAAATTTTGATTTCTTTTGATGTTTCAGCAGCCTTCACAAATTTTCTTGGTTTTGAAACTTCTGATTTATTATTCCTATCATAACTAAGTCCTGTTTTATCATAGAATTTTTGAGAAGTTCTAAAAATATGGTCTATGGCTGATTGTGAGTTATTAAGCTGGCTCATTATGAAGACAAGCTTCTCATTGGCCTTCTTAATTGACTCATTTTCATTACAGACCACTTCAAATTTAGCTTTCAAAGATTTCATTTCATTCTCTAATCTTTCAGGCAGACTAGCTGAAGTACTAGCCTCAGCCTGGGGTAAGCATTCCCCCTTGAATGTTTTCTCAGACTCAGAGTAGGTTACAACTTGTTTGCCCTTAATTAGAGTTTGAACCTGGTCTTTTAAAGTTAAATTTTCAGTCTCTAATTGTTTATAAGCACTTAGAGACATTTTTAAATCTTTCAAAAGTCTCTTGATTACAGTTTGGTCATTGTCTGAGACAGATTTGTAAGATTCATTATTAGTTGAGGAATAGTAGTCTACCTCTTTGGCCATTAAACACACTTCATCGTCTGATCCAAAATCAGATGAAGATGATGATGATGATTTTCTTGATTCTTTCTCCTCAACAAGAAACGCTCTCTGATCTGCAAAGCGCCTATCTCTTTTCTTCCTTTTCTCCTCTCTTTCTTTAGGAGTCAGCTGGGGACAGTCATAGCTGAAGTGCTCTGGCTTGTTACAAGTGTAACAAGTGTCTCCCCGATCTGATTTAGGACTGATAGAATTCTTCTTTACAGGAGATTTATACCTTCTTGTCTGATTTCTTCTTTTGTCATCATCAGTTGATTCATCATCTTTTCTCTTGGATCTTGATCTGGATATGTCCTTCTCTGCAAATTTTAACTTGTTACGCTTATATTTCATCCTTAAACGATCATACCTCTTTGTTAACTATGCCATCTGTTCCTTCAAGGATAGATCAGCTCCTTTAGGCTTAGCTATAGTCTTGTCTTCTTTGTTGACAAAGGCAACAGTCTTAGACGAGGTGCTTGACTCCATCTCATCTTCCTCATCTTCTACCTAAATGTCAAACTCATAACCCTTCAAGAGAGAAAATAATGTGTAATGTGTCATAGTAGAAAGATCTTTTGTAGCCTTAATCAAGTTTCCTTTTTCTCTCCAACGCTTGGTTAGAGATCTAAGGATTTTATTATTGATTTCTTTTTAGTGTAAATTTTTCCAAGATCAGTGGCTCTATTGATCAAATTGGTCATTCGCTTATCCAGTTGATCAATAGTTTCACCCTCTTTCATTTTAAAGACATAAAAAATATGGAGAACAGCTTGTAGCTTGTTCTCCTTCACCTGGTATGTGCCTTCGCACATGTTGGCTAGGGTGTCCCACATCTCTTTGGTTGTTTTACATTTCTTAATCTTCTCGTACTATTCCCTGCTAAGTGTGATAATAATCTCGTTTCTTGCCACCTGATCCAGGTTATACACTTTCCTCTCATCATTGATTAATTCTGACACTTTCTTCATCGTCTGAGTTCGTGATTCCGAGCTGCTCGCCCCATCACTTACTCCACCATGATAGAATTTTATCGGCCCATCAGACAAGACATCTTCCATTCGAGGTTGGATCGATTTCAGATGATTCTCCATGCGAAATTTTCAATAGGCATAATCCTCTATGTCAAATTCAGGAAGGTTTTTAACCTTTCTATCACTACTTAGAGACATGGTTAGTAATCAACAACAAAATCAGCAGAGTATATTCAAGAACAAATTAATTTCAAGATTTCGAAAAATTCGAAGATCACTTTGACCAAAAAAAATATTCAGAACAACTTTAACACTGCTCTGATACCACTTGTTGACCCACGGATTGAGTGATTAAGAAGAGCTTAGATCGCCTCCTAGTGATAATCTAGAAGGGGGGGGGGGGTTGAATAGATTATCAAATCTTTTCCGAAGATCATATTATCTATTCAAGATATCAAAGCTAAAGCAGCGGAAACAAGTTTTAACTCAATCTTTTAAGGATCAAATCTATTCAAGATATCAAATCTTTTATTTTGAAATGAATTTGATTGAATATTTGATGAATAACAAGTAAGTAAAACAAGAAGTAAAGAACACCAGGAATTATAGTGGTTCGGATCAAACTGATCCTACATCCACTCTCCTTCTTCAACTTGAAGAAGGGCCTCGACTGACTTACTACCTTACTTACTTACAGAGTTACAAATACAAAACTGTGAAGATTCTTCTCTTCAACTCTATCTTCAATCTGCCTAACTATCTAGAAACTTGAAGATTACAGTGCAGAAACTTTAAAAAAGTACAATTAAGTGTTCTACAAACACTTAGAAACTTATGAAGAATTACTTTTAAAACTTTGTGAGTGCTTTTTGAAAATTCATGAGTATTGAGAATGAGAGTGTTGATTATTCTAATCCGAATCGTGCCTAAACTTATTTATAAGCCTGTGAAACGGTTAGTTTGTTGTAACAAACTAAAAACCGTTTAACAAACTTATTCTTGAAAACTGCCTTGACTTCAGCTGATCTTGAACTAGTTGTCTGCAGCTGACTTGGTGAAGACTTGTCTTTCTTATTCTACTTAGCTGGTCTTGACCTCGTCTTGAGCTCTTCATTACTGTCTCCAGCAGATGACTTCATTAAGATCGGCTTCAGATGACCTCTTATTTCATAATCTCAGCTGACTATTCTAGCTCTACCTAGTCTGATCACCCTAGCACTAGAATACATTACATCAGCTGCTCTATACATGTTCAGCTAGTCATCTTACTTACATGAGCTGACTCTAATCTATACAATTTAACTCATCAAAACTGCTTCTGATCTAACAGGGTGAAGCGAGAGGACAAAATCTGGCGCCGGCCCGGAAAATTGTTTGCTCTGAAGATAAAGATTCTGGAGTTCAGAGAGATTAGAAAGGTCTTCCGAAAGTGGACTGAAGAAGTGGTTAAGGCGGAGAGATTAGGGCTTTTGATTTGGAAATTTTGAGATTCATGCTCATACCTCTGTGAAAACAGCCTTATATGTGAAATTAGGTGTGATGTGGATGTTATGTGGCAATTTCTTAATGAGTTGGAGTCTAGTTGGCGTACACATATTCAATTTCAGCCCGAAATCGGGCTCACGTGACATTCATGTGCGAAACTAGCCAAGTGTAATTCGGGCTATTTTGTCCTTAATTTGCTAAAATTAAAAGTTACAGGTCTAAAATTGTCAGCCCGAAAATATACGGTCTTTATTTTGCCACCCCCTAAGTTATGGTCCTGAAAAAAAAATTCCCCCAAAGCTATATGATAGCACCCAATTTTTTTTATTCATCCATCTCGCTTCGTTTACTTTAAAATAATGCTTAGTTCCTAAGTACACTTTATTGGTTCAAGTCTTATATGACTAAACAAAAATGTTGAGCTTCTATTTGAGCATATTTCTCGAGTCATGCAACGTCCATTGAAATTCGATTTTACAATATAGATGCTTATGACCTCCCTTATATGTCAGAGGGAATCAACAATGTGGCTAAAATGACAATATTTGTTCTAAACCAACACTACGGCTAAAATGTGCCAGAAAAGGTGAAACTCTTTTAGTTCTTCTCTGAGCAAAGAACAAGTATCCGAGCCATAACAAACTTTTCTTTTCAATATTTTTAATTGAGGTAATTAACTTATGAGTTGTTACTATGTCAACCATCTAAAACTGATTTATAAAAACCAATCTTATAGTAAAATATTAATATTTTTAATGAAATAATTAATACTTTACGATTATATATTTCAATGAAACAACTAATATTATTCAAAACTAATACCTTATAGTAAAATGTAAAGTTTTATATGAAAATGGTTCATAATAAATAAGCTTATCATAAAATTACTTAAAAAATTTTAATATATCAAATATTTAATTAAGAGTATTAAGAATCTCACAAAAAGTATCAAGAATTAGGGTAAGTTTTTTTTATTTTTTTTTAATTTTTTATATAACGGTTAAATGGTAACTCGAACACATGACCTTCTAGAGATAGGTAATGAAGCTCTAACCACTTGAGCTATACCACTTCGTCAAGAATTAGGGTAAGTGATATTATATTATTATTCAGGAGTATCAACAACAATTAATTTTTTTACCATTTAAATTATTCATATTTAATATAAAAATAAGGTATATTATAATACTCTCTTTGTCCCGGTCAAGGATGAAAATATCGGTATCGATGAAAATATCAGTACTTTGAATTTACGGATATATCGGTGGAATTATTGATATCAGTAAAAAATAGAAAGTTGATGGAAATTTTATTAAATAATAAAAATTTAACATGAAATTTTATATAATATTATTAGTAACATTAATAAACAATTTAACTTAAAATTTCAACAAAATGAATTTTTTATAATAAATATATCAATAAAAAAATACATAAGCAGTGTAAAATAACTATTCGTAATTATTTAATACTAGATAATTAATATTAAAATGATGTCCTATTAGGCTCAAATGTAAAAGAGAAAATATCATCTTGGTCTAAACAATATCGATCTATTTTTTTAATTTTTTTTAAATCGATATATTACTGATATTTCCACTGAAATATCCCGATATTCAGAAAGTTTTATGATATTGATATATACCAATATATCCCAATATTTTACCGATATTTTGAAAAATTTATTGTTCCAGTAGATATCCGTATTGGGAGTCCCAAAAAACAGATATACCGGAGAAATATCAGGATATTTATTTCCTTGGTTCCGGTAAAAGTTTTCCATTACTTTTTGACACAAAATTTAAGAAATTGTAGTGAAATAATAGTGATGCGTGCCATAAAGTCATGCTAGCAAGAGTCGAACCCCGTACCTGGGATTCGTGGAATCACGCCTCGAACACGAACTATAACCTCGTAATCCGAACCCTTACCCGAGCTCCGAATACCTGCAAAACATGTCGGGGAGGTCCCCGGCGTAGGGACTCCGACGCTCAAGTCAGTGATCAGTAAGAGTATGAAAGGAGGGTCATTAATACCCAGTAAGGGACCTCTAGGAGCTAATATGAACTAGCTGGTTAAGTGAAAATAAAGATAAAGTGTCGTGCTCAAAGTATGATAAGTTGATAAGTGAATTCCTCCCTTTTCTTCTACACTGATCATACATAAAATAATACCTGGAAAAGGACGGTTATCACCACCCTCCGATAAAGCTCTTCATCTCTTCATCGTGCTCCTCCCACCTTACGTCTCATTCCTCCTTTTCCGGAATAACCGCTTCTAGATCTTTCTCGATACTCTCTATCGGCTCTGTTTGACTGAGTCTTCGCTTGCTTATCAGCTAATCCTTATTTTGTGGACTTATTGTCAACCGCCAGCACCTTTCTCGAGGGTTATTCCAACCGCCTACTTTATTCTCGTGAACCTGGGCCCATATTGAGTTTCTGGGCTTAGCTATATCATTTCTCCCTCTGGACCCTCTTTGGGCTCTCGCTTACTCCTCAGCCCTTTAACCTCATTCTGGGCTGGATCGGCCCAGAACATATTTATGCCACATCAAATAGTATAGTACAAGTGATGTGATGGAGAAGGATAAAAAAAGTGCGATGAAAATGTGTAAAAGTGTATTAAGTATATTATTAGGGTATACCAATAAAAGAAAGATAAACTTTGATTGGGATGGACCAAATTGAAAAAATGAGACACATTCACCGGGATAAAGAGAGTATTTAAGTTTAAAGTATCAATTAAAAAAAATTATATTTCAGTATCAAGTATTTGAACAATAGTATTAAGTATTTGACAAAGAGTATCAAGAATTGGATAGTGATTAATGAAATTGAATAATATATAGTTCATATCATGAACCAAATAAAACTCACTCATAGTACATATAACTAATACACTTTAATAAAACAAACTAATATTATTAAAATCAATTTTACGGTGAATCTTGTTCAAACAAGACTTTGTCTTTATCATGTTTATCTTAACTTATATGTTAATTATATCATTGGGGAAGAATAAAAAGAAAATGGAAAAAAGGATAACCGTTTGACATGTGAAAACGTAAATGTAGGATACCCTCACTTTAAATAGGTGATATCGAGATGTAATAAGAAAAAATTACTACCGTAAAAAGATGTGTACATATTTTAAACTAACACACACGAAATATACACGTAAAAATAACATAACAGTTGGATTAATATCTGCATATCAAAGATTATATTGGCCTTCTTCATCCTCAAAAACCCTTCTTCACCTTTAACCTAATTCTGGATTTCCCCACTTTCTCTCTCAAACTCTTGAGAGAGAAAGAAGAACACATTAATTCTAATTAATTTGTTCCTCATTGTTTGATTGAAAAAAAAAAATTAAAGTAAGACGTATATTAATTAAATTTCAATAATCGTTACATGCATGCATGTGTTTCTAATTTCTAAGTTTTTTAATTTTTGTAGCTCGATCGTTATATTAATTGATGGTAAAAAAGATGGATCTTTTCATGGGAGCCAAGTCGATCAGGCTTATGACCTACAGGGACAGATATCTGGTGGCGGAGGACGACCATCTCACCGTCACCCACGGTGGCGGCGACGGGGCGGCGAAGAACGCCATTTGGGCCGTGGAATGTAACGAGGAGAAGGGTCTGATCAGGCTGAAAAGTTGTTACGGGACGTACTTAACGGCGTCAAGCGTGCCGTTTATTCCTGGCGTCACCGGAAAAAAGGTATGTTAGGAAATACTCACTCTATTCCATATAATAATAGGCTTACTTTCTATTTTCATATGTCCTAAAGATAAGTTTACTTTCTATTTTCATTTGTCTCATAAAAATAAGTCAGTTAATATATATATTTAATGTGTCATTTATCTTTTATTTACATCTTTACTGAATTTAAATCCCATAACTTTTTGATAAATTAAATATAGTTCTAATTAAAATTAACTTTTTAGTCGATGTAGTCCATATTTCTTTAACATGAACTAAATTACGTCTCATTTTCATCGGAAAATACAAAATGGTGTTGTTTTAGGTCATGTGTAATCGCCAGAAACCACCTATATGAGTCGTGTACGTGACCTGAAACAACATTGTTTTGTATTTTTCGGCGAAAATGGGACGTAATTTGGTTCATATCAGTAAAATTGAGGCTAAATCGACCAAAAAGTTAATTTTGACACTATATCTATTTTGTCAAAAAGTTATGAGACCAAATATGATTTAAACTCCATCTTTACCCCATGTAATGCATCCTTTTTTTTCCAAACTAATATTTAGATACTTAAATAAGGGTAAAATTGGAAAAAAAATACACAAATAAATGTATTAACCATAATAACTTCTTTTATTTAATGAGAAAAAAAATCACAAATGGTCCTATATCTTTACTTGAATCCAATTTTAGTCCTTTTTCTTTTTAATTTATCAATTTTGATCATTTGGTATCAATTTTGATCCTTTTTACCGGAAAATTTCAAGTTTTCCCGGAAAATTACCCTAATTTTTTATTCTTGTCACGTCGACGGCAATATCAAGTCTCATTTGAATCGTTAGTCATCCAAGAAGCAAAGCCCTCAATTAATTTTAAATTTCAATTACACCTTCCTCGTAAATTGTAATTTTAAAATCGTAAATTTTATCAATTTTCATCACTTATTTCGAGTGTTTTACGATAAGGGGAGGGTCGAGGCCTATAAGTTTCTTTTCCTCTTGTCGAGCCCATCATTTTGATACATTTTCGTATCATTCTGTATGTTACAACAGATTTTCGGCAATTTTTCCGGCTAAAATTTGAATTATCCGGCAAAAAGGGCCTATTTTGGTATCAAAAGGACCACAATTGATAAAATTAAAAGAAAGAGGATCAAATCTGGATTCGGGCAAAGTTACAAGAGTATTTTTTAAATTACCTCATTTTTTAATCTTGTGTAAAATTAACTATAAACCTGGGACCACGAGAGTATCTACTTATTTTTTTTTTCCCATATCGGATTAATTATGTGGAAACTTTACTTGTATATATTTTATTAACATATGTGAATAAATCATCTTAATTTTCCATTCCATTATCTCTGCGCGCAGGTCATCCAATCATGGCCATACGAATGCGACTGCGAATCCGCCATCGAATGGGAGCCCCACCGCGACGGGATGCAGGTGCGGCTGAGGTCCGTGTACGGGAACTTCCTCCGCCCCAACGGCGGCCTTCCGCCGTGGAAGAACTCCGTCACGCACGACATTCCTTACCGGAGCAAGACGCGGGAGAAGGTGCTGTGGGACGTTGAGGTAGTGGAGAAACGGCGCGGCGTTCGCCGCACATCATCACAGCCGTCGATCATCAGGTCGAGGTCGTTTACCGGATCGTTGGATTTGAAGAAACAGAGGCTTCTGGAAGATCGCATTGCAGAGGAGAGATTCTCAAATGTCAAGTGCTTTTGGTATCCAAAAGCATGCATGCCATTTTGATGATGGTGGTGATGATGAATATTGATTAACTAGCATAATAGATTTAGGTCTTTGTAAATGTTGATGAATTGGTGCATGGGAGGGTGCATGTATACATGAGTTCAGGGACGGATTCAGGATTTCGTCTTAAGGGGAACGAATTACTTCATAATAGAGTAAAGGAGAAGAAAATTTAATTAATAATTCAAGGGGGACAAAATGATTAAATATTACGAATTTAAGATATAAATAAAAAATATATATACATATAGTAGAAAATTTTAAAATCCAAGGGGGCAACCGCTACCCCGCGCCCTCCCTAAATATGTCCCTGCATGAGTTTGATTTATTTGTTTGAAGTATATCCAACACCTGCTGGATTATTAATACATGTTCCACTTGGTGGATTATTAATACATGTTCATATGATATGTACCCTTAATTAATTTTTCACTCTTCACATGTCATTCATTTATAATATAAAACATAAAATAGATACTAAATCTGTAACAAATGATTTCATGTGACATACTTTGTGTACGTGTATATATGACAAATTCTTATATGCAATATTTCATGGATCTAAGATCCGTGAAATTACCCATATAACAAAATTCGCGGATCCTGGGCGGGTTGGGTCGGGTTAGGTCGTGTTTGGCTAAAAAAAAAACTCGCGCAAAGACAAAAATACAATTTTCGCTTCCAGGTGCTCCCAGGGGTGTTACTATTAGGTTACACATATGTTACTTAAACGATAAATATGTGTTACTATAAAATAAATAATATGTATTTGTCTAAAAATAATCGCCCAAATGTAAAAATAAAAATGAAAAAATGTTCAAATAAATATTTAATCTAATTATATGTGTGAATCATATAGGTATTTAATCTTCGATAACTTTATTCTTTATTAAAAGAGTGTGATTTTATTAAGATGGTGACTTATTTGATCTCAATATTAAAGAGAAATGATTTTAATGGGTTAAGAAAAAAATCATGGGTCTATTTGATCCCCAAGTATAAGATTTTTGGGGTAAATATGTGTTATTGTAAGGGCAAATGTGTGTATTAAACTTGTGCGAAGGTAAAAATAAATTTTTACTCTCAGGTTGTGTTATTATTAGGTCAAACACATGTTATTGTATGAAGAAAAATGTGTTATTAATGAACAAAACTAATATTTTATTCTTTTAAGGACTAGTAACATGTACTTACCCTTACAGTAACACATAATTGTTCTTACAGTAACACATACTTTTGAAAAAAATATATTACTATATGAACACAAATGTGTTACTGTATAGAGAAATATGTGTTACTATATGAAGAAAAAAATGTGTTACTACATGAACAAAAATATGTTACTTTATGGAAAAATGTGTGTTACTATATGAATAAATCAGAACCAGATTAGGAGTTGCGATATTCATTCCAGTTTAAACAGAAATAAAAATTTATCATCAGAAATTCGCATAAGCTTTGTATTCATCACTGTTTAAATTTTATCCACTACTGTTTTTCATCAATCGGATAATCCAACACCTAATTATCTGGAAATTTTTTTAAAAAATCATTCATGTCTTCTCCTTTTTTTGCTCTCTTCTCCTCAATTTGATCTCGTAGTTGAATTTCGTTGTTATTTTCGTCGGATTTCATTGTTTTTATTGTCTCATGATCGCCGCCGTATCTGCGCTGTAGATTGTCGTCGCTGTTATGCGCTATAATCTACGTTCTTAATGGTTTGACCCGTTTTGATGGTGTGACCCGCGAGTTTTTTTTCCCCTTTTTTAACTGATATTTCATGTGAAATATTTCCCAAGAGACTCGCCCATATATATATATGCACTGTTTTGTTCGAATTTATTTCTTGTTGAAAGTTGAATTAATTAATGCTCCATGAATTCTCTGTTGCAAATCTTATCAAGTCTCATATGAATACTTTTATGGTAATTAATAGAGTTTTGTACTTCATGTATTCACCATTTATTTTGAGTAATATTATTTTATTTGAGTTTATTATTAGATAATCTTCAAAATAAACGAGCAATTAAAGTATTATAAAGTGAAACGGTCTCATATGAGTATCTGTACTACTATTCATATATATAAGAAAATAAGCATAATATATTTAAAGCCCTTAAATTATGTACTTTCATTTTGATGTATAGTATGAAATTGTTGATCAAAATATTATGAAATTATTCTCATTTATAATCTATAATATCTGTAAAAGTGACAAGCCTTTAAGAAACTTTTTTGGACCATTTTACCCCCTTATACTTTACATTATTAACTATTATACCCAAATATATATATATATATATATATATATATATATATATATTTATGTACTTGATGTGGCATAAGTTGAACTTTTGAGCCGTAATTGGTGAAATGGGCCTAGAAGGCCCAAAAGGTAATAGAGCCCATAAAGAATAACCACGTGAGATATACGAAATTAAGCCCATACAAATATATTGGGCTCGGTTACCGATAAGATGAAGCGGTTGAGACAATATCTGTGATAAATCCCAAGAAAATAGCTAAAACCCCAAAAAATAGGGGAGTTAGCTTGATATAAGTGTTGAACGGGTCAGACAGAGTCGTATTAACGTATGAAGAATATTCTGGAAGCGGTTATTCTCTGAGAATGAGAATTGGACGTGGAAGAAAGACGGAAAGTGGGAGGAACACGATGAAGAGTGGAGAGCTTCATCGGAGGGTGGTGATAACTGTCCTTTTTTCAAGTATTATTTATATACAATTAGTGCGAGGTAAAAGGTACGAATTCACTTATCAACTTATCATACTTTGAACACGACACTTTATCTTTATTATCACTTAACCGGCTAATTCATATTAGCTCCTAGAGGTCCCTTACTGGGTATTATGGGCCCTCCTCTTATACTCTTTCCGATCAGTGACTAGAGCATCGGAGTCCCTACGCCGGGGACCTCTCCGGCATGTTTTATATGTATTCAGAACTCGGGTACGGGTTCAGATTGCGAGGTTGTAGTTCGTGTTCATGGTGTGATTCCACGATTCTCAGGTACGGAGTTCGATTCTTATTAGCGTGACTTTATTACACGCATCAAGTGGCGCCGTTTGTGGGAAACTTGAGTTTAAGACGTGAGTTTCCTTAGTTTTCATAATAACCATAATTGTTATGGCTGGTGGACAAGAAGAATACTGTAAAGGGCTGGTGGAAGGGATATGTACAGCCTCTGACTATCCCTTTTCCACCCTTTGTACCGGGAGTTGTTGGAAGGGGAAAAGAGGTGAATCCATCCCTGATGCCCATGAATATTGATGCAGTTGTAGGGTAGGGGGAGCAGCTCTTGCTTCTGTTCCTTCCGCCTCTTTGAGAGAAGGTGCTTGGTAGCTACTGCCACATCGGCTCTCTTTGTTGATCAAAGTGGTGTTCTGACACCTATTGTAATTTTGGGCTCCGGAAATCCTCTACAACGGGTATCCAGAGCCCTTGAAGTGATTATGTTGCTCAAGGAGCAAATCAATGTTGCTGAGAAAGCCATGCTAGAAGCTACGCTGAAGAGGTCTGATTTTCTATTTCTCTGCCTCCTTCGGGGAATGAGAAGGAGGTTAATCGGGAGTTTGTACTCATGTCCTCCAGGTTCCTGAGTCTAATGAGAGAGATTAATTAAGAGGACGAAAGTCTCCCGAGGAAGATGAAGTCATATTAGGACGTGGTCCTAAAGAGCAGGAAGACAGGATATTTCAGGATGCTCCGGAGAATGGAAAAGAATGCACTAATATGCAGAAGGGCAAAGGGCATACACATCCTGGGCGTTTGGAGATCGACCTGGGTCCTTAAAGAAGCAGGTTGATATCATGAAGATGTGAATGGACAATCAGGTACAGACAGGGTCCTTGAGGATCTACGAGAAAAGTAAAACAGAAGGGAAAAACAGACCATCTCTGACCATTTATTTCCCCCCCCCCCCTTGGAGGTGGAATTACGACAAGAGGAGAAGAGGTGGCCCACGCATCGGCTCTGGTAGGGGTAACTGACAGTGCTTCTGTAGGAGAGAGAGGAGTAATTTATATCTCTATACATCCTCTTTTTGTTATAATAGGTTCGTGATGAGTTCCTAGATCTAATTGTGAGTACATGAATCTGAAAACTTTCTTAGTCACTAAATGACCAACAATCATTGATAGACCAGGAACCTCGAGGTTCGATGTCCAGACGATATTGTGTATTACGATTGATTTGAGGACCACAAGGTCCAATTGGAGATAGAGGTTCCATAGAAAAGAAGAAAATTTAAGTAATGAACTAGGTCATTGATGTTAGACCTACTATTAGTTATTACACCCGAATTGTTAAACAATGATGTGACGATGTTCCCCCTTAAAGGACGAGAGCGTGTAGAGACCTCGAGGTGTCTGTTTGTTGGAAAAAGAGTCACCAATTGGTATGAACATTTGGTAAAGGTATGATGATTTAATGTTTTGTTGATAAAATTATACCATAAATTAATAATAATGAGGCAGACACGAGCCAGGTATGATTTACGTTTATTCATAATGATTTGAATGGGGTATTACCTCCTAAACATTTATGATTATTTTGATTCTTCGGATATAAGATCATTTCGAGTGTTTATGATGACTTTTACATTAATAATAAGTTCCTGATAACTTGCTGAGGGACCGTCGAGGTCCATTAAGAAGATAGGCTCAGGAGAGCTGAAACAGGGACGTAAAGGTTCATTAAGAAGACGAGCTCGGGAGAGCCGATATAGGGACCACGAGGATAATTAAGAAGATAAGCTCGGGAGAGCTGATACAGGAATGTAAAGGTCCATTAAGAAGACGAGCTCGGGAGAGCCGATACATGGACCACGAGGTCAATTAAGAAGACAAGCTCAAGAGAGCCGATACAAGGATGTCAAGGTCCATTAAGAAGATAGGTTCGGGAGAGCCAATACAGGGACCACGAGGTCAATAAAGAAGACAAGCTCGGGAGAGCCGATACCGGGACCACGAGGTCCATTAAGAAGACAAGCTCGGGGGAGCCAATACAGGGATGACGAGGTCCAGAAGAGATATAATTAGCAAGAGCAAACATGAAAAGAAGTGAATTGCAGGTGGCATAGCCTAAGGCCCTATTTGATGCTGGGCTACAGTTCCTAGAGGTTCTCTAGGACCAGGGAACTATTATGAGTATCAAATCCATAATATTTTGAATGCAGATTGAGTTGCTGACTTGGTATTGGAGAATTAGCCCTTTAATGGTTTATTCAAGATTTCAGAGCACAAAAGGGCAGGACCTTGAGGTCTGTGCTGGTGATGGTCGAGAAGCCTTGGAAGTTTCCCATGCTCTGGAGACCATTGAAGGGTGATAAGCTCCTATATTATGAGTACAATAAAACCAATAGGTTAGCATGATTATTTGTTATGATCTGAATGTTTAACTCTAAGTTTTGCCTTCAAAATATTTCAATGAGCTTGATATAAACCGATGTGATTTTTGATTTTCATAGAATGTTGTCTATTTGAATATTTGTAATAGTCAAATTGTGATGAGAATAAGCCCATAAAAGTTGATCCAGGATTTAATAAATATTATAAAAATATAAGAACGTAAGAGCAAGCTCGGGGACCTGTAGGTCCATGAATTATAGAGGTTCGTAAGAACTAAGATTATGAGGATTGTGTGAGACAAACCATAAGACCTGAGTAGGTCATGAACTAGAGAGTCCGAGAATATTTTATGAATTTATTAAAATTTTTGAAATAACCTTGAGATTTATGCAAGAAGTTACGATACCCAGAACAATTACGAATATCGATCAAATGTATAAAATTTCTCGAAATCCTTAAGAACTAGTAGTATTTTGAAAATTTATGAAGTGTCATAAGACTTTAATGTGTATTTTCTAAAGAGGTGCTCATGGAAGCTGATGAATTTAGTAGGGACCCCAAGGTCTACTTTCATGATTAATTGAAAACTTTTAGACTATTGTTGAGTTCATGCAGAACATGTCGATACTTAACTTGGACAGATTTGTTGGTAATTTTTTGGTTAGAGAAACTGGATTACATTTGTTGATTTATACTTCAAGATGTTGAGGTTTGTAAACTACTATCTCGAAATGAATTGAGATGGAATTCCACTATGAGTTGTTGATAATAGGATCGAGGCAAACTAACTATGACTTATGTTTATTCCTTGTGAATTTAATGAGACATTGCCCTTGAGAATTTCTGATACTCCTAACATTGATTATTTAACGTTGATTGCGAGGATGATAACTCGTGAGAACTACTCGGGATCCTCCAAAAGGAGGATCTTATGAGAGCCAAGGAAGGACCACAAAGTCCATCAGACAAAGAAGCTCACAAAGGCAGATGGAGAGAAGAGTAAAATCTGATCGCAATACCGAGAGACATGTGTTGATTATGGTTGCGGACCTCTGAAGGTTCTTCAAATCTAGAAAACTGATGATGGATGTTGAGCCCCAAAATTGGAACCTTGAGAGCAAATTCAGCCCTCAGGTTCTAGAAGGGGGAGGAGTATGCTCCTACAACCATGAGAAGACAAGTGAGTAAAAATTACCACTTTTTACTTAATAAGTAATGTATGCCATAAATAATTTTTGGGAAAGATGATTAAGATCCTGAGGTCTGAACAAGTGAGTAGCAAATAAGATTTTGTTATTACTATACATTTTATGATGAAATAGATAACAGATTATTTGATGTATATATTGGAGAATCAGATATGCAAGTAATACGAAAATGCATGAATAATGAGCATACAAGCACAAACATAGTTAGCAAAAGAAAAGAATACATAGAAGTAAAGGGTTATTAAGAGCTCGACCATATAGGTTCTAGAGAGTCTTGTCAGTTCAAAAAATGAGGTTGTGAAAAACCCTGAAGCTATACATGTTCTAGCTTGAGATGTATGAAATAATTAAATACTCCCTCCGTCCCAGAGAACCTTTCACACTTGACTTTTTCAACGGTTTTTGTGTGAGAGTTATTTCATAGTAATACGTTAACAAAAGTTATTTTATATGAATGATATGCTAGTTAATAAGATCAACTAGCATATCATTCATATAAAATAACTTTTGTAAATGTATTACTATGAAATAACTCTCACACAAAAACTGTTGAAAAAGTCAAGTGTGAAAGGTTCTCTGGGACGGAGGGAGTACAAGATATTCTAAGAAGAGAAAAGCTCAGGAGAGCTGATGAATTAAGTGACCTAAAGGTATGCGTTTATAATTGATTGGAATCTTTCAAGTATGCATGAAGATTACTAGGAGAATTATTTAGGTCATGCTGAAATGTGATCGATGTTAGTTGATTATTTTTTCATACGTATGATTGGATCAATTACCTTTGATTATTTTATGCTTAAGCGCCCTCAAGGTACTGGAGATTTCAATACTGATGTTTTGATATATACGAGAGCCACTTATAAGAACATTAAGCTTGAGAATCTAGGACCACGAGGTCCTAGATTTTGACGGATGAACGAGTCTGACCAAAAAGAGTAACAAACCTTGGAGGGTCGAGTTGCAGAAATAAGATGTCCTGGAATCTATGAAAAAAGTTGGAGCCCGATTGGGAAGTACCCTACAAGTTGGTGCAGATGCTGCCCAGAATGAAATTAAGCGAATAGAGACTTCACATAGGGATCTGCAAGGACCAAGAGAGCCTTGACATAATTTTTCAAGGACTAAGAGAGCCTTAACATAATTTTCAAGGTTCAAGATAGCCTTGAAGTGATTTGTCAAGGACTAAGTGAATACAATTATTCACTTAGGATTTTTTAAGGTTCCGGAGAGACCTTAAAAAGATTCTAAGGTTCAGAGAGAGTCATGAGATTGATTAAGTGAATACGATTATTTACTTAGGATATTTTAAGGTTCAGGAGAGAGCCTTAAAGTTGTTGCGAATTATTAAATGAATAATAATTCACTTAGGATTTTTTAAGGTTCAGGAGAGAGCTTTAAAGTTGTTGCAAATTATTAAGTGAATAACCCTTCACTTAGGATTTTTTAAGGTTCAGGAGAGAGTCATAAAGTTTTTGTGAATTATTAAGTAAATAATCATTCACTTAGGATTTTTTAAGGTTCAGGAGAGAGCCTTAATGTTGTTGTGAATTATTAAGTGAATAATCATTCACTTAGGACCTTTTAAGGTCAGAGAGAGCCTTAAAGTTGTTGCAAATTATTAAGTGAATAATCATTCACTTAGAATTTTTTTAAGGTTCAGATATGGCCTAATTTGTCTAATCTGGAAGAAAAGTTTTTTGAAAAAAATTTGCTATCAAGGAAAAAATACAAGAGGGGTCCTAGTATGACCAATGAAAGTTTAAGTGAATATAAATTCACTAAAGACTGGCCTGAAGGCCCAAAGAGGACCAGACAATTTTGAAGTTTAGATAGAGCCAGGAAGTGAGTAAGAACTCACTTAAGATTTTGATTAGGGCTCAAGTGAAACTGAAAAGAGCTTAAGTACAAGAGAAGTTGAATAGAGCCTAAGTAAATAAAAAATTTGCTTGAGTCTTTCTTAAGGTTTAGAAAGAACCGTGCTGATTATTGAGTAAGGTCCGAGCAGGTAATAAATCACTAATTATTGAGTAAGTTACGCTACTCTCTCGGGCCCTTTACGTCCCAAGAGAGTAGGGGGGGCAATGGATGTGATATAAATATGATATTGAGCCGGTTGCTAATGGATTGGGTTTAAAGGGCCCAGGCCTTGTGAAAGCCCAATAAGGGACCCGAAGTAAGATATGTGTAAGTAAGCCTGTAATCCTAAATATGGGCTCAAGAATACGGATATCAAGGGGTAGTTAAGATAATACCCGACTTAAACTCTAAGAAGAGCTAAAATAGATATGATTAATAATCTCTTAAAGTCCTAAAGGACTAGGATGCACTCAATGTTTGAAAAGAACCTAGGAGAGAAATAGTGAATAAAATTGACTAAGTACCTTGAGGTGAGTAAGAACTCACTTGAGGCTGTTCAAAGTTCAAAAAAAAAAATCTAAGGAAAATTTTGGTAAAGTACCAAATACCTAGAGGTTTAGGAATGAATCAGATAGAATTTGAGAAAGAATTCAATTCAGATTTACTTAAGGTTCAAATAGAACCAATAAGTGAGTGAGAACTCACTTGAGAGCTAATTTAAGGTTCGGATAGAACCAGAAGGTAAGTAAGAGCTCATTCGAGGTTTAATTTGAGGTTTAGAAAGAGACAAAAGAATTAAAGGTTCCTAAAGAACCTGAATAGATTATAAAAATTCACCTAGAGATTTGTTAGTTCAGAACCTTTCAAGGTTCGAAGAGAATCTGAGAAGAAATTAAGTAAATAGAGGATTCACTTGGAATTTTTCGGGCTCAGAGAGAGACCAGAGTGAGCTTAAGTGAAAGAAATTTACTAAGCACTTTTTTACGCCCACGAGGGCTGTGAAGGTCCAGAGGCCCAGAACTTGAGCTTGACGCTCACGAAGACTACAAAGGGCCTAGAGGCCAGAAACCTAAATAAGAATTAAAGATCTATGAGGACTCAACAGAGACCACAAGAACCATCACTTGGTTAAGAAAGAGTCTATTTGAAGTCCACAAAGACTATTCTTTATTAACATCGCGATATCATAATTAAATTATGGGTCAAAGTTCATAAGTATTCTAAGGTCCAAAAGGACTTATTAGAGGCTAGCAGATCAAAATTACCTAGGGGGATAAGATTATGTAAAGTTCTTGAGGTCTAGCAGTCTTTGATGAGGCCACGAGGTCAAAAACCTAGTGAATTTAACAATTCGCTGAATGGGTCTGAAGGACCACAAATGCTTAATTGAGGCTCAAGAGGGCTAAGACCTTGAGGTATTAATACATCAAGATCATAAGATACGTTGACTATTTGTTGAGATGACAAGATACTTGACAATATTTCTGATTGATATTAAGATCAAGGAATACTTGGTCATACTTCTAGTCACTATTGAAGCACTAGGTCAAATATGATGCGAGGAATGAAGATTAATAGGGCTCTAGAGGTCCACAAAAGTTTGATTGAGGTTGAGATGTTAGATTAACGACGAGTTAAATTACTTTTGAAAGATAAGTCCATAAGGACTTCATTGTTTGAGGCTAGGGGGCCGAAATTGGTAATGAAACCAGATGTTTATGTAGGTCCAGTAGGGCCTAAGGGAAGTTAATAACTCGAATTGAGACTATCCAGGTTAAGGCTACTGGAATTTACGATAAGGTTGAAAACTATGGAGAATTTTGAAGATTAAGGAAAATTGATAAGAGATTAATAGTTGATATAGATTCTCTCTTACTACTCTGTCGGGTCTACACGTTCCAAGAGAGTAAGGGGGAGCAGTTGATGTGGCATAAGTTGGACTTTTGGGCCGTAATTGGTGAAATGGGCCTAGAAGACCCAAAAGGTAATAGAGCCCATAAAGAATAACCACGTGCGATATACGAAATTAAGCTCATACGAATATATTGGGCTCAGTTACCGATAAGATGAAACAGTTGAGACAATATCGTAGATAAATCTCAAGAAAATAACTAAAACCCCCAAAAATAGGGGGGTTAGCTGGATATAAGTGTTGAACGGGTCAGACAGAGCTAGCAAAAATATTCAGTCACCCCTGAAATCTCCTGAAGAGATTCGTCCTAAACACGAAAATCCTAGTAACAATATATGTGCATAAAATACTAGGATTGCGGAACGACCAGACCAAAATATTTTGGAAAATGATGAAGATTTGGTTGATGTAAACATAGAAGTTGCTATGAATTTTATAAATACAGGAGATACTTATAATAGAAGTATTACTGTTGTCAACAACGAATTTGCCGCTACAATTGCTCTTTCTATTATAAATAATGATCTGGATCCAGAACCCAAGTCAATAGCTGAGTGCTGGAAGCGCCCAGACTGGGTAAAATGGAAAAAATCAATTGAGGCAGAGCTAGACTCGCTAAACAAAAAAAAAGTATTTGGTATTATCGTACGTACACCCGAAAATATTGTCCCTGATAGATATAAATAAGTATTTGTACGAAAACAAAATGAAAATAATGAGATGGAGAGATACAAAACGAGATTAGTAGCTCAAGGATTTTTGCAAAGACCCGGTATTGATTTTAATCAAATATATTCTCCTATAATGGATGGAATAACGTTCCGCTACTTAATATCGCTGGCAGTAAAATTAAATTTAGAAATGCAGTTAATGGATGTTGTAACCGCATATTTATATAGATCATTGGATGTCAATATTTATATAAAAGTCCCTGTTGGACTTAAGATTCCCCAGATAAGGAATGATGAAAATCGCAGTATATATAGTATTAAACTGCAGAGGTCATTATATGGCCTAAAACAGTCGGGTCGAATGTGGTAAAATCGACTCAGTGAGTTCCTCCTGAAGAAGGAATATAAACAATGAAGCATTTCCTTGCGTATTTATAAATAAATCATTAAATGAGTTTTGTATCATCTCAGTTTATGTTGATGATCTAAATATAATTGGAACATGTAAGGAGATTGAAGAAGCTAGTTCAACCTTAAAGGCTGAATTTAAAATGAAAATAATGGATAAAACTAAGTATTATCTCGGCCTGCAGATCGAGCATCTCCTCGAAGGAATCTTTGTACATCAGTCAACCTACTTGAAGAAGGTGTTGGAGAGATTCTATATGGATAAATCTCATCCGCTAAGCACACCAATGGTTGTTCGCTCCCTTGAAGTGAATAAGAACCCATTTAGACCTAAGGAAGATACAGAAGGCATACTAGGACCAGAAGTTCCTTACCTAAGCGCAATTGGTGCATTACTTTATCGTGCAAACTACACCAAATCGGATATTGCATTTGTAGTAAATTTACTTGCAAAGTTTAGTGCTTCTCCTACAAGGAGACATTGAAATGGTGTTAAACACATTTTACGGTATCTTCAAGGTTCACATGATCTTAATTTATTTTATACAAGAAATCAAGACAAAATATTGATGGGCAATGCAGATGCTGGTTATATGTCTGATCCCCATACTGTCAATCTGCGGTGGTACCGCAATCTCATGGAGGTCTGTTAAACAATTTATGGTTACCACCTCCTCAGACTATTTAGAGATTATTGCTTTATACGAGGCCTCATGAGAATGTGTTTGGTTAAAGTCATTGGTAAAACATATTTGTAATTAGTGTGACATTCTAAAAAATTGATATATCCCCTACTGTCTTTTATGAGGATAATGCAGCGTGTATTGCACAGATTTGTTTATCATACAAAAGGTATGCTATAGTGACAATCTGACAGATTTGTTTACAAAATCACTTTCTACATCTACTTTTGTAAAATATGTCCATGCTATTGGGATGCGTAAGTTTAGAAGGTTGTTGTCTACAGGGAGAGTAACAACTTAAGAACAATCCTGAAGATTGGATCCCGAAGATCAATGATTGTACTCATTTTCTCCCTCTAAATTACTCTGTCGAGGATTAATGAGGCATGAATATCACGATGTAACATCCTAGGGGGAGTGTTGTGAATATATTATAATTATGGACATTACTTGTAGGAAAATATATTTAATGAATCAAAGATGTCTAATGGGCTTTTAGGGTTACATCTCAATTTTTCGTCTATTTATACATCCTTCACTATTGTATCGTTACACACAATAAGAAATATAGTGAAAACCTCCTGGCTTGGTTCGCCTCCAGATGTAGTCATTCTTGACTAATTGGGTAAACAAATTTGTGTTCTTTTCATTCTTTATTCCTAGTAATTAAAATATTTGAAATCAACCATCCTAATAATTAAATTATTTGAACTTTAAATATATTAAGATATTTGAAATGAAACTACTAATGATTTTATTTAGAGCATCCCCAGCGGTAGTAGTAAATCCCATGTGGCAATCAATTGTACCCAATGCAATACGTACAAAACCAATGGGGAGGGAGGTACAAATGGGTGGGGTGAATAGAGAGTAGCAAAGTTTTGCTACCGGTACAAATTAAAAAAGAGGCTGACATGTGGGCCCAAAATCAGTCCAAATGGATATATATGCGCCCATTTTCTTTTTTGTTTTCTTTTCTTTTTTAGTTTTGATAAGTCAGGACTTTAAAAATATGATGTAGTCCAAACGGATAAATTAATTAGTATTGTAATATATGTATATATATATATATATATATATATATATAATATAAATAAATTTTATAATAAAATTAATTCACAGGGTATTTTACTATTTTGCATTTGGACACACTATGAGAATTAGTAAAAAAAAAATATGATGTAGTCATTTATTTTATCTCATGTATTATTTGTTAAAAATGATAATATTTTTAAATAAATAATTAATTTGATTAATTAAAATGGATAACATAAATTTACATAGAGGAGAAAATATTTGCCACTCCAAAAAGTAGGTGCAATTCGTGTTTGTGGGCCCATTATTTATAGTTTTGAATTTTTTTTAATAAACTTAATTTATATGTTTTAAATTATATTTATCAATTTTACCATTTAAAATTGTATAATTCTCCACCATACATTTTTTTTTCTTTTTCAATTGTGTTAGCTTTCCTCAATCATGCACTATATTTTTTTTTTAATTAATGGAAGATAGTCGTTGGATTTATATCATACATACATATTAATATATATATTTTTTAAAATTTAAAAATGTTATCGTTAACATTATATCTATAAATAGATATTTACATCACTTTTTCAAATACCCTTTCTATTTCATCTCATATTTTCTCCTAAATTTTAACAACTTGAAATCTGAGAATGGAGAACAATTCTTGGACGAATTGGTTTGGTTCTTCCAATTCAGAAGAGAATTCATTTTCTCAAGATTCATATATTCATCCCCAAAATTTCGTTGCCTCTCCTCAAGATTTCAATCACCGTCCTCAAAATCCAAACATTCGTCCTCGTAATTTATTTTTTCATCCGAGCCATCAAACACATCCTTACATGTTAAACCCTACTTACATGTATCCACCAGAAATGTATCAAAATCCCTATATGCCAACCTCTCTCTACGGAATAAGTCCTCCAAGAGCACCCGGGATGACTTCCAAATCATCCAAAAAAACTAGTATCGATGGAACGAGCACAGACAAAGAGTGTGGAACGCCATCTTCTGGTCAAGGCTCTCCTTTTCAACCATACCCGTCTCCACCGGGCATCGATGACATTAATCTAGATGGGAGTGAAGATACTGATGATGGAGACAACATGGCGGGCCCCAAAAGTCGTACTTATTCTGCAAGGTACACTGGTCCAGAAAATGAGGTCCTTGCACAAAGTTGGGTGAATGTCAGCGAAGATGCAGTTGTCGGCAACGCTCAGAAATTAGATGCAATGTGGAAAATGATTGCTACAGATTACAACAAAAATCGACCTGCAAACTGTCCAGTGAGACGTTGGGATCTTTTAAAGACACACTTTTACACACTGCAAAGGTTTGTGAATGCCTTTAATGGATTGTACGATCAGATCAAGAGAGATTGGGGAAGTGGGCAAAGCGATGCTGATATACTCGTGCATGCAATGCAAGAATAGGCACAAAATCACGGTAACCATGCGTTTTCTCACTTAGGCATGTGGAAGATTCTCGAAGAATGTCCTAAGTGGATTGCACAATATGAACGTGATCATTGCGGTAGAAAAAAGACAAAAACGTCTGCTCAAGGAGGATACACATCTTCATCTAATGCGGAGGATGCTGGCGAAGAACGTGTACGTCCGATTGGACAGAAAGCAGCGAAGAGGAAGACCAAGATGAATCAATCCTCAAAGGATAACATAATAGAGGAACTGAAACAAAGCATTGAAAAAAACATGGAGGATTATAAAACAATAGCCAATGAGAAGTTGAAGGAACAAAAAACACGCAACAAATTAACGGAGTATGAGATCATCATGAAAGATACCACCGGAATGACACCAAAGCAACTAAAATTACATCTCAAAATGGTTGACGAGATCTCGAAGAAATGGGATGCTGAGTAGATTGTTATTTATTATCTTATTTGAAATGTGTTTGAATTCCTATTGTATCATTTAAAATTATGTAGTACTGTTTGAAATTATGTAGTACTGTTTGAAATTATGTTGTATCGTTTGAAATTCCGTAATAATGTTTGAAATTTTGTTGTATTGTATCTTATAAATTAGCCGTTATAAACTAGCCGTTTTAAACTAGCCGTTATAAACTAGCCGTTATAAACTAACCGTTTTAAACTAGCCGTTATAAACTAGCCGTTTTAAACTATATTATATATTGGAGTCTTCAGATTTGCTTTTCATACCATTTTCTTCTCTTCTCATATTATTTTCTCATCTTAGTAAAAAACCACCCTAAACAAAATGTCTGCAGACTCTAACCACAATACCAACACCAACACCTATAGTGAAGAAGACTTGTGGAATGATGATTCTGATGATCGAATGTTTCTTGAAATTCTACAACAACAACAAATGCTTCTTCAATACGTAGAGAGCTCTTCCAGTACACAGAAAAAAAAAAGATATGTAGAGCGTGATCGTGAAGGAGGCCATAGTCGTCTTGTAGATGACTACTTCTCCGAAAATCCAACATACTCAAGCGATATTTTTCGTCGTCGTTTTCGTATGAGAAGAGACTTATTCATGCACATAGTCAATGCTTTAGAATCTCGTGATAACTACTTTAAGTGGAGGGTCGACGCAACGGGAAGAAAAGGTTTCTCACCACTTCAGAAATGCACGGTTGCCATCCGACAATTGGCATACGGAGGACCTGGAGATCAATTCGATGAGTACCTACGTGTTGCAGAAACAACCGCCATCGAGTGCTTGTTTAATTTTTGTCGCTGTGTCATCGATATTTTTGGAGAAAAATACTTAAGAAAGCCAACTACAGCTGATTGTGAACGTTTACTCCATATGCATGAGCAAAGGCACGGTTTCCCGGGAATGTTGGGTAGCCTTGATTGTATGCATTGGGAATGGAAGAATTGTCCAGTCGCTTGGAAAGGACAATTTACTCGTGGTGATCATGGAATACCGACAATAATGCTTGAAGCAGTAGCGTCTGCTGACTTATGGATATGACATGCTTTTTTTGGAGTTGCATGGTCGAATAATGATATCAACGTGCTTAATCAAAGTCCCCTCTTCAGTGATGTTTTAAGAGGGGACAACCCAGAGATTAATTTCATAGTGAATGGTACAAAATATACTCGTGGATACTATCTTACAGATGGAATCTATCTTGAGTGGGCTACTTTTGTTAAGAGTTTTCAGTGTCCTCATGATCCCAAGAAAGCGTTGTTTAAACAAAGGCAAGAGGCTGCAAGAAAGGACGTTGAGCGGGCATTT
Organism: Paraleonurus japonicus; assembly: GCA_030762865.1. Classification (NCBI taxonomy): domain Eukaryota; kingdom Viridiplantae; phylum Streptophyta; class Magnoliopsida; order Lamiales; family Lamiaceae; genus Paraleonurus; species Paraleonurus japonicus. The sequence goes on from CM061057.1 coordinate 31,839,235, forward strand.
GGGGTATTGCAAGCTCGTTGGGCGATGATTGGAGGACCTGGACGTTTTTGGTACCAGAGTAACTTGAAAGATATCATGTATACATGCATTATCTTACATAATATGATAATCGAAGACGAGGGGGATACAATATTTAACTGGTCGGAGGAACCCAACATCAACAATAATACACTTCCAGAAATATTTCAAGGCCCCGTCGGAGGATTTACTGAGTATAGCAAGAGACGGACTGAATTGCGTGACAAAAAAATGCATCATCAACTTCGATCGGACTTGATTGAGCACGTTTGGACACACTATGAGAATTAGTAAAAAAAAACTACTATTAGTCATTTATTTTATCTCATGTATTATTGTTATTTATTTTTAATGTTGTACCCGTTTTTCATTTCTCAGTAAAATTTCAAATTTTATTTTTCATGATTTGTAGATTAAATTATTATTAATTTAATGTTCAAAATAATAATTAGTAAAAAATAATAATATTTTAAAATTAACTAATTAAAACATGTTAATTTATATTCATAAATATTTATTTTATTTATTTAAATAAATTAATATAATTAAAATCAAAATATACTATAAAATATTAAGTTGAGAAATATATAATGAATTAATGATATGGATAGTGGGTCCCTGAAATAGTAATATTTGTACCTAAAATGATTGGGGAGTAGAAGTATAAATTGATAGGTATAATTATCTTTTGATGTGGCAGCTGATGTGGTAAAAATTTGTACCTGAGAACAGGTATACAAATGGGAATGCTCTTAATATGTATGATTATATCAATTAATAAAAAATATATTTAATACTTGATACTCCATAACACTATAATTAAAAAGATAATGTAATTATTAAGTTTGAATTTGTATAAATTTAATTAAAAAAAATAGAATAGTAAATATAGAGCAAAATATAGCGCTGATAATTGAAGATGAATTTTTTTGTAGGCGAGGACTTACTCGAGTTTTGTCATGGGTATAAATGTGTTTGATTTCAAAAACTTAAAAAAAAAAAAAAAAAAAAAAAAAAAAAAAAAAAAGAGTTTCCACTTCATATTTTCCAACAGTTCAAAGTCAACGTTCATATTCAATCATCCTGAATAATTTCCCTAAACATAGGCAAGAACACACTCACAGCAATCCAAAGATTGCAGCCTTAACACGATGAACAACCATAATCCTCAAATCACGGCCCTCGTTATGTGTTGCTTCCTACTTTCTCTGCATTCTTCATACGCACACTCTCACGCTGTCTGCATAATCGGCAGCGGCATCGGCGGCGCCTCCGTCGCCCACTTCCTCCGCCGCTACTCCCCGCCGCAGACAATCGGAGGGATTTCAATTTTTGAGCGAAACGGCGTCGTCGGAGGCCGCATGGCCACCGTCACCATCGCCGGCGAAACTTTCGAGGCCGGTGCCTCCATTCTCCATCCGAAGAACTACCACGCCTTGAATTACACTAAGTATCTCAACCTCACAGTGAGAAACCCTAAGCACGCCGATGACTGTCTCTCCTTGGGCATTTGGAACGGCCGCGATTTCGTTTACAAGACGCTCAATTCGAACTCCAAGCTCCCTATAGTGCAGCGCTTATTGTCGATTGCTAATTCGATTCGAATGATGTTGAGATACGGGGTCTTTTCCCTCTTGCGGATGAATAGCTTCGTTGAGGTAAGGTTTATAGATGCTCTCCAATATGATGATCATTTTTTAGCTTGTTCTTTTCCTATGATGGCGCAATTCTATATATTTGCAGGCGACGGTCGATAAGTTCTTGAGGTATTATGAAGGTTTTGAATCCCGACCCGTGTTTGACAGTGTGGAGGGGATGACAAAATGGGCTGGACTGTACAATCTCACAGCAAGGACTTTAGGAGAGGAACTGCTGGAAGTTGGATTGTCTCCTTTACTTATTCAAGAACTTGCAACTGTGAGATATTCAACTCTCTCTTTGTTAATATATTCATTTAGCATCTCTACTTCTTAGTCCTGTTTGTTGTTTTTCATTTGATTTCTACCACTAAAGGCTCTTCTATCATAATAAATATCAACTCTAGCACAACTAATATAGCAATATACTTTCAGTATGATCAGATTTGTCCATAGAACATTATCATTTGCCCAAATTTCGTCTCTCTCTCTCTCTCTCTCTCTCTCGCTTTATAGCATATTGGTTTTCAGCTTCAATGTATTTGTGGAATTGGGGGTGGGGGTGTTTATACGTGTCTTGATTTGAGGCTCTTGTATGGTCAAAATATAGTTAAAATGCCGTTTCGAAAACTTTGCACTTTTCCCCTTCCCCTGTATTTGATCTAGATTAGGTCATTGTTAGAGTCAAAGAGATCGAAACAAGTATCCAAGAACTCGAAATTGAAATACGGGAGATTCCCGTCCCAAGCCTACGGCTGAAATTTCACTATTCAATTCTCCCTCCCCAAATAATGGATCATAGGCTATTATATAAGCATAACAGCCCCTCCCCAACAGAAATGAGGCACAACTAACTAACTAACTACTGCTAATTGACAATTAACTGCTGCTAACTACTACTAAATGTTTAAGAAGAGAAAAAGTCTTTCTATGATGGTAATTTTTATCATATCAATTCCCTCCTCCTTGAAAACAGCCTTGTCCTCAAGGCGGATATCTAAAAAATGATTCATCAGTGGGCTCCCCTTCTTGGTTCTTACAAGTCACCTCTCCGTCGTCGTTGTCGTCCTCGATTAACATTATTCGTAGAGTCTTCTCCGCACAAACGTGAGTAGGAGTATATGGCTCACGGCATTTATAGCAAAGGCCACGGGCTCGCAAGTCCACATACTCGTTGTGCGACATATAACGCGTACCGCGCGATCGAGAAGGATTAATTGAACCCTTTGATTCCGCCGGTGACCGCCTGCCAGATTCCGGGCCTGGATGGGACGATGCGGTGTTGACAAATGCTTGGGGATGTGTTTGGCTTACTACCGAAACAAACTTATCGTTTCTTGAGAAAGAATCGTTCCTTAGTGCACGATAACGGTTCCACGTCGTGGGCTTTCCTGGGCTGTAACGTGCAGGATCTAATTCCCTTTCAATTTCTCTTGCTAAATGCACTGTTGAGTGTATGTCTTCTGAATCTTTCGAGCGAATCTTTACTTGGATTTCTTCCTTTAGGCCACTCAAAAACATCCCCAAGGCCATCGGATCGGAAAGACCCTTCACGGCTGACAATCTTGATATAAACAGATCAACGTACTCGTCGACGGACGCAGTTTGGCGTGTTGTTGCCAGGGCCTCATACGGGTTTGTCTTCGGGTCTTCGTCGTAACGACGCAATAACTCCACCGTGAACCTCCTCCAACCCAATTCTGGAAACCGAGTCAGAAGCCACTGAAGCCATTGAAGAGTAGTACCCTCCATCGCGATAAGGGCTAATTGTATCTTCATATCCTCCGGGGTATTGTCCACTCTAAAATATTGCTCGGCTCTCGATATCCACGCCGATGGATTCTCGCCCGTAAAGTATGGCAGTTCGAGCTTAGCTTGAGTGGGTTTAAGGACCGTCGAACGTTCTACCATTCCCACACCCGCCATTCGTTGTCGACTATAGACCGCGTTCGACGTTTCGGCTATTTCGCCTTGTTTCTCCATCATTTCCTGGTGAGTTGCTGTTGTATTGGTGGATTCAACGCGTTCCCCATTTTTTTCTTTAAGCAGTTGCTTTAACATTTCTTGGATTCCGTCGTACTGGGCAGTGAGCCCATCCATTTTCTTGTTCATCTCTGATGTAATTCCTTCGACTCCTTTCTCTAACGTCGCTACGCTCTTCTCAAGAGCGAGGATCCTCTCCTCTGATCTCGTCATCAATTATCCGGTAGGTCGGACCAAATTGTTAGAGTCAAAGAGATCGAAACAAGTATCCAAGAACTCGAAATTGAAATACGGGAGATTCCCGTCCCAAGCCTACGGCTGAAATTTCACTATTCAATTCTCCCTCCCCAAATAATGGATCCTAGGCTATTATATAAGCATAACAGCCCCTCCCCAACAGAAATGAGGCACAACTAACTAACTAACTACTGCTAAATGACAATTAACTGCTGCTAACTACTACTAACTGTTTAAGAAGAGAAAAAGTCTTTCTATGATGGTAATTTTTATCATATCAGTCATACTTCTCATTTTCTATACATTTGGGTGATAGTTTTACACATTTTTTATCTGTATCCTGCTACAAAAATTTCCTCAAGATTTTATAATTAAGGAAAAGTTTATATTGGATTCAGAGATACTAAAAAAAGTTAGTAGTATATTTACACTTGTCATTATCTTTTTAGTTGAATAATAGCATCTGGATAGAGTATACCTAGCATTCACAATGAAAGCAATCTGAAGAATAATATCTCTGAGCTTAAATTTCAAGGAAGAAAAACAAAAGTAAATGCAGAATTAACTGTGTTTATTGAAGTTTGATATTACAGTTCCACGTATATTTATTTCATTAGTAAGAGAGGCCGAGATCATATTTAACCAACTTAGTATTAGTAAGTCAAAGCCATCAAATTTTTCTTCCGTTTTCCATTTCTGAATTATTTGCATTTCAAGCGTAGGTTTTGGGTACTTTTCCGTTTGTTGCTCATTCAAGAATTTTAAAGAAGACCCATCCATTGATCAAGGATGAAATTAGTACCTAAAAACATTTTCATTGAATTTTTGTACTCTGCAACTCTAATTTGCAGGACTGGTCCTGTTCTTTGTATATTAACCTGAATTTATTCAGCTGTTGCTGCATAATTTCACTGATCGAAAAATATTCTAATATTGTCCATATCTTAGAGAAAGAGGAATGCTACTTGATCAGTGAAATATAGTTTGATTGTATTAAGGAAATAGAGAAATCTGAGAATCAGCACAGGGCAGGGGAGCTTGGAATTATATATATATATATATATATATATCTCGGTTCTCATTTAGAGAATCTTACAATTGGCAGATGACAGGATGTCAGCAAAACATAAGATATTTTTGCTTGCTACATTTTGCAGAAATACTGTCAAGAGGAAAAGCTGTGGATTATAGTTTAAACATACAAAGGCTCTCATTTGAAAGTAAATAAATTGATTTCCTCATGCAGACAAACATCATGAATTTACTCAATATCTTTTAATATATATCTGAAAACTTCCTCTTTTGTTGTCTGATATGAAAAAGTTCTTCCATTTATATTTTTCTTGATATCAAAAAAGTTAATATTGACCTACTATTACCTTTTAGCAAAACAACTAACACCATTTAAAAATGCACTTGAGTTGCACGGTGCATAGAAGTATTCGCCTTAAATATTCACTGCTCTTGGCTCAAAATTATTGAGTTCCGTTTTCAACTAAATGCAAAATATTTCTTGTTTGTGCAGGTGATCACCAGAATTAATTACGGCCAAAGTATGAACATTAGTGGGCTTGCAGGTGCAGTTTCGTTAGCTGGGTCTGGAGGTGGTTTATGGTCAGTTGAAGGAGGGAACTGGCAGATGGCTGCTGCGTTAATCAACCGTTCAGATGTTGACTTGCACCTTCGCGAAGAAGTAGAATCCATCTCTTACCTGGGAGATGTTTATGAGCTGAACACTACAAAAGGAAAAACTCACAACTGTCAAGTCACTGTGGTGGCAACACCCTTGGATGAATCAAATGTTATTTTTAGTCCGGAAATATCTATACCTCCAAGAAAATTACAGCACACACATGCAACTTTTGTTAGAGGCATGTTAAATCCTGTGAGCATATCCTTAATCTAACATGTCCTGAATTGTTGTGAACAACTCAAATGCATTTTTAACCTGTATGAGTTTCTTTTCTAAGAGGTATTAGTTGTTTTCACTTTAGAACACTAGTTGTGCACCCAAGTGTTACTCTAATACAAGCAAATACTTTTATGACCAGTTGCATCATGCAATTCAAGTGCATTTTTAAATAGTATTAATTGTTTTACTAAAAGGTATTAGCTGGTCAGTATTAGTTGTTTTCACTAAACATGATTAGTTATTTTCATTGAACAATATTTATTGTTACTCTATTATCTATATTTCTAAACTAAGGATGTCCTCTGATCAGGCATATTTTGGTCTGGACACGTTGTCAGATATCCCAGAATTGGTGGGCACCATCGAGTCTGCTGATCTACCATTCACAAGCATTAGCATTCTTAAGCAACATGAGAATGACATGACCTACAAAATATTCTCTCGTGAACCTATGTCGGATGCCTTACTAGACGACATTTTCAGGTAAATATTACTCACTCCGAATTGATTTTCAGGTAAACATTATCAATGAATTGATTTTCTTTTCAAAAAAAAAATATATATACTCACTCCGTCCCATTTGGTTTTAATGAAAAAATTGTTTATTAGTATTAAAAGTACTCCCTCTGTCCCAGATCAATTTTCACACTTTCCTTTCTGGTTTGTCCCACATTAGTTTTTACACTCAATCCAACCATCTTTCTTACTTTAATAATAAAAGTTTACAAAGTTATCCTTCAATACTCCACTCATTACATTTTTTCTTAAAATGCGTGCGGGACGGAGGGAGTATATAGTTGAGAGATTAAATGTGTCATTTCAATTTTATTGGGGGGAGGTTGATTTAGTTTTAAAGGATATAATGGGTAATTGAGTGGTAGGTGTAAATAAATGATGTTTGGTAGGGTTTAGTTTGAGATGGTAGAGTTATTTTTTTACCATTTTGAGTAATGAGAAAACAAAAATAAACCATTTTTGGATTTTGAGTAATCTAAAATGGGACGGAGGGGAGTAATTTGTTTGTGAGATTTTTCTGTAACTTGATTCCACTTTATTTTAGTTTTTGTGCAATGCTGGAAGTCTGGGGGAAAATCTTTTTTTAGGCTCGTAACTTTGGATGTTGCAAAAAAAAAAAAAAAGACCTGTAAATTAAAGACAATACTTCTTAATTTATGTAAATGTAGGCCAAATTGTTCGTAGACACACTACATTTATTAGATAATTGTTTTAGATAATTGTTCGATCAGTTAAATCGTACGTAATCAGAAAAATACCTGGGCCGTGAATCTGATTTACAACTCACAAATGCATTTCCTGTTTTCTTGTTATTATATATATCTTGTTGGTTTGATGTACACAGTGTGCGAGTGGAGACGATCAAGATCAACTGGGCTGCTTATCCTCATTACGAGGCGCCCGAGAGATATGCTCCCTTCATTTTAGATGGTAATCATCTATACTATATTAATGCATTTGAGAATGCAGCTAGTACCATGGAAACAAGTGCCGTTGCAGCTGAGAACATGGCACGCCTCATCCTATCTAGAATATCTGGACAACTCGACACCACTTCGTCAACCTCTACCTCTGATTCGTCTGAAATGCATTCGGAATTGTAAGAAGTGTATGTTGAATGTGTGCTGTGTCGAATGCCCAGAATTCGAGAGCTACTCGTCAAGGTTTAGATATGAATGTAGATCGAAGCCTCTACGTACGTCCGTCCATCAGGTTTATATGACTTCATTATCTTTTTTTGATAAGGAGGAAATACCCGAAGGCGCAACCCCATCAGTAGTGTGTTATCAATTCAACCACAATATCGTAAACATCTTTGGCTGTAAATTTCATCAGAGAAAATAAGAAGAGCGCACTATTTTTCTTGTCATATGTTCTAGTTGTAGGATATTTCTTGTCATATAGCACGATGATGAAAATATCGGTATTGATCGAAATATTGATACCTTAAATTTACAGATATATAGGTGGAAATATCGATATTGGTAAAAAATAGAAAATTGATGGAAATTTTATTGAGATGAAGGAAATTTAACATGAAATTTTGGATGATATTATTACTAACTATAATACACAAATTTAATTTTAATTCTCAACAAAATGAATTATTTATGATAAACATATCAATATAAAAACACATAAGCATTGTAGAGTGGCGATACAATAACTTTTTATAATTATTTAATATTAGATAATTAATATTAAAATGATGTCCTATAAGACTTAAATATAAAAGATAAAATATCATCTTTGGTCTAAATAATACTAAAATATATTTTTTAATTTTTTTAAGAGTGTCTCTTTTAAACTAAGTTTTACGGTGAAACTTGATCTACATTGAAAAAATAGATCCAGTTTACCTTTCAGTTATCTTAACTAATACTCCCTCCGTCCAATATTAGTATGCATAAAACTTTTTACACGGATTTTAAGAAATATTAATAGTTTATATGTAAAGTAGATATGTTGGAGGGTATTATGGGGTATTATGGGGTCCATTATGAATAAAGTGATTGTTTGTGAATAAAGTCAATGGCAATTTGAGTAATCAAATAGATGTTAAGAGGGTGAAGATAAAATATTGTGTTCCATTTTAGAACATGCATACTTAAATTGGACGGACCAAAAAGGAAAATATGCATACTAAAATTGGACGGAGGGAGTACTATTTAGTAATATAAGTCTCATTTTTCAATTATCATTACTAATATTGTTTGTAATGTTATCATGTTGTAATATAACTATATAAGTTATACCTTTCAGATATCATTACTAATACCCTTTAGTAATATAAGTAATACTTTTTTGTTATCACGATTGATACCCTTTAGTAATATATGACATACTTTTCAGCTATCACAACTAATACCATTTAGTAATATAGATAATACCCTTCTATTATTACAACTGATTCCATTTAATAAAATAATCAAGTTTCACCATGAACTCTTGCTCAAAGTAGACTTTGTCAAAATGCAATTATCGGGGCAAAAATAAAGTTGGGGCAAGAGTTAAATTATTCCTCTGACAAATTCTACTATGAGCAAAGGTTCACAGTAAAACTTGATCTATTTACTAAAGAGTATTAGTTGTAATAATGGAAGGGTATTACCTATATTATTAAAGGGTATCAGTCGTGATAATTGAAGAGTTGTCCTATATTAGTAAAGGGTATCAGTCATGATACTAAAAGATAATACATATATAATTAAAGAGTATCAGTCGTGATAATTTAAGGATATGACCTATATTGCAACAACATAACATTATAGAGGGTATTAGTCATGATAACTGAAGGGTATTAGTCGTGATAACAAAAAAATAAACTGAACATTTATTTTCAATATGTATAAAGTTTCACCGCAAAACTTGATTAATGAAAGACACACTCTTTCTAAGGGTGTGTTTACTTTGGTTAGCTAGGTTTATTTATCACTAAGTTATCCTTTGTTTTCCTTGAATAAGTACAACATGAGTTTAAATGTTTAAATTACCAATTTGACCATTACCTTTTTCTTCATCAAATCGTAAAAGAAATCCAGAAAGTTTGAAGCAGGGGGGTCAATTTGATATCACAAACACATAATTGAATACAAAACAATGCTTGAGTTTCTTAAACTGACCATTCTCACTAGTAGGCCTTTAAACAAGAAAAGTAAACATGAGATAATGTTGAATAATTAATGTAAAACCAACCTTATTTCCTTAAAACATACTCCCTCCTTCCCACAAAAGATAGACTTATTTTTTATTTTCATTCGTCCCATAAAGATAGGTCAGTTACTATATTTAATATGTCATTTAATTTTATTTACATATTTACCCCAATTTAATACATCTTGTTTTTTTTCCAAACCAATATTTAGGTACCTACATATGGGCAAAATTAGAAAACAATACAAAAATTTAATGTAGGAATTATTACTCTAAGATACCATGTTAAGAATTTTATTACTTTAGGATACAATCTCAAAATTCTAATACAATTAGATACAATCAATAGTTTCCATTTCCAATATTACCCTTAAAAGTCAAGTTTCTCATTTCCCAATCAATCAGAGGTACAGTCTGTCTCACATTTCTCTCTCTCTTTCTCTCTCTTTTTCTCCAGTTCCCATTTCTCTCCAACCACCGCGAAATCCGACATCCATTCTTTCAAAAAGCCAGACCATACCACTTCTTTCTAAAAGCCGACCAAGCCAGAAGCCGCCACAACCCAAGATCGACGACGACAACGACCACCGTGAGACGCGACGATGCGATGCGCGATGGCGAGAGACGCGACGACGACGACCAGACGACCGCGACGACGACTACGACCACCGCGCTGAGACGACCACCGCAACGACGACGATGACCACCGCGCTGAGACGGATGCTCTTGCCGTGTAGATCTACGAGCGACAGCGGCGAGAAGAACAGATCCATCAAGAAAAATATCAATTGCAGTGTCCATCAAGAACATATTTGTGATTTTTTTGGGATTTTTGTAAGTTTGGAAATCAATCAGTTCTTTTGTAAGTTTTTTGGGATTTTTTTTCCTAATCGGTGGTTTGATTGGGTTTGATTGGTGGTTTGATTTTTGATTTTATGTATATGTTTAATTTTTTGCACATTTGCAAATATATCTGCACATTTACAAAATTATTTGCACATGTGCAGCCACAATTCATAGGGATGGTGATTTTGATTCTGCAATGAGGTGATTTTGCATATGAAAATGGTGATTTTGTTTTGTGTATTGCGTATTTTAATTTTGAAATTTGAATGAGGTGATTCTGCACATTTTATTTTTTTGTTTGCGTATTGAGTCAACTTGGAAATGGTGATTCTGCACATTTTTTTCATTTATATTTAGAATGATAATTTTGAATGAAAAGGGAAAATAGAAAGCTGCAATGAAAAAATAATGTGCAGAACACGGACGCAAATTATGAATTATTTGATTTAAAAAACAAATGTAATTGAATTATTTGATTTCTGAAATAAATGCAATTTTGAATTATTTAATTTCTGCACATTTTGGTTATGATGATGTTAGCAAAAAATGGACAGTTTCTGCACAATTGAAAATGAAGGGTAAAATTGGAAAAAGTAACCAAAATATTGTATCTCCTAGTAATTAGGAAAAAAATTGTACCTAAGAGTAATGTGGTTTCCAATATTGTACCTAAGAGTAATGGACCCTTTAATGTATTAACCATAATAACTTTCATTTTTTAATCTGTGTGAAAATAACTATATACCTATATTTGTGGGAGGGAGTAATTGTCACATGTGTAAAGAAAGGGAAACATAAACATATTTTCTGCATAAATGAAATTAACCTTTGTACAGAGTATATGTAGAGCTATGGTGCTAACCGTCTAACAACTTCGATAACCGACTAACTTGCGAGCTAAGTACATAATTAATAAACCCTAATCTAACCCTAAGTATTATTAGTAGCATGCTTTACGTAAACTCTAATATGCTCCGGTTAGCTTTCAACCACGATCAAGAGCTGAGACTAGACGCTTACGTAGCAGCTGAAAACGGGTCGGTGATAGAAACTTAGTGAATATATCAGCTTGTTGATCCTCAGAAGACACAAATTTGACATCAATATGCCCATGTTGAACCTTTTCTCTGATGAAATGCACGTCTATCTCAATGTGCTTAGCTCGACCATGGAAAGCAGGATTGAATGCTAGTTGAATTGCCCCCTGATTGTCACACCAGAAAACTGATTGTTTGCACAGCGGAATATTAGGTTCAGTGAATAACGACCTAATCCAGATGAGATCAGTTGTGGCAACAGCAAGCGCGTGATACTCAGCTTCCGTAGAAGTTCGAGCAACCACGGACTGTTTCTTCGATGACTAGGAAAGAAGATTATCGTCAAGCTTGATATGGAAACTTGATGTGCTTCTTCTATTATCCACACTTGATGCAAAGTCAGCATCTGCATATCCTTCAAGATAAAATTTTGATACAGGTGAAAAGGAAATACCAAAATTAAATTTACCTTTCAAGTATCGGAGAACCCTCTTACAAGCCTGCCATTGATGTTGTGTTGGAGATGTTGATTGAAGTATTTTTCGTGCAAGCGTTATTACGACCCAATCAAGTTATCAAACCCATGAGACATGAAATGCAATGAGGCCCTAGGACACAAGACGATTATGACTATTGATGCGAAATCCAGTTTCAACTAAGCAACTCTATTCAAACACAAACATGAACTACTAAAAGCAAACAAGCAATGAATTATGCTAAGAACAAGAACAAGCTAGACTAACTTTCAACAAAATGCAATGGGGAATGGGTACTTAGGATAATCTCAATTAAAGAGTCATTGATCACCACTATAATTGCCTCAAATTGAAATTCAATCAAGATAGAAAGCAAGAAACATCATGCAACAATATCTCTATTAATCACATAATGCTTAATTGTGAACATTCTCAATGCAACGAATCACTCAATTACGAAATATCTAACACATACAATCATACACGTCTATCCTCCGATTAATCCCGAATCATGTTAGTTCAACTCTCGTTTGTTGCTAGGATAATCAAACACCAATCAAGAAGAGATAAACATGTATGAAGCAAAATAAGCATCAACAATTAGGATACAAATATCTTAATTAAATAACAATCATCAACAATTATAGCTAGAACAATCAAATCATCCCTAATTTCAATTATCTCAAGCACAAAGGAATTAGCCCATGGTGCTACAAGCAAATCCCATGGGTAAACAAACAAATAGCATGATCAACATAGCAATTAAGAAATTGAAATAGAGAGATAGTAAGAATATCACCAAATTTGCCAATGAAATAAGAAATGAATGCTTTAATCTTCAACAAAGAAAACTTCTCTTCAATGGAAATACAATCTTCAAATCACTAATCTAATGGAATAAACTCTAATCTAATGAACAATTAATGTAAATCTATCTAAAACTTGAATCTAAGTTGTTAGGAGAAAAAATGTATTTAGTTTTGATGAAGTTAAATGTAAAATAGGATGACTAACTGAATCTTTGTATAGCCAGCTGATGTAGTAAAAACTTGTAATAGACTAAGTACAAGAAGTCAGATGAGGATAAGCACAAAAGGCAGATGAGGACAAGTACAAGAAGACAGATGAAGACAAGTCAAGACCAAAGACAAAATAGCAGACGATTGGACACTTCAAAATTAACAAAATATTGAGACATAAAGAGAGTCAGATGAGGTGGACCACGTCTGAAGATAAGTAAGTCAGATGAGGTGGACCACGTCTGAAGATAAGTAAGGAAGACGATCAAAAGTGTTAGAAAATCAAGCAGTTTCAAGAACGATTACAACTAATCAAGAATAAGTTACCAAATTTATTTAGTTGGTTATAACTAACTGTTGGTCCCGGAATGTTGAGTTGATAAAAAATTTTGAGTTAGCTTCCTAGAACAAAATCTAGAAAGGGGGGGTTTGAATAGATTTTGTAGATTTTTTCAAATCTTTCAAAATCAATTCAAAATATCAGATTAAACACAGCGGAAAATGATTGATAACTCAACTTTTAACAAGATCAAAAGCAAGGTTGATATTCAGATTTTAGTTAAGATTCTGAACTTTAATCTTGAATAAACAATATTGTAAATAGAACAGAAATTAAAGAAAGCAAGAAATAATACTAGGATTTATAGTGGTTCGGATTTTAATAATCCTACATCCACTCTCCTTCTCCAATCTGAAGAAGGGACTCTGCTTACTACTTACTTTCTCACTTTCAGCTTACAACTTACAACTTGTACAATTCTTCAAATCTTCAATCTCCTAAATCCTTCTCTAAAATCTAACTATTACAGTGTGTATTGGATTTTGAAGATTACAAGAAAAGTGTTCTAAAAACACTTAGAACTTTTTGAGAACTCTCTTGAAAATACTTGTGAAAAGATTGTGATTGAAATCTGAGTAGTGAATAGTGTGAAAAATCGAATATGCATCCATGTTTTGAAAAAAAATCTAGTCCTATTTATAAGTCTGAGAAGACAGTTAGTTTGTTAGTTAGTTCTAACAAACTTGAAACTGCTTAACAAACTTAATCTTGTAAACTGCTCTTGACTTCAGCTGATTCTTCCAACTTGTCTGCAGCTGACTTGGTGAAGACTAGCCTTTCTTATTCTACTCAGCTTGTCTTGACCTCGTCTGAGCTCTTCATGATCGTCTCCTGCAGATGACTAGAATTGAGCTTGTCTTCAGATGACTTGTGATTTCTAGTCTTCAGCTGACTTGAGCTACCCTTGACCCAGTCTGATCAGCTTAGTACTAGAACTTAGTCTTCACAGTTCTTTATCATAGTCTGCTCATCTGGAATAGTCTTTTAACTCATCAAAACAATCTCGTGCTAACACTAACAAGAGAAGAATCAGCAAGGAAGTTACAACTACCAACAACAGTTCTCTATAAATAGGCCTAGTTATTAAAGCAGATTAACTTTTGCAATTCTAAGAATCACAAGCAATTTGTAACACATCCAAAGCACTCACAAAGTTTTGTATTCACATACAAGAACGTGTTGTACGTTCATAGTCTTTCATAGTGTTTATAGAACACTATCATTCATATCTTCAAGCCATAAATTCCAGGAATCAAGAAGGAAACCTGTAAGGCTGAAGGTATTTGTTGTAAACTGTAACTAAGGAAGTAAGTAGTGAAGGCCCTTTCAGATCAAACAATATTTCAGATCCTAAATAGATTGAGTATAAACTAGTTTCCGCTGACACTTTGATTAACGAGTTTGCAATTATAGTTGTTCGATAATTTAAATTTGAAAGATTTAGATAATCTATTCAACCCCCCCTCCTTCTAGATTATCTCTGGAAGGCTATTCAAACTCTTAATAATCACTCAATCTAGGGACCAACAAGTGGTATCAGAGCAGTGTTAAGCTATTTCTGATATATTTGTGGTCTTGAAGTTACTGAAATTGTGTTTAGATCATTTTCTTTATCTTCGATTCACTAACATTATTAATAAGTTTCTGTTGAGTTTTTTGTTCATCATGTCAACGATCAAAAGTAAAAATACTAGGAGTCTACCAGAAGTTTCCATTAAAGATTATGATTACTGGAAGTTTAGGATGGAAAATCATCTGAAAGCTATTCATGATCAAATGGAAGAAGTTCTAGAAGAGGGCCCCATAAAATTTTATCATGGAATTGTAAGTGATGGAGTTGGATCTTCAGAAATAAGAGTTAGACGAGAAAAAAAAGGAGCTGATTTGACAAACGATGAAAGAAAGATCCATAACCTGGATCAAGTAGCAAGAACTGAGATAATAGAGAAACTTAGTAAAGACTGGATCGAAAAGGTTAAACGGTGCAAAACTGCAAAAGAAATGTGGGAAACTTTGGCTAATATGTGTGAAGGATCAGATCAAGTTAAGAAAAAAAAAGCTACAATCTGTATTACACACATTTGATACTTTCAAAATGAAGAAAGGCGAATCTATCGATCAGTTGGATGTTAGGTTGACGAATCTTCTCAATAAGGCTGCAGACTTGGGAAAGTCCTACACAGAAAAAGAGATCAATAATAAAGTTCTTAGATCTTTGAGCAAAAGGTGGAGAGAGAAGACCAATATTCTTAAAGCAACACAAAACTTATCTTCAATTTCTCATCATACGCTATTTTCACATCTTAAGGCATTGAATATGATATTCAAATTGAAGATGAAGAAGATGAAGCTGAATCATCTACTTCTGGAAAAACAGTTGCATTCTTACATCAAGAAGGGTCAGAAAAAGTATGCAAGGCGTCAGACTTGTCAATCAAGGAAGAGATGACTCTATTGATGAAAAGATATGAAAGGCTTAAGATGAAATATAAAAGGAATAAAAGGGACAGGTCAAGTCATCGAAACAACAAGCCAGATAGAGAAGAAAATAGTTCAGACAATGAGAAGAAAAAGGACCAGTCAAGAAGGTTTAGATCACCTATCAGGAGAGGAGAAAGTAGTCCAAAATCAGATAGAGGAGATATATGCTATACCTATAATAAACCTGGTCATTATAGTTACGATTGTCCTCAGCTTACCCCAAGAGAACGTGAAGAGAAGATGAAGAAACGTGATAGGAGGTATGCAGATCAGAGAGCTTTACTAGCTGAGAAAGAAGAAGTTCATGAGACATCATCATCTTCATCCTCATCTGGATTCGGATCAAACGATGATATATGTCTAATGGCTAAAGAGGTAAACTATTACTCATCTTCTGATAATGACTGTGAAAACCTATTTGAATCAGATTCAAGTCTTATTAATAAACTTTTGAAGGATTTGGAGACTGCTCTATCTGCTTATAAACAGATAGAGATTGAAAATTTAAGTTTAAAGGATCAAATTTTTAGTCTAACCAAGGAAAGTCAGACTAGGATTAGTGAAAAATCAGACTGTTATTCAAGGGGGAATGTCAGCCTAAGACTATCACTAATTCCTCATTTGAAAAGACTGATGAGTTAGAAAAAGAATGGAATGCTTTAAAAAATTAAATTATCAAGTGTCTATTCAGAGAATGAGAGTTTTAAGAGAACTAATAGAGAGTTAAATCTCAAGTTAGGACTTCTTAGTAACACTCAATTAACAATAGATAAAATCTTCAGTACCTCTCAAAAGTCTAGTGATAAGACATGATTGAGTTTTGATAGAAATAAGAAGGATGATCCTGTGAAACCAAGGGCTTTTGTTAAAGCTACCAAGACAAAGGAAGGGACAACATTTGGTCCTTGAAAACCTAAAGAACAAATCACCTCACTTGATTTTTTTGCAAAGAAAATACAGACAAGGAGAAATGTTCCAAAGGTAAAACCAAAGACTAGGTTAAAGACTCATCTAAAGTATAATAGCTTTGATGGAAGGAGCAAAACATATCCATTCTTACCACAATATAAGACAATTACAAAAGATCAGCTGAATAAGATTGATCTTGATAGTCTTATATTGGTAGATAGATATGGTTGCAAGCTTCAATCATTGGTTTTAAGAAATATCGATGTGTTTATCTGGATTCCAAAGCACCAACTTAACCAAGAAGGACCCAATTTACAAAGGGTACCTAAAATTTAAATTTGTGATTAGGTACAAGAATAGTAGAAAGGGCAGATGTTCTTGAGGTCATCTGGTATATTAACAGTGGCTGTTCAAAACATATTGTAAACACAAATTTTCGTATTTAAATAAATAAATAACGAAAAATGGAATTACAAAAATAATTTAATTGAATCAAACGATTGTTTCGGTACAATTTCTTGAGTATGCCGATACGGTGTAGATGAATGGAGTGACTGAGGATGCATGGAGAGCTCGTCTCTTCACATTTACTTTGAGAGACCGAGCCAAGGATTGGATAGCTTCTCTTCCAGTATATAGCTTGGGTTCCTGGGAAGAGTTAAGCAAGAAATTCCTATTGAAATTTTTCCCACCTTCCATGACTCTCCAATGCAAGACATTGATTGCTCAGTTCCGTCAAATGGAGGGGGTGAATATGCATGAAGCTTGGGAGAGATTTATTAGCTTACTCCGGAAGTGTCCCCAACATGGTTTTGTAGATGAGCAAATCGTGAGCTTCTTTTATTATGGACTTGATCCTCAATCCCGGAGAATTCTTGACTCAAGTGCAGGTGGATCACTCTTTGACAAGTCCGGAGGAGAAGCTAAGGAGTTGATTGAGAACATAGCTTGCAATACCGCAAGTTGGCCAACCGAGAGAAGGGGTCACTTCAAGATTGCTCAAGTAGAAGAGAATTAGACGTTGAAGGTGCTAGCCGATGTTGTTCAAAAGTTGGCTACAAAAGTGGATGGAATAGTAGAAAGTGGCATGAGAAGTGGAATGGGGGGTGGAAATGAAGCTCACCAAGTTGCTAATCATGTGGAAGAGGCTAGCTATATGGGAAGACCATCATATCCTCATGGAAATTTTCAAGGTAATCAATTCCCTAACCAAGCCCCTCCACAAAATTACCAAAGCCGATATCCCAACAATCCTCCACCAAATTTCCAAAATCATGCCTCTCAACCACATTCATATCCCTCAAACAACCCTCCATATAATCCCAACTTTCGAAAGCATGAGAACTTCTCCTACGCAAACCTAAGAGCCGCCATTACATTGCCTCCGGGAATTGATCCGGGTGCACGTGCTCCCAACAATGAGGGAAAGCCAAGCCTTGAGGATTTGCTAACAAGTTTCATGGGAGCCCAAAATCAAAAGATGGAGAAGATGGAGAGCGTTGTGAGTTCTTTGGCCACCCAAGTGAAGAACTTAGAGTTTCAAATTGGACAAGTTGCTTCTTCAAGTGGTGGAAACCATAAAGGAAAACTTCCTTCTACTACGGAAGTTAACCCTAGGGAGCATTGCATGGCAATTAAACTCCGAAGTGGTACTCAATATGAAGGGCCAATTATGCCGGTGGAGGAAGATGAGGACAAAGTGGAGAAAGATATTAGTGGTGAAGAGGAAGATGAAGGAAGAAAAAGTGTGGAAGAGAAGGAAGAATTGAAAGAAGAGAAGAAAGTAGAGAGAATTCCCAAGTGGAAGAAGGCAAAAGAGTTGAGGAAAGAGAAAGAGAGGAAAGAGCTAGAAGGGGCCAACATTGAATGTGATGCATGGGGGGTACCCAAGACTTATGTCCCACCACCATTTCCTCAAAGGTTCATGAAGCAAAAGCTCGATGAGAAGTTTTCAAAGTTCTTGGAAATTTTCAAGAACGTGAATGTCAATGTACCTTTGATGGATGCTCTCGAGGAGATGCCTACTTATGCTAAATTCTTCAAAGAGTTGATCACCAAGACGAGAAAAATTGATAAAGTGGAGATGGTGAGTCTATCTATGGAATGTAGTGCTCTTATTCAAAAGAGTCTACCTCAAAAGTTGAAGGATCCGGGAAGCTTCACGTTGACTTGTAAGTTAGGTAATGGTGAGAACAAGAAGGCTCTTTGTGACCTTGGAGCTAGTATTAATTTGATGTCATTATCTATTTATGACTGTTTGAAGCTCGGTGATCTCAAACCAACCCACATGGCCCTACAACTAGCTGATCGATCATTTGTTCATCCTAAAGGAGTTGTAGAAGATGTGGTAGTGAAGGTAGACAAGTTTAGCTTCCATGCGGACTTTGTGGTGATGGAGATGGAGGAGGACCCTAATATTCCCTTGATCCTTGGGAGACCATTCTTGGCTACCGGTGGAGCTACCATTGATGTGAAGGAGGGGAAGATCAAGCTCAAAGTGGATGATGAAGAAATTTCATTTTCCATGAACATTAAAGATCCTCCAAAATCAAGCTCAATTCATTCTATATTCTCTATCTCTCATTCTATTTATGATCCTCATTATTCAAATATATTTGATGATGTTAATGATATCTCTTTTTGTGTGCTAGGAAAGGAAGAGGAGAAGGATTGGTTTGACAAGAAGAAGAGACGAAATAAGAGAGGGAAACATCATCATGCTTCATCCTCTATGGAAGTGGGTGGAATGAGGATGAAATGGGTTGCAAAAAGTTGAGCAACTTAAGCTCCGTCCGGCATAGGACATTAACACTAGCGCTAGATGGGAGGCAACCCATCGTTCTTCTTGCTTTCATTTTTTTATTGATTTATTGCTTTCAATAAGTGTGTGTGATTTATTTTTGTGTTTCTTGTAGGAGATCGAGGTGTGAAAGTGAGGCTTGGTGTGCTATAAGTTTGAAGATCTTACGGTACCACACCTTCTCTAGACTTAGACTTGTCTAAGTTTGGGGGAGGTGTGCCTCGTTTCTTCCTTTTTTTTCATTATATGCTCATTTGGATTTCATAGTGGGTAGTTGTGTGCAACTTCACCTAGCTAACTACTTTTGCCAAACTTTTAATTGCTTTGCAATGAAAAAGTTTGGGGGGGGGGGGGTGTGTGTGTGTGTGTTAGTTAGCAATGTTTGTTGCACCAACTTGCCTCTCATTCGTAATGAGGAAATTGTGTGGAGATTTTTGTGAATATTGAGCTTAAGTGTGGATTTCATTCTTATCTTTGAGTCTATTTTATGTGAATTTGATGAGGTGTTATGTTTGGAGGTATGTACGTGGCATATTTGTTTTGATTGATGGACATGATAAACTTGTGATGTGTTGATGAGTTGATTTGTTGCTTGATTCTAGCATGAGAAGTTGTCTTGTGATGATGAGTGTGATGAAGGATGCTTTCTCTTTGCTAATTTTAAGCCCGTGAGCTTTTGAGCCTTTTAAATCGTGCATGAAAAAACAGTTTGATTCCTTGTTGAGTGCATCAATTGCAATTTTGCATGCTAGAACTTGCCTATAGACTCGTTGAAGTTGAGTTTTGTGTGGATCTATGAAGATGATTTGAGGCCATATTTGGTTTGATAAGTCACTTAGCCAAATGTTACCCCACCAATGTCATTGATTTCCCTAGTAAGCCAATTTGTGCCTTAAAGCCTTATTCTTTGGTAAGCTTGTGGAATTAAGCCATTTTGTCTTTCTTTATGAGCCTTTGTTCCCATATGTTTAGTAGAGCATTATTGTTGACAAATGAATGGTGAAGTAAAGTTGAAAAGTGTGGTGGTATGAATTGGATAAGTATATGGAGATGAATAAAAAAGAGGAAAAGGAAAAATTGAATTGAGAAAAGAAGTGAAAAAATGATGAAAAAAAAATTCGATTTGAGCTTGAATGTAAAAGAAAGTCTCAAAATGAGTTTGGTGGTGAATGTGATGTGAAAAGGAAGAAAATGAAAGAAGGAGATGTGTTTGTTGAGATGATGTGTAAATTGCATTGCATTATTTGATCAACATTCATTGCTCTACTAACATTGAGTCACTATTTTCAAATTTACCTACCTCATCCAAAGAGCCTTCATTACAACCTCTTGAAAAGACCTTTTTGATTTGTAGTTGATGCACAAAAATGTCGATTGAGATTGAGTCTTGTGGCAAGCCTATGGTGTGTATGGTTGTGATTTGATGATTGAGTGCCTAATTGCCCTTATACACTTGTGTGATGAGAGATACACTCCTTGGAAGGAGCATTGAGAAAGTATTTGAATTTGCATCTTATCAAAGCATGACAATTTATGAGTGTTCGTTGTAAGTGGCATTGAAAACTTGTGTTCACTAATGAGTTTGATTGTCCAAATTTTATTCTTTTTGCCATGTGACATAGTTGCAATCAATTCACCCTTTGTGCTTATTTGTTTCGTTGCTCGGGACGAGCAACACCTTAAGTTTGGGGAAATTGATTAGGGTGAATTATTGCATGATAATTGTGTGCTTAATTGTCTTAATTTAATATGTTTTCATGTTCATTCACTATTATTTGATCTAATTGCACTTAATTGTTGGATTTGATATTATGAGTTTAAATTGCAGGATTTTATATGGATAATGTGAAGATTTGGAAAGGCAAAGAAGAGAAGGTCAAAACGCAATGAGAATCGATTGAATCGGAGCTTGGGAGAATAAGTTACAAACATTTGAGTTGGAATTACCTCAACTCGACCCGAAGATATGAAGACTCGAGCCGAGGATGCCAACTCGACCCGAGTTGGATCAACTCTAGCCGAGTTGATGACATGAAAATCTTCCAGATTACACTGTTGCCCAAGAAGAGCTTCAACTCGACCCGAGTTGAGAGAACTCTAGCCGAGTTGGACCTGAGTCTGCGCGATTTTAACCAATTCATCCGATTTTTTAGGGGCTTATTTGTAATTTTCGTTATTTTAACCTAGCCCCATCCTATAAATACCCCAATTTCAGATGTTAAAAAAGGAGAACACATTGAGCGCAAGAAAGGAGTAGAGAAATTAGAGAGAAAAATTAGGGTTTTAATTCCTACACACACTATTACACACTTTTCACACACACATAGTTAGGGTTTTATTTATTCTTCAACTTAGACGATCAACGAATGATTTCTTTATGATTGGACGCCATCTAGGTGACATTCTTCCTTTAATTTCAGTTTTCTTGATTCAATTTCTTGTTATGACATTCGGATATTCAATTAATTTCATGAACTTCTTTTCTTCAATTATGATCAACTAAATTCCTAGTGCTAGGGTGTTTTGATGCATATGGGTGATTGATCTTGTAAGGAATTCTTATGGGTGATTTTGATTGTTGATTGATTGATTGAATTGATGAGGTTTGATTGATTTATTTATTTATTTAATTAAATTCCAATTCCATGCATAGTTGTTTAATTATCGCAAGGAGACTTGGGTATTTAGATAACTCATTTGGGTAAGGGAGTTAATTGGGTAATTAGAGTTAATATTGGGTTAACGCAAGGAGACTTGGTTAATTCCATTAGAAATACATCAACTCCACATTAATTGCTTAGATTAGTAGTCGGGTGATTAGTGAAGAGACCATAGGTAAGGTGCCTTAGTATCGAAGGGGAGACACGCTAGGGAAACCTATTGACTCGTGCTCTAGCCCCGGGAGGAAAGGGTGACTTAGTCCTCTCAAACTTTCGAGCTTAAACTGTAGCGTAATTCCTAGGCTAACCAAGTACGGAATTATTGTTTGATTAAAAGTTTGCTCTTATTAATTGATTGACATAACAAATACTCATTAGAATTCGTTGCATGATTGATACCCATTTGTTGATAAGCACCCGAGCACGTCTTTATTATTGATTGAATTTCGTTATTAGTAATTTAGTTATTTGATTTAATTAATCGTAGCTTAAATTCTATCCATCCTATTAAATTGCTTGTGCTACAATTGCAATTAAATTAGTAAATTTAGGGATATCTCACACTTGATTTCCGTGGTTCGATAATTTAACCGGGTAACTTACTAGCTACACGATCCCTTTACACTTGAAGGGTGAGTGTTGGCTTTTAAGCCTATCACTAACTTGGACAAATAAGTTCATACTATATCAGTACTCAGTAGGCCTATTTTTTCTTAAATTGTTTGGGCTAAGTGGGTAAAATCCAAACAAATGTCAATATGCAATGCAGTAAACCTCGCATCTTTTTTAAATAACATGATAGATAATTAGTTAGATACAAATTCTTTTGAATGTATATCAACAAGATATTCACAAAATCGTATCAATCTATCTCCATTATTCTGTATCTTATTGTATCTTCAAGATTTTTTTTCTTCTAGGATTTAGGGCTTTAAATCATCATTACACCTCTATATAAAGAACTCAGTGCTCGTCTTTTTTTCCTTCCATATTAAGCAAAGCAGCTATAGACATAGAATATTTTTCCTTCCATCTTCGACAATTCTCTGTTTTTTTTTTTCAACATCTCTATTTCATTGGAGCAATTAACCTTTTCTTTCAACATTTAATTTTTTTCAAAATCTTGAGCTACTGCTAACATCTTTTTTTTTACCAGGTCATCATCGCAACTAAATACAAAAGGTAATTTCTTCATTTTTTTTCCATCTTTTTGTTTTCTCTTTTATTTGTGTAGGAATTTGATGTATAAATCAAACAAGCAAACTTGCAAACTCTTGCTGCAAAATCAAAAGACAGAGGTACGAGCCTTCTATGCTTTTATGCCACTACCATTGTCAGCGATCATCCACGACAACCACTACAACTACCATTTCATGCCACTCCAGCCACCGTGCTCGTTCATTCGCCGTTTATATTTCCACAATTATAATATTTGATTCGTGCCTATATGACTATGTCTATAGGCATTTCTTCGAACAAATTGTGTGTATGAACAACATCCAATCATGCCGCTACAACTACAGTTTCATCTCATTCGCCGTTCATATTTCCACGATTATAATGTTTGATTCGTGCCTGTATGACTACGTCTATATGTTGGAACCACCGATCGCCGACTCTACGAAAATATCAGACTCGGGATCATAATCACACAAACGCAGCGGAAAGAATTGTACCTTTATTCACCGTAATAGGTGAAGACAAACCAGTTCTAAGGTCAGAACTGCGATCGAAGGATGAGCCTCGAACCTCACGGTCTTCTGCCGTATTCCTATCCCTTTCCCTTGGACGTCGAGTGGTCGACGATCCTCCAAGGAATCAGAATCCGCCTCCCTCTGATCTCACGTTTTTTTCACACGCTGGAGACTCTGATGTTAGGGTTTATTTATAGGCTACAACAGGGACCCTAAGGAGGAATTAGGGTTGGGCCTCCTGATGGGCCTAAATATCCTGTGTTCAGTCCGAACACTTTACTTAAGCCCATCAATTATAACTCAGTCCACTAAAGAATTATAATTGAATTACCGTCCTAATCCCATATTATTATATGGGCTCCTTTATTATGTGTACGTTTATTTCCCCGTGTTTAAGATATCGAATGTCCATAAATTAATTAAATTACTGACAACTTAATTAATTTATATCTAATTCCAAGAGTAGTACCACTCATCTTTATTATTATGTCGGATTAAATCCACCTGCAGGGTTTACATAATAATCTTTATGAGCTCCTCAAGGGGACATCATCATCCTAAATAATTAGGACACGGATTCCTTCTATAATCAACAGCACACCATATAAACAATGCTATCTCCCAATTCACCGAGTCTATTGATTTAATAAATCTCACCCATTGGTAAATCAAAGAAACATACATTGAGTACACGTGCCCATTAATATATAGGGATTAAGAAGACGTACATCCATAACAACAGAGGTCTTGTTCTTTTATATAGTCAGTACAAATTGAACAACCTCATATGGTCCTGCTCAATACATACAAAATGTACTAGTGTAACTTTATAGTCAAGATAGACTAATACCAAATTACACTACAACCGTTCCAATGATTTGTCCAAATCCATTTTGGTTGTGAGCTATTATTTATAATCTATAAGGCACTGATAACATGATCTTCTGTGTGACACCACACACCATGTTATCTACAGTATAGATTAATCTGAACAAAATAATGATATATATAACAATCATAAACAATAAGTATTTTGATCATAATGAATCTCATATATATAAAAAAATGTTCATACTCAAGAAAGATGTTCATACAAAAGCTAGGCTTATAGTATACATCCTAACAATCTCCCACTTATACTAAAAGACTATGCTTCCATAATTCTTTGCCATACATCCGATTCCCATCCCTTCAACATGCCCATCAAAAGCTTTCGCTGGAAGAGCCTTTGTGAAAGGATCTGCTAGGTTATCCGCTGATGCAATCTTGGCGACAACAACTTCTCCTCGTTTTACGATATCTCGTATCAGGTGGTACTTGCGCTCAATGTGTTTGCTTGCTTTGTGGGCTCGTGGTTCCTTCGAGTTTGCCATCGCACCCATTGTTATCACAATAAATTGTGATAGCTTTAGGCAAACTAGGAATCACTTCTAAGTCCATCAAGAAGTTTCGAGCCATACAGCTTCTTTTGGTCGCCTCGCAGGCTACATACTCGGCTTCCATGGTGGAGTCCGAAACGCATTTCGCTTTACACTCCTCCATACTATGGCTCCACCTCCCAAGGTAAACACATAACCCGAGGTAGATTTATTGTTGTCCCTATCCGATTTGGAAATCGAGTCAGTGTAACCCTCAAGAAGTAAAGTATCGCTTGGTAAACCAAAGCATATAATTTCTAGTCCTTTTCAGGTACTTTAAAATATGCTTTACCGCAGTCCAATGTCCTTGTCTCGGGTTACTTTGATATCGCTAACCATGCCCACGGCAAAACGGATATCCGGCCTTGTACATAGCATTGCATACATTAGGCTTCCTACACCGAAGCATAAGGAATCGCCTTCATGTCCTCTATCTCCTTTGGTGTCTTAGGACACATTTCTTTAGATAAAGGTACTCCATGTCGAAAAGGTAGAAAACCTTTCTTAGAGTTTTGCATGCTAAAACGAGCCAAGATAGTATCAATGTATGAAGCTTGAGATAAGCATAACATTCTTTTCTTGCGATCCCTTATAACTTTGATCCCAAGAATATGTCCAACTTGTCCCAAGTCCTTCATATCAAACTGCTTGGACAACCATACCTTTACGTCGACAACACCTTGACATTGTTGCCAATGAGCAAGATGTCATCTACGTATAGTACAAGAAATACCACCACGTTTCCGTCACTCTTCTTGTATACACATGACTCATCCGGACATTGAATAAATCCATAAGACTGGATTACCTCATCAAAACGGATGTTCCAAGATCTCGAAGCTTGTTTCAACCCATAAATGGACCGATTAAGCTTACACACAAGATGCTCTTTGCCCTTTGCGATGAATCCTTCAGGTTGCTTCATATAGATGTTTTCTTCAAGACTTCCATTAAGGAAAAGCTGTCTTGACATCCATTTGCCAAACCTCATAATTCATATGAGCAGCAATAGACAAAAGAATCCGGATAGACTTAAGCATGGCTACCGCGAAAAGGTTTCCTCACAATCGATTCCTTCTTTTTGAGTGTACCCCTTCGCTACAAGCCTTGCTTTGAAAGTTTCTACTTTCCCGTCGATCCTCTTTTTCTTTTGTAGACCCACTTACAGCCAATGGCTTTTACACCATTTGGTGGTTCTACTAGCTCCCGGACTTGATTAGAATCCATAGATTCTAATTCGATTTCATTGCTTTTTCCCAAGATTCTCGCATCTTTATCTTGGAGTGCTTAAATCATAGCTCCGAGGATCCGATTCGTGTTCACCGGTACTAAGTCCGAAGACTCTCCCAAAAACATGAATCTATCAGGTTGTCTAACAACCCTCCCACTACTGACGAGGCACTTGTGGTAATAGTGTATCATTAGTAGCAGATGGTCTTGACACATGTGGTATCTCATCTTGTACTCTTGGTACTAAGGTAGAAGTTTCTCCCCTTATTTCTTCTAAAATAATTTTACTCATGGGCTTGTGGTCCATTACATAGTCCTCTTCTAAAAATCGGGCATTTGTGCTAACAATTACCCTACGATCTTTAGGACTATAAAACAAACCACCTTTCGTTCCTCTAGGATAGCCCACAAACAGCCGAACTTTCGTACGAGATTCCAACTTATCAAGATCTCCTTTCAAAGCACATGTCTTTGGACTACCCCATATCCGAATATGTTTGAGACTAGGCTTACGCCCATTCCACAATTCCGTGGGAGTAGAAGATCTTGTCTTAGAAGGAACCAAGTTCAAAATGTACGCTGCCGTTTCAGGGCATACCCCCAAAACGAACTCGGCAATTCCGAATAGCTCATCATCGATCTAACCATTTCCAAGAGCGTCCTATTCCTTCGTTCCGCCACACCATTTCGTTGGGGTGTACCAGTGTGAGAACAATTGGGATTGAATCCCGGCTTCCGATAAGTAATTCCTAAACTCTCCTAAGAGGTACTCGCCACCACGATCAGATCGTAGTGTTTTGATATATTTACCATGACGCTTCTCCACATCAGCCTTGTACTCTCTTTGAATTTATCAAAGCACTCGGACTTGCGGCGCATCAAATAAATATATCCATATCTCGAATAATCATCTATAAAAGAGACAAAATATTGAAACCACCCCTTGCTTGAGTAGACATAGGACCACATAAATCAGAATGAACCAATTCCAACACTTCTTTGGCTCTATACCCCTTGGCTTTAAAAGGCCTTTTGGTCATTTTTCCTTCCAAGCAGGACTCACAGGTCGGATAGTTTTCCACTTCCAATGAACTCAAAGGTTCATCGGCTATCAACCTTTGAATCCTACTCAAGTTAATGTGACCTAATCTTAGATGCCAAAGATATGTTTGGTTCATTTTTGAAGGTTCTTTTCGCTTATTTGAGTTAGAAGATGTACTATTAATTTCCATTTGTTGCTTTGTGGGAGTTATTGGATTAAGAGTATATAAATTGCCAATCAACGTACCAGAACATATAATAGCACTATTTTTCTTGACAACCACTTTGCTATCAAAAGAAACAGAATATCCATCCAAAAATAACTTAGAAACTGAAATCAAGTTCTTTCTAAAACAAGGTACGTAAAGACAATTTCTCAAAACCAAAGTCTTATTCTTATTAAAAAATAAATAAACATCTCCCACTGCAACAGCTGCTACTCTCGTAGCGTCGCCCATGTAGATGGTAATCTCACCCTCACTAAGCTGCCTGGTTTCCTGGAACCCCTGCAAAGAATTGCAGACATGATCAGTGGCTCCCGTATCTACACCACCCGGTGCCGGTAGATAACACCGCTAAACATGTTTCAATAGTTAGTGAATAAGATATACCTTCTTTTTCCTTTTACGGGGCAATCTACCTTCCAATGTCCTGGTTGCTTGCACAAAAAGCATTTGCCCTTAGGCTTCTTCACGCCATTTGGTGGACCAATTTTCTTTGGTTCACCCGCTTTCTTTGCCAAACCAGCTTGTTTCTTTTTCTTCATCACTTTGCCTTTTGGCTTAGATGTAGAAACATTTTCAGCAATATAAGCTTGAGAAGCTTGACGAAATAACCCTTCTCTTTGCTTGGAGTTCGTCGGAAGTTCCGCCATCGAATACAACCTTTTGTTCATGTTGTAGTTCAGGAAAACTGCTCAAAACTTTTAGGCGAGTGTACGGAGAACGATATCGACTGGGTTTCCCCATCGATTTCAGCTCCAAGGACTTCCATCTCATTCAAATGAGCCATCATCTTGAGGATATGATCCCTTACGGGTGTCCCCTCGGTCATGGTGGTTGTCATTAAGTTTCTCATGGCTTCTTGCTCGGCAGCCCGACTCGGTGTCCGAAGAGTTCTTTGAGATTGAGCATCATCTCATAAGCGAGGTCATGGCACGATGCCGATGTTGCGGCACATTTGACATAGAAGCCAAAATGTAACACCGCGCCATCTCATCTGCCTTGACCCACTTCTTATAAGCCTCTTTCTCCTCTTCACTAGAGTTTTCATCGGGTTTTTCAGGACAAACCTCGGTGAGTACAAACTTGTACTCTTTGATCAAGACAATGTCCAAGTTTCTTTTCCAATCAATGTAATTAGGACCAGTAAGTTTGTTTTCTTTAAGAATAACAAGCAAGTGGATTGAAAGCCATGATAAATCCCGAGAAACACGTAAATTCATTATGATCAAAATTAAGAATTTAAATCAATATTGTTTCCCTCAAACAATACAATTAAATTCACCAACACCTCAAAACACCGTGAAGTTTGTATGCCACGATAGTGTGGACGTATACTAATTCAATCATTTGCAAGAGGAGGTTTTAACCATTAATTTCATCATTTTGTCAAACAAAATAAAAATTAATAGTTGGTTTGTCTTTAGCCATACAAATAACAGCACTTACTCCGATGGGGAGGATACTGTTATATGCATCTAAGTGTATACCATTTCTTAATACCAAGTCAATTACCTAGGTTTGTGCCTCTTCAGATGGAGAAGATAACACGCTCCTAAATAACTTACTTATAATTATCCATAAGGAAGTTTGATCTAGTGGTCCGCAAACAAACACATCCGATATGGAAGAAGGCACTTAAAACCAACGTTCATGTTTGAATGCATCACTTACAAACCAGAAATGGAGGCTATGGGATTTGTTGAAAAATAACCCCTCTCCCACTTAGTTATTTAACATGAGGGATATTAATATGCACGAAATATGAAACATATAAAGCATGCTAAACACAATAACACATATGAGAAAGAATAAACATGGAAAATAAAATTCCAACTATTATGGCCTCTTTTCATGCTCCCATGTGCTTGAATGTTCTCCGTCAAACGGGGTGCGGGGCAGCGCCCTGCAATACGGGGATCGACCTGGTTCCTCCGTCGATTCTTTGCTATCGAACTGGTTCCTCCAACGACCATCCTAACCTGTTCCTATTACAGTTTTATCCAACGATCCTATACATCATCTAGATCGAAATAAAACCTACACGACAGACCGCCGTGGTAATTACTATTACAATCATTCACCAACCCAAAACAAAAACCTCGACAGTCCGAGGGTTTAATACATGCATAAACATACATACTCGACCATAATAGTTGGATTTAGGGTTCTGCAAAAATTATCGAATATTCGCATACCCAAAAAGACTACGATTAACATCGAATCCCTAATATAACAGATTTATGATAAGCATGCAAACCCTAATATGACAGATTTACAAATACCATGCAATCTTATTCAATATCAGATTAAGAAACCCTATTATAACAGATCAAGAAACCCTATTATAACAGATCAAGAAACCCTATTATAACGAGATCAAGAAACCCTATTATAACAGATCAAGAAACCCTATTATAAAAGATTTACAATAATCATGCAATCCAAATAAATCAGATCTATGAAAACCGAATCAATTGCATAGAGTCGAAAACACGGCTCTGATACCAATTGTTGGAACCACCGATCGCCGACTCTACGAAAATATCAGACTCGGGATCATAATCACACAAACGCAGCGGAAAGAATTGTACCTTATTCACCGTAATAGGTGAAGACAAACCAGTTCTAAGGTCGAAGCTGCGATCGAAGGATGAGCCTCGAACCTCACGGTCTTCTCCGCCGTATTCCTATCCCTTTTCCTTGGACGTCGAGTGGTCGGCGATCCTCCAAGGAATCAGAATCCGCCTCCCTCTCGATCTCACGTTTTTCACACGCTGGAGACTCGATGTTAGGGTTTATTTATAGGCTACAACAGGGGACCCTAAGGAGGAATTAGGGTTGGGCCTCCCGATGGGCCTAA